>CM068742.1:27795615-28995615 GCA_035084275.1 Hydrolagus colliei | reverse complement strand
TCCAGGCAGGGCGAAACCTTGGGCAAGTTTGCTAATAATAATAATCCCTGCAAAAAAAACACAATAATAAAGTTGGTCATTTCAATCCAGGACTGTTTGTGGATAATGGTAGTGCAGTTGATGTAGTTTACATGGACTTTCAAAAGGCATTTGACAAAGTGCCACATGAGAGACTTATTGGGAAATTAAAGGCCCATGGCGTAAAAGGGACAGTGGCAGCGTGGATCCACAACTGGCTGCGAGACAGAAAGCAGAGAGTTGTAGTGAGCGGCTGTTTTTCAGACTGGAGGGAAGTGAGCAGTGGTGTGCCACAGGGATCGGTTTTGGGACCATTGCTGTTTGTAATCTACATCAATGATCTGGACTTGGGTGTACGGAGTACAGTTTCCAAGTTTGCAGATGACACTAAGTTAGGGAGAATAGTAAATAGTGAGGAGGATAGTAGCCATCTGCAAGAGGATATAGACAAATTGGTAAAGTGGGCAGACACATGGCAGATGAAGTTTAATGCAGAGAAGTGTGAGGTGATGCATTTTGGGAGAAGAAATTAAGGGAGGCAATATAGGCTAGATAGTACAATTTTAAATGGTGTGAAGGAACAGAGAGACCTGGGGATTTGTGTTAGTGACTCGTTGAAGGTGGCAGGACAGGTAAACAAGGCTGTTAAGAAGGCATATGGGATACTAGGCTTTATAAATAGGGGTATAGAGTACAAAAGTCAGGAAGTGCTGACTAACCTCTATAAGACTTTGGTGAGGCCTCAGCTAGAATGCTGTGTTCAATTCTGGTCACCACACTACAGAAAGGATGTGAAGGCATTGGAAAGGGTACAACGAAGATTTACTAGGATGGTGCCAGGATTGAGGGACTTCAGCTATGAGGAGAGGCTAGATAGGCTAGGGTTATTCTCTCTGGAGCAGAGAAGATTGAGGGGAGACCTAATAGAGGTTTATAAGATCATGAGGGGTTTCGACAGGGCAAATAGAGAAAAACTATTTCCACTCGTGGGCGAATCTGTGACTCGTGGTCACAGATTTAAAATAGTTTCAAGGCGAAGTAGAGGGGAGCTGAGGAGAAATGTTTTCACTCAGCGAGTTGTTCGAATCTGGAATGCATTGCCTGAAAAGGTGGTGGAGGCTGATTCGATAACAACTTTTAAAAGGGAATTAGATCTTTATTTAGGGAGAACAGGTCTATTAGGCTATGGGGAGCGGGCAGGGCAGTGGGATTGAATCGCTCTTTTCAAAGAGCCGGCACAGACTAGATGGGCCGAATGGCCTCCTATTGTGCCGTAAAATTCTATGAATCTAAAATTCTATGAATCTAAAATTCTATGAATCTACTGCTGTGCACAATTGGCTGCTGCGTTTCGCCCACAAGTATGCAGTCAATTCACTTTATAGTACATTCTGTGAAGCGCTTTGAGACATCTAGAATAGCGGTTCTCAACCAGGGGTACATGTAACCCAGGGATACAAAATTACTTCCAGGGGATACAGGTGGCAGTACATTGCTTTATTTAGCTCTCTTATTTTGTGTTTTATAGCCTTCCAAATTGTATATTTAATTGTTATTCTACTTATTTTGTATATGCTAGTTATTTTGTTATACAAGAAAAGCTTGGTCATAAAATGCAAGTGGAATGAGGGGGGTGGTGTGTGTGTGTATGTGGTTGGGTGGGAGTACAAG
This sequence comes from Hydrolagus colliei, assembly GCA_035084275.1. Lineage (NCBI taxonomy): Eukaryota > Metazoa > Chordata > Chondrichthyes > Chimaeriformes > Chimaeridae > Hydrolagus > Hydrolagus colliei. The sequence continues at coordinate 28,993,926 of CM068742.1, read as the reverse complement.
ATGTTGAAAATTAGCAAGGGGTACATTACTGAAATGGGTTGAGAACCACTGGTCTAGAAGACGTGAAACAACAACAACAGAATTGCACTTATAAAGCACCTTTCACATCCGGAGGACCTCCCAAAGCGCTGAACAGTCGTGTTGGGACCTGAGCAGGGGGGTGGGGGTCAGGGTAGAGGGAAGGAGAGGGGGAAGAGTTAGTGTGGGAGCCGAAGGCGTGGTTGAAGAGGAAGGTATTCCTCTTGAAGGAGGAAAGGGAGGAAGCAAGGCGGAGAGGCTTGTAGCGGGATGGAGTTCCACAGTGTGGGAGCAGAGCGGCTGAAAGCCCTGCCGCTGATGGTTGGGCGGTTAGTGCGGTGGACGTGGAACAGGCCTGAGTCTGCTGCACGGATGAGACGAGCAGGCTGATAGAGAGACAGTAGGTCAGAGAGATAGGTGGGGGTAAGGCTGTGAATGGCCTTGAAGGTGAGGGATCTTGAATTCGAAAAGCACTATATCAAATGCAAGGATTATTATTTTTATTATTATATTCTGCAACTTCACTTAGCTTTTGTACTCTCGCACTTTGTTTCAGAACCATTTAGGTATATGTACTGAATTTTTAATCACTTTGGCCCTCATTTAATATATGCATGAAGCAGGTGTCTTGTCCTAAGTAATTGAAACTTATAATGTTAAATTCATAAGTAATGCTAAGCCTCTATAAATCTTTATAATAATCCTTGCATTTGATGTAGTACCTTTCACATCACGAGAACATTTCAAAGTACTCCACAGGATTTACTGTAATGTGTAATTACTGTATGTTTTGAAGGCAAACACAGCAACCAATTTGTGAACAACAATACCCCCAAAACAGCCATGAAGTCACTGGCTAATTTTACATGGGGGTGGTTGGGGGGGGGGGGGGGGGGGTGGAGGGGGAAATGTTAGCTGGAGCATCAGGGGAAGCTCACTTGTCTTTTCCATGGAAAATTTAACATCCACTTAAAGAGATGGGACAAGATTTTGGTTTAATGTTGTAACGGGAGGATAACACTTCCAACAATGCAGCCCACCCCAAGATCTGCAATATAGTGTCAGCCAAACTATGCGTTCAATGTTCTGAAATGGGGATATCAACCTTCAAACGTAGAAACACAAGTATTACCAACTAAGCCAGGTTGACATCAGTTGTACTATTAATAATAATACTTACATTTGATATAATGTTTGATCACATCATTGAGACATCTCAAAAGCTCTTCACAGAACATACTGTAAAGTTAATTGACTATATACAGTAAAAGCCTGTTTATCCGGCACCCGATCAACCGTAACTTCCGAATAACCGGCATTGCAAAAAAAAGGTCCACATTTGATTAACCGGAATTTATCTGGAAAAATCCATTTAAAAACATGCATTTTTTTTTGTGTTTTCAGCCGAATATCCGTCAGGCACTTTAACCGGCATTGGCCAGGTCCCGAGGGTGCCGGATAACGGGCTTTTACTGTATTTTGTAGGAGAAATGTAGCAGGCAATTACGCACAGCAGCGCCCTACAAACAGTCATGGATTGATTCAGTGACCAAATTTTACTTTTGTTTGTTTATAAAGGGATTATTATCGCCAATCGACTAACAATCATGTTCCCACTTGCTGCTGGACAAACAGAGTATATTGCATAAGGAATTTGCCTAAGGTTTCATCCTGACTGAGAGTCAAACCCAGGTCCTCTTGTTTGAAAGGCGTGTGCTCTAACCAACACCCTGAGGACTCGACTTGTAGGAGTGAGTCTAGTTTTCAGTATCCCACTATAGGTTGGATGTCAAGACCATAGAAAGGGCTCCTAAGAAATTCACTAGTCTGATACCAAGGATGAGAGCCTTTTTTACTTGCAAGCAGAGATGAGAATGAATAGATCTTCCCTAGAGATTGAGAGAAGGCCTGCGAAGATTTAAATTTTTTTCAATTAAAATTTTATGAGATAAAGCAAACTGAGAGAAATTATTTTCAATGGTCAGTTAGTCAGTAACCAGAGAGCATGGATTTAAGTTTTGTTTAAATATACAGAATTGTTACAATGTGGAATGCAATGTCAATTGATCCAGGGACCAAATTAGACTTCACAAAAATATACAGGTATCCAAAATGGAAAAATAGAAATGGGGAATGGATAGAGAATGAGACCAAATTTGGCTGTGTTTGCCAATATGTACACAGTCACTACAATCTTTAGTGTATGAAATGCTTGGAGACTACCATCTGATATAGCCAACGCCAGAATTCAGGCTTTATCCACTTATGCTTTTTTTAAAAAGCGTCCTGTGAAATGCATCTTAGATATTTGTGTTTGTATACTAGACAATGTTCCAATTTTGTTCTAGACAAATGTTTCAGACAATGTTATATTTATGTCCCTTATTAGTCACTTGTGATATTATCGCATTTTAAAATGCTGCTCTAGGGATTACTGTAAAGGGTAGTGATTGATTTTGTAGGCAAATACAGCAGCCATTCTACAACAACAAAATTACATTTGTGTAGCGCCTTTCACATCAGGAGGACGTCCCAAGGTGCTGGACAGTTACTACTTCAGACCTGAGCTGAGGACAAATGGGTGGAAGGAGTTGCCATGGGTCCATCAAAAAGGAGAGTCTTAAGTCCACAGACAATCATAATAATACTTACGTTTGATATACCACTTTTCACATCCTCTAGACATCTCAAAGCGCCTCGCAGAATATACTGTAAAATGAATTGTATGTATATTTGTGGGCAAAATGTAGCAGCCAATTCTCCACAGCAGTGTCTCACCAGCAGTTGTGGATTGAAGTGACCAATTTATTTTTTTCTCTTTGGAGGGATTATTATCAGGCGTGGTGTAAGGAAACTTGCCCAAGGTTTCTCGCCCTGCTGGGAATTGAACCCAGGTTTCTAGCTTGCAAGGTAAGTGCTCTTACCACTGAGCTACAGGAATCTGAAGTCCTGGAGTGAATGACCAATTAATTTGAGGAATGATTTTTTTTTAATGTGTATTCTGTCCTTTAGCAGAACCTCACTGTAAACAAGCTTTCAAGCTGAACACTGATGTACTACATTTTACAAATTTCTATACTAAATACAGTAAAAAGAGCACAGAATGGGCCATTGTGCCATCTCCTGGCTTAACAGTAACAACGGATTGAGGCTGTGTACTGTAAGTGAATTTTAACAGATCAAAACATGTGAGCAGCTGGATTTAGGTTAACGCTTTAGAAGCTGAGTAGGTCGAATTTTAGCAATTGAGAAAAGTTGTGAAATCTAGTGAGATGAGCTGTATCAACACTGGTGCCCATGCCACATTGGACATTAACAGACACTTCACCAGCTTCCATTTCCTGATAATTCTTTAAGAGAGAAGAGATAGTTATTTGGGGAGGAAAGGTTTGTAGGTCTATTGGGAGAGCGAGGGAGCGGGATTGATTTGGCAGCACTTTTCAGAGTTGGCACAGACTCAATGGGCCAAATGAGCTCCATCTACGATGTATAATTCTATGATTCTATGAATGGGGGTAAAAAAAAGTGCTCCAATGAGCAAACTGACAGAATACTGAAGGCATATAGTACGTTGTGAAGTAAATTTTGTTTTCAGCAGAATTTCTCCAGTACATCATACTGTACTAACTGTTGAGACCTTGGGTCAGAACTGAAGTCAGTTGGCCTGACCTAGAGAGGATTTCCCCACAGAAAGTGAAGTTAACAATGTGAAAGATGCTAGTAAAGCATTATGTTTTATTATGGGGTGTGGGGAGTTTTCACTCATTGTTTCTGTAAGAGTGTCTTAGGGGAACATAGTTTCTGTTATATAAAACATGAAAATATATCACCTACTGCATTATCATCAACAACAACAACAAAATAACATTTATAGAGCACCTTTTACTTTGGGACGACGCTCCATCTTCCATCTCAGCTCTGAATCTTGAGAAGAGGCCAGTTGTCAATGGGAAATAGAACTAGGAAAGTGTATTCAGTTAATCAAGGACTGGAGCAGGCTATGAATGGGAGCTGGAATCTGAAATCCAGGATGGAATGTAAGGAAGATGTGCGGATTACAAACTGAGTGAATGTGCTGACAATCAACTTCATTGTGATTCAAACAGACCTATTTCCATCAAAGTCAATGTCAGAGTTATCTCTAAAAAGGAAACCGCTGTTTAAAGCCTGTAGCAGAAACAAAAATATAACAATTAATGTGTCAAATGTGTATAAGAGGCTGTAGCACTAATTCATAGCATTGAAATGGGTGTTTCTTTAAGGAGTGGGGATGGGGTGGGGAATGTTTGGGTCTGAATTAGATTATTCAAATTTGTATGTGGACATTCTTTAAAGGCAGTGTGTTCATCAATGCACAGACTTTGTGTAACATTTGTAAAATTTCTTGACAGATTCATCACATATTTAACAGGGAAGTTGATGCATACATGATGGAGATGGGAATAGAGGTATATAGGCGTGGGGAACAGGAAGGGTGAGGCCTTGCATGACGTAGAAACAACCAGCACCGAACTGTTGGTATGAATGTTGGTTTCCTTGTCCCATCATTCAGCCATTAAACACACAGATGTATGTTACAGTATATCCTTGAAGTGTTTTGGGATATCCTGCAAACATGAAAGGCACAAATATAAGATTATTATTAGTACTATCATCGGGCCATATAATTTTATGCAAGATTCAATTTAAATCAGTTAAGACACATCTCAATTTTCAGCCCTATATATATATATATATAGGTATCTTCTGTGAGTGCATAGCATATTGGGCCAAACTGTTCACTAATCTGCAAATTTATTACCTTTCCTAACTAGCTTCAACCTTGTTAATAAAGAACTTGCCCATGTGCTGATTGCTAACTAGTAGCTGCTCCGAGTGAGCTGCTGGTTGATTGGTACAGAAAATCCAGGACACATACCTCAAATAGTGAGTTTGCTAATGTCACCCAGGATCTTGGTAGCCAAGACTACTGGCAAATACCCAGCTGATTGCAGGAATTGTAGGCTGGGACCAATGTGTTGAGTATAGCTAATTCCTTAAACAATAAGTTTGAACCTAATTAAGATAGAGTAACACATTTGTGATATTACATTGAGTACTGCATGTGTAAGTGGATTCTGAGATTCTCTGAAGTATGATGATGGGTTTCTGCATGTGTTGGACACCCAGCTGACTCCCAAAAAAATAAAGCATTCCTTAAACTAATTAACACATGGAACACCTTAAGGAATAATTCTAAATAGGCCCCCACACAATCATATATATTTATACCCCATGATACACCGGCCTGATGGAAATAAATGTCAGTTGTACCATTTAACGAGTTTTTGAAATCCATATCCCTCCTAGCACAATATCTATGATAAACCAACAGCATATTGAGCAGCTCAAGCATACTCTATGGCATCCATAGTCTAGGCTTTCTCTTCTGATGGCCTCTTTGATATGCATTTCCCCATTCTCCACATAATCCACCATGATTCTAGTCATTAGCGCTTTTGCAACATGGATGTTTCTGGGACACTAGTATATGCAAATTGGCTGCTTCATTTGCCTACAACATATACAGTTACTACACTTCAGTGATAATTCTGTGAAGTGTTTTGCAATATCTCAATGGCATGATCAAACATTATATCAAATGGAAGGATTAATTATTATCATTAATTAAGTATTTTCTCCATTTTCCCCTATTCCATCTTCCCATTATCCCCACCACATCTACTACATCTACTCCTGTTCTTGCCTGATAACCACATGTGCACACTTTCTAGTAGCAGTGAAGACCAGCGATTAGGAGGCCAAACAGGGGTGAGACATCCCTCTCAGCGAAGAGCACAAACACCAATAACAACAACAACTTTGATTTATATAGCGCCTTCCACGCCGGACGGTGTCTCAGAGCGCTTCAAATAGCAGGATGATAAATCCTACTCCAGACAAGAACAGCTGGAATTCCAGAAATGTTTAACCATCTGTTGGAGATGCCTTCAACATCAATTAAGAATCTGTAATATTCCTGGTTTACCTAATAATTGTCGCAGGCTTCCCCACTCAGCACAGACAAATCTGTGGTGTTCTGCTCTACAAGTCTCCATGCTACATCAGGCAGGGCTTTTACCAATTAGGCCATCAGAGGAGCCCACAAAACGATGCGTATGGGCTTCTACATTATGAACATTTCCTAATGGATGTTCCAGGAATGTCAGACAGATGTTCTAGACTTTACTCAATAGAAGCATCAGGATTACCGAACCAGCACATAATATTCTCTCCAGTGTATACCCCAAATAATTGACATTGAAGTCTTATTCCAACAGATGCTTCAGAATTCCCGGGTTAATATTCCTTGTTTCCCTGATAATTGCAGAAGGATTCCCCATCCAGCATTGAGAGTCTCCTTGAATCCTGAGTCCTCCAGGCTTCCTCTGACAGATGCAAATCTTAATACCACGCTTTTTGGGCTACCATTTTGACATTACAAGATTGTGATAGTAACAGAGTGATGTCATTGGAATAATATCAGATTTAATTGGAATGGGAAGCATCAGGATATGTAAAACAAATGCATTAAACACCCTATAACTCTGTACCAAGGGTTTTGGGTTCTATATTAAAATGTCATTCTGACCAAGTTCATTCAGAGCATTAAATATTTCAATTACTTCTTCCTTTCTAGTCATACAAAATAGAAAGTGCAATACCTTAAATCCCAGCATCTGATATGGGGGTAGGTAGGATCGAATCAGCTTGATTCATATCCCTTACACATCCATTTATATTTCCTAATTGTCAGACTATCTCAACATCTTAGCTTCATTAACAAGAAATGATGGATTCTGGCCTATTGGGAATCTGTTAGATAGTTCAAAGCAGGGACACATAGTGATGTTATCTGTGCTTACAATAAGCTATGAGTATTTGACCTCAGCACCCATTTGTATGGAATGAAATAAGAGATGAAAGAGTAACAAATACAGCCACAAGTCTATTGTACACTGAAGGACTTTGGTGCAAATTAGCTTCACAGCTAAGTCAAGTTACCTTGTTATAATAAATTAATAAGCTTAACAGGAATTTGAGTGACTTTCTAATGCTTGAATAAAGGCAAACAACTAATGTGATTCAAAAGATCTCATGCTTATGTGGGCATGCACTGCGGAGTAACAGCATAATGGTCTTGCATTGACCACCTAGAACAGAGATTCAGTCATGATTTGAAAATTGTACGGCTGGTGTACTCAAGCAAGCAAATGCGTATTCACAGAAGCGTGAACGATGCGCTTCATGAAGCAGCTGTTTCTGCCCCTCTGCCCGGAACAGGCGAAGGGAGACAGCCCATTCTGTGCGTCATTGACTTGCGACTGGAAGAGGCTGGGGTAGCAGAGGCTGATCAGTCCAGCCGTCAGCAGGATGGAGTGGCTCTGGGAAGTCAGACAGATGTTGTAGTTGGCGCAGAGCCAGAAGCAGATTTTACAACTTACTTAATTAAACAGTTCATGAAAAATTAATGAAAAACTAATCATTCCATTTCCACAGTGGAATCCACTTTTAACATTCGACTGAATGTTGGCCTTCAGTACAGTATATAAAAATAATTATATACCAGACATTTTAACAGTAATCTTAACCTTGAGACATATAAAACTGCTGGCCACATCACAAGAGAACCCACATATTGTAAACTAGGACTCTCAGTAACATTCCGTCGGACACTCCAACAGCAACTGTTTATTGTTCTTGATTTTATTTATTGTTGTTGTTTGATTTTCCCCCCGCCCCCTGGCCTCCCACCCCGCCTCTTCTTCCCTTACTCCCTTTCCCCACTTTCTCTCCCCACTTTTCCCTTTCTCTCCTTCTTCCCTCTTGCCCCCCTCTCTCCCTTGCACCCCTCCATTTTCCTATGTATTGTTTCCCACCTTTGTCTTCCTCTCCCCCTTTCCTCTTTTCCCCCTTTCTCCCCTGGCCCTATTTCACGACTGTTTGTGGGACACTGCTGTGCGCAATTTGGCTGCCACGTTTCACCCATAAATATGTAGTTAATTTTCCTACTTTCCTTCTCCAAACTCTGTGAAGCGCTTTGGGACGTCGATAAGACGTGGAAAGCGCTATATAAACTTAGGGATTACTTACTTACTAACTATACTCTCTGTATCCTGTCAATACTTTCTGTTCTATTGGCCCAATGTGGGGAAACCCACACTGGGTCAGACAACTAAGATCTGGAGTTGCAGATTTACAGTCATACAGAGGATGCAGCCTAGATTCACTGCGGGTGATACCTGATGAAATAAAAGTATTAAAACTTTCATATCTAAAAAAAATAATAAATTGATCATTTCAATCCACGATTATTTGTGGGACACTACTGCTCGTTTCACCCACAAATATACAGTCAATTCACTTTACAGTATATTCTGTGAAGCGCTCTGAGACGTCTAGAAGATGTGAAAAGCGCTAAATCAAATGCAAGGATTATTATATTCAGTGGAGCAAAGGAAAGTAAACCAAAATCTTCTGAAGGTTTACAGAATTATAAAACAAATCAAGAGAGCAAATAGTGAAAGATTATGCCCACTGGTCAATCAATCAGCAACTAGAGGAAATTAATAGAGAATCATTGCTACAGGTATAAATGGGGAAGATTAGATTTTTTTTATTACACGCACAGACAGAGTTATTAGGAATGTGTTACCACAACTGTCTATTGAAGCCATGTCAATTACGATATTTAAAATTAGATAAAAACTTGAAGACTGAATACATGAAGAGATAAAGGAAAGGATCAGGAAAATGGGATTAGAGAAGGTAGTTTCTGTTGCGGGAGCTAGGATGACATAGCACAATCTGCCACATGGCTTCCTTTAGTATGGCAACTTCTATATTTCTATGAAAAATAATGAATCAAGGGAATAATGTTCTTATTGGTTTATGGCAATTGGCATATGTAGCTAATTCCCCAATTCTAATTTTTGGGAGTCTCTGTTCAGCAAACTTCAGTGAGCTGACCCTGAGTAAAACCTTCCCCCTGCTTTCTTATTATTCTCTGTGTAGCTAGCTATCGTTGGGACATCCTCCTGATGTGAAAGGGGCTATACAAATGTAATTTTGTTGTTGTACCCCATTTACCTTCCCTCCCTCAGCTCCTGATAGTCTACTCCCCTCCCTCTGGTTGAACCTTTAACAAAGTTCTGATACTGCTGACCAGCAATGTTACCACATTTGCACCACATTTAACAGAGTTGGTCATTAACACAGCTCTATAATGTAACATATCAAAGCATATACAATAATTAAAAATAAACTGTTGGGCTGAATTCTTAAATTTTTATAGGTTCTATTTATGGGTTGGCTGTAATTGATTACTTCATGAAGGAAAAGGAATAGAGGGATACTGGAAAGGCGATTAGGAGGGATGAAGACTTGTGTGGAATATAAACACAGGCACACACTAGTTGCGCCAAATGGCCTGTTTCTGTGCTGTAACTACCCAGATCTAACTAAGAATGGTGTACATTCCATTCTAATACACACAGTTCCACATGGAGGTGGGATGCATGAAATTCTCAATTTGGTTTGGATACTGTTAACGATAATGATGCATTTCCGTATGTCTCAGACATCTGCTGTTCAAAAATAGTTCGAAACTGTAATGGTTCAGAAATTTGGTCATTCTTAAATTAGATAGGTTTAAGTTCCAATGGATAATATTTGAAGATTTATAAATCTTCCCCGCCTCTATTTAAACCACACTATAATTCCAGCGCAAAACTTCAAACCTTTGAAACTTACCTCAAAGATCTCAACACTCTCCAAACAAAATAGACTGTTTATATAGAGTCCAGCATCTGCGAGTCAAGGTCAACTTGTTAGCTTCTTTTGTTTCCCTGGTCCTTTGTGTAACCACCTGCTAATACTTGAGTACAGACAACTTAACTCTTCTCGGACAGATGATCCATTGTACTAAAATCCTTCGACACCTTGAGATTGGATGATTCAGTTCCTTGATCAGAGCAGATTTGTCCAATTTCCTGACCGCAGCAGATGGTTCAATTTCCAATAACAGCAAACAATTCTGCAAATCAGTGCTCTGTGTTCCTTTCACTATGCGGATTCACCTGACTACGCTTCTATAGTTACGTACATCAAATCACACAATCAGTCAACCTGAGCCACATCCACACATTACCTAACTAGTTGATCCTATTCAGCCAAAGGCAAATTGCTCTCATAGCTGTTTTCACCGGTCGAGCACTTATTTTATTGCACTCCCAATCATTCCTATAATTTGGACACCTGAGCCTTTGTCTTAACAGGAATGATTATGGGGGAGAAATTCCACCTGGTCTAGACCAATGCTATTTTCTTAGCATTTCTGAAGATGTAGAAATTGGCACATCCCAAAATTCAGTCTTAATTCTGAAGCCAATTTCCCACAGATACATTTGAAGAATTGTGGCAAACCGGCCTCAGGATTAAGACAGAATTTCAGAGTTTTGTCGATTTTTACATGTGCTGAAATTGTAAGAAAACAGTGTAAGGCTATAGTAGGCTATATTTGGCTCAGGTTTGTTTCACTTCCGTTGTGAATTTGAACATCACCTAAACAATGCCATTTTATTTGCGACCCACTGTTAGAGTGCAAACCCATAATAACTGAAATATTGCTTGAGCTCAAAAATCATGAAAATCATCTTAAGTCTTGTATAAAAAAATCAAGTTCATTAACATTCATGTTGTGCACTGAACCTGTAGAAAGTGTACCAGTGCTAAAAATGTCTTGTCTGACGCTTAGATAACCACCCCATTTGAAGGTGGAAATTAGTTTTCTGATGTTGTACTGCACGCTTGATTTATTCCATCTCAGAAATCATGTGACTTAATGTTTCCTGCATGGGCTGCTACTGTCAGTGCAAACATGACCTGATAACACATTGTCAGAAAAACTCCAGAGAGCTAGCAACAATCTAACATCTCACTGCAGAGTGCAAAGCTTCATCATAATGTGCATAATGATTAACGTTTCTCCTCTGGTTCTTTTGAAGAGTTGGAGGGGGACACACACACAAAAAAGTTAAAATAAGTTAGCTGGCATGCGGCTTCACTACTTTATCCATCAACAACTTTGGTGGGGGCTGTGAAGGGCAAAATTTACAAAGGAAACTACAGAATCTGAATGACTGCGGTGGTTGACTGTCACTGTGAATGGGGTTGATTTTCAGTGTGAAAATGATTGCCAAGGCTGCGGTTAGCTTTCCATACTTGCTAAATTATTCTTTAATAAAAGGGAGGGAAAATAATGCAAATGGGAAAAAGTAAGTGAATGGCTCGGATTTCTCTTGTTTCTTTACTTTACTCAGAATTTAAAGAAAGTTATAAAAGGTAAAGCTACCCTGGTATGCTGGTAGCTTTATCCTTTGCTATAGATGTTCAAACTAGAATCTACTCTCCGTACACATCCAACTCTGGAAAGAACACGATTCTCACAGAGGGCTTTGATATTGATTTCAACTGCAAAGCAAAAGATCCTTTGTTATCTAGAATTTTTTGGTAATCTGCATCTGGCTCGAATTGTTAACCAACTCACACACCCTGACAATGCTTCCTGCCTAACACTTTAGTGCTCCTGACCACACAGCAGTATTAAGCAGCTTTCAACCTGTCTATCAAATGATTTCATTTCTTAATATAAAATACAGAGAAGAAAAAAAATCAAAGCATTTTATTATCAGCATAATTTACATATCTGCAGTTAAATGAAATGTGATGCTTACTGGATTGACTACAAAAATAGTTTTCAAATATTGTGAACCCTTTAAGCCTAAATTATAAAGCGCTGTTCTGCTAGCCTACTTAAGTTAGGAACCTATCCAACAGCTTCGCAATTCATACAACTGCATAGCACATGAAATTCCCAAATTGCAGGGGAATGCACAAATGATTATGTAACTCAGTACTATGAGAAATTGAGAACTCATGATTTTAACACTTTTCCAATTTCATGTGGTCTGAGATTTGTTTCCCAGTTATCCTTCCTCCTCCTGCATTTGGTTCCCGACCAGTACTACTTTCCTCCACCTCTACCACATCCTCTCTTTTGACCCTGTTTACATCATACGCTGCTGAAATCCTCATTCCCTACTTTTGTTAGCTTTTGTCTTGGTTTTCCCAATGCTCTGCTTGCTGATTTTCCCCAGCTTCACTAAAACTACGATCCAAATAAATAAAACTTGGTCTTCATTCATACCAGATTCTACACCCCATCACCCAGTTCTTGCTAGGCTCCAACAACAAAATTGCATTTATATAGTGCCTTTCACATCGGGAGGACATCCCAAAGCACTGAAACGGCTTCCTGATGCAGAAGACAGCAATTTAATCAGCACTCTCACTTTCAGATTACATCATGTCCTGGCAATGTCTAAGTCTCCGACCTGCTGACACTCTATTTCACTACCCATCAACCTCACTCGGCTGGTTCAGGCCTTCAAGATCGTCTTCAAGATCCTCAGACATGTTCGAATCCATTCACTTGCTGGCATCTCCATACCTCTCCGACCTCCTCACTCCCCAATCCACCACCCAGCACCTCTGCTTATCTAGCACTGGCCTCCTGCTTGTCCCCCATACCCTCCACTCCACAATTAGAGGTAACTGAAGCCACTACGCCCCACAACTCTTGGAAACTCTCCATCAATCCCCCTGCCTTGCCCTCTCTCTCCCCTTTTTCATCCCATCTGAAAACCTACATTTTCGACCGTACTTACAGTCACCTCCACCACCCCGACTCAGAATCAGGCTCCGCTGCTGTTAAGTGCAAATTGTTGTAAAGAAATACAAGTTGTTGTTGTGCAGGGTTCAAACAACTGTGAGAGCTTCTCTGTAGCAGTTATTAACTACTTCTCAATAAAGAATCCTTTTTAAGCATTGTGTTCTGGAATGAGACAATTTAAAACTAAGGGTTCCTTAATCATTTAGTATCAATGCATTTTACATCCTATTATCTGCTACATTAAGTCCTGAAAATAAACTTCCACAGAATAAAATGTGAATTTTTTCACCACATTTTGAGTAAAACATCTCTGCCTTAATTCAAAAAGTAAATATATTTTGCCCATTTCCTCTGCGACAATTTCACATATAAATGTTCTTCACGCTGTCACCCAGACCAAAGACCATTCTCCTTCCGGACTAGATAGTATCTATAGTGTTATGATTAAATGCACTGCTGACTGAATTCTGCAGTACTGACAGTCCTCTTTAATCTTTGCATTACAACTGGAAAAATCCTGGGGAATCAAAATAAAGCACATAATTTCATTATGCAAATCTGGTTCAAAGTCTCGAAGTCCGGGCCGTACAATTCCAGGATATCATGAACATCAGGAACTGTTTAGAAATTTTCTTATTTCAGAAGCATCTTAGCCACCTTGAAGTCAATAACATCCTCTGCAAGCACCAATCTTCTTTTCTCCCTGGACACCAAAATTGATGCTTTCCTGATTCATTGGTATATTAAGTGGGGCAAGGGGGTGGTTTGTGACCTCCAGGCAAAATCTGGACTATTTCAACACTATTGGTTTAAACAATGCCCTTAATTTTTTCTACTTGTTTAGAGAAGGGAGTTTCTCCCTATGTCCTGGCCAACAATTCCCCAAATAAAATTGGTTACTAATTTCATGGCTGTTTGTGGGGCATTGATATGCGCAATTAAGCTGCCGTGTATACCTTCCTATCCAAAGTAACTCCTGCGGAATGCTTCTGCACCTGCTCCTGATGTGAAAGGTGCAAGGCTGAATGCAAAGAATATTATTATTATTAACTAATAGATCTTCACTGGGAGACTTTCCACGGACTCAAAGTTACTCTATGTGTGCAATATTTCAGTCCATGAAGTGGACTAATTCTTAAACAATCTTAATTTTTAAGCCGATTTATTTTCTCTTAAGAAATGCAGAAAATTGACTTCAATATTGGAGAATGATTTCAACAATTTGCCAAATTATGCAAATTCCAAAATGTTATGTTTCTAGAGTAAATCTATACCCATGCAATTTCTCCTCACATTTGATTATCTGTAAACTAAATCCAACATTAGATACAAATTCATTTTCTGTCATAATACTGGCTCCATAATAAACATAATAATCCTTGCATTTGAAATAGCGCCTTAGCACGTCCTCAAAGATGTCTCAACTGGCTTCTCAGAATATACTGTAAAGTGAATTGACTGTATATTTTTGGAAGGGGCGAAACACAGCAGCCAATTGCACACAAAGTGTCCCACAAACAGCTGTGAGTGACCAAATTATTATTATTATTGTTTGAAGGAATTATTTACCCCCAGAAAAGCAATCCACCAATCGATTATTAATCAGGTTCCTATTTACTGCTAGGTAAACAGAGGTGTGCAGAGTAAGGAAACTTGCCCAACATTTCACCCTGCCTGGAAATTGAACCCAGGTGTTCTAACCAGTGCTCCAACCACTAAGCTACAGGACCCCACAAACAAATAAACAAACAAATAAACAAGTAAATAATCCATGCATCTGACATACCACATTTCACATTGAGGAGACTTCTCAAAGTGTTTTGCAGAATATACTCTATACTGTAGTGACGTGTAGTTTATGGATGCAAGGGAAGAAAATAAAACCAGATTGTGCTCTTGCAGCTCAAGGTGGATACTATGGATTCTTGAGTTGAGTCTTCTCCCTACCTCTGGGGTTATTACAGGCCCTTGAATGTTTTTTGCGTGGAGGTGGGGAACCAGGGTCTGACACATGTGGAAACCCATCACCATGCTCAAGAGCATCCAACCAAGGCTGAGATTTTCCATTCATCCCACATACACATCGAAATTCCAGAGATAGATTGTTGGAATGGAATGCATACTCTTTCCATAAAGCAATGCATTGTGCTTATCTAATTCTGGAAAATATCAGTCGCATAGTTTGGGGAAATGGGATGAGATGTCAGGGTGTTTCTATATCTGCAGAGCATTTTTTGGCATTGATGGCCCTCATGGATCATCAACAGATATCAAGGAGAGTCAAGGGTCAAAATATTGTAGGCACATCTCACGCTTTTCAAATAATGGCATGCACATATTTGCGCATGAGAAGTTCTTTTAATGTTGCCCCAGGTGTTTTGGATTCTGCTCCACAGAATAAATGGGATCCTTGCACCAGCAGCCTCTGGGTACTTCAAAGCTACAATTTGAAACTCGCTCTGAAGTGTGCTGCCAGATAAATGCCGCAAAAGGTATTGACCAAAAACATTAACCTCTCAAACAACTGCACAGCAATCAAATACAGTGACTCTTCTTATTCCAACAGTTCCAATGTCATGCCTCTGACGTTCGTTCATGTTTACTCATACAGCTTCACAGCTGATTTACTATGTCATAGAATCATAGAATCATAGAATTTTACGGCACAAAAGAAGGCCATTCGGCCCATCTAGTCTGTTCCGGCTCTTTGAAAAGAGCAACTCAATCCCACTGCCCAGCTTTCTCCCCATAACCTAACAGACCTGCTCTTCCTAAATAAAGATCTAGTTCCCTTTTAAAAGATGAATGTCCACCTATGTCCTTTTGTTCTACTGTCTTTGTACATCCTGAACTATTGTTCTGGGTTTAGTTTTTCAACTCCTTTTATGCATGCCTATTAACGTCCCATCATATGAATTGAATTGTTCTTGTAGCTACCAAGTGCCTGCAAATATATCACCTTCTTTCTTTTTCATTTGTACTCTATCCTTGCCTATCAAAATCCTTAAAGTTATTAAAGCTTATTGTCAAACCTTTTGTGATTACTTTATATCTCTGTCTAATTTGAGATTTCCCAATTGCAACAATTAGGGTCATAGAATCATTAAAATTACAGCACGGAGGCCATTTGGCCCATCGAGCCAGTGTTGGTGCTTGCTCATCCAATAAAGCTAACTACTCTAATCCCAATTCCCTACTCTTTTCATGTCTTATTCTAGCCCTACTGCTTTATTAATACCCCAAAGCACACCTTTGGGTTAATTTTGTGGTATTTGTTAATGGGATTTCTTAATTACAAAAACTGAATGGGGATTTCGTCTGGTAACCAAAAAGCATGTAAAACCAACTCAAGGGAATCCTGCTCTGAAAATAGATCCAAGTTCTAGTTTCAGTGAGTTGGTGCTGTGAACTTCAACATTTTATCAATATGAAATCTCATTGATAATGCAAAATTGATTTTTCCATTATATAGACTCATATATTCTTGTAATTTTGTTGTTGTTCGTGACTACTATTATAATAGAATACTGGAGGAATGCTGCATTGTCAGAGGTGTTGACCTTCAGATACCACATTAACCTGAGATCTTTCTGCCTGTTTGGATCAAAGATCCAATGTCATTACTTGGAAAGAGATGCGAGTTTCTCTTGGCCAATGATCTCCTACATGAAATTGTTCATTTACCTACTGGCTGCTTGTAGAAAAACGTTGTGTGCAAATTCATTGCTGCATTTATCTTCAAATACAATTATTACACTATACTGAAAAAGTGTGAAGTGCTTTGTGATGTTCTTGACATTGTAGGTTAGTTATACATTGACATTACATCAAATATAAGGATTATTATTATATTATGATAGTTAACTGTAACTGAATCTCACTGTTTCAGATTAGAATATAAGATGCTTTAAATTTCTCTTAAGATCTTACCTAAACCCTTTTCAGTCTCTCTTACATCTTCCATACCTTGCATAATATTTTAATTGAACTTTATACTGTTTTTTTATTTTTTATCTATGTCAATGGTATTAAACCTTGTGTGACCTCCTACATAGCATACCTATTTCTCTTATTGCATATTAGACATACAAGAGCAATTCTGTGTTTGTTACTTCAATGTATTATTCATTGAAATGTATTTTTAATGTTTAGATCTATAATATTATTCTGATCTCCCTCTGGGTAATAAGTGCAGAACCCTACCATTAGTTACTTCGTAACTACCATATGATATCCAGTTGCCTCTCCATGAATGTTAAACAAATGCATATTTTAAGTAATAAAGCTATATTTTTATATTCTGTGCCTGTGCCATTTTTTCAGTTACTTGCAGCATTGCACAACATAAATGTGCTACTTTGCCCCACCCTTCACCATAAACAGAAACACAGCTGGAATGCTTTGCTGTGAGCCCTTATGACTGAAATCAGATGGTTCTGAATAATGACAGTGCATTCCATTGTTAATGTTTGCATCAAGTAATCAGCAGTGTCTAAGTTCACAGCTTCTCTCAAGACACTTTAACCTTTTCTTCCATAGAATAGTTGCAACTAACGGTCTCATTGAAACTGAAGATCGTATCACATGCATGGCTGGAAGGCTTGAGCCTCGCTCACCTGGAAATGAAAGATTTTATTATTTCACAAGCATTTATTCTGTTATACCTTAAATGGGGTTGAAAGTAAAAGGCAATTGTCCTAAAGGAGCATTAGACTCTAATTTACTACATTTCTTAAGGGGAATACTTAACAAGGAATCTTAAGCATGCAGATGAGGATTCTTTCCAGCATCCATCCAGATGGGTGTTATCTCAACTCTAGGTAACCTTACTCCAAACCTATCTACTTCCTGAAATGGAGTTCCCTCAAAGGCAGAAGAGAATTCTGATAGAGATTCCTTACGAACCTTTCTTACGAATATGAAAGACCGCAAATTAGAACCATTGTGGTAGAAATTCTGGCAGCAAAGAGCTGGAAGCAATAAGGGCCTGTTTGTTTGGAGGACTTTTTTAATGCCGGAATATAGCATTGCCAAATTCTGTGGCCAACATAGTTTATTGAACATGAAAGTCATCAAATGTCTGGCCAATCACATAATGAGGATCCAGAGACTCACAAACATTCCATTTAGGCAAGCCAGTAAATCAGTTAACCATTTTGCTCACACAAGGGGAAAGACCAGAGGAGACTGACAGACTCAGCGATGTCTATATTATGATTTCATGAACATGCATAGTTAAGAGGCGCCCTTTCGCCCTCAGACTTATTCCCCCCCAACCCATCTCCCTACCCCCCTACATCATAGTGCATCATTTAGTCAGCCAAAACTATTAACAGTCTCCCCTGACTTCATGCTGGCAGCTAGTGCATAATTGCCTCCCGTCTTATGAGAAAGATGAGACGTTGATGCTGTGCAATGATCTTTTATTATAACGTGTATCAGAAATCA
The DNA here is from genome assembly GCA_035084275.1 of Hydrolagus colliei. NCBI lineage: Eukaryota > Metazoa > Chordata > Chondrichthyes > Chimaeriformes > Chimaeridae > Hydrolagus > Hydrolagus colliei. Next base: position 28,975,688 of record CM068742.1, on the reverse strand, counting down.
ATAGAGTCATGGCATCGATGGTTATAGTGCATTTTGGGTGTGACTAGTTTACTAATAATGACAACTAACCATCAAACAGTGCATGAATATATATTGAATATGTATACTGTATATATATATATATATATTTGCAGGTATTTGTTGGTTTTCTCAAAGTCCAACAATCCCTATCTCAATTACCAGCATAGTAGCTTCGATAAATAAGTATATGGGCACCAATGATGGTTTTGCAAACATTAGCTGCATAATCAGAAAACAATGGTCTGTTTGAGACGCTGAAGGTGACTTGCAAGCACGTATTAGGGTTCTCTTACATGCAGCATTTTAAAATGTAGATACAGCAGACTTCATATACCAAACATAAGTCCAGCATATAGAAATCATTACAGAGTATAGACACAACAACAAAATTACATTGATAGAAAGTTCAGCAAGTTCACATGAATTATGTGGGTCTGCACCATCTCAGGAAGCTTTCTACAAAGTAAGAAAGTAACACACTAATCCTTGCATTTGAAGTAGCACCTTACATGTACTGTAATTGAAATGTCTCAAAATTCATCATAGGATTTTTACGGTGAAGTGACAGTGTATTTTGCAGACAAAGTAAGCAAGTTCACTCGGCAAACATTTAGGGATAAAATGCAAAATATTGCAGATGCTGGAAGTCTGAATCAAAAACAGAAATGTTGTTGGGAACACTCAGTAGGTCAAGTGAGTCAACGTTTCGGGTCCACAACCCTTTGTCGGAACTGTATGGTCAAAGGAACCATTTATTTGCATTTCGTTTATATTTAACTGCTACCTCTCTTCTAGGGATACCTACCTTAAAGAAGTTTTGCAGCTTTTATGCTGCTCCCCTTCTTTGCTATCTGTTTCCCTTCTTGTGTTTGATAACATAAAGGATGTCAGGCCATGGAAAGACACTTGAGTGGAGTGAAGGAGGTCAACACAGAATCAACACTCCATTGTTTGATTGTTCCTTCCATAGTCCACACCACTTTACAGTATATCTTGTGAAGTGCTTTGAAATGTTTCAATGTAATGGTAAAAAGCTTTATCAAATGCAAAGATTATTATAGTTGATCAGGCAGGAACTCTGCACCTGGCTGGGAAGTGTGCAATGATGGCTGAAATTATTCCAAAGCCTAGCATAGGCTGTCCCTCACATTTTTAAGCAGATCCTCAATCTGCCTTAGGATGCATCAGAACAGTGATCATGTGCACCTCAACAGTAGTATGTTGGGGGCATGTCTGATTACATCTACTTTGAGTGGCAAAATAGGAATGCTAGGAGAATGACTCAACAACAACAACAAAATTTCATTGAATGCAAGGATGATTATTATCTTCCATTTCCATCTCACTCTATTCACTCTATTCAACTATTCAGTTGAAGAGCAGAATGCAGCAACAAGAACAACAATTTACACATATAAAGCACCCTTCACGTGGATTAACACCTCAGAGTCCTTACAATTGACAGGGCTGACACTGATGGGGCTGGTGGGGAAAACATGTGCCCATAGTCACAGTCAACACTTTCGGAAGTCCTCCCGATGTGAAAGGCGCTATATTAGTGCAATTTTGTTGTTGTTGTCGACAAGATAGGGTTTGAGGCAGCATTTGAAGACAGCTAGAGAGGGGAGAGTTCCGGAGGTTAGGAGCGTACAATTAGAAATCTTGCCCACCGACGATAGGAGCTGTGTGGCAAGCCCGACTTAGCCAATCGGAGGGGCAAACAGAGGAATAGAGTCAGAGATCAGAAAGTTAGGCAGGTGCTAGGGCTTGAAGGGATTTGCAGGTGAGGAGCTTGAAATCAATCCACTGAGCAACAACGAGACAGTGTAGCTGGAGAGTCAAGTATTTTCCTCTAAAGAATTATTCATTAAACAATGACTTTATTTGTATTTCTGCTATCTAAACGTTCATACTTTATGAATTAAAAATAAGTTATGTTACGTAATGCACAGTATGGATTTTCATTGATTGAACCCCATACGCTACTACAAGTATATTGCTCTTTAAAGAGCCATTTTAAATTTTGTGATGTCTTAGATAGTTCAGTTGCTTTAACCTGGAGCTTAGGGGCAAAAGGTTATAGGTTCAGGTCCCAGTGGATTGACTCAGCCCTTTATTCCTTGCGGGACTGATAAAATGAGTGCTGTATCTATCTCAACTAATTATTCTCCTTACAAGAAAGAGAAAGTAGATCCCTGGGGCTGAACTAGTCAAGTCTGCAGTAATTTAAGGCACTGTTGATAGCTGACCAACCAGTTTGGCTCATCAATAAGGCTTGGAGGTATAGAATGTGCCCTCAAACTTAGCTCAACCATAGTCTTCAACTAAAGGATGAAGTGATTCTAGCCAGACAAGTAAACAAGCTGCATGTTTCTTTTTAATTTGTCTATTAAAGCTTCAGAATATTTTTACAATGTAACCAGCACTAAATTGTGACTGAGAAATTCACTAAATCCCGACTGAGAAATTCCAAGTTCCCATCAGGGCCACCATTTATGCAGATTTGTATTTCGTTATTTTTTTTTGAGTGGAAAAACTTGCCTGCAGATAACCTGGGTTTCAAGTTTCTTTGACAGGTGGTAGCCCAAAAATAATATTATAATTAAAAAATCTAAGTTAGAAATTATATTATTCAAGTTGGTGACACTTCCCCCTTTGTATCTCTTCTATTTTCTGTATTACTACTGATAACTTTATCATCAATTGTGTGGAGTTACAGAAGCATACAGGAAAATCACCAGTTATATTCTATTACCTGAAATGCTTAATCAGGGAACAATTTATATGCTGAAAGTAATAGAACCCAAATGTCATTTCTTCTCACTGAGAGGATGCTCCTTTTATAACATCAACAGCTTTTTTGTTTTAAACATTGGTGGATAGCCAAGGTTTCAGGGCTAATTGGATTTAGAATAAAATTTCTCATAGACCAATCATTTGCTGAGCCTGAGTGCAAATTATAAAGTAAGAAGAGGAAGGGTTCCTAATTACAATGGATCAGGTTGTTTTATTAATATGTAATTTTGGGGTCTAAATTGCGGTATTTCTAAGCAGGGTTTATTGGTAAGGAATCTGAGTTACATGATTAGGGATTCCTGGTAACCAGAAGTATTTCAAGCCAATATACTGGAATTCTGTCGACTCTGATGTGAAGCGTGTTTAAAGCAATAAGAGATATTGCAAATGTGTTGGCATTCGGGCTGGGACAAAATCTGAGTGGGGAGTCAAGTAGGAATGGCATAAACTCAAGTTTGAGTTGAGCAGATATTCCACAAATCAACACTTGAATGCAAAGCAGCAGCTTGAATTGGCTTCTCTGCATTTCAGTGCCTTGGGATGTCCTCTCGACGTGAAAGGCACTATACAAACGTAATTTGTTGTTGTTTTTATTGTATTTCCAATGATTCAGGTTATGATTCAGTTCTTCACTGCTCATGGTTTATGTTACATCACTTATTTCACTTATTGCACCATCCGAAGGGAAGTGATGCCATTCTTGGGCTAATTGTAATCTTTCCACAGAATGGGACTAGTGACACACGCATATAAAGAAAATGAAACCCAGACCTTTCGGTTCAGATTAGGTCCAGATTCGATCACTGAAAGGAGGCTTGTGCAGCCCATCAAAGGGAACGCTGTGTCATTAGTGTCAAGTTCCCATGTGACGATTTCATTTTCAGGCTTATGTTTCCTAAGCAGAGGAATAGTGTCTGGGAAACACAATGCCCAGCTCTATGATCTGATATGGTTAATTTATGCAACCCATTCTATTATAGACGTATAGGTTAACGGGTCAAAGATCTGATGATTTATGGGTTTATTATTAGTTATTCAACAACCGCAACTGGCTCTTCCTATTTTGTGATGTTCTGTCAGTTTCCTGGCCAGACAGCACTGAAAGGAAAACTTCCTGCAATCAGGATGAATTTATTTTGCTAAAGATTGCAGGATGTGAGCAGTTTGGGTAACACGCCGTGGCTGGCAGCCAAATGCGACTCACTGGGACAAATGCATCGACAAGCCTTGTAAATCACTTTTTAACCTCAGTTCTCAGGCTTGGCTTTATTTGTTGTCTCAGGCAGATAGCTTTGGATTCCTGCAGCTCTTCAGAAAGATCAGTAATTGTCTGCCCTGATAACCTGGGGCAGGTTGTAATGAAGTCAGCCCGCCTGGCCTTGTAAATGGGCCCGGGTGCTGAGATCATGTTAGACCTGTTCATTTATTAGATTTTCATCTCTGGGGTGTTTAGCAAGACCCCTGGGAGGTCCACAGTAGTGCCAGAATGATTGGTGAACTGAAGGCAAGAAAGGGTCATATTCTCATTAGCATGAGTGTTCCCACACTATGAGCCAGGGAATATATTGCAGAACATTTATTTTTAATGGTCCTTGGAGTTGTGATTAAGGAACGCAGCAGGTTAAAACAATTCATGCTGTTTCAAAAACTTCTTGTGTAAAACAGAAGTGTGCATCTCAGCCTGGTTTCAGATCAAACTCACATTGCCACACTTTGCACAGAAAGCTGTTCTTTTCCAACAACAAATACACTCAGATAGATAATTACTTTGTGCAACAGCAAGCATAACGGCATAGAACTAAATGCACCATAACAAGTTATCAGCTATGCAGCTTCCAAGAAGACCTAGCAAAACATTTAGATTGGGCATGAAAATACTCTGGATAATGAGTTATATAAATATGATCTTCCTTTGATTCATGTAATGGTCATTAAATAAATAGGAAACCTCTATAAGGGAATTACAATTCAAAGATGAATTATGATTAACTTAATGTTATTCAACACCAAATGTGATTTGAAATGCAAGGACTTTTTTTAAAAACAGTTTGAGAATCTACCAGGCTATTTGCAATTTGTAAATGTATCACAATTTAGTGATAATTTTCCCACAACATCGTTTAAGATGCTGACATGAGGTGACGAGACACTACTGCCACCGGCACCATTTTGGAAAGTTTTCAAGCTGTGTTTCTGATACATTATGAACAGCTTGCAATGGTGCAAACTTTTTCACATCGTCCTAAAGGGAAACCTCATTATAAATATGTTAATGATCGTTATTTTTAACAATCAACGTAAGTTAATCTTCAGTGTTCGGGGTAATTTATGAATCTTACTTCTCCCATTCCATCTCCATCATGGAGTCCATCCAATTCACTGCCTCTTTCAAGGTCTGCCTTATGACCACTTTGAACATTACTTTGGTCACCTTTCCCCGCCCAATCCCTTTTGGCTCTCACCCACAACTTACATTAAAAACTAGGACTATTAGGTATCTTGGGATGTTCTCCCAATGTGAAAAGCACTGCATCAATATAAATTAAGAATAATAATAATGATCCTTGCATTTCATATAGTGCCTTATTACATCTTCGAGATGCCTCAAAGTGTTTTACAGAATATCCTGTAAAGTGAATTGACTATATATGTTGTGGGCGAACCATGTCAGCCAATTGTGCACAGCAGTGTACAATGGCTTAGAACTAAATACACTATAACAAGTTACCAGTTTGTATTATATATCCCCATGTCTCAGGTGTCTGACATATCACAAAAGCCACACAATCCAGAATTTTACAAGTTCAATTCCTAGTCTGTGTTGAGTTAATTAATATCTGCTAGGGTGACATTAGCTGCTGCACAATTGACCTCAAAGTTCTTTCTGAGCAAAAGGAAAATAATTTATCAGCCAATGATCTCGCTCCTGATCGCTCTTCATTGATTCCTGTTGGGGAATACATGTCGGTAAGAAAAAATTTGCTGAGGAATAATCTGATGCCATTCATGTGTGGCAACGTTAATGGCAAGGTAAGGGAGGATCAGCATCCGTGGAACTGGAGCCCAACATCAATCAGAACAATTAAAAAGGTAGGAAAAAGCAAGAGATTAGGGAAGAAGAAGTAACTCATGTTAATAAAATTAAACCTCAATAATCCGACATTCCGAAAGCCAGCAATTCCCGAAAACCGGCAAGATTTTTTTTCCAATGTCGGCACATCTCCTGAAGTTCAGAACTACTACTTCCAGTTCCCAGTGTGGCCGCTCTGTCATCCGGCATTGTGGGTGGAGTTCGGGTATTCTTTGGCTTCAGTGATGTGTTTATAGCACATGTGGTGTATGGGGCGGAGCTTCCCCAGCCATTTCTGGGGAAGGTTCTGTGAAGGGTTTTGTGATGTTTCAGTGTAATAGATTATATATCAAATAAAAGGGATTATTATTGTATTCCCCTCACCTCCAGCCGTATCATATAGGGAATGAAGTAAAGAGTTTTCTGTCAGACTTCTGCCTCCTTAATATATAATTTACATCAACGTGTCATTTTGCCACCCTCCCCGTTGTTATGTTGGTAGCATCGCTGGGCTCTGAAGCTCATATACCAGGCAAACAAATGTTGTAGTATTGCAGTAACAGATTTAGCACACTACAATAATGGAGATTTACCTGTCACAGACATGCTGCACCACTGGTAATGGGAAGGATTAAAGTCTAGTGCTTTTTCATGTGCTTTTAAATTGAGTTAGTCCGCCACAGTGTGTGGCTGCAACCATATTAACAGCTTAACGCTGCTAATAAAATCTTGCTCCATTATCCACTGCATGGTGAAATTTGGGGGGTCATTTTTAATTAAAGGTTTTTAGGAAATTGTCATTCTTGCTTTCAATATGGAATATGTCTTTCAGCTCCAAGGTCCCAGCAAGGAGTGACTGGGAGGATTCCAGAGCCCATCCCTCTGGAGGATTCATTGAGCCCATCCCTCTGGAAGGGGAGGTAGGACAAGGCTGACCATTGTCATCCACCCTATTCGATGTGTTCATCAATGACATATTGGATGCCATCGAGGGGGATGGATTTGGTGTAACTCTTCCGGGCCTGTTTGATAGAATTGTGGCACTTTGATTTGTGGATGATATTGTGCTGCTAGCGGATTCACTTGGGGATTTTCTGTGCTGTACCTGCCATCTTAAACACTGGGCCAACTTGTGGGGCATGGTGGTGAATGCCTCACATGCGGAATCATAGTTCTGCAAGGTTCAAGTGAAGACATCACAGGTATTGATTGGCTGATAGAAGGGGTATCAGTCCCAATTGCTGATTCCTATCAGTACCTCTGGGTCATGGTGGATACAAACTTTTGCCTGAACACTATCCTGAAGGACTGTGCAGACAAAGTCCAAAGGGCATTCTGTTCATTATAGGGATTTATCAGTCACAGACATGCTGCACCACTGGTAATGGGAAGGATTAAAGTCTAACACTTTTTTCATGTGCTTCTAAATTGAGTTAGTATGCCACAGTGTGTGGCTGCAGCTATATTAACAGCTTAGCGCTGTTAATAAAATCTTGTTCCAATCAACCCCCACCCACCCCCAGCGTGAAGTTCAGAAACTTTTTGGGGGAGTTGCTTTTAATTAAATTTTGGGATTTTTCAAGGATAGCAGGGTGCAAACACAGATCAATCTTATGGCATATCAGACCTGTGTGCAAAACAATCCTCATTTATGGATCGGCGTTCTTAGGAATGCAGTGGAGGGTTTTCCTCGGCCCAATCTGCAAAGTCCAGGCTCAAGCAGTCAGGTGGAGTTGTGGCAAACATGGGAAGCGACTGCAAGGAGGGAGGGCTCCGGCCCACACTGACCTGTTGCCAAGCTCCCTGGAAGTGGATTCAGCTTCACAGCTAGTGCTTCCATTTCCCAATCCTCAAATGAGGACCTGGATTAAGCAGTTGGTGCTGAGTAAGCCTAGTTTAAAGCATTGAACTTGGTCCTGGAGAACATCAAAGTGGCTAGCACATCACAAGCTGTACTTCTCAGCTCTTCCTTTCACAAGCTGCAGCTCATGTTCTCTCCCACACCAAACTCCAAGACCCTATCACTTCCACCCTCGCCCGACTCCATTGGCTCCCCATCCCCCAGAGGATCAAATTCAAAATCCTTGTCCTCACTTTCAAGGCAGTCCACGGCCTTGCCCCTTCCCATGACTCTGACCTGCTGACTCCCTACCAACCTGCCTGCCCCCTCCATTCAGCGGGCTCCGGTCAGTCCCACATATCCCACCCAGCCCACCCTATCTTTGGTGGCCGGGCTTTCAGCCTCTCTGCGCCCACACTCTGGAACTCCATCCTACAGTCCCTTCACCTTGCTTCCTCCCTTTCCTCCTTCAAAGCCAGTCTCAAGACCGTTCTTTTTGTTCATGCCTTCAGCCGCCCTCCCACCTCTCTCCACCCCTCTCTCCTACCCTGCCCCTCCCCAAGCTTTGGCTCTTATAATAGTATAAGAATAAAAATAATCCTTGCATTTGATATAGCACTTTTCATGTCTTCTAGACAACTCAAAGTGCTTCACAGAATACACTGTAAAGTAAGTTGACTGTATATTTTGGGGGGAAACATGGCAGCCAATTGCTCATAGCAGTGTCCCACAAACAGTCATGGATTGAAATGACCTATCATTATTATTGGGGGTTTTTTGGATGGATTATTATTAGGCATGTGGAGTAAGAAAATTTGCCTGGATGCAAAACACAGGTCTCACACTTGTAAGGCGCGTGCTCTAACCACTGAGCTACAGGACTCTTGCCAACCTGTGCCTAATATTTTCCAGAATTAGGTAAGCAGAATGTGTCCCACTAGGGCAATGGTTCCCAACCTTGGATCCCGACCCAAATCAGGGTCACGGAGTCCTCAATAGGGTCGCAAAGGGTCATCAGAAAAAAGTGCCCGAGGCGACCCCGCCAACCAATTTGTATTAAAGACCGTAACTAGCGAGTTGTGCTGAGTCCACAAAAGAGACAGAGATATCATCTTAGCTGAGCTTCGCTTCAGTCGCACCCTATGGGTCGGGAGGTCCTGTTGGTGGCCAATTTAGGGTAGAAGCAAAAAAAGGTTGGGAAGCACCGCTCTAGGGAGACAGTGCACAATCAAAACTCTCCCTCTCTCCACTCTCTATTCAAAAAAACATCTCTTCAATTTCCACGTGGAGGTAGGATGCATGGAACTCTCAGTTTGGCTTGGATATTTTTGAGTATGGTGATGGGAGATTGGCATGTGTCAGGCACCCAGCTGACCAAAATAAACATAATGTTGTCAGAGTGGAAATAATCGAAGATGTGACAACATCACAATGTTAATGATCAAATCATTGCCCAGTCCTCAAATTGCAAACCTGGTAAGGTACAGTACCTTGTAATACCCTTCACTAAATCACAGCACGTTTTAGAATCTTGACAACAATCAACCTCTGCCCTTGTTAATATTGCAAGGATTATTATTATTAATAACAATAAATAATCCTTGCGTTTAATGTACAGCCTATGTCATAAAGATATCTCAAAGCACTTAAAAGGATTTTACTGTGTAGTGAATGTGTATTCTGTAGGGAAACGTGGAAGTCAATTTACACACAGCAACGTCCCAGCAATGAAGTAAATGACCAATGTTTAATCAGGAAGATGTGGTATCAAAGTGGAACATTGTGATATTCAACAATAACAACTTGGACTCTCCATGCCAGACAGCGTCTCAGAGTGCTTCACAACAGTGGAGCCTGATGCCGAGCTGAGGGTGGGGTAAGGTGACCATAGGCACTGTCGAACAGAAAGATCTTCAAGCGTGAGCTGAAAATGGAAAATGAGGGGGTGAGGTGAAGGGATTGAAGGAGGGATTTCCAGTGTTTCGGGATGTAGTGACTGAAAACAAGGCCGCCAATGGTGGAGTGGGGGATTCGGGGACAAGAAGGAGGCTAGACCCAGTAGAATGGAGGCAGGGGGTACTGCTGGAGAGAGGAAAAGAGAGGAGGTTAGAGAGGTAGGAGGGTGCAGAGGAGTGGAGGGATTTAAACACAAGAGTGAGGATCTTGAAGTCAAACACAAAAGTGAGGATCTTGAAGTCAAACAACAACAATTTATATCTCTATTATAATAATACTAATAATAATGCTTGCATTTTGATATACCTGTAATGCTTTTCACATCTTCTAGACCAGCGGTTCTGAACCAGGGGTACATGACTCGAGGGGGTACAAAATTACTTCCAAGGGGTACAAGTGGCAGAACATTGATTTATTTAGCTCTCTTATTTAGCGTTTTATAGCCTTCCAATTTGTATATTTAATTGTTATTCCCCTCGTTTTGTATGTGCTAGTTATTTTGTTATATAAGAAAAGCTTGGTCATAAAATGCAAGTGGAATGAGTGGGATGGTGTGTGTGTGTATGTGGTTGGGTGGGGGTACACAATAATGTTGAAAATTAATAAGGGGTACATTACTGAAAAAGGTTGAGAACCACTGTTCTAGACATCTCGAAGCACTTCACAGAATATACTGTAAAGTGAATTGCCTGTGTATCTGTAGGCAAAATGCTGCAGCGAATTGCACACAGCAGTGTCCCACATATAGTATCCTGGAGGATAAAATCACAGACACACATGTACTATCAACCTGCTGCACATATTCAGGCAGTAAATGACATATATAATAATAATAATCCTTGAATTTGATATAGCGCTTAATTAACACACATACAATGGAACATCTGACATGTGCAGGATTGCAAGTGGTGTATAATTATGAATATGTATTTATACGTGCAATAGCTCAAATGCCCTGCTATACTGTGCACATACAATATACAAAAAATATGATACCATTGGACCTCCTTCAAGAGCCAGCAGGTGTAATGAGAGCTGTTCCACTCAATCCACCTCCAAGGATTAAACGACTGAGCCTGGATTACAGCATAAGCACAATGTACCATGAACCACAGAAACCCATCTGTATCAGATATCTGCCCTCACACATTCACATTGCAGTCATAGGAGCACGCTTGAATCATCAATTAAACTGACACAAAGTCTTACTCTCAGACAGAAGATTGGATTTGTTTTTATTTAAGCACCTTCCAATTATGTTAATTTGAGGCATTAAGGGTTTACTTGCACAATCAGGCCAGACAGTTTCTGGAGGAATCATGTTTCTCGACATCCAGTACAGATCCTGATATCCACATTCAAATTGCCAACATCACAGCTTGATCTGATTCATGGACATGAAAACCAATTTTATTGGAGGGACTGTTGACCAGGACATATTCTCTTCAAAATCTATCAAGATCAGTTGGTTTAACAATGACCTAATCATTATCACAGTGCTTTGGATGAATAAGAATAAATCTTGAAAACACACATGAAATGCTTTAAAATAATCATTTCAACACCCAAACAAGTGAAAGAAATGAACAGCCCAGAAATATTACAACTTGTGTTTATTTGTATATTGTCCTTCATATCGAGTGCTTACATTTCCAATGGATGGTGGGGTCATAGAAACAGTTACATTTACATCAATTTACAGCAGCTATTGATCAGAAACCAATATTGATCCACAGTAATTAGGTGCTTGACTCCCAACCAGAAGGCCTGCAGCTCATTCTGTTGAGCTATCTGTCAATCAGACCAGTATGCCTTGAGTGGTGCGCTGGGATTCCCCAGACAACAAGTTTGAAGCTTAAGTCAAGCTGTCCGACAGAGAGCCTGAAGTCTCTAGACTGAAGAGATTATAGGATGCATTACCTTGGGACAGTCCACTGCTGTATACAGCCAAGTAATTAGACTGACATTGGAATTAACAATGGTTTGGCAGCAAGTCCTTCACTATTTCAGCTACGAATAGGGAACCCTGAGGCAAAAACGTTAGGGAAAATCCTACTTTAAAGGCAGCATGAAAAGTTTGTTAGCATTAGAAAACAGTGTGTGTTTGGCTCCAATGCCACTGTCACCTTTTCCATATTTCATTGGGACAGTTTCCCATTAAATCAGAAGCTGTGAGAGAAACCACCCTGGGCGTAAGTGTTATGGAGGGTGATATAACTTGAGCAAGCATCCCATAAGAACAAGCTTCCATGGTAACCACAGCAGTTCACTCATAGCATGCAGATCTCTTAGAGAAAACATCAGCTCCCAACAAAGATTATATCAAAAATTCTAGAATCGTACATTTTTTTCCATACTGAATATCATTCAGGCCATTTTACGTGTGCCAATTTACTGTTCACCTACACAAATACACAGCCAAATCAATATGTTTCTGCTTAGTCCCACTCCCTACCTTTCCCCCATATGCTGTTAGTGTTTTTTTCCTTTTCAAATACATGTCAAATTCCCCTTCAGAGTTAGGTGGATTTACTTTGCTCATTGTTTTGGGTAGGGCATTCTGGACCCAAAATTCTGCTTTAACATTTGTAGAGTTGATGATGGAATTTAGAAAGTAAAATAATGCATTATATCTAGAAAATGATCTTGAAACCGATTTTAAAAAATCCTGTAGGCCTTCTTTTGTAGCATAATAAAATCCAGATTATCACTGAATTAATGGGTGGAGTTCATATCACCATACTTTTTTTTGTAAATTCTTCAATTTTGCAATGTTTTAAGCCCAATCTGACTTACAGTAGGCATATTTTGGTGTAAGCCTGCTACAGGCTACTGTGGAACAGAACAACATAGCAGATTGCACAGCAGGTAAAATGGAGAACAAGTCCCTTTAAATAAAGTATGCTTTACTTTTGCTATTTGTGCTTTCAGCAATAAATATCTCTATCTTAGCCAAAGATCAGTTCTGTGCCTGATGATGCAGGATCTCTTATCAGATTTTCCTCTGCATTAGGCACGCTTTCCACAAAGAATAGTCCACATTTACTACACCTTGAAAATGCAAAGCATTTTGATTATTCTTCAAACACATAGGTGCCATTGGTAACAGACCATTTTTAACAAGATATGCCAACTTGTCTGCTTATACTCAACCCCAGAAAAGCATACAACATTTTTGAAAATACCTGAACAACAACCCTCACAACTCATATTTCTTAGATGGGGGTAGGGGCTTACTCCTAAAAACATTAGTAAGAATTTTCAGACTCTTCTGGCAGATTTTCTTACATAAGAGGAAAATAGACCTATAAAGAACAGTATTGACTTTTATTTTAGACTAATGGCAACGTGCTATCACAAATCTGTTATCTGTTCAAGCGCTCTGTTCAAGTGTGGAAAGTGCCATATAAATGCAAGTTCTTGGGGTTGTTTTTGTTATTTCAATTTTTAAACTGCATGTAGTCAGTTACTGGGCATGTTTATATCTGTATTGTGTATATACCTACCAATCATAACTCTTACATTTGGTGTAGCAGCTTTAATGTTGAGTGCATATCTCGAAACACTTCATCAGACCTGCATGTTTTGTGGGTGAGGGTAGATATAGTTTCAAGTGGCCATGATTACCAAATAGCCAACCTTACCTTCTGTTATTATATTCAGACAACACTGACAATGAACTGGGAATGCCCACGGAATTGGGTACCACGGAAGGTCTTTCTCTGAGCATCAACGACTACAGCTTCAGACTGTTGTAGTGGATTTAACTGACAGTACATACTTTTGTGGAAGCTTTACAGGTCTGGACATTAGTTGATCCTTGACTGCAGTGTACAGCAATACAGTATAGGAATGTACAGTACTGCAAAAGGAAATTTGTCTGGTCTCAGAGTACAACTCCTTCCCATCCAAAATCATGTTACAATAGAACATGGTAGCTTGATGCCTTGGAAGTTATCTTATATGTTTGGAAGGCAAATGGATTCAACTGAATAGATTGCTTTATCAAGCAGCCAGCTTGGCACTCTGGCCAAATGGCCTTCTTCCATTCAAAAACAACAACAATAATATTTGTGTTTATATAGCGCCCGCCACTCCGGGTGGCGTCCCATAGCACTTCACAATGGAGGAGGCACAGGGGCCAAGCCAGGAGGATGGGAAAGGTGACCGTAAGTGTGGTTGAAGGTAAATATATTTCAAATAAATACTGTAGAATATGATTCTAATTCTACAACCTCAACAATGCTCAAGCAAATTTACACAGAAACCATTAAATAACCAGTTGTTACTAAATTGACCATGTGTTATATGCCGTACCACAATTAGTGTCTCCTATAGCACTTGAACCTTCTTATACACTACTCTTCATGAGGTCTGGTGGGATATTTGGTGCTTGTAAAGGTATTTTCAGTTGGATCTAATCCTTGTTCCTCTTTTCATGGTCAATGATGTCTTTTGTACTGGCTATTGTAAAATCCTTTAAAAAAATTGTTCTTGTTTCTCTCTCCAGTTGTTGATTTAAAGTCCAGTTTACACAGAGCTGTTGGTGCCACAATACAGTTTAGTAATTGCTGCTTGTCAAAAATTCACTGGATCTGTATCACAATAATTGGCCTTTTTTTATTCCACTGAGCTTAAAGCTTAACTTCTTTTAAACCTAGATGGGAAATTGTGAACCTCTGGTACATCTGTCAAGTGTCAATCAAGCAGCTTTCAACCCAGGAAAATGAGGGGAGGGAATTACCAGCAGGCGCGATATCAATCCTGTGATTTCTTTTGCATTTTTTTAATGTTATTTATTTGAGATGAATGTTTCTTTGTCTTGCAATTTATTGTTCAACCACCCCTGTCAGGAATGTCACCAGTTTTCTTAACACAATTAATTCAGACATTAGGCTGGTTTTCAGGCACTATCTACAGGCTAGATTCTGTGGAATGACACATCATATTACTTTGAATGCAGTCAGCAAGATATGCTTTTTATATAAAAATAGTACGTCCAATTATTTTTCTAATTTTCACCCCAATGGGAAACGGTCTCTGCTCCAGGTGTTGTCTCCTCTTGCTGGGTAATTATTCTATGGGTGCTGGCTGCCTGAGCAGCCTTTGCAGAAACCTTGGTAGTTAGTGTTGGTGTGCCATTTGACTGTCAGTATTAGCGAGCGTCACAGCTGAGCCTGACCTCTCCCCACCCTTCGGCCTCATATGTGCACATTAGTAGCCACTGTTGAAGAGAAACCAGGAACAGGAACTCTGAATGTTTTCACCTTCCCTAACCTTGGGCTTCCCTGTGTAGCCCCCTCTAAGAACTCAAGCGCCTGGTCCATTCGCTGTAGTTCTATCCTGTCTAACATTAGAGCTACCCTCAACATATGGTTTCAAACCTTTTCCAGCTCCCTGGCAGGACAAAGGTTCCCAAACTGTGGGACCAACTCCTAAAGTTCAGGCAAAATGTTTTGCCCACAATCAATTCACTTTACAATATATCCTGTGAAGTGCTTTGAGATATCTCAATGACGTTATCAGTCACTATATTAAAAAATGCAAATGCAAGTGTTATCTGGGGGATTGTTGGCTGGGATGCTGCAACAAATTCCCTTCTCTTTTCAAGTAGTGGAATGGGATTTTTAACATCCACATGAACAGGCATCAAACAAATTCAATGTGATGATTCCCACTCCCCTCCTTTCCCACTTTTTGCACAGCAGTTGATCCAGAAATCTGCTTGAAGATTTTAGCGCGGCTTTTTTTGAAGCTAGTTTTATGATTGCTGACTGCAGAGTTTCAGTGTCGCTTCATGGGATATTGGCTTAACTCAGACTGAACTAAGATGGTAACCCATGGAGTGATAGTGATTCGGCAACAATGGTGGCTACTGTTGGGTTTAGCCACAATAAAGGCCGCACTGATATCTTCAAACCAGCTCAGGCCAAACCATTGTGCTGAAGTCAGATGTGAGAGATGGTGGTGGGGTAGGCGGGGAACAACATTTCCAAGTTTCTTTGTTTATTGATTAACCGAAAAACACAATATTTCTTAATATTTCCAATAATAATAACACTTGCATTTGATATACCATTTTTCACATCTTCTAGACATCTCAAAACATTTCACAGAATATACTGTGAAATGTATTGACTGTATACTTTGTTGATGAAATGCAGCAGCCAATTGTCCTCAGCAGTGTCCCACAAACAGTCGTGGATTGAAATGACCAATTTTTTTGGGAGGGATTATAATAACAACAACTTTGATTTATATAGCACCCTCCATGCCGGGCAGCGTCTCAGAGTTCTTATTATCAGGTTTGTGCTGTAAGGAAACTTGCCCAAGGTTTTGCCCTGCTTAGAAATGAACCCAGTTCTCTCACTTGCAAGGCGAGTTCTCTAACCACTGAGCTACAGAACTCCACAATAACAGCAACTTAATAAAAACAACTAGCACTTACTGTGAAGTCTAGTTATAACATGGGATCCCAAAAACTGCATGCTGATGAACCATGTTTCACTGCACTTGCACACAGCTGGTCATCTCATACCATGCACGCCAGTTAGTCCCTGCGCTAAGAAAAATGTCTGACTTCCAGATCATTGGGAGTGGAATTCCACAGTGCACTTTTGCTATAACTGAATTCATGATACAAACAAGCAAGTTATAGCAGGCCTGGATGCTGTATTGCACCTTTCACGTAGACAACATGTCGAACCACTTTCTATGGATGTGGTAAGAAACTCAAAAAAGGTGGGAGGAATGGGGAACGTAGGTTATTTGTGTGGTGAATGAAGACACAGGATTTGATAATACATTGAGAATCGGTTCAGAAACACTGCAATTTTCATTTCCCCTTTTTCTAAACGCAGAGGGACAAATTTGTAAAACTCACCAAATGGAACACAAATAGCAGTTGGACAAAATTGCTGAATTTGTAACCTGGTGTGAACAGAACAGAACAAATGTCCAAATATCTCTCCCCTCCCCCATCATACACACATACACATGGCACACAGGGCTGCTGTTGTGGGTTTTGAGTTCACTTAGTAACCTATATTCATCCACACAGAATACAGGCTTTATTACCATGGAAACCACTGACCCATAGAAAGGAAAATGGAGAAAGACAGATAGCACATATTTTAAGCCAAAGGTCGCATTTCTGAAGGTGTTTACAAGATTCTTGCAAAGAAGATACTGTTTGAAAAGATAACTATGCCTCAAAAGAGCTCACAGTTACTTTAACTCACTCACTCAATAAGGCCAGCATCTCCTACTCACTATAGTCCAATCCCAATGTGAATAACAGCTGCTCCTGAAAGCGTAAGACAGTGTTGCAGCAAGGCCGAATCATGGTTAGTTTAGTCAGGTGGCAATTTAGATCAGCTTCCCATTTTAAGGAAGTGCTGATTGGACTCCAGCAGTACCCCAATGCATAACCTGGGGTCCCGAAGCCTTAGCTCTTGCCAACCTGCATCGAATACTTTCCAGAATTAGATAAGTAGGATAGGTCCCTCCAGGGAGAGAGTGCATATTCCTTGCCAACAATCTATTTCTGAGATTTCCATGTGTAGGTGGGACGCATGGCCATCTCAGCTTGGTGTGAATACTCTTAAACCTGGTGATGGGTTTTCACATGTGTCAGACACCTGCCAGACCTAAAAAAACCCAGAACATCAGTGCTTGCTTCTCCACCACTAACCAGACAATCAGGAACTGTGCCAACTTCCAGTAAGGCCTTCAGCAGGGACTTGTGTGATTGGATCTGAACATAACGTCTGTGACCACAGATGCAACACACATCCCAGTGGGATTATATTACAGGACAAATAAAACTGCACAAACTCTAACCAAACATACACTGTCACATTTACAAGGCTACCTTCATTAAAATGCGTCTGCCAGGGGAAGCACTGCATCTAATTGTCGTTAAGCTAAGCAACCATGAAATCTGAAAACACATTGCCAATATTTAGATTAATTACATATTAATAGGATTGTTGGATGATCGCTGCACATTGTGTCGATGGAATGATGGTGCACTTTGGATGTGGAGGAGACTAAACAAGATTTAAACATAACCTATCGGGTTAAACATAACCTACGGGTGCAAGAACTACCTTAGAAATACTGAATTGTAGACTGTCCCATTATGCAATCAACCCTTCTAATTTGGTCAGCTTCCTTAGACAATATGACTAGATATCATTAAAAATTCATGTCACCGCATTACTATGCAGCGGTCATTAATATATTTATGCTTGCAATACATATTTGTTCTGTCCGTTGACATAAAGATATATTTAATAATACTCAGCCTGCCAGGTCTTCATCGATAAGGATTAAGAAGTCAATAAAAAATAATCGTTTGAACTCATATAGACAAGGTTTATCTGTTCAGATTGCAAGACAAAACCCCTATTTCTCCAGAATTTCTGCATGAATATATTGTAATGGATGTTTGGGTTACGCATTGGAGAGCTGAATCGACTCCCAAGAGATGGAAGCCGACAAAGAACCTCATACACCTTAGTAATCCATCTCCAACCATCTGTTGTTTTATACACTGCAATATATCTGCTGACATTTGATGGCTTTATGGAGATAGAGTGTACTAACAGATTTGTTTAATTAAGCAAGCTGTACAGGTGAGCTGACAGCAACATGGAGCTGGATTATCCCCTTAGCATGGCAGTGCCAATGATATTTATTCTGACACTAAGCAATTTTCCTCTCTCTCTTCTCTGGTACAATCTGTGTTCACTTCAGGATTTGTGTGGCTGTTGATTTTGTGCCAGCGTTAAGCCTTAACGTCAAGGCTGGTTTGTGTCAACAATTTCTTCAATTGTGGGGCGTAACTGGGTTAACTGTGCCCTGCATAAAATTATCCTGTTTTGTTTTTTCACTGCCAGTCGCTGTGATTTGGAAAATCGGCCTTAACCCGAAACCAGGGATAAATTTAAACAGAGTAAATAAAAGGAGTGGAAAATTGGACCTTTGGACCAAATAATTTCTGTACTTACTTCACTTAGGAAACATTCTGGTAGAAAAGCAATATGGGTGCATAGTATTAAAGGTTGGAGATTACAAATTTGCTGTAGAAGGTATTGTGCAAGTTTGACTTCATTTCATGATGCACAAATCTTACTCACAACTGCAATACATTTCATAATACAATATTCTGTTTGTTAAGCATATCATTTTTAAATAGGCCAACATTGGATAAAAACGGGCTTTTCAATGTGATACTTCACAAAACTGTTTTGTTTTGCTATAATAACACCGTCATAGGGGTGAGCCTTTGGCATATACGGTGCCATTTTGTGCTCCTGTGTTTTCCTGTTCGTGTGGGAAGCAATAACTGACTGAGGTAATAAGGTGGAAGCAGGTTTCCAGTCATTCCAGTCACTAGAGAAGGTGTGTGAGAGTATATACTTTGGGAAGGATAATGTAAAATATTGG
This sequence comes from Hydrolagus colliei, assembly GCA_035084275.1. Taxonomy (NCBI): domain Eukaryota; kingdom Metazoa; phylum Chordata; class Chondrichthyes; order Chimaeriformes; family Chimaeridae; genus Hydrolagus; species Hydrolagus colliei. The sequence continues at coordinate 28,956,552 of CM068742.1, read as the reverse complement.
ACCCTATAAAAATGTCACTCATCTTCCCAGCAGGTGCCACCCTTGCCACGTAGCATCTTCAGTGTTGCCCTATAGCTATCCACCAGGAGGTGACCAAGAACCACTAAGTGAATAGGCCTTCTATCGTGCCATTCCCTCCATGACATCCGACATGGCTGACATCTGCTCGCAATTGTCCCACAATGGTGTGCATGTGCAATAGCAACCTCACTGGAAAATATTAATTATTGGAAATAATTGCTACAAAGTGGGGTGACATGATGGGGTGACTGTATTTAGTTATCATAACATGAATTAACAGAAACAATTGCCGCAAAGTGGGGTGACATGATGCTAGGAGCGTACAACTGGGAAAATCCCCCTATAGATTTGCACTGATGTCATTCAAGGCAGCAATAATGTTCCCACAGAGAAGGTTCTGAGGAGGTACTGCACATTGACTTTCATTAAGATCCTTTACTGCCACAGATGCAAACCAAAATTCTATATTATTATAAAACCGAATAACATTATAGTTTGAAGTCACCGGAACAATCACTACCTTTGGATGAATTCTACAAGCTTTGCTGTCACATTTTACGATTTCACCTGAACCCTTGATTGTGTTACTGCCCTATCATCCCCCAGTACCTAATCATTATCCTATCTGCAGTGTATGACTGTATTTAGTCATAATACCTGTATGCACCAGATGGCTGGGAAACCTCAAAGAGAGTATTTGCTGTCAAGAGATTGTTTACTGGCATTATACAGCTTAAATATCACTTGTCCAATAATGTAAAATGACTCGGCGTAACCAGCTTACAGTACAAGCGATGTTTTCTAGCTAAACATATCCAACTTCACTTAAACATGGCTGCAGCCCTCTGTCTCCACTGTGCTGCTCTTCTTGAATCTATAATGATAATATCAGAGACTATCCTCCAGATTAATCTTGTTTTGTTAGCAACAGGTCACTGTGGAATCTTAAAACATGAGTCTCTAGGTTGAGCAGAGCAGACACCAGGGTCTTATCCATGAGCATGTGGAAAAAGTGGAAAAAGTGGCATGAGCATGGGCAAGCTTGGGGGGCCGAATGACCTACTCCTGCTCCTAATTCTTATGAACAGAAGATCACAAGAAGTCTGGATGAAGAGGGCCCTTTGACTAGTTTGAACTTATTTTTTTCCCACAATATCCACTCTACTGTTTATCCATAGCTCCATCAATCTCTTTGTTTAAACAAATCCATTGTTCTTGTCTCAAACACCACAGTCACTACACTTTACAGTATATCCTGCCACACACTAGGAAACATCCTCCAAAAGAGGAAGGTAACTTATTAAATGCGAGTATTATTATTATCATTCCAGCAAGTGAGATGCGCCCAGAGCACTGTACAAATTCAGCAGCACTGCTGGAGAGGGAGGGTGTACAAATGAACTGATTTTGCAATGTAGTAGAGCTTACTGTTATTAGCTCTGTGTATTACTGCTTCATACATTTTGAACATGGTAGCTATCACTCCCAGGTTTTTTTCATATTTCCTCTCAGCAAGATTCAGTGAAAACCGATCAGTTGTAATGAAGGAGTTAATTCATTACAGTATTCTCCTGTTACAGTAAACACAAACCTGCAGATGTGATAGTGATTTAAAATCTGTCGTATTATGCACCCTTTCAGAGAGAAAAAAAACCTCACCACCCGATACATTCCTTTCAATTTAATTGTTCAAACAGACCTCGAAAGAGGTAAGGGTACATTCCCCAGACCTATTTGTAAATTGTCAAATATTCTGTATGTTTCAGAATTTGAAAATTTGTCAATATTTTGAAAAAAAACTTCCTCCTCAAATCAATAAACGTAGCACTGCTGTGAAACAGTGAATGGAAGCCTCAGATGTAGGGAGCTGGTGAGATTGATGTTGATACCCTTCACTGCCAAGTGAAATGCCAATAACGCTTGTATAGCATTTTGCGAGGGCAATGGGAGTATTGATTCCTGAGCAATAATAAAGAATGAAGCAGCTCTCTCAGGTAAAAAAAATATTGGCAGCTGTAACAGAGAATTGACTCATAGAGGCCTGACTGCTGCCCTATCTTAATACAAATAATTCAAGCCTCAGAGGGATTTTGGAGGCAGTCAAGCATGTTTCTCAGCCACATTTCATGCTATTAATTTACCTGGAGCTTTGGAGGCCTATCAGTAGATTAGTCTGTTAGGGATTTAAGGTCAGAATGGATTTCTCAAGGCTTGTTGAAGGAAAACAGCTGAGATGTCGGAAATAGCTGAGGTTGTGAAAGTTTAATGCAGTAGCATTGCAATGCATGTGCCCTATGAGGAATTGTATTCCGAATGAACAATACATATACTGAATCGGTAATGTATGTACAGAACTGAAAAAGCATTTACAAAATGTGCAATGCTTATGCAGAAATGGGTAATACATATTTTTCAGATTTGGGAATGAATGCACTCCCAAAGAGGGAAATACTCATATAATACATACACTGAGTGGGAAATATACATACAGAGTGGGTAGTTTATATACAAAATGGGGTGTGAATATACAAAGTGGGGAGTATATGCACTGTATAATTTATGTACCATCAGGTCAATAATACTGATATAATAATCATAACCCTTCAATTTGATATACAGTAAAACCTCGATAATCTGACATTCCGAAAGCTGGCAACTCTCTAAAACCGGCAAGATTTAAAAATACATACAGTATTAGATTTTTTGCCGATGTCCAGTAAATTTCCCAAGGTTCAGAACTGCTGCTTATAGTTCCCGGCATGGCTGCTTTGTCACCTAGCACTGTGGGTGGAGTCGAGCATAGTTTGGCTTCAGTGCTGTATTTACGTGGCCATTTCTAGGGTAGGTTCTAAACACCAGCAGACTCCAAAATCCGGGAGATGAGTGGGCCCAACCTTGCTGGATTATCGCAATTTTACTGTAGTGCCTCAGATATCAGGAGGGTGTCTCAAAGTATTTCAAGGAGTTATTGCAAAGTGTAGTGACTGTGTATTTGTATGCGAATGCAACAGCCAATTTGCACACAGAAATGTCTCACAAACAGCTATCAATTGCGTGACCAATTTTATTTGTTGAATTCTCGGCTAGGACACCGAGTGAAACTCTCGTCTCTTTTTGAATAGTGCCATGGGATCTTTAACGTCTACCTGAACAGCCAGACACAACCTCGGCTTAAAGTCTCCTCAAAAGGACAGCACCTCCAGCAGCACACCACCAGCACTACTTTGGAGTGTCAACATAGAATATACAAGTTCAGAGTTCTGACATGGGGCTTGAATCCACAAACTACAACCTTGTGACCGAGAGGTCAGACATCTACCAACTAACTGAGCTAGGCTAACACATGCATGTGCAAGAGTGGGTAATACATCTACAGGGTGAGTAATGTAGTGGCGTCGAGACTGACATTGGAAGGAGGGGATTCACACTCAAAGCCATCAAATCAGTTAATAAACATCGGAATTTCGAGTCCTACATTTCATTTTGGTTCTTAACAGGTTAAGACTACACTTTAACTGTAATTAAACCACACATGGAATTTGCCATGATTAAATGTAGCCTATTATAATTGTTATGGCAATTTAAAACCCAATTTTTATTTATAACCACATAATGTGGGTTAAATATTGTTATTCCATGGGCTGATTTACATAATTTATTCAGTTGTTGCGACTGGAAACATTACCTATTTTAATATCTTGCTGCAGAGACAGTTTAAATTTGTGGCTCCATGATTCATTGGAACTATATTAAAAATATATAAACAAGTTGTAACATTGCAGGTTTGATAGGGAAGGTTGAAAAATTGTATTTATCAGGAGCTTGTGCTAAAAATGTATTTTGATACAGTATTTTAAATATTTACCACTGTACTAACTGTATACATCATCTTTGTTAGAAATTATTAAAACACACCGTGTTATTTTTGAAGCTTTGCTCCCTGCTTCAATAAACAGAGACATGGATTGGTTGGGCCAAAAAAAAGTTTATGTGTTGCAATGTTCTATATACGGTATATGTGTATATATATGTATATGATTCTATGTATGAGAAAACTTTACTTGTAGCTTTGTTGCCTGGCAGTTACCTTGAATGAGACAAATACTATAACCACAAGCTTAATATGAAGAAATCCTCACGACCCTTTCAAATATTTTTTTGTAACCAATTCAACAATTCAATTCAACAACAGTAACTGCAGTACTTTCACTCATACAACACATTTCACAGGGATGAATGTGTTGAAACGCTTCACAGGGCGGATAGGAATTGTAATATTTAGTGAATTACCAATTGAAAGTTAACCAACCTGTTCATTACTTTCAGCTCAGTTCATGTGCATCCAATTCTTAGCAAGAATCAAATGTCCTCAACTTTACATGTTCCATGAATGTTAGTTAGCAAGAATTCCACGTTTGAGGCCAGGCTTCAGTTTGGCTAATTTATATATATGTAATTTTTATTTAATGGTCTACATTATTGTGAATTTATCCACCACATCACACATTTTTGACATAAACTGCCCATCAGATTATGTCCAATATAAAGATGATGGATTGTGGGGTATTGTCCTGGAAAGCTTTCTCTTTGAACTGTGTGAGAAGTGGTTGAAGATTGCAGTCATGGTACAGAAATATCTGGGCTTCCATTGTTTAAAGAGACACGATCGTTATGTCCAGATTATTCAACAAAACTTTTTGCTGAAAAGTCTCCAGGAAGATTGTACACATACCATTCCAACAATCTATCTCTGGAATTTCTCATGTGTAGGTGGGTTGCAATTTAATTTGGATACACTTAAGCATGGTGATGGGTTTCCACATATGTCAGTTACCCAGTTGCCCAAAAATGTATTTTAGTGTTTGGCAAAGGTACAGATTTAGTAGACAATGTAATGTTTCTTCCTCATCGGAATTTGCTAATTTACCAAGAAACAAACCCCTAAGACTTGAATCACATCAAAACTGAATATTGTTTTAGGCTTTCAGCCACTGTGACCCTGCTGTCTGGTACTCACTCCCTAAATTCCTTTGCTTTGCACTTTTTCTGTCTTCAGAACCTTCAGTGGCTTGTCTCTTCTCTTCAATCAATTGTGGAATCCTGAAGCTTACTGGTTAAAGTTCTCAGCTCATAAGCAAGAGGACTCAGGTTGGATTCCCAGGCAGGGCAAAATGTTGGGCAAGGTTTCATATTCTACATGCCTCCATTTATATGGGGTGAACATGGTTGTTAGTCGATTGAGGGATTGTTTTTCTGGGGGTAATAATTCCTGCAATAAATAACTATATATAATTTGGTCATTCAATTCACGACTGTTTGTGAGGTTGTCTGCAATTGGCTGCCGTATTTCATATACAAAATATACACTTTACAGTATATTCTGTGAATCGTTTTGAGACATCTCGAAGACGTGATGAGGTGCCATATGAAATCACTATTGGCAACAGCTTAGAGTCACCAAAGCTTAAGCTATTAGCATGTTTGCTCACCTCCCCAACCTTCTCAGTGGGATGGAAATGCTACTTTAAGCCAAACAGCATTTGCATTAATAGTTGTATTGATTTCTGCAAAATGTGAGTTGTTTTGCATAGTGATTCCAGTATTGCAGCTGAAGAAAAATGTGCTGTAGTATTTTGCATTTGGTTCATTATATCCGGAACCCTGAAGCACTTTTGCTCATGATTTAACACCAAGTACCTGGATTCATAACCGTGCTTGCTTTGTCCTGTCTTTACTGCACAAGGAGCTGCACTGAGCAGATGATGAAAATGAATCATGACAAAATAGCTGAGACACCTTCAAGCGCCATCACAAGAAGTAGTCTTGGGGAAAAATGGTTGTATAAGAGATAAGAAGTGACAACTGTTAACATTCAAGTGTTGTGAAAAATGTCAGAGCTGATAGTGTTTACTGCGTGTGGGTGCAGCTCTAAACCCTCTTCATAACTCACGCAGGCAGCCCTAAACAACATTAATGGAATTATGAGAGCTGTTTAAGCACAGATTGCCAATAAGCAGGACTCTTCTTCTGGTTGCCCTGAGAATTTAACTGCACTTTCGTCTCAATCTTTCCTCTTACCACTTTACTGTGAACTTGAAGCACTACTGCATGCATAATGAAGGGCTTGCATGTGATTCATTTTCTTTTTTTCTTTTTTTTTAATAAGTCCAAACATCTTCAGCGTTTAATTTTACATAATGGGGTAGCGCAAAGCATTTCATGAAATGCTCAATGATTCAGAAAGTAGATGAAGTAAACAGGAAATAAGAAAGGGAATACTTAATATGCATAATGATATATTATACTAATTCTGAATCTTTATGGGGCAGGACTGGAGGAGGTGGGGAGAGATCATGAAAGATGAAATATAGCCTAGAGGCAAATAATCTAATTATTTCATTTTGATTATTTTCCTTCACAAACAATTTAATATGTATTTGTAGCAATCTATATTTTGATGGCTGCGGTTCCAGTCATGCATGGAACGCAGATTATGCTTCAAGAGGTGAAATAGGCAAATAGATGTGGGTTGCTTTAAAATACGTGCCTCATGATCACACACTGGGGGCCACTCCAGTAATCCATTGGCAAATGCTGTGGAAATATTTTACCAAACACAAACACTCCCTATTCTTGTTATTAGACTAAGCTAGATTCACTTACCCTAGAAATAGCCAAAATAAACATGACAGCCAGGATTGTGAATAGAACAATGGAAGACAGTCACAACAGCCTTTAGCAGCCTAAGGTCAGAAAACTGTTGTTGGTGCTTGAGAATGCAACTGGTCTCAGATAACCAAAAATTTGTATAAGATTTTCAATGAGAACAATCAGACAGTGGCTCCATGTCAGAGTCTGTTGAAGAGAGGTTCTCTTCACTTCGGAGCGAATTCAGTCACATTATATTCAATTTCCAAAATCTTATCAGAAAATAAGACTTCTATTGAGTCTGAGGATAGCACTGGGTATAAATTTGTAACTGTTGTATAAACAAAGCAGAGCCACGTGGAGCCAAACTTTAGTTCAAAATGAAATTTTCTTTGGCTCCAAGAAAGTGAGTTGAATTAGCCCCAACTGGTCTCAAAAACAATGTCAAGTATCAATATCATCTCCTATTTTCACCACTCAATGGGTTTAGGCCAGTGGCCCTTTTCTTCCCCGTGAGACCAGCCAGCAGTGGGGTGAATGGTGTGATTGACGGTGTGAATAGCCAATTGTGTGTTACAGTCAGGCATCAATCCAATTCTTAGTTTCAGTCACTGCTGTGAAAGGACAGGCCACCCATTGGAAAATACTTTAAAGCAGAACAATAACTGTGATGAGCTGCAAAAGGGCTGCATAGTTAGTACTGGAGACAAAGCTGATAGCTACTTGGCCCTCGACACGGTTCATTTTACCCACCACAGATTGAAAGCGGCCTGATAGCCTTGTGCCACAGAACTGCCATTATCAAGCTGAATGGTTGTGTAGGTCCCAGGGCTGTCTGTCAATCAGGATCTCTGCTTGTCACAGTTGGGAAAGCGATAGATTGTGTCAGCTTTCAGTGAGGTAGAGTGACATGCTAGCAAGAGCACTGCTGGGTACTACTAAACTTCTCAGATCCATTTGTCAAAATAATATTCACCTAGTATATCTACGTATCAGTATTACTTAACAGGATTCCTTAATAAGATCTCTGATCTGGAGGTAGATTAAGTTGGAGCAGATTTTCGCTGGATTGGTGTGATGTAATTCCAATATTTGGAGAGAGTCACATTTTACTTGACTTAGATTCTTTATTAAGGAATTCTATAAGTACGCAAGTAAGATCTCCATGTACTATTTACTTTTTTGTTACAAATTACAAGGATGAAGGTAATATCATGTGAAATAACAACATCTAGGCACCTGACGTGTACACACTTGTACACAAGTGCAAAGGAATAGATATAAACTTTATCCCACTCTGGTATCTTGTGTGAACCAAGACCAACCAATTAGTTTTGCGGTGTACAAGTCTGGGGAATGTCTAGTTACAAGATCAGCTCATCTACCACATTGGTTTGATAATCTGGAAATGACTGATCCCATAATCAGCCAAACAACTGGTAGCAGATTGTCAAGTGCCGACATCATGGGTTCAGGTGAGTTGTGGGCTGCAGACAGCTTCACACACAACATGGGCATCAGCATCCTTCAGTCACAATGCCAACTAGTGTTGTGGAGTGGCCCTCTCCTCCCTCTTCCCCATTTAACAATCTGTATTGAAATATGACTACCCTCAAACCCAACAGCATTAAACATTAGAAAGCAGCCACAAATTATATGATTGAAGTAACAGTATGATTAAAGTAAAAGCCCAATCATTCACATAGGATACCAGAGTAGGATAAACTTTCTATTTATTCCTTTTGCAGTATTTGCTCTATTAGAAGATTCCCCTGTCCCCCAACTTTTACAAATTCTATGGACGTTCAGGGGCTTATAATTGTCATTGGGCTGAGTAACTCGGGAGTCATTCCTTTGTTGCTTACTACAACAGAGTTGGTAGTTTAAGGGCAACCGTGAAAAATATACTAGAAATGGATACAATACACCATCAAGAAGATTGTTATTTTGTCCATGAAAAACTTTACTGGCAGGGCACTGGCTTACAACACCAGGGAAAACTATAAAGTAAACTGTAAAAAAAAAAGTCAGTTTTCACTGCAATATGTATGACCAGGGAGCAATTTAGATTGTGATTCCCATATGAATTAAGTCTTGGCAAATAACAAAGAGCACGAGGTTATTGGGTAGAACCTCCCAAGGTCACCAAGAAAACAGGTGCAACAGAGATAAAAAAGCCTCTCCTCGGACTGCCAGGATCGACAAAACCCACAATGGAACCAGATGTCCCTCCCTGACTGATAATGCTCCTCTTCCAGATCACAATGGAACCAATGTCTCAGATGGGCAGTCTCTACCTCCAATCTGTCAGCAAAAGGAATTAAAAGATTCACTTGGCAATCATAAAAGCGGGCACTTGGGACACAGGCCCAAGGCACTAGAGGGATGGATCTACCAAGTGGGTGAAATTGATGCAAAATTAAAATGTTAAACAAACCAAAATGGTAGAGAATCTTGTCACTAAAGATCATATTTAATAGGTGATTAACCTCACAACGGCTGCAATCCATGGAGTGTTTCTGTGACTTTACTATTAGCATGTTAGGCTGCAGCGTTCCCCTATGTAACAACAGTTATTACACTTCAAATTCTTTATCAAATGCTCCGAGACAATACCCAGAGTAGAGGGTGCTATATAAGTGCAAGTTATTTATTATTGTTGTTGTACCATAACTCATCATATAAAACACTTTGAAATTTTGACATGATAAAGAGACTATATAATACATGTTTTGTTAATGTAAAATGAATTGGAATGTTTAAAGGAGAGGCAGACAGACCAACAAACTGACCAACCAAAACTCTCGATTTAGTTTGGATACTCTTAAACATAGTGATGGATTTTCATATGTGTCAGACACTTGAAGGATTTCTGTATGTGCCAAGGTGACCAAGAAAAGTATATTGACATAGTCTAATATTGCAAAATGTACCCCTGAGATGTACCCCAAATGTTGCTGAGAGATTTTCATAATAACAAAAGCATGAGTGGGATTATTGGCAGCATTTTCCTTTGAGATAATCTTGTGTGTGTGGAGAATTGCTCCCTCTGGGTAAAGATTTTGTTTCTAGCCTACCCTTTAATTTATTTTGTGATTGTCTTAAATGGGTGCCATCTAGTTCTTGGCTTGCGGACAAAGGGAAATAATATATTACCATCTACCCTTTTATAATCTTTCATGATCCTGAAGGAATAAGCATGGGTCATTAAAGATTGCTAACCCTGTGTCCTCCCACTTAGTGCATGAGATTTGGGGTGTCTATTGTCAGACTGCAGTGGTGTGACATTTATTGCTCACTGACAAGTACAAGATCAGATTCTGTATACTCACCTTCTGCGTTCTACCTATCAAGCAACATTTAGAAGCTGACGTTTGCATTCTAATTGACACTTTGAAGCATGTTCTATTTACCACAGCATCAAGAAGGAAGCTTAAAAAAAATTCAGGATCAATATGCTGTGGCTACTCTCTTTATAATAACCCAGATGATTTCATCGTCATTTAATTGACTGTAGGGTTTAACATCAAATGGCATGTTAGAGTTTTGCAAGAAGTGGTGGTCTCAGAGACCTTCACAATAACGGATTCCAGGACCGAACCGGGGGAAAGAGGGAAAAAGGTGACTAAATGTGAGGTTGAAAAGAAAAGTCTTTAGGCTTGACTTGAAAATAGGAAAGGAGGGGGCAAGATGAAGGGGGTGAGGAAGGGAGTTCCAGAGCCTCAGGGCGTAGTGGCTGAAAGCACGGTCGCTGATGGTGCAACGGAGGATTTGGGGGACAACGAGAAGGCCAGACCCAGTAGAGCGAAGGCAACGGTTACTGTTGTGAGGAAAGAGGAGGTCAGAGAGCTAGGGGGGTGCAGAGGAGTGGAGGGATTTGAAAACAAGAGTGAGAATCTTGATATCGATCTGCTCTGAGACAGAGAGCCAGTGAAGTCTGGCAAGGACTGGGGTAATCAGCGAGCGAAGTGTGGTTCGGGTGAGAATGCAGGCGGTGGAATTTTGAATAACCTGGATTTATGAATGGTGGTGGAGGGGAGGCCAGTGAGAAGGACATTGGAATAGACCAGCCAAGAGGAGACAAAGGCATGGACCAGGGATTCGGCAGATTTGGGGGTGAGATATTGGCGGAGACAGGCAATGTGTCGGAAATGGAAGAAAATGGTGTTGTTGAGGGACTGGATGTGAGGAGGAAGGAACTGATGCCTAAGTTGCGTATGGGTTCAGAGAGTTTTAGGGGCAAGTCGAATAGGTGAAGGAGGTGAGAGCCATGGGATTGAAGAGTCAACGAGAGCCAAAGTATACGGCTTCCGTCTTGTTAACATTAAGCTGAAGAAAATTGGGCTCATCCAGCTCTCGATGTGTCACTGCTTTGAATCTGTTACAAAACATGTAGAATATCTCTAATTTGTAAACAATTGAGCCTTTGCAATTCTTGATTTGGTTTGTGCATCTTTAATAATAGTTTGAGTCCTTTCACTTCAGTGGAAAAATATTGGATTGTGAGATCCATACAAAATATGAAAATTGATGGATTGCCAGTCTCAAACCAGTCTATTAAAATAAAGCCAGATTTTTCCAGCTTTGGAATTTAAGATGCTTTTAAACCTTCTATGAATGTGGAGTCCTACAGCCCAGTGGTTAGAGCACTCGGCTTACAAGGGAGAGACCTGGGTTCGATGCCAGGCAGGGAGAACCCTTGTGCAAGTTTTCTTACTCCACATGCTTGATAATAAACCTGCAACAAAACAAAATTGGTCATTTCAATTCATGACTGTTTGTGGGATACTGCTCTGTGCAATTGGCTACTGCGTTTCTCTTATAAATACACAGTCAATTAATTTTACAGTATATTCTGTGACGTGCTTTGAGTCAACAAAAACAACAACAACTTCGATTTATATAGCGCCCTCCACATCAGACAGCATCTCAGAGTGCTCATCTAGAAGATGTGAATAGGCACTATATTAAATACAATGATTATTATCTCATAATCCTATCATCGTATACTGGACATGCCATTTAACCCAGCACTGATACAGGGTTTCAAATACTATTACCTGTTTGAATAAAAATCATGTGAGTGACTGAAGCAAAGCTCCATCATCCTTTGCACCTTTGGTAAATCAGACCGGTGTTAATCTTAATTTGGGTTGACTGAATTTAGGGTCAAACCGACCTAGTGATTAAAAACACTGATGGTTTGCTGAGCAAAGCCTAAAACAGGCTGTTGCTGCTAGCAACGCATTTAAAGTTTGCACTGTGAGAGAGTATAGTCAGAAAATCTTAACAGGTAAACCAAGTAAAGTATATTGCCAGCAATGATGTGGTTGATATTTCATTAATTCCCCCCCATACACACAAACACCTCCCCCCACTCACCCACCTGATATTGATAGCTCTTAGAAACATCTGAAGCTTGCTCTCACGTTGCTCTACAGAAAGACAACTACTCCAGCAAAGGAGCCCTCACTGCTCACCTGAACACGTTCACTCACTGCTTTGAGAGGTCCCCAGCCCAGCTGCTATCTACACTAATTGGACCATGTTTTTACCTCTGCCTCCCTCATCCCCAATTAACAAATCACTAGAACTAAAAACGGGCTAGCCATACTAACTGCAGGGAATTGCACTTCCCCATGTTCTTTGACTTAATAAAGCCAGGCATAATAACTTAGTAACTGGCATGCCTGAAGGAAATCACATTCCTGCCTCTAAATGCTTCAGAACATCAGCATGTTAACTGCACCAAGAAAGGAATGATATATTTCCTTCACCTATGATTACTGAATCAAAGCCATTGATGCTAACCAACAACTGGCTAACAGCAAGAGGCCTTCACCTCTGCAGAGTTACCATAAAGGTATTGAAACTAACTTAACAATAATGATAACTCTTTCATTTGATTATAGTGCTTTTCATGTCTTCTAAATGCCTCAAAGCATTTCACAGAATACACTGTAAGGTGAAATGACTGTGTATTTGTGGGTGAAACACTGCACCCAATTGTGCACAGCAATGTCCCACAAACAGCGAAAGGACAAATTGATGATTGTTTTTTTTTTAGGGATGTGGAGTGTTAGGCATGCGGAGTAGGGAAACTTGCCCAAGATTTGGCCCTGCAGGGAATTGAACCCAGGTCTCTTATGTGCAAGGCGAGTGCTCTAACCACTGAGCTACAGGACTCCACAATACATCCCCATCGACCACCACTTCCTTCCACTCCAATATATACAACAACCACAAAATTACACTTCTAGAGCACCTTTCACAACAGTAGTCTCCAGCTTTTGCTGTCTTCCTGTGGAGGCTTGTGGGTGCACTGCAAGGTTCAACGTACACTAGCACTATTCCCACCACCTTAAAAACAGTTTGTATCATTCATATGCTCAAAAAACCTTCCCTGGACCTATCGCTCCAAATATCACCCCATCTCCAACCTCCCTTTCCTCTCTGAGGCCCTTTGATCATCCTGAACTCTGCAGCACATGTCCTCTCTTACACTAGGCTCCATGACCTTATCACCCCCATCCTCGCCCAAATCCACTAGCTATCCATCACACAGAGGGTGCAGTTAAAGATCCTGGCCCTCACTTTCAAAGCCCTCTATGGCCTTGCTCCCCCATACCTCTGTGACCTCCTATCCCCTACCAACCTGCCTGTTTCCTCCAATCAGTGAGCTCTGGCCTGCTCACCCGCTCCACCAGTGGTGAATAGTCCTTCAGCTGATACAATCCTGCTGTACTTCCACCTCTCCCCCTCCCTTGCCTCCTTCCAGACCCATCTCAAGACCCTCCTTCGACCTTGCCTTTGTTAGCCTCCTTGCTGACCAACTCCTGCACTGCACTATCCCCGAGTCAGACCCCCAGCTCGAGTCCAAAATATTAATCGTTCACTCCTGAGTCCTCCCGATGTGAAAGGCTGCATAGAAATGTAATTTTGGTGTTGTAAATGATTGGCCTCACCAATGGCGCTGGTTGCCTTCAGTTCTCTGGGATATGTAAGAATCTGTTACAACTACAATGTGGAGCGAGTTGCAATAAATTGATTAATAGATTCAAAGTATTATTAACCGACACTGCCATTTCGGGAAAAAAAAATTCTATCTTTCATATGGGGAGCCTTTGAAGTGCCCTGGTGAGTTCTTTTGATGTGGAGAATTTTTCATTGCTGCGGCAGAGATGAAAGTAGTTCAGAGCAATGGAGGCTCCATGGTATTGTTCCTGTGAGTGACGCGGGAGCTGAACATATGCAGCATTCCGCTGCCAGGTTGTGTGCTGCTGCTGCTGCTGCTGCCGCTGTGTAAGTGAATGACAAAATTGCTGCAGCACTTTGCTGGCCTTTCAGGAACTCACTGGCAGACATTAGTCAAGACCCTCTCATGTTTCTTTTCATTGCAGTGGAAGCATGTACTGAAATGGGAAGTGCTTCCCAGGGTTGCCATTGGATGGAAATTTCTCCTGCATGGCCTTTTTGTGATGGCAATGCTCGCTGCCCTCTTCAGTCAAGTTACCGACCACCAAAGCACAAACTGCACTTGTCTGTTCAGGACTTGCTTATCTATCAGTTTGAACGTTTGGGCTTAGAGCAAGTTCCAACTGCAACAAGTTTAAAAAAAATTCAATTAGTGAGTACTGTGTTCAATTCTGGTCAACACACTTTAAGGCATTGGAAAGGGTGCAGAGGAGATTTACCAGGATGGTACTAGGAATGAGGGACTTCAGTTATGAGGAAAGACTAGAGAGGCTAGGTTTATTTTCATTGGAGCAGAGAAGGTTACGAGGAAACTTAATAGAGGATTTCAAGATCATGAGGGGATTCGATAGGGTGAAGAGGGAAAACTGTTTCCACTGGTGGTTGTGTCAGTGACCTGAGGTCACAGATTTAATAATAGTTTCTAAAAGAAGTAGAGGGGAGGTAAGGAGAATTTTTTTCCCTCAGCAATTTGTTCAAATCTAGAATGCATTGCCTGAAAAGATGGTGGAGGCCGATTTGATAACATCTTTTAAAAGAGAGGTAGACGTTTATTTGGAGAGGACGAGTTTGCGCGAGTTATGGGGAGAGAGCTGGGGAATGGGATTGAGTTGCTCTTTTCAAAAATCCAGCATAGATTCGATGGGCCGAATGGCCACCTTTTGTGCTGTAAGATTCTATAATTCTACGATAGTGCCACGTTTTAAGCCCTTTATTGTAATAATAACAATATAATAACGCTTACATTTGATGTCACGTCAGGGGAATGTGTCAAAAGACGTTCAAAGGATTTTTACTCCAAATGTATTTTGTAGGCAATATTTTACTGAACTAGCGTTTATAATGGAATCCAATTTACAAATTAGTATAGTTTCAAAGAGTGTACAGGAGCAGAGAGGCTTGGTGGTTCACATACACAGGTCTTTCAAGGTGATAGGACAGGTTGATGGAGCTTTTTTAAGAAAAAAGCATAAATAGAGGCTTAGAGTACAAAAGGAAGAAAGTTCTGCTAAACCTTTATGAATCACTGATTAGGCTTCAGTTGGAGTATCATGTCCAATGCTGGGCACAGTTCTTTAGGAAGGATACCACAGCCTTGGAGAGGGTGCAGAGGAGATTTATCAGAATAGTACCAGGGATGAGGGACTTTAGTTATGTGGAGAGACTAGAAAAGATGAGATTATTCTCTTTAGACCAGAGAAGGTTGTTGAAAATTGTGAGGAGTTTTGATGGAATAGATAGGGAGAAACTGTTTCCACTGGCAGTAACCAAGGGACATAAATTCAAGATAATTGGCAAAAGAACCAGAGGCACGATGAGATTTTTTTTATACCATGAGTTA
This sequence comes from Hydrolagus colliei, assembly GCA_035084275.1. Classification (NCBI taxonomy): domain Eukaryota; kingdom Metazoa; phylum Chordata; class Chondrichthyes; order Chimaeriformes; family Chimaeridae; genus Hydrolagus; species Hydrolagus colliei. The sequence goes on along the minus strand of CM068742.1, from coordinate 28,941,068 downwards.
TGTGTGTATGGATTGCACTGCCTCAAAGGGTGGTGGAAACAGATTCAATAACAACTTTCAAAAGGGAATTGGAAAGGTAATTTAAGAGGGAAATTTCAGAAATTTATGGGGAGAGAATGGAGAAATAGGACTGATCAGGCAGCTCCTCCAATGAGCCACCACAGGCACAATGGCCCCAATGGACCTTCTTCTGTGCTGTAATAATGTATGATTCCATGATTCGGAAAGAAGATTCAGAATCTCCTGATTGCGGACAAAATTGCCAGACCATAAGTTATGAATTACAATACATACGTAAATATAATTTTTGATTAACTGAGTGAAGTTTTTCAATGAGTACTGGAACCTACACAGCTATCTTTAAAATCATAATACTGTATATAACAATAACAAGATTACATTTGTATAGCGCTTTCCCGAAGGTGCTGGACAGTCAATGCTTCAGACTCGAGCTGGGTTCGGAATCAAGGAGGGTGGAGGGAGAGAAGGGCATTTGGGGTGACCAAAGGGACTGTCGACTAGGAGGGTTTTGAGGCGGGATTTGGAGGGTCAGGGAGGGGGTGAGGCGGAGGGACTGCAGGATGGAATTCCAGAGGTTAGGGACAGAGTGGCTGAAGGCTCGCCCGCTGATGGTGGGGTTAGTGGGTCGAGGGATGTGGAGCAGGCCAAAGCCTGCTGAGTGGAGCGGGAGGTTAAGGGGTAGGAGGTCGCAGAGGTAGAGTGGGGCGAGACTATGGAGGGCTTTGAACGTGAGGACTTCAACCCACAAGCTACTGGCCCAAAGGCTATGCAATGAGACAGGGTTACATGTTTCTTGATTGCGAAGAGTACAAATGTAATCCTTATTCTTTAAGTGGTAGCCTGGTTCAGTTGGTAGTGCTATCATCTCTCTGAGTGTTTCAGGGTTGTGGGTTCAAACCTCACATGAGGCCTTTGAATTTGCAGTCTAGGCTGACACTCCAATAAAGTGAAGAAAAGTGTGGCATTGCTGGCCAATAATCCCCCAAATAAAATTAGTCATTCGGTTCATCACTGGTTGTGTGCAAATTGGCTACTGTGTTAGCCAAATACACAGTCACTACAGTAAATTCTATGAAGCGCTTTGAGATATCCACCTGACATGGAGGTACTACTGTATGTCAAATATAAGGATTATTATTCTTCATCAACATTAGAAGTGTTGCCTCTACCTAATTTGTGAATGTTTCCATTTTCTGCACAGTTACCTTAATGGTCTCTGAGTGACACTGCCAATTAGTGCAGAATTACACACAGCTATGGATTTATGCCCATTAGGAACTGGGTTGAGATAGCTCAATTGCATTTTATTTAAGACAAGTGGCAGAAAGAGGGGACTTTCATTCCATCAATCTGACCAAGATTCAGACACTACATTCAAATGATCGCATCCTGATCCTCTGTTATCTGGCAGTTCCTCCAGCTCCATAAAAATCTTGTCTTAGAAACGTGTTGGTGTTTTGCAGTTCTGTATAATTAAATAGATTATGTTATAAAGTGATTTGGTAACGTATGAGCTCCACAGTAGAGACAACATGAATGGTTTGAAAGGAGATATTGAGGAATGAATAATCAGGTAATTGCTGCACTTCAACCATTCTAAAGACAATTCCTGCTTAAAATAATTGCTGTAATGAAAGTCTGTATTGATTTGCCTTGAACTGGTTACATCTTACAATGTCAACTACCTGAAATCTAAACCTGCTTCATTTAGACTGCTTGGAATTTTGTCTGTTCTGACGTGTAACAAGCCAGTGTCCCTGTGCCTTTCCACCAAACGCCGAAAATTAGTTGTCGGATTACGTTTTACCCAACAAGATTGGCAGAATCTGAACAATGAAGTGATTGATCTTCAATGTATCATTCCTCTGCCTTCAAACCTTTCTTATCCAATAATTGCTCCAGCTTTCTACGACGATCGGTAGGCTGCTTTGAAAATTTAATTGATCTCTTAGCACCACACTGCTGGGGCTATAGCACAGAAATGAAGGTGATTCCCAGAGGGTCTGAAAACAAACAGTAGATGGGTTCTCAAACAGACAGGTTCTTTTATGTAGATCTGCACAGGATGTACAGTCGATTCCTCTGAAGTGCAAGCATAATTTTCCAACAGAATACTTACTTACTGGTAACGGAAATTGATGGAATTCACCTTTTGACTGTTAATAATTGATCCCAGATTTAGTGCATGGGGGTAAATTGTGCTTTAGTCATTTTCTTTTAATTCAATTAACCTTTAAAGCACAGTAGGGAATGAATGATTGGGTTTCTTTGTTTCTTTGTCATTCCACGTCATAAGGGCAATATTTAGGATTGCTGCTAAGCCAAAATAAAAGAGGTTATAATGCCACCAGTCTACCAGGGACTCTCAGTACACAAATTAAACTACAAGGAAATCAGCACTGGACCAACAGGGAATAGCTGCTTATACCCAGACACGTGTTACTGACTGACATGGATCAAAGGCACATCACCAATAGACTGCTGAGGCATACATATGCATTTTTCCTCTAAATCATCCCAAATCAAATACATCCTGACCACGTGACCTCAAGGTCATAACTCTTCCTCTCGTTTTCTCTCCGAGACTCTTCCCCAACCCCAATAAGTACTATAAAATGTTTAAATAAAACTCTAATCTTACAAAATAAGATCTAAATATGTGATTTTGTATACCACAAAGGGTGTACAATATCACATATTCAGACCCTTAGAACTAGAAGGAGCTTCAATTTCCATGATTTGGATTAATTATTTAGGAATCCCAAAAAGAAATACCTAAATTTAAAATCCAAATTGTGTACTATAAAGCTTACCGTTAACCCGAACCCTGCACAGTTACAGTAAAGTCCTTAAACTAGCTTCTGCCTAAAATAGTACCTGTCAAGCCACTTTTCAATCCAAGCTACATGTGGTAAAATGCCTCAGTGTGACATTTCCTGTTTAGGCCTCCTTCCCATGACTTTTCCTTCCCTCTGATTGCTTTGCTGTCCAAATGTGCCAGCTGTAAACTCTGTTGATAAGCATGAGAATCGCACTTTCCTGTTCTGTATGTTCAGCAACAGGACTATATCCTTCAGCATGACTGGAATCACTCCACCATGTGATGTGAAATCTCCATTGCCCACTTTTGTTGAAAGAAAGCCAGAGGACATTTTGTTTGGCAGCCTCTATTCTAGTCCAAGAGACGAAAGCATTGCCTCCAAGCTTCACTGAGCTGACATTGTTACCTTCTCATTGTCTGCTGAATGCTTTCTGGCAAAAACACCAGGACATGTCCTCCAAGATCGTAAATGACCTCTAGCATTTATTAACTCGCTCTGTGTATGCCTCTCCTGACAGAACATGTTCTTAAAAGAAGATAATACATAAGAAAGCATATTTTGGAATAGTCTTCTGGTACACTTCCTGACTGTGTGTATTTCTAATTAAAATGCATTTAAGCAGTATGCTAATAGAGAATAATTTCATTGAGTTTGGTATTAAACTACTACTTTCTGTGATTTGGCTGCAAGGTTAACCTAATTGTTTGCGCAGAGTTGTAGCATGTTTAATATAGTATGCATAATGAATAAGGGTTGAGCCACAAAGCAGCATAAATTACTGAACTGCTATTCTCTACCTCACCATTTAATCAATATATAGCTAAAGTTCAGATGAGTCAGTCGTTCAATATACATAAGGATCAGCAGAATTCTTGTGTTAAAATGACTTATCTGTGCTGTTTACCAAAGGCAGTAATTCAGCAATGATCAGTCTACGTATTGCTGTACAACATAGATGTTAATACTTCTTGTCCTTGTCTTTCTGTTTCATTGCTCCTATCTGTTACTGCTGTCGTACGGGCCCCATGGGTACATTAGCAGTCAACCCAGGAAGTGTGTTTAAGTAATGGACATAATGTTCACATTTGCTAGACTAGCCTTGTCCCTAATCATGAATTATTCTTCCCCAAGGCTCAGTCAGAACATTACCTGGAAGCTGAAGATTTAATCCTTTTCAGCTGACTGAAGGAAATGATTATAGCCTTATTTTCTTGTACATGCTGTCTACTGAAGGTGCCTTTTTTGTCCCCAACTTTAATAGACAGCAAATTTTATTTCCTTCGAGGCAATTGACGATGAATTTGAAATAGAATAAATCTTGTGATTGGGGGTTGGAGGTTTGGAGGTAACTGCTGGCTCAGATTATAATGCACAGACAGTCAAAGATGAGCCCGTAGAAATTTATCATTGTCCACACAGTCCAGGGATCAAGGTAGTTAGGTGTCAGCCTCACCCAGTCAGTAGTATTTTGCCCCCAGGGTACAGAAGATTTGTGATTTCAAGTGTCACATCAGGACTTGAGCTTGCAGGTGCAAAATAAAGTCTACCAAAAACCAATTTAAGAATTGTGGTGTCAATTTGTGGATATGCATTTCAGTGTGTGTCTATGTGAAATTTGGCAGTGCTGATCTATAAATAAAAGCACTACACCGTTTATTTAGTGCAAAAAAACCCCCACAATAAATAAGTGGCACTTGTATTTGTACAATAACACTTGGTGGTTCCCACATTGATGAAGCTTCAGCATCTATTCTCTTACTGTTTCAGTTTTTCACCTCTTTTGTCCGCTCAGTGAATACATGGACGCTTAATTTTGTAAGGCAAGTTGGTTACTGCTGTACTTGGAGCAGGAAATCCAGCCAAACACCTGGGCTGAAGTGGTTAAAATAATTGTGAGGCTGGACAATTTCAATATCTTTTTTTAAAAACTTTTATAATTTGCAACGTATCACAACAAACAGTAGTGTGTCACACTTGAACAGTAGAAAGATGATTTATCCTAATATAATTAAAATTATTATTCATGTGGCACAAGAAATCATCTGAATAATTTTGCATTATTAAGGATGACTTTAAAGCAAGAGAGTTTGTCACAGACATCATGCCATGCATAAAGCAAAGGTCAGTTTTCCATATTCATGGTTGCTCTAATCATCCCCTGCCTGAGTGAAAGCAGAAACAACAGAGAAAGATTTATGTGGTCATTAGATCTGATCTGGTACAGACGATTAATAACAAGAAGAAACTAAATCAAAGATAAAGCATGGATCAAGAAAAGGACATTTGACTCATCAAGCTCACACCATAGCCTGTGCAAAACATTGCCTATCTTAGAGCCTTATCAAAGCACTTCACATTATATACTGTACGGTAACGTGTAGTGACTGTATGTTTTGTGGCCATAACATTTCTCTGGTCCTCCCAGCAGCTCAAAAATCATTGGGATCCACTGAATTTTTGATCTCGCCTGTCTGTGCTTATCATTATAACCAGCAATTCCATTCCCAACTAGATTTTATCCAATTCATTTTTAAAAGCTGTTGGGCTTATTTCAGATTTCCAATTGCGATTTTTAAAAAAGTATTATAAATGCTTTAGCTAGGAATTACTTCAGATTCCCATTGCTCTGTGAGAACAAAAATTCTTTCTTATCTTATACATTCCTTGAGGCTTGTTAATTTGGTACTTGTGTTCTCCAGCCCAAGCTAAACAGCCTAATTATCTATTCTTTTATATAGCAGAATATTTATATATTCTTTTATATACATATAATGTATATGTAAATTATCTATTCTTTTCTATGTTTGTATGGATGGATAGATAGATAGATAGATATGCAGGCATACATGCATATAGCCATACATACAGCATGCTCTGGCATACTCCACATCCTCCTTCCCACCATCGGTGGGTGAACCTTCAGCCCCTCTGCCCCTAACATCTGGAATTCCATCCCACAGTCCCTCCACTGCTCCCCCTCCCTTGTCTCTTTTAAGTCCCCCCTCAAGATACTCTGCTTTGACAGTCACTCCAAATCCCCTCTTTTCCCTCCACCCTCCCCGTTCTTGACTCCAGTATCCACAAGGTAGTAAAAAAAGAATTCTCTGACAAGTTCCTGGAGCCTTACTCTGAGAACACTTTTTTAAAAAACAAATGGGTTCTTATTGGCTGTGACGGTTCACCCACAAACTAACATTTTACACTATATTCTGTGACACGCTTTGAGACGTCTCAAAGATGTGATAAGGTGCTGCATCACATGCAAGGATTATTATTATAGTTTCCAGCATCTTTATTACTAAATTATTATTATCTGAATCCCAATGTACCATGTTAACAACTCCACCTGTTACCACATGGCTACAACCAATTTAAGCGCTGCAAGGGAAAGCTATCAATCAAATGGACAAATCCAAGATCCATTGGGATTTCCATGGAGAGCCACAGATGCAATACAAGGATTCTAAATTAATATCACCACAATGCCCCCCCCTCCCCCCACTACCACCCCCCCCCCCAATCCCCCCCCCCCCCCCCCCCCCCCCACACGCCCATTATGAATTTCAATCCTCTAATAATGAATAACAAATGCTGCTGGACATTTGGCACGATCTGCTTTAAGCTTTCGCAACAAATCAATTTCACAGGCTATACGGCAAGTTCTTCAAGTAAATCCAGATCAGTCCTTTGCAGTAGTTCTGATCAAAAGTAACCAGAATACAACTGTTGGAGCTCTTCACTGACAGTACAGTGATAAGCAAAGGAGCCAGAGAGCTATCCTGGAGTTGTATTACACAACTGGCTTGTTGCATGCAAAGTGCATAAACTCAAAGGTGTCCTGTTGTATTCCTATGTTTATAATAATGAGGATTTTTGAAACGCATTAGTCATTCTGTTTATACTGCCAAGAGGGAGTCCAGCTCCCTCCAGGCCTGAATCAAAGATTCCTCATTATCGGCAGCGCAATCTCATTTGTGTACAGACTCGAGAGACCATATTTTATCTTCCAAAAGCTGTTGAGGGAAACTACAGCTTCCTCCTTCCTCCTGGAGGCATAGTAAGCAATGTCACCTTGAAAAACTTGGTTAAATATTCTTCAAAAAGCAATTCTTCAGAATAACTGGAAGGTTTTTTTTATACTGTGAGATATTTAAGGTCAAGAAACCTTCCTACATGTCACATGGAGATTTTGAGCAGTTTGGCAGTCTCATTGTGACTTTAATGATTGCCAACCACACAGGAGGCCAATATGATGATGTCTGAATATTCTTTCTGCCTTCCAGCTGAAAGTAACTGATTAAAAATATCTATTTTTCAAATGTATGCAGCAAGTAAAATTTGGTCTGAAAGAGACCGTGATTATCCTAAAAGTCTGTACTATGGTTGTTGATCCCACTGGGGCTTCTTTAATTTTTTTAATCCCAAATCTCTTTTCATGATTTACCATTGCTTCATCATTTCCAAAATACAGCTCCTTTGTAGGCTTAATAATCCAATCACCATTTTTACCATAGTTAATTGGTTAATTCAAGCATTTTTTTCTGGCTCAGTCTTGTGTCAGTCTGGCTCAAATGGTAGCATTCTCACCTTTGAGTCAGAAGGTTGTGGGTTCTTGCCCTAAATAGGGCCTTTGAACTCATGTAGTTCAAAGGCTGACACTTCAATTCAGTTGGGTATGTGCATCATTGTTGGTACCATCCTTCTCAAATATTAAAGTGAACCGAACTGTCTATTAAAGATTCCCATGGCACTATTTGAATTAGAGAAGGTAGTTTCTACTGGGATTCTGGCCAATAATCCCCAAAATAAAATTGGTCATTCACTTTATGTTTATTTATGGGATGTCATACTTTTATGAAATGTGTTATATCAAATGTAAGAATTATTATTTTAACAAGTTTAGTTTAGGACATTTCTTCCTCTACGTCAGATGTCATATACTTTGGTGCTCTGTACTAAAGTATTAGCTCAGACAAGAAGCTCAAGCTGCAAAGTGGCTTGTATGACGTCTGACCTAGAGGAAAACATGGCCCAAACGAACACATTTTAAAATAATAATTTTATTTTAAATAATACTGATGAGGAATTGGGGTATTGATCAAATTGAGTCCTTTAATGAGATACAGTATTAAATTGATGATCTGTCTGTCTGTTCCAATGCAAGTAATAGTGTCATAATGCTATTTTACAGAGGAGCCATGAGCAGCCAGCCCTCCTGTTGTTTGGTAACCAACAACTGAAATGGTTTTCCAGGAAGGGTGGTTGAATCCAGAACACTGAACACATAAAAGAAACAGCTTGATGTTGTAATGAGATTATGATAGAGTTGGCATTCAGCAAAGCGGAGATCAAATGTATAATTTACATTATGTCCATTTCATCTTTGAAAAGCCCCACCAATCAGGTTTCTATGCTGCTCATAGCATTGAAACTGCTCTGGTCAAGGTGACATCTTGTTCTTCTGTGACCAGGGCTCTCTCTGCGTCCTCATCCTCCTCGACTTCTCTGCTGCTATTGATAACATGACCACTCCATCCTCCTCTACCAACTCTCCCTTCACATCAGCTTTCAAGGTTCTGTCCTTGAATGCTTCAGATCTTATCTCTCACACCGTCTCCAATTTGTTTTTGCTAATAGTTTCTTTTCCAGGCCGCGCACCGACTCATGTGGTGTTCCTCAGGGCTGTGTCCTTGGTCCCCTGCTTTTTAATCTATACATGCTCCCACTTGGTGACATAATACATAGACGTGGGGTCAACTTCCACATGAACGGGGATGACACCCAACTGTATCTCTCTGATTCAACTCTTGATTTCAGGACAATGATGTCCTGACAGAATGTGTGTCAGACATCAGGTCATGGATGCAAGCTAACTTTCTACAGCTGACCGAAACCCTCCTGAATGGCCAGCACCTCTACAACTCAGGCACTGCCAGCATCAGCATCCACAGACGCACACTCCACCTAACCAAGTCAGTCAGGAACCTGAGTGTCTTATTTGATCCTCAACTGTCCTTTCTCCCTCATATGCATACCATGGTCCGCTCTGCCTTCCTTAACTCCACAACATTGCCCATCTTCACCACTGCCTCACCCCTCAGGTCACCGAAACCCTCATACATGCATTCAGCATCTCAGGGGTCAACTACGGAAACCTCAGGCCACCTAAACCATCATACATGCATTCAGCATCTCAGGACACCTCCTTGTTGGCCTCCCCAACTCTACTCTTTAGAAGCTGCAGATCATCCAGAAGCCTGCAGCTACTATTCTGTCCCACACCATGCTCCATGACCCCAACATCCCTACACCTGTCTGTCTCCACAGTCTCCCCATCCCTCAGAGGATAGAAATCAAAATTGTCATCCTCACCTTCAAAACCCTCCATGGTCTTGCCCCCTCCAACATCTCTGACCTGCTGACCTATCAATCTGTCCGCTTCCTCTGCTTAGCAGGCTCCAGCCTACTCCACATTCTACCATCAGCGGCCGGGTTTTCAGCCTCTCTGCCACCATCCTCTGGATTTCCATCCCACAATCCCTTTGTCCTGCTCGCTTCCTTGCTTCCTACAAGGCACATTTCTGCCTTGCTAACCTCCACAACATTGCTCTTAGCCCAGTTCCTTCTTTTTTGACAATGGCTTCAGTCGTCTTCTTACCATTCTGCCCTCAATCACCCCAATTCACTTGCTCGCTTGGGTCCTGATCCTTAGTGTTAAGTGCCTCAGGTTGTCCTCCCAAAATGAAAGGTGTTTTACAAATGAAATGTTGGTGTTGTTTTTGTAACAATTAAGATTCTGCAGAACTGTGAACAATTTTTAGAATTGGAAGTTCTAAAACTCTGCATATTTCTTATTTTCGGGGGCAATATACTCTTACACGTTTAAACTAGGTGGCATTCATGCCTCGGGTACTTTTTGCTTCAAGAATTTCATCTTAGGGTCTTACGTCCAAGATCCAGCTTCCATTTCTTATAGGTCTCTCTCTATAAACTCAATCAATTCTCTGTCTGCACTTAACAATCTGCTGAAATAAGAAAGCTTATTCCTTTCTCTGACTCTACTTGATCTGTTTCCTGTTCCAGACTCTCGATCATTTGATAGTTGCTCTACCATTTCTTGAGGCTAAAAGTTGATTCTTGATGTTCATCTGAAATGACTATTTGACTCAATTTGGATTTAATGCCCAATTTGCCCTTATCCCTACATTATTTTCTATTCTGTCCTTAATATGCACAACCATATGTTTAGCCACATGACTATAGATCTTAAACAGGAATCATCCACCAACGTAGAATACTTTGCAATACTTATACACAGGATTACACAGCAATACTTATACAATACTAACGCAATACGTATACACAGGATTTTATCAGAAAAAATTAAATATCCTGGATATTTCAAGGCTAAATAAATTGATTTGAAAGACTAGTTATCATTCCAATAACAATATTATTTGTATGGCATGATGGCAACATGACTTAAAAGTTTGAAAAATATCAAAGTTTTCAAGTGTAATAAATTTTAGTGAAAAGAGGGCTGTATTTTCTACTATATTGCCACCACAAAGTTTATAAATTAACAACAACAGCAACTTGTATTTATATAGCACCGTGATGCAAGGTAACATCTTGGAGTGCTTAATAGTGTTGGAGCCTGAAACTAAACCAGGAGGAGGTGACCATAGGCATGGTCAAAGAGAAAGCCGTGATCTGAAAATGTGGAAGGAATGGTGTGGTGGGGATGGGGGTAAGGTAGAGGTATTGAGGGTCAGAGTTCCAAAGTTGGAGCATTGGGTTTGAAAGTACGGCCACTAATGGTGGAGCAGAGAGGATGAGGAACAAGCAGTATGTCAGAGCTAGCCAAACGGAGGAGTAAACAGGTTGGTGAGGTAGGACATGTCACAGCATGAGGGGATTTATAAATCTTGAAGTCAATCAATTTTGTAATGGGGAGTCTGGTAAGGCCTGTGTGATAGTAGTATGGGGTTTAGTGTACGTCAGTACATGACGGCAAAGGTTTTGAATTAGCTGGATATTGTGGTTAGTGGAGTTTGGGTGTCATCCACATATGTATGGAAGTTGACCCCATGTCAGCAGATGACATTGCCAGGAGGGAATAATAAGGAAAAAAGGGGGGTTGAAGATGGAACCTTGAGGTATCATCTAAATGAAACATGTCAACTTAATGACCCTAAGCAGACCCATCAATGACACCATATCCCTGTTGAAGTTCTGTTTACCATATAGCCTCTTCTTGACCATAGATGAACATGATAGCAATAAGACACAATGACACCAGTAGATGTAGTTACCTTTCACCAGAGAGCTTCAAGTGAAGAAGGTCCTTAGCCCATTTCATCTCACCTTCCAGAAACTTTAAACCTTGCAAAATTTTGATTTTCCTATTTGATAATTTCTTCCCATTGAATGTTAGCAATTTAGTTTCTTTGTATAATCCAATACATTTGTTTAACTTTCCAGATGATCATTTGTGTCAGCTTTATAACTCTAAGTGAAAGCAGAGAGAATAGTGATTGGTGTTGATTGTGGTCTGTGGTCTGTAGAGTTGGGAAGGTGATATGCATGTTTAGCTAGCAATCTGATTGGGGCTTCAGTAACTTCAAATGCACAAGTTAACATGAATAGCTTGCAAATCATTAATCTCCACACACAATTCAAAGGCTGCTACATTAGAAGGTGCAAAGATCTGGGACAAATAAATAATTTATCTGAATGTTATTGAAACTCAATTACAAGGGGACATCGTCTTGACATAGCCAATTCGCCCCTCAGCTATGTTCCACAAACAGCCAAGAAGTGAGCAGTGACAAGCAGTGCTCCAAGACATTGTCCTGCATGAAGGACACTATATAAATACAAATTGTTATCGTAAAATCAGAACCAAGAGAGTTAAAACTGAAATCAGTAACCATTTCTTCACACAAAAGGTTCTTTGCCCCCAGAAAGCTGTAGAGGCAGAATAAATAGGGACATGTAAACAAGAAGGAGTAGATAATTGGGTAGTACAGGTATTCAGGAATATAGGAAAAGTGCATGACATTGGGATACAAAAACATCTGTACTGAATGTACTGAAATAGGGGAACAGGCTCGATGGGCTGAATGGCATTCTCTTGTTCTTGTTTCCCTCTTTCCCTCCCTGTAAGGATCTGCTGAGATCTTTATAGTTTCTTCTATCAAAGATCCTTTCCCAAGACATTCTGTTTGTAATCTAGCAATCTGGCCAACATTTCCATTACATAAAATTTGTAATATGATTGCATTGTATATATCTGATGCTATATTGATACACTGATGGGTAATCTGCCTTGGTTGGTAGAACTGCCTAGGGGGTCAACATTGTGTGTGTGCGAGCCCCACATAGGGATTTTGAGCTTGTATCCTAAAATGACTCACCAGTACAATATTACGAGACTGTTGCCATGCTATCCTTTGGATGTAACATTAAAACCAACTGTTCAGGTGGTTTCAAATATACCATGACAATATTTGGAAAAACAGAAAGGAATTTCATTTTTGTTGGTTAACAATATTCAATTTACTAGTTTTTTTTATCATTTGTATTGGAAGTTTCAGGTGTTAGGTGATGGCAAATATTAAATAAAATTTTACAGAGCTCATACCAGCCAGTCCTCCTTTACCCACCTCAACACAGTGAGAAAACAAAGAAATAGGAAATAAAAAGAATAACAAATGCTTGACAGGGAACTTAACACAGTAATTCAACCCAATGGTTCTGCTGATGTTGAAAAACCACTCGAGATTGTGCTCATAGATCATATTCTCTTCAGAATCGCTCAACTAAATTATTGTTTGGTACCTCTCTGCATCCTTCTATTATTCCACGTGGACAATACAGAATTGCAATGTGTACTAAACAGAAAATCATTATTGTTAGCTTCACTTCTGAATAACGTAACAGAATTGTGTAATTGGTAGATCTTGCTAAAGAAATTGAAACCATATTGAGACCAGAAAAAATTCTCACTATTCCATAGTTTGTGTGTTACTATATCTGGTTATGCATTGTTGTGTGTCCTTATTGCTGACTTACATTTCGCTCACAAATATTCAGTCAATTCACTTTATAATATATTTTGTGAAGTGCTTTGAGACGTCTAGAAGACGTGAAAATGCAAGGATTATTATTATTATTACATAAGATATGAGCTAGGATCACCCGAGGCTGCCCCTCTGAATCACCCTGGACACTTGAGACCAAGAGAAGTGAGGCGTATTATGGCTACATTGTGGAATTTATGCTAAGGAACAAATTTTTACTGTATTCGGTTTGTTTTTTGTTTAAAAAAATGCAACACAAAGGTACTTTTGTGCAACAAAGTCAAGCAAGTACCATCATATTTGGTGATAATAATAGTAATAATAATCCTTGCATTTGATATAGCGCTTTTCACATCTTATCGATGTCCCAAAGCGCTTCACAGAATATACTGTAAAGTGAATTGACTATATTTGTGGGCGAATCGCGGCAGCCAATTGCGCACAGCAGTGTCCCACAAACAGTCGTGGATTGAAATGACCAATTTTATTATTGTGTTTTTTTGGGATGGATTATTATTAGGCGTGTGGAGTAAGGAAACTTGCTCAAGGTTTTGCCCTGACCTGCCTGGATTCGAACACAGGTCTTCCCATATTGGTCTCCCCAGCTTGCAAGACTAGTGCTTTTGATATATTGCACCATCTTCATCCATCAACCATATTGATAGTGAGTCTGCCAATCAATCAGTGGTTAACACACTCAGTAATATGGACCATTTTTAAGTCTACAACAATCACTAAAACTAACTTTTGTAACGGGTTTCGCTTACTACCTGACAAAATTTGACAATTAGCTCACAATAGTAGATTCAATCTGTGTAATTTTGCAAATTAAAGCTTTGGGGAGGGTTCAAAGAGCAAAAGAGCAACAAGAATGATTTTAGCAAACCTTCAGATAGAGCAAAAATATAAATCAAAGTAAAGAGTGACATCAACAACAACAACAACAATTTACATTTATAGAGCACCTTTCACGTCTTGAGGACGTCCCAAGGCGCTGAACAAGAGGTGTGTGACCCGAGCTAGGAGGGAAGTGTTTGGGAAGGGGTGAAACACGAAGGGGAGGTAAAAGAGTTCGGGGTGGAACAAAAGGCACGATCGAAGAGGAAAGTCTTCAAACCGGCCTTGAAAGAGGAAAGGGAAGAGGCGAAACGGAGGGATTGAGGGATGGCATTCCATAAGGATAGATCAATGTTAGATCAATGTCCAAATCAGACACAAAACAATTGATTCAATAGAGTAGTAGGGTGTTGTTTGAGTCGACTGTGAATAGGACATGCTGAGCAATTTGAGACATGTTTTAAAACTCTGTTTAGAAATAAAGTGAGTTATTACTGCTTAACCTTTTTATAGTCAGGACAAGCTGGAGGACAGACAATTAAGCCGGTGTGAAGTACAGAGCCATGCTCATTTGCACTCCTTCATAACACTTCAAAATTAATTTTTTCTCAATGGTGGCCAAGATTTAATTAAACCTTGTGCACTGCATGGACAAAGTAACATTTACCATACATTATTAATGAGCATGAGCTAAGAGTTTCCAATACTCTGTTTCAGTTCCGAATAGATCATTCTCATAGGTGGACTGGTTTGTATTCCCAGAAAACAAATTGATGTGTTGAAATGGTCAGCAGCAGCTCCTGCCTTCAATAAGGAGAGGCTAGAAAAAAAACAAAATGCTGCCTTTTCATGGTCTGAGATCCATAGCGATAGAGGCAGAACGAGGGGGTGGGGGGGGGGGGGGGGGGGGGTGGGGGGTGTGGGGGGGATGGGGGGGTTGTGGGTGGGGGTGGCTGATCCACCCCAGCTTCTTATTGTTGGTAGATACTGGGCAATATCTGAAAAACATACAAGAATTTATGCACACAAAATGTCAGTTTTAATGAAACGAATCATCATGTTACTTGGTCACACTTACTACACTCATTCGACCCACGTGATAGGGAGATATTTCTAATGCCCTGGAGTTTTGAGTGCATTGGATGTTTATACTTCAAGCTTTTGTGGGGGTGGGGGGAGAGATCCGGTCTATCAGTTTAATGGTGCAGGTCTGTTTTTGACACAGTATTGCTTTTATAGTTCAAGTGATTTGAGCTGGGTTAACGGATACTTATTCATTAATGAATTGTTATTAGACAGCCGATGCATCTCTTTAAAGTTGCTCGTGGGAAATTTGCATTCTTGGCGGCTGATCCTGTTGGTTTCAGTTCTGTTCTGTATAATATCAGTTGCTTTCAATTAGGGGAAATTACTGGTTGGTATTTAATTTGCATTAAAGATGTTGCTCTCTGAAAAACAGAGGAATAACTGACAACTGGATTCATTGGCGTGGAAATAATGGACTTGAGCAATCTCACAGCGAAGTCTCACACCAAACATGGTAATGGCTCAGTATCTGCTGTGAAAATAATGGTGCTCACATCAATCTCTGGACATCTAAGCGCAGCTGTACTTAGTTGTAACACTTGTATTGAATACAGTTAAGTAATTCTAAGTACAATTGCCAACCATGCTTCCACATATCATTGTCGGTGCATAAAAATTAGGTGATGGTGGTGGGGGGAACACCGTGTACAGTTCAGTTGCGACTAGGATGATACCAAGGCTGGTTGGATACCAAGGTTGCTGTTATCAGCATAAACTGGATAGATTACAACTACAACAAAATTACATTTCATGTTGGGAAGATGTCCCAAGACACTGGATAGACACTATTCCTGATCCAAGATGGGGGTAGGGATCGGGTAGGGTGTAGGGCAGTGGGGAAGAGGTTGATTGAAAGCAAGACAAGGGCTTTGAGGCTGGTCTTGAAGGAGGCAACGGATAGAGCGAGGTGGAGGGACTTTGGGATGGAGTTCCAGAGGGTGGGGGCAGAATGGCTGAAGCGCCACCTGCCAATGGTGGGTTGGGCAAGGCGGGGGTCGTTAAGCAGGTCAGATACTGCTGCATGGAGGGAACTGGTAGGTTGGTAGAGGGTTAGGAGGTCACAGAGGTAGGGGGAGCAAGGCCATAGAGGGCTTTGAAGATGAGGACCAGGATCTTGAAATGTATCCTTTGTGTGATGGGAAGCCAGTGGAGTCGGGCGAAGGTGGAGGTGATATGGTCATGGAACCTAGTGTGGGAGAGGACATAGCCTGCAGGGAGTTTACGTAGTCACAACTGGGTGTTATGAATGTATGTATGAGAGTTTCAATGGCCTGCAGTGTGAGACAGTGGTGGAGCCAGATTATCTTGTGGAGGTGGGGGAAGGCAGAGGCAATTGGGCTGCTTTTCATGAGAAAAGAGACTTTAAGACGGGACCTAATTGGAGGTGTTTTAAAATTATAAAAGAGTTCCATAAGATTAGTATTAATTGGCTGTTACCACTTGTTGGAGGTTCCATAACCAAAGAACACAAGTAGAAGATAGTGACTTGGGGATCTGAAAGAGAATTTAGGAGGAACAATTTTCACTCAGAATATGTAGTGCGTAATGTGGAATGCTGCCCGAAGCAGTGGTTGAAGCAGTCAATATAGATGCATTTATGAGGAAACTAAATATACACAAGGAAGAGAGAGACTAGAGGCGTATGGGATGGAGCAAGTAAGGTTTGATGGAGACTTGTATAGAGTATAAACACTGGTATAGACTGAAGAATGGCCTGTTGTTGTACTATACAGTCTACGTAAATCATCAGTCTGATTGATAGGGGTGCAGAACTTTCTGTGACTCAACCCTGAATTCCATTACACAGCAAGAAAGCAAGCTCACTTCTTATGGATAAGGAGGATTGATAGATATTATACTGACATAATCCGTAATTGTTTAGTGTTATAATTTCCTAAAATGTTTATGCACTTTTATTCTAGCTGCTACGATTTGAACTCTTTCTGACCAGAATCTGAGGCAACATGAAAGGTGCTTCATGAAATAAGATTAGTACTTTTCACTTATACTCTCAATATAACTATATTGATCAAAGTCCTTCAACTTTATTACTCATTCTTTGTGTTGTCTTGGTAATAGGGATCCGCTTTCTTAATTCTCACCTCAAAAGCCGCTGAAACCTTGGTCCACGCCTTTGTCACCTCTCGGCTGGACTATTGCAATGCCCTCCTCGCCGGTCTCCCCTCCACCACAATCCACAAAATCCAGCTAATCCAAAACTCTGCCGCCCGCATACTCACCCGCTCCAAGCTTCACTCCCACATTACCCCAGTCCTTGCCAGACTTCACTGGCTCCCTATCCCAGAGAGGATCGACTTCAAGATCCTCACCTTTGTTTTCAAATCCCTCCACTCCTCTGCACCACCCTATCTCTCTGATCTCCTCTCCCCCCAACCCAGCACCCGCTGCCTTCGCTCCTCTGGGTCTGGCCTCCTCCATGTCCCCCGAATCCTCCACTCCACCCTCGGCCGCCGTGCCTTCAGCCACTATGCCCCAAGGCTCTGGAACTCCCTTCCTCACTCCCTTCGCCTCCCCCCTCTCTTCCCAGTTTCAGGTCACAGCTGAAGACCTTTCTCTTTGACCGGGCTTTTGATCACCTTTCTGCCCCTGGCTCGGTCCCGGGATCCGCTATTGTGAAGCGCTCTGAGACGCCGTCCAGCGTGGAGGGCGCTATATAAATCGAAGTTGTTGTTGTTGTTGTAGTTTAGGAAGCCTGACTATGAGAAAGTTTGAGAACCACAGTGTAAGACCACTATGTCTTCAAATATAAGAAAGTAGGCAATCTTGAATCTTAAACTAGATTAATCTCATAGTATAGATTAGATAGAATTTTGGCTATTTATTCCCTCTGCTAGACTTACGTTTGATGGTGTATTTAGTCACTGGACCATTGAAGACGTGTCTACACAATTAGTTGAAATAGGTCAACTACTGTACAAAACATCTTGCAGTGTCATTTGGGCAGTTTCTGCATACAAGAGTGTCTGATAAGAGAACAGAGCTACTTGAGTATTTTATTTGTTAATAATAAACACTGCATTAATGCACAAATTTTGAAGCCAATTGATTTGCTCTTATGACATTTTATCCAAAATATCCCCACTAAGAGTTTAACTGGCAGTTTGGCTTCCTCTGTTGGATCAAGATTACATTTTCGATGCCAATCTCTACAACATCAAGTGGACAGCTGTTTCACAATTGTTATGGATCTTCTGAAGCCTTCTCCAGCCATTGCAGTAACAATCATTCTTTCAGTACAAAGCTTTTCATTTCTGGAACAATCAACAAATGTGCACCATCAAAAATGATTTATTTGTGTCTAAGGTTAAGGTTTATGCCAGTTTATTATTACTGGTAGTAAGAAAAATCCCAAATATTCCATGTCTTAGACTTAGCACCATTAACATCTCAAAAAATGTAAATATAATAAAAATAATTCTTGCATGGCAGATCAAATATGAATGGGATTCAGGCTGAGCTAGAAGGATTGAATTGAAGGGATTTTAGGAGGTGCCAAACTGAGCTCAGGGGAACTGGGAGGAATAGAGCTGAAGCTATCTGACTGCTGTTGGAAATTCTCTTGGTGTGAGTCTATTTCTTATTAATTATGGTACCTTTAGCATTGCATATGGATAACATGACTTCTTCCAAGACTCTGCTCTGTGAGCAATGGACAAAGATATGGAGCTGACTGGCAGGGCAGTCCAGAGCCAAAGTGCAGATGGACAATTCCTTGTGGTATTTCTCAAGTATCAAAAGAGCATGATTTACCATCAGGCATACACTTTTAATTATTTTCAAAGCTTTAGAGATTAATTTAGCACATCTACTTATATTAGCTACAATCTAAATTGCTCCAGTGGGTTTGTCTGAGCTAACATACTTAAGTATGTCTTAGGTTCCTGAGGTTCATTTCTTCATTGAAATCCATTTAAACTAGCTTGTACTTAACCAGCTACTCAGTGCCAACTCACAGAATGCATGAGCAGGTTTAACCAAATTCTCACTTGAGAGATTTTAACTAACTGAGAAGGACAAAGGCATGTAATGAG
This sequence comes from Hydrolagus colliei, assembly GCA_035084275.1. NCBI lineage: Eukaryota > Metazoa > Chordata > Chondrichthyes > Chimaeriformes > Chimaeridae > Hydrolagus > Hydrolagus colliei. The sequence continues at coordinate 28,922,165 of CM068742.1, read as the reverse complement.
ACAAAAAGTCATATAAGAACAACCAGTGTTGCATTAGGTGAAATTAATCTGTTATCTCGAACTAACGTATAAAGAAAGATAGTGATTATGCAATATTGTTCATAGCATACAGAAATCTGTGAAGTTGAAGTGATCACAATACAGTAAAACCTTTGTTATCCGGCACCCTCGGGACCTGCCCAGTGCCGATTAATCAAATATGCCAGATATTCGAGTGATAAGTTGCCGAAAATCCAACAAAATTTATTTTACTTATTTTAAAACATATATTTTTAATACACTAAATAATAACATAATATTGTATGGATATGTACCAATAAAGCATTCCAGCACACTCAGTAAAATGATCGGTAAAAAGCTTTCCAGCGTTCGGTAAGTTTAATAAGTGTGCATGCACACGCATTGCACGCATGCACAAAGTGAGCATACCGCGAGTGTCCCAGATGGCTATGGTATGAGATCCGGTTGCTGGAATGGTGAATTGTATTGGGAGATACCGGTTGGTTGAGTATGCCGGTCGGTTGAGTACCGGATAAACAAGGTTTTATTATGCTTTAAAGGATATGAAATAGTTATTTTGGGAAGTTTAAATATAGTAAGAAAAGTAACATCCATTCATGTATAACATGGCACTATTATCGATTTTGCTGATCATTACTGAAAAACACTTAGAAACTACCTCTAAGAGTGATCCAAACTGCAAAATCAGAACAATCATCCTTGCATTTGATATAGAACCTGCTCTTTGAAATGTCTCAAAGCGCTTCAAAGATTATACTCTAAAGTGAATTGATGTTGGGGCGTTCTTCCTGTGAAACATTTGAGATGTGCTTCCAATGTGAAAAGTGTTATATCAAATGCAAGAATTATGATTATCAGTATTAGTGATAGTAAGAGTTTCCGACATGAAAAACGCTATACAAATGTAATTTTGTTTTTTGGTGGTGTTTAGCTCGAAATATATACAGTCAATTACACACAATACAAAACCGCATTTGTATAGCGACTTTTACGTTGGAAGAACGCCCAACGTCAATTCACTTTAGAGTATAATCTTTGAAGCGCCATAGCGCCATGTTATACATGAATGTATGTTACTTTTCTTAGTATATTTAAACTTCCCCAAATAACTATTTTCTTCAGAAGGTGGACATTTGGACCTTCAGGTATATTGTCAAGCTGTCACCTTCAAAGCCATCCATGGCCTTGCTCCACCCTATCTCTGTGACCCTACCAACCTGCTCGCTCCCTCCACACAGCGGACTCCGGCGTGCTCCATATCCCCCGACCCAACAGCCACTCTATCCCGAACCTCCGAACTTCCATCCCGCATTCCCTGCACCTCACCCCCTCCCTAGCCTCCTTCAAGTCCCACCTCAAAACTCTCCTCTTCGACAGTTGCATCGGTCACCCCAAATCCCCTCCTTTCCCTCCACTCATCCCGACCCTCACCCTAGCTCGAGTCTGAAACATTGACTGTCCAGCGTCTTGTGACATCCTCTCGACGTGAAAGGTGCTATACAAATGTAATTTTGTTGCTGTTGTTGTTTATAAATTGTTTCGTTAACAGTTCCAGTAGCACCATTGAATATAGGAACTATGCTTGTCTTGCCACATGCATCCGCATTCAATTTGTGATCAAAATATTTGCTGATCTTCTCTAGTTCCTTATTTAATACATTGTACAGTAGTTACTTGAAATGGCCACAATGATAATCCAGTTTTTGTTATGATAATATCTAGTTTATTACAGACTACTGTACTATTGTTCTGCATTTGTGAATACCAGATTATTTTTTTTAATATTACTTTTGCTGTTCATACCAGTTGGTCTTTATGCCAATATCAAAGTGGTTACCACCACGGTTCATTTAATATGTTTATCTACATTGTGTTGATTCAGTTACCCCAGTTGTGCTAAGGCTAGACATGATATTATGTAATCTGTTTCTAGTGCTAGGTGGCATAACTGACATTTAAGATCAATATTATTATTGTTCTTATTATCACTTGATAGAGTGTGCTCATGCTTTTATTGTATGTAGGCTGTGTGGACTACATGTTCACCTGGTGCTGCATTTCGATACATGTACTCAAGTGTTGCATCAGACAACATGAGTACAGTTTCTCAATTCCCCTTGTCTATGTACAGGTACTATGGAATTATGCTCCTCTGGTGCTGTGTAATTTACTCAGACACACTACTGGGCAAGTTCCACAGTACAGCAGCAACAATGGCAACTGCCCACACACAGGCTTGCTTGCAAGTATTGCTTGTGTCTCAATGCTTGGTGTGACAATCCTTCCCCACCACACAAACCACATGGCAGCACCACGTAGCTGGGCCAAGGTTGCAACCTGCAGGGACCAGGAACAAATGGCAAAGGCAGAGTTTTTATCTCCCTGATGCTGCTGCTGCTGCCTTGAGAGGTTCCAAGAAAACAGCCTCTTTATTGTTCTTGCAGCAACTTGAGACGTAAGAGGACAACCCTACATACCTTACAACACATCCAATGAAGCCACCGGCCACAGCAATGGGAATCTGACCTGAAACAAGTTGAATAACTATTTATTGTTCTAACAATTTAATTTATTGTTATAACTTGCATACACATAACACTTCCTTACGCACAGGCAAACTAGGAGATTGCCTCAAAGTGCTTTACAGAGGCTTGTGTGGAAGATGGGCAACGTAGGAGGCAGCTGACTTAAGACTGTCAAAAATATAGGTTTTAGTTGAATTTTAAAAGCAGAGAGTGAGGATGGTAGGGGGAGAGTTCTAGTGAGCAAGCATAGACTGACTAATGATAGGGTGGTGCGGGAAGGAAACGGTGTCAGAGTGGACATGGAAGTAGGATTGCAGGAGAATACAGAAGTATAGTGTGGAAAGGTATGGAGGCATTTAAAACTTAGAACATAGATTTTTAAATTCCTCTGGGGTAAAGGGAGTCAATAGTAGATAAGGGTAGAGTTGATGGACTTGTGGGCTCTGGGAAAATATAGTATGGAAGTCGTGAAGTTACAAAAAACATGTAGCTCGTGAAGGGTTAACTTGCGAGGCTGGCGAGCAGGACATTGAAAAAGTCAAATCCGGGGGTATCAAGGGTTTGGGTTGTGCTGGGATGAGATCACAAAGATCACAAGAATGGTTCAGATGAACAAGGTTCCTCAACCCATCTGATCTCACCCCTCCAGAATACTCTCCCTTGCATCCCCTAATCACAGCATCAAACTACTTGTATCTTGGCTTCAACTAACCTTTCTGGCAACCTGTGCCAGTCATTAATTACTCTCTGAATAAAGAGAAACTTCTTGATATCTGTCCTGAAATTGTTTTTGCAGTTGTAAGCTTTATACAGCTTTATGAGGACCCCACTATGTGTTCTTCATTAAAGTTGGCGTTATTTTAGCTTGTCTCATTGTTGCTCATAGCTCATTGCTCTAACACAATACTGACAGATTTGGGAAATGATGCAGAGAGAATCAAAACAAACACAGAGATTGTGCACTGTCTCCAATAGCTGAAGTGAACAGCTGGGGAGGTTGATCCAGCCAAGGTATTACCCCTTCATATAATGTACCATAACATAATTCTATTTGTAAATCAATGACATTGGTACTTAACAAGGTACACTGTTTGCAGATTCATCTGTAGCTAACATTTCTATAGTAATCTCTTTGATGTTTCTTCATCATAATGTTTGATGAGTGTTACGGTAATATAGCCACACACTTTAGCAATCTGGCAATCATGAACCTGAAGCGATAGAATTTTTTCTCAGCCTGAAACCTTTGATGTATGACTCTTTGTTTCTCAGATCTCGTCTAATTTAAAGAGCGAATAATTACCATATGTCCTCCTTCAAAAGACAATAAATACATCAAATTACTTTTAACTTGATCTCTTTTCTTGTCCGTTTCTGGAGATTATGATTTTTTTTCTAATATTTTGTGGATCACATCAGTGGAGTTGGCATTGTTTTAGTGAATTGCTACTAAGAACCATGGCAGTGCAGTCAGGTCTGAAAGGTTTATGCTGCAATTGTACTGGATATTTTTCCATTGATTTTGGCAGCAATTTGTCACAAAGCAATAAAAACAACAAAATTACATTTGTATAGCACCTTTCAAATCGAGAGGACATCCCAAGGCACTGGACAGACAGTTTTCCGGACCTGATCTGGGGGTAGGGATCGGGGAGGGTGGAGGGTACGGTAGGGAGGAAGTTGATCAAAAACACTGTCAAAGTGGAGGGTCTTCAGGCGGGTCTTGAAGGTGGCAAGCGATGAGACGAGGTGGGGAGACTGTGGGGTGGTGTTCTAGAGGGTGGGGGCAGAATGGCTGAAAGGCAGGTGGGAGATGTGAAGCATAATAATGAAAGCAGGCAGTATGAATCACAGGGGATCATTAGTGGACAAGAATCCTGTGTCCACTTGATTTATAGGTGTCTGATGATAGTGTACTTGCAAAAAGAAATCCAAGGCCGAAAATTCCACCTTGTTTTAGTAAGAACGTCGTCTTAAGGTTACACAGAAATGTGGTTTTCCGCACCTCTTGAGAGGAAGCCGACTTCTCAATTAAGACTGCAATCAAAACATTTTTCCAATTCTGCGAGATCTTAAATTTTAAGGCAAAACAGTTTTAAAGGTTAGGACCAGGTGGAATTTCAGGCCTTTCAGGTGTCCATTCTTTTCCTAGCATCAATACATTGCTGAGTTAGTATTAGAGTTCTACACTTTCCAATTCTACTTTGTTGATGGAAACAACAGTCTAATTTGTGCTATTTTTAACAAAATTCTTTAATAAAGAATCCAAGTGAAGCAAAATGGCCACTCTTTATAATAATAATAAGAAACTTCTATTTGATGCAGCAACTTTCATGTTGTTGAAATGATCCAAAGCACTTCATGGGATATACTGTGACTGTATGTATTTTGTGGACAATGCAACAGTCAATTTGTACACAGCAATGTCGCACAAACAGCCATGGAATGATTGATCAGTTTTACTTGGGGGATTGTTGGCTCGGACACCAAGAGAAACTTCCTACAATCCCAATCACCAGAACTATGTCACTCTGACCTCTAGGAACTCTGTTCACAAGCAATCTCCTTCTAGAATGGAATCCCCATATATTGGTAACAATGGCAACATTTAGAAATGTTGAAAATTAGATCGCAATATTATTTCGGTTCAGGAAGGATCAACTAAGGGTTAAGCAAGTACAGTACATAACTCATTGGACTTTATAAATGTTTAACACACATGAATAAAAATTAATTCTGCCCACATCAATTTTATTGATATTTATTGAAGAGTTTGGTTCATAACACAAGGTCATCAGGTCTTCCTACTTAACTGACTTTTCTCCTATCTGTTCATCCTTTATGTGAATATTTATCTTTGCCCCTCTGAACTTTTCTCTCTTGTTTTTTTTCCTATGTGCCAAATATGCTGACCTCTACATTCTATCTCCCTGGATTCTCACTGTATCAAAATGATGCTTCATAATGCTGTCTCCTCTCATTCAATCTTTCCAGATGTCAAGACTGTGGAACTCCTTTCCTCTTACAACCTGCAGGCACTTAAACACTAAGCTTAGTGTTATCTGACCACTGCTCTCCATTGCATCTTCTCTCTTACGGTTTTAACCTCGGTGGTACCTTATCATGCCTTATCATTTACCTTCCTCCTAAGGTAAAAGCACAGTAGTGCAGCTTGAATAGCACAATGACTTACTTCAGAAAGACTTGATCACAGCAACATTCATTAATAAAATATAGTGTAAAAGGGTAGACAGTATGATCAGCCATGAAAGTGAAAGAGGAGTAATTTCTGAACATTATTAGGACCCACCGAGATGTAGCATTTCAGTGATAACAATATGAGTTAATTAGTTAGCTACCTAATGGATATTTGTGGCACAGAGTTGGTGCGTTTTTCCCCAAATACTACACTTGACAGTAATTATCTATGCGGCACTTTTCAACAAGGTAAGGTACTCTCCACCACCATGCATTATAATATCATAAAGGCAGGAAACTGAATGGCAGGGATTCATTTGGGAAGTTTATTGATAAAACTGTTGAATATTTGCTTTAACAACATAAGTGGCGATTGGTTAAGGATGGCACAAGTATAAAAGGATTCTGGGAAGAGTGACTTGCAGATTTTGAAAGAGCGTGTGAAAGAGGTTAATTTGAAAGAAGTTAAATTGTAATGTTTGCATTAAAGATTAGAGTGAATCTACATTGCGTTTGTGGATCAAATAACATTACTGAAACAAACACTTTGTTTGATGCCGAATCATATGATGTATAAATCACATGGTACACACACAAATACAGCATTGTCAACAATGACTGCCTTTTTACTATCTTGGCTCATTTTCTAACAGTTGCTACCCTTTAATCCATGCTACAATAACATTTTTGTACACATTGTAATGGAAGCATTTCCCACTGTCTTTCTACTGCTTTGTGATGTAACCACTTACCAACCCACTTCCACACTGAGGTCATCAGGCACTACTCCAGATAGCAGCAACTCTGTGTCATAAGCCAGACCGCAGTCTTCCACCATAGTAAGACCCCATAAAGTCTCAGTCTTTAAATAATAATAACTTCAAACTGATCAGATGTGGTTTAAGTAACGGGAATCAATAACTTACCATGAAATAAATAACTGAATGAGGCGGCCCTGCCCAGCGTTCCTGTGGGCTGATGATTAGTGCACTAATAACATTCTGTGGTCTCATGTTTTATGTGATTCCTTTATTACAATCAGATAGAATTGCCTCATTGTTGAGGAAAGAAGTTAGATGCAGAAGGTAATTGAGTGGGAAAACTGAGCAAAAGCTTCCCAGGCAAAACCTTGTAACTGAACTGATAATGAGCTGACTCACATTGAATTGATGTGAGTTACATATTCTACAACAGGATTCCAGTGCTGGGAAATGCAGTGGCTGTATACATTGTGTAGAGGACAGACAAAGAGATGATGACATTCATCCCATACCCAAGAAAATTCATTGAGCTCGCAACTTGATTGCATTGGGAACTTGACTCTTCCGTGTTGAATATTGAGTAGCTGTCAGGCTGGTTCAGTTGGTAGCACTTTCACTTCCAACTCAAGAGGCTGTGGGTTCAAGTGACATTTTTGAACTTTGAACACACAAGTCTTAGGTTGACAGTTCAGTGCAGTTCTGAAGGTGTGCTGCATTGATGCTGTCCTACAGGTGAGACATTAAACCCAGATTCCGTCTGCCTTTTCAGGTGAGGGTCAAAGTTCCCACTGCACTATTTGAAAAGAGAAGGGAGTTTCTCCCAATGCTTTAGTCAACAATCCCCTGAATAAAATTAGTCACTCACTTCATTGCTGTTTGTGAAACATTGTTGTGCACAATTGGCTGTTGCATCACCTGCATGAACAATCATTTGCAGTATACCCTGTGAAGTGCTTTGAGACAACATCCCAATGTAAAAATCGCTATATCAAATGAAAGGATTACTATTATTATCCCACAGAAAGAATCTGAAGTAGCAAAAAGGTTGACAAATCTTTTATAGATTAAAATTGGGACAAGAAGTAACTATTGTCACTGAAAGGTTCAAATGACATTCTAAACCAACAGAGTGAAAATCCAACACTTTGTTAACACTTAAATTCACAGATTAGATTACCTCTGCTTTCAGTTCTATCCACAATTAACGTATACTGCAATGTATTTTTCTATACAATAAAAATAACATTTGAACTGTGGTTGTTGTGTACTTCTCCCTATGACCCCCACCACCCAACCCCACCTCACACTCACCCATTCATCAACTCACTACAATGAGTCAGGATGTGATCATCAAAAACCTTGGTGGTTTATCAATGTATTCAGATTACTGTAGCTCATTGTAAACAAAAGTCAGTCTGACAGTCAAATAGATAACGTGATTGTTTTTTTCCCCAAGGTTATGTCATTATTTTTAATTATTAGTTGGGACGTCCTCCCGACGTGAAAGACGCTCTATAAATATAATTTTGTTGTTGTTGTATTGCCATGCAGATAACTTTCTGAAGGTAACACATACTAACTTTCAAGGTTGATAAATGTTTCCTGTTTCCCCTTGCCCTCCACCCTTTTGAGTAGTGGAGATATTAAGGGGCATGCCAATTCACTGGAGCTTCACTCGGACATGACAGACTTCCACAATAATGTTCCAGCAGTCAGATGAAAGTTCTAATAGAATTCCTTATAAGACCTGAATTAAGACCTGTTTATTTTTGTAATGCTAAGTTATGATATTAGAATGTAAATTGTATCCATTTACGTAGCATTTTACAGAGGACAAAATTTGGCAAATTATTAATCAATTTTAATTGATGGTTTTCTGTAAATATTGAGTTTTACTCTTTGATCCGAGCACCTGCAACCACGACCAACACCACCCCCCACCCCACCCCAACCCCAGCGCCTTGGGACATACTCCTGTGTGACAGGTGCTGTATAAATGCATTTTGTTGTTACTGTTATGGTTTTATTCCACCAACTGTTGCTTTAATGGAACTGTTAATTTATTGCAATTTGTAAACACACTTTATTGAAGTGCCCATTGCAGCACTTAGCCTTACAGACCAGAAGGTTGCAGGTTTGAGTTCCAGTTTATGTTAAGTTAGGTGATCTCAGCCAGCGGAGCAGATGGGTGTCTGGAACTGCTCTTGTTGCCCCAGCTTTAGGAAGGGAAGAATTAGCTACGATTTCCTCTCCTGATTGACATCCATAGACCTCAGCTCGATGGTGTGAGTGTGTGGAAAGGATCAGGGTCTGCTGTGATATCCCTGAAGTTGAACAGCCTTCTGACTCTCACTGTTAAGACTCAGATATGAAACAATTAGGTACCGGAAGGCGATTGGCATGTGTGTGTGTGTCTACCCAACTAACTAGGAAAAATGAGCTAAACATCTTCAAGAAGTGGAAGGGAAAACAAAATAAATTAAATTGGGTGACCTGTCTTTTTAGTCTTTTTATTATTACACTAGATTTTGATAAATGACTGCATGGGATTGGATTAGACTCCAGCCTCATTAAAGCAGTAAAGTTTTATTTTAAAAGCAGCAATCAAGTATGAACAACATAACTACATTGCAGTAAACCATCCATTACCATGTCATAAATATGAGAAGACAAACAACTGGGTGACATTTAATAACTGCAGCATGTTACAGCAGCGTTACATAGACGCCAGTTTTCTGACAGGAGCCAAACGACTAAAGTTACAAAGTGAGAAATGATTTTGAAATTAGAATTGCTCTGTTGGTTTTGCATAGTATTATAGGATAGTGCAGTTAGTTTTTCTGACTCTTCTCACTTGACCTGATAACAATAATCCCTGCATAATGCCTATAACCTTGAAATGTCTCAAAGTACTTTCAACGGAATAATGCATAGTGACTGTGTTTGTCTGTGAACATAGCAGACCATTTGCACACTATAATGTCCCACAAACATTAATCGAATGACCATTTTATTTAGAGGATTCTTGGTGGCTTGTACACTGGAAAAAACTCCCTTCTCATTTTGAATAGTGCCATGGGATCTTCAATATCCATGGGCAGATGGGACTTAAGTTTATTCTATGAGTTCAAAGTTCCGACATGGGACTTGATACCCTCAGCTTTCTAACCCATCTGAGTCAGACTTAAATTTGCAAGGCTTTATTATTATTAATAATATTATTTGTAAGTGGTTTGTTTTTGTCAGAAAAACAGCAACCAATGCCTGCAAATATACAGTAAATTCACTTTACACTGAAGTGCTCTGAGACGCCGTTCGACGTGGAGGGCGCTATATAAATCCAAGTTGTTGTTGGTTACAGAATATTCTGTGAAGCACTTCTAGAATACATGAAAAGCGCTATATCAAATGCAAGGATTATTATTTATTATAATACTCAGATTCAAAGTTCCTTGATATCTCTGTCGGTAACTATTCAAAATGTGCCACATAGCACATTGGTGTGAAACTTGTGAAGTTTCATAGTGCATTTCATGTAATATATCAAATGTGTTATGAAGAGACAGACATTTCACCCCATAGTGCAATTTATGGAAGATTCTGTTATGATGCTGTGAGAAAGCACACACAATTCAGCAGTTACACATGATCTATTGAACTCTGGAGATAATTCTACTGTCTCCTTTTATTGCATCTATGTAAAGTACAAAATTTAGACTGAGAAAATATGTTGTTATGTCATGTCCAAATTATACCATTACTAATTATATCATGGGACATTCTGCTCCTGGAGTTTGGACATTCAATGACTGTTACACTTAATGGCTGCCATTAATAAATACGCTCTACACTCTGCTTAAATCATTTTACCCCAATCCTAACCCTAATGCTGCAGCCATTGAGCCTGCCAATGGCATCTCTGAAGCTGAAATCAGAACTTTCAACTGTGAGATAAGATCTTTGAGTCATCTTTCCCCTTGCCACCTCCCTCAACTCCCACCCCAGCTCTGGTGCCCATTGAGGATTGTCAAGTACTTCAACACATTGTCGTGACGTGAAACATGCTATATAATTGGAAATTGTATTGTCTTGCATTGTAATATCACCAGTAATAATTTATCAGGTTCTCGATAACCTAAAGTTATGATTTGAATAGCTGGTTCACAGAGGTGAAAGTTTGGCTGGCACACAGTTAGCAATCAGATGCAGTAAAACCATCCATCACACTTTTATGGATTCCAACCACGACATTATCATACAATTCCATTGTACAATGCAAGACAAACTTGAGACGTTCAACACAATATTACTTTAGTTTAAACAATATCCTGTGTCACTGATATTGACAGCTTGCAAAAATGAATAACATTGCTTCCTATGAGTTCCACATGTGTGTATCTTGCAGGACAGAATAATGTTTCTAGAATGGAACACAGGTCTACAGGAAATTCTATAAAAAAAACACAGTAAATGTTCTATACATAAAGTATATATTAAATTTCCTGGTGTAATCTATTCGTTATGCGAAATCCTTGGCAGCAAACTGCAGCAGGGCTATTAACCATGAGGTGCTTTGTAATCGAATGTGTGCATTCCAGCAGGAGGCACTGGATAACACTCCGTACTGGAAATACTGGCTTCTATTTCCTCTTATTTGGCTCAGGAGACCCATAGGTCAATTGTAGTGCTCCACTGATGCCCTGGAGAAGATTAGATAACTTAACACGGACCAGGAATCAAGTCTGGTACTTCCCTGCTCTGCGTGACGCAGTCCCACATCACTCACTCAGTGAATTTACTCATAGAGTCAAATTTGTATCCCAAAAGGCAAACTTGTGCCAGTTAATGCAAGAAATCTGTGCTAGATGCACCTCTGAGGCCCAGAGGTTGAAAGGTCAGTCTTCTAATATTGTGTGCTTTCCAGACCCCGTTTACACAATGTAATCAGTTTTATTAACTCACAAGGTTTCTGTAAAGCTATTGTTTAAAAAATAAAGTAACACACTTGATTATGAGCAAAGGAACAGAATAATTGAACCGCAGTCTGAAATCCAGTCACACTTCAGAAATTCTCTGAACACTAGCTTGCTTGTTTTGTTCAGCATTAAATGTTCCAAACCATTTGCCTTTCACCATAAAGTCATTGCGTTATTACAGCCATCAGTATGTTTTAGAAATACAGAGATATAATACGTGGCATTTTATAAACAGTTACCTTGTGATAATTATCACATTAATGTGTTATGAAATACAACTGGTTACAAATAGTAGTGGTGTTTAATAGCCGTTAATTTACCCCATGTAGTTAAGGGGGAAGAAAAGGGGGGCCATGTTTGGATGTCTATTCAGACCTGCCTCGTGCAGCCATAGAAACAAATACGTATACGGTCTGTTCTTAGTTATAATCTCAGAGAACCTCTCCTTTGCGAGTCAATTTTTTTCCTGGAAACTCGCTCCTACTGTGATGTCAATTAGTGGAGCCTTCAGTGGGGTTTAGTTCCCTTCAGTGGGAGCAGGTCTGTGGGTGCTCAAACCCCAGACGCCATCTCCTGGTTGACCATGCTATTGAGGCTGTCACCATAATGTGGGGTGCAAAAGTGTGATACTGCCAACTTCTTTGTTCTCTTAAGGAATGACTTTAAAATGTGTTTGTAAATCCTCCACACATACTCACACACCCCAACTTGATTGCTGAATAATGGCTGAGCGTAAACCAACCCAAACAATGTTGCAAACTGCCATCCTGGATTCCTGGTTAGTGATACTGATGTTTTGAAACAACAGCAGCCTGTCACAAAATTGATTTAATTTAGTCTTTATCCTGTTATAAAACAATACCTGAAAGCCCACAACAATGAAAATTGATTGAAAATTTCAGCTTAGGCCAGTGAAATATTTAAACCAGCCAACCCTCAAACAGTGAGCTTGCCAGACTGTGCTCTCTATTTACTGGTTAAACTTCCAACTATTCCCCAACGCACACTCCAAGCCTTGACTCTCGTCAACCTGTGCCTGATACTATCCAGAATTTGGTACGAGAGGTGCAACCATCCCACAGAGTGTGTGCAATCCACACCAGACATGAACAACAACAACAACAACTTCGATTTATATAGCGCCCTCCACACCAGACGGTGTCTCAGAGTGTTTCACAATAACGGATCCCGGGGGCGAGCCTGGGCCAAGGGGAGAAAGGTGTCCAAAGGTGCGGTCAAAGAGAAAGGTCTTTAGCTGAGACCTGAAACTGGGAAGAGATGGGAAGAGGTGAAGGAAGTGAGGAAGGGAGCTCCAGAGCCTCGGGGTGTAATGGCTGAAGGCAAAGCCACCAATGGTGGAGCGGAGGATTCGGGGGACAAGAAAGAGGCCAGACCCGGTGGAGCGATGGCAATGGGTGCTGGTTTGAGGAGACAGGAGGTCAGAGAGGTAGGGAGTGCAGAGGAATGGAGGGATTTGAAAACAAGCGTGAAGATCTTGAAATTGATCCTCTTCAGGACAGGGAGCCAGTGAAGTCTGGCAAGGACTGGGGTAATGGGAGAGTGAAGTTTGATGCGGGTGAGAGTTTTGAATGAGTTGGATTTTATGGATTTTGGTGGAGGGGAGACCAATGAGGAAGGCATGGAATAGTCCAACTGAGAGGTGACAAAGGCATGGACCGACGATCCGTCAGAGGTGGAAAAAAGCAGTGCTGGTGAGGGACCGAATGTGGGGGAGGAAGGACAGTTGGGGATCGAACCTGATGGTTGTGTATGGGTTCGGAGAGTTTAAGGGGCAGGCCGGGAAGGTGGAGGAGGTGAGAGCCGTGCAATTGAAGATGTTGACGAAGCCAAAGAGTATGGCTTCTGTCTTTCAACATTCAGCTGCAGGAAGTTTGCACTCATCCCAGGTAGCAAGCCCATGTGGGGCCCATATGGGCATGGATAAACCCAAATTGGCCCATATGGGACCCTTATGGGCTTGCTACCTGGGATCCAGCTCCTGATGTCTGACAGGCAGAATGACAAAACATCAGGGGACTGAGGGTTGCAAAGTGAGGTGGAGAAATAGAATTGAACATTTCCAATGTGTAGGTGGTGTAACTATGTAGAACATTCAATCTGTTTTCGACTCTCTTAAGTATGGTGAATCGGTTCCCACATTTGTTAGACACCTGGCTGACGAAACAAAAATCTCACTCAATCGCTATCATTCTTTGTTAGTTTACTCTAGTCTCACTGTAGTCTAATTGTACTATGTTTTGTTCTCTGTTTCCACTTTCAAAGTTTGTGCATATAGACAAATCATGCTGTGTTTAAAGTCAATCAGAAGCTCACTTGCTGTTGTGAGTATCTGCTCTTTGCCAGGTGCCAGGAGGCACTCAAAACAATTGCTTGGAAGAGACAATTCAAACCTTGTCTTCAGTATGACCGAGATTTGTGAGCTTTGTGGGGTGGGAAAGGGAAGATGGGAATTTCAAATCCAATTTTTGTGTGAGTTGTTATTTTGATATGCAATATAATAATATATTAATATTATATTTGTGTATATTAATGTAATAATCAATTGTCACTCAATCCACAACTGTTTGTGGGACATTGTTGTACGCAAATGACTGCCGCAGTTCACCTACAAAATATACAGTCAATTCACTTTACAGTATATTCTGTGAAGCGCTTTTAGACGTCTCAAAGACATCTATATCAGTTTATATAGGTGATATACCAAATATACCAGATTATTATTATAATTTCTAGATTAACTGCACAGTTGGAGTAAAGCAAATATTAGTAATTTGGAAATATTCGTTGGACATCTGAGAATGCCCTGAAATGCTCCCGATTTCAGAACCTCAGATCTTAATAATAATAATAATCCTTGCATTTCACATCTTCTAGACATCTCAAAGCGCTTCACAGAATCAATCAATCAATCAATCAATCAAAACTTACATTTGTATAGCTCCTTTCACGTCGAGAGGATTTCCCAAGGCGCTGTACAGTTAGATAGGGACAAGAGGAAGGTGGGACGGGTCGAGGCAGGATGAAGAAGCGTAGGAAAATTGACTGTATATTTGTGGGCTAAACGCAGCAGCCAATTGTGCACAGCAGTGTCTCACAAACAATCGTGGATTGAAATGACCAAGTTATTATCTTAATGCCAATTCTCATATGTCCAACTGGTCAGTTTGTGGTGTTTCTTAAACATCATGACTCCTTGAGCAACACAATAAAATAGAAATTAAAATACCTCTATAGGCTTTTGTTCTCCTACTGCAGACTTTGTTTGATATCTTCACCAAGGTTATCAGTTCTGAGGGAATAAGGTTGAATGAAAGTTATAAATATTGCTTTGACAGGGCTGCGACTCCAGCAATTTTGAAATGAGGAGTGTAATTGATGTTGCTATGTTGTGCCTGGTATGCCCACAGACCCTGGGTTGTTCTGGGGCAGTGTTCCAGATCACTGGAAACTAAAGTGACAGCTGCTGGGGGCAACTGGGCCTTTCACCAGCAGTTGGGATCCAGCCTAAGCCAAGCCTGATCCACACGTTCAGTGATGTGGGTGAAGCAAGTCAAATGCCCTCCTCTCATCAGTGGAATTCAACCAGTGCAGCCTTGTACTCTGTCAGAACCTGATATATAATAATATATAATAATAATAATCCTTTCATTTGTTATACCACTTTATCAAGTCTTTGAGACATCTCAAAGCTCTTCACAGAATATACTATAAAGTTGTCTGTATATAAGGAAGTGACCGATATATTTTTTCATGGAATTATTACCTGAGGTAAAACGATCCACCAATTGACTAACAACTGTGTTCCTACTTACTGCTAGGTAAACAGAGAAGTGTGGTGTAAAGAAACTTGCTCAACATTTCACCCTGATGACGACACTCAAACCCAGGTCTCTCGTTTGTGAGGCGTGTCAAAGGTCTCCACAAGGATACTTAAAAATGGAAGAGGATAATGTTTGGGAGTCATTTAACACCGAATGTCAGTTTGGAGGTATTGCTACAGGGATTGTAAAGACAAAATTGTCTCTTTATAAACTAGCCAATAAAGGAATGCAATCGAGCTGGAGACATTAGCCTGATTTGAGCTTGAGATTCCTTTTATTTTACATAAAATAAATTGGTGCCACTATCGTGCATGAAGTGAAGTAATGCCCCATCAACTTCAGGAGTCGACTTGTGCATGATTGCTATTGTCTCACAAAAACAAACAAATTGTATTTACCTAGCTCCTTTCATGTCGTGAGGAAGTCCCAAGGTGCAGGAGAATCCACCCAGGCGCAGGAGAATCCACCCAGGCTGCGTATTGGGATCGAAGAGGTGTGGAGGGAAAGAGCGATGGATGAGGGAAGATAATTGTAGACATGGTCGAAAAGGAAGGCCTTAAGATAGACATTGAAGGAGGTAAGGCAGAAAGTAAGACAGATGGCTCCAGGAAGGAGTTCCTGAGAGTGGGGGCAGAAAGGGTGAAGTCCTGACTACCGATAAATAAACATTTATTATATACAGCCCACAAATATATACAGTCAATTCACTTTACAGTATATTCTGTGAAGCGCTTTGGGACGTTGATAAGATGTGGAAAGCGCTATATCAAATGCAAGGATTATTATTATTATTATTATTATATATTTTTATTTTTTTATCTATTTTTAAATTTACGTTTACTTATTTTAAATAAGAACCAAAGGTGTGTTGTGCTTTTTTTACTGTTCACTTTTGTGATTGTGGCATTTCTAGAAGTTTAGGGGGAACAAAAGTCCATAGAACCATTCAAATGGTCCACACAGGAAAAGTCCATTCGGTCCATTTTTTCATGTTGGCATTTGCTCCCTCAAGATGCCATCCATCGTAATCCCAATTCACTGCTCTTGCCCGGTAGAACCACAGAAATGTAACTGCAGTTCTCCTAAGGTTTCTTTCCCTGTGTTGCTGAGTTCCAGGTACTTGCTGCTGTATCCTTATGGAATATTCATGTAACAAATCATCTTCTGCTTCCCCAATGAAATGCTAATGGTTAAATGCACCACTCAATTTGGCTGCTTGCTCAGAGCTGTGCAACAGTTGAGTGAAGGGCAGGGTTGGGTGGAGTTCACTCCAATTGGCCTTGGGCTAAGCAAGGAAAAATCAGAGTTCCCGGCTTGACGCCTTACATTTCACCAAATGTTAGCTATTAAAAGATTTTATATCGAAGTGTAAAATTGTGTAGAACTGTGGCATTCATTCTTAATTTGGAAGCCATCTTCCGCAGTTGTTAGAAAATAAAATGATTTCCAAATGTAAGATTTTTTGGCCTGCTGGGTGGGTGTGAGTATGAGCAATGAGACATCTCAATAATGTGATAAGGCGTGATATCAAATGCAAGGATTATTATTATTATTACTGTATGATTATTATTATTGTTGTTATTATTATGACTACTTCAGATGAGGACAGAAACACAGCAGGGATGTTCACCACAGTTCAATAGCCTGCCCATGCCCACGCTGAAGGCTCACAGGTGAGTAATAGACACTTGGGCAAGGTGTTGCAGTGTGACTAATGTCAATAGAATCAATCATACCTTAGCGAAAGAATAAAATAAGCCAAACAGCTTCAGAAGAAGAGACCGGGAGGGATAAAAATGAAGGAGTGAAATTGACAGAGAAAAAAAACCTCAGTTCATAAATAGTCATCTCTTCTTCATTTTGCAATCTAATTTTATTTGGATCAAAACAGCCCAATTCACGAGAATTTTGTAATTCCACGGGTTGAACGTCAGGCAACTTAGAGAAGTTGTTTTGTTTTCAGAACCCGGCCAAGCTATATTTTGAGAAGATAAATTGATTGTTTGTCTGTGTGTAAATTATTGCCAAGAAGACCAACGTTTGATGATGTCTGGCAGGCTGCTATTATGAATCCCCGGATAATCTACTGGAGTGTAGCATCCCTTAATAAATACATAATTCCCCGAGGAAGGCTTGATTAGTTAAATTGTACACGTATGTTGCTGTACTGAAAAGAAGAACATTATGCAAATGAGCATAAATCTTATATCAAACATGTCTTGCATTCACCGTCTCTGAGACATTTGAAGAGGCTTTTTCTGGCAGCTATCGCAATTGCCAATGTCTCATATTGTGAGCAATGGAACAGACAGAAGACACAAAGCTTTAGATTTCGCCCTGGGAAAGCGATTAAACAATTGTGTTTTTATTTAGCAATTTGTAGCCCCGTTCCTAGTCGCTGGCTGCCTGATTAAGTGAGGCAGTTGGGATTTGGGGGGCAGCTGGTGTGTAAACAAACAGATGAGGAAGATTTGCACCGATGTTTCACAAAAAGCAGATGGTGGAACAGGACAGTTCCTGACAAACACACTGAATGCTCAGTAATAATAAAGCTGATTGGTGAGGAGGCCTAATGTGGATATAGAAAAGTCTCTCAGGCGTGAACTGGCTGGATTAGCTCACAGGAGGAGCTCCGATTAGAATTTTAATAGATTTTGGAGATGTTGGAAGGCTTTGATTCTGCCTTTTGAACATGTCTTTTTGCTGTTTTCTCTTGTTTTGTTTGAGTCTCTGATCTCCACTGTTTGCTTTTCTGTTTACCTCAGTGTGGGTCCTGGAGATCAGTGCATGGAATTTACTTTCCATTACCAGCAGGTGCAAAATCATGTGTGTTGCTTGGTAATGGGACTAATTAAATCAGAAAATTAAGATAATGAGTCTTAAAATTAATACTCAAAGACCTATTGGAGTTAAAAGAAAGCCAATGTGAAGCAACCCTGTAGATTAAGTGGCAAATCATCGGGTTCCCACACAGGGAGTTCTGAGTGAAGAGTTCTATGCTGGAATCATTAGCATTTCTCTGTCTAGTTGCAAGACAGGATGGGAGGGGATTGCAATTCACTGGAACGTGATGAGACAGATATATAATTGATCTATGTTTTAACTATTATAAAGAGGAACAACATGGTGTGGGAAACACAGGGTATCTCTGTGCTGGTTGGGGTTTGAATCGCACTCAATTAACATTTTAGCTTGTTTCTCTTCCGCGTCTCACTGACCTTGTTCAGCTTCTCAGTGCTGAACTGAGGTGCCCCCTATTATATATCCACAGTGGAGGCGATGGGGTGGGGGAGATGCAATAGCTCAGAAGTCTATTGTGGTTCTGAGTCATATAAAACAGGAAAATCCTGCGTTTGGTCCTTGATCTACACTGAATTAATAACATTCAACCAGAGAGCAATATCAAGACACTAACAATTGGCCTGTGTGATTCTGTTATGGGGGAAGTGATTATTATGCTCCCATTCCTACTCGCTATCCAGTGATCCATGTTGGAAAAGATTAATGTTTGTCGGGTGATGACAGGATTGTTTCCAGGTGACAACTTTCATCGAAATGTCAACTTTTGCACAGTGAGTTGATTTCACTTGCAGCAACACTGCAATTTGAGTGCTACTATTTGTCCTCGGTGGCCTTGGGCTACAAAGTGGCAAACTAGGCGAGGTTCTCAGCATAAAAGAAACAGAACTGAGAGGACACACCATCGACATGGACTTAATGACCTCAACAATATCCAGCCTTTGTAGTTTTATTCACAGAAAATAAATCGGCCATGCATTAAATTGCTCCTCCCTTTAAAGAGTGTAGCAGGTGGGTGGTTGTCCCCTAGGCAACTGTCATAAAGAGCATGAGTGATGCTTGTGTCAGCAGACAATCGTTTCACTCAGTGATCTGACAGGATTCGGGAGAGAGAAGTAATGATTTGGAAGTGGGCAAAAAAAAAGTAACCGCTGCCATTTGACACATTGATTATGGGAGGATTTGTGAAGCCTCCTAACAGCACATGTAAACTCCTCTTACAGACTAGCTGTCAAATAACACTTCACACACATGCAGAAGTGAAGCTGAGGGTAGTGGGGGAGGGGTTGATGATGGAGAAATGAATTACTTTGAAAACATTGAGCACTTCATCTGTCTCAGCACCAAATAAACTGTTATTTATTTCATAGATTATAACAAAATTACACTTATATAGAGCACCTTTCATGTCAGGAGGACGTCCCAAGGCGCTGGACAGTCATTGTTTCAGACCCGAACTGGGGTCGGGACATGGAGGGCGGAGGGAAAAGGGGTGATTTGGGGTGACCAATGAGACCGTTGAAGAGGAGGGTCTTGAGGCAAAAGAGGCCAGGGAGGGGGAGAGGCGGAGGGACTGCGGGTTGGAGTTCCAGAGGTTGGGGGCAGAGTGGCTGAAGGCTCGGCCATCAACAGTGGGGCGGGTGGGTCAGGGGAAGTGTTGCAGGCCAGAGCCTGCTGAGTGGAGTTGACGGGCAACAACAACAACAACAACAAATTACACTTATAAAGCGCCTTTCACGTCGGGAGGACGTCCCAAGGCGCTGCACAGGAGGCGTGTGACCCGAGCTGGGAGGGGAGTGTACGGGAAGGGGTGAAACAAGTAGGGGAGGTTGAAGAATTCGGGGTGGAACAAAAGGCACGGTCGAAGAGGAAAGTCTTCAAACCGGCCTTGAAAGAGGAAAGGAAAGAAACGAGACGGAGGGATTGGGGGATGGAATTCCATAGGGTCGGAGCAGAAAAACTGAAGGCCCGGTAGGCTTGGTAGGGGGTTAGGAGGTTGCAGAGGTAGGGTGGGGTGAGGTCGTGGATGGGTTTGAATGTGAGGACTAGGATCTTGAATTGGATCCTCTGGGTGATGGGAGCCAATGGAGTCGGGCGAGGACGGGGAAGATGGGATCACGAAGTTTGTAGCGGTAGAGGATTATCTGCAACCTATGAAGGGAGAAATAGGAAGGCCGACAAGCAGGGCATTGGCATAGTCGACCCGGAATGTGATAAAGGTATGAATGAGGGTTTCAGCAACCTAGTGGTGGGGTGAGGTAATGGCGGAGTCAGGCAATATTGCAGAGGTGAGGGAAGGCAGAGCGGGTCATTGCTTGGATGTGGGTGAGAAAAGACAGTTGATGATCGAACAGGACACCTAGGTTCCTGACCGGCTTGATGAGGTTGAGTTGATGCAGCCAGTGCCTGATAGTGAAGGCGCTGGTGCAAGTCAATCAGGAGGGCCTTGGTCTTGTGAAGAAGAATTACACAGCGTAGAAGGAGCCCAGTTGGCCCATTTGAGCTTTTGTTGGCTCTAAGACAACATGTTCTTTCAATCCTTCTGCTCTGCCCAATCCCCACACCTCTCAAGCCTTTATCTTTCATGTTTCTTAAATTTCTTTTAATACTACTGAATTCTATAGAAAAATTAACTGTTATATTTGAATTGAAAAGGTGATCAGAAAATGCTGATTAGCTTACAAGACATCACCTGTTTGACTCAGTTCATATTTGTGGACTAATTCTTAATTTGGAAGATATTTTTTTGTTCGAACTTTAGATTTCACCACTGAGAAAAGTACGAGGGCATCTCTTGCCTATTTGATGCAATAAATATTACACAGACTGGACTGCAAATTTTACTCTGTAGCTTGCAGATTGTATAACGTTCCATAAAATCCTCTTAGTTACTAGGCCAAGTTACTGTTTAAGCAGTAATGTTAACCTTAACATTAAAACGACTTTGGTAGCCGTTCTGGTTGTTTTCAAACACAATTTCTTGTGGGCTTTCATCCTATGCAGGGCATCAATCTGGATGAAAGGCAGAAGCACTCCTTCAGTAATTAACAAACAGCATTTAAATTGGAGCTGATGGAATTCAGTAGTATTAAAAGCCGTGCATTAAACGACTCCATTTCATACTGTGCCAGATCACATGCATCTTCATAAGCAGCAAATGGCGGCTCCCAGACCATGTGTGATTATCACAGAAGTAACACATTTGCAGGTGCACATTAATTTGTGATTATAAGTACTGCATTTCTTTTGCAGTTTTCAAATCACACACAGAATCTGCTTCCTTCACATGTTTTATTTTAAGTTTCGCACATTTTTCCTGTGAAACTTCACAGTGAGCTGGCTCAGGACCAGTGTAGAGTGATTAGTAATAACTTCATAATTGTATCGTGGGTTGCTTTTTGATGTCCAAGTCAGCATTGCAGGTTTGCTCAGTAACCAGTGGCAAAAGCGGGTCATTTCATGTTATTGAAGAAGAAATGTCATAAAAACAGATTAATGTGATGATTCACAGGAAGGCAGTCAGCAGCAGCTTAGCACTGAGCCCTTCCTGGCTTGCTCAAGAGAATAGAAACATATGGAGCCATTTATTGATTTACAAGAGACTCCAAATGAACTGCAGAATCTATCAACTGGTTATGCTTTTAATTTGGTGCAAAATAAAAGGTCATGGTTACCTATCAATAGTCAACTCGCTTCAGAACTCAGCAGAGTTTGTCTCCATGCATTAAAGGGAAATGGTCCTGATCTGAGAGCATTTAATCCAACTCAGGAAATATCAAGGTTTGCTCTGTACACATCCGCGCCTTGACCGGCACCGCTTATTTCCACCTGCGCAACATTGCCAGGCTCCGTAACTATCTTACCCCCGCGCTGCCGAAACACTCGTGCACGCATACATCACCTCACGGCTGGACTACGGAAACTCTCTCCTCGTCGGCCTCCCCGGTTCCGCCATTCACAGGCTGCAGGTCATCCAAAACTCTGCAGCCGGTGTACTATCCCGCACCCGCCTCCGCGACCACATAACCCCCACCCTCACCCATCTCCACTGGCTCCCCATCCTCCAGAGGATCGAGTTCAAGATCCTCATCTTCACCTACAAAGCCTTACACGGCCTTGCCCCGCCCTATTTAACCAATCTACTCTCCCCCTATACGCCCACCCGGACCCTCCATTCAACAGGACTTGGCCTGCTCCAAGCCCCCCGCCCGAACCGCCCCACCATCGGAGGCCGGGCCTTCAGTTTCTCCGCTCCCACCCTATGGAATGCCATCCCTCAATCCCTCCGTTTCGTTTCTTCCCTTTCCTCTTTCAAGGCCGGTTTGAAGACTCTCCTCTTCGATCGTGCCTTTTGTTCCACCCCAAACTCTTTTACCTCCCCTTCGTGTTTCACCCCTTCCCAAACACTCCCCTCTCGGCTCGGGTCACACGCCTCCTGTGCAGCGCCTTGGGACGTCCTGCCGACGTGAAAGGCGCTCTATAAATATAATTTGTTGTTGTTGTACAGACATAATTATTCAATGGGCTAAAAATTCCAGTATTCTCAACATATTATTTGTCCCCATTTAAGGAATAGTATTAAAATATGTCTTGAAATAACCCCTCATCCCTGCACAGATATATATATCTATATATATATATATATATACACACACACACACACACCTGAATATTGACAAGACCCATCCCCAACTGAAAAGAACGTCTAGGAAATTTGCTTTAGTGAGGATCATTATTCGAGCCCTAAATGGTCTTTTCCAGTTTATTCATGGGATACTGTCCTAACTGATTCTGACTATCCTACTCCCAAGCCACTAGCAATGGTGACTTCTAAGAAGCTGGGTTAACATTGTTGGTCTTTGATCAGTTAAAGATCTCATACAATCAGTATCGTATCCAACATAACCTGTTCAGTGATGACAATATTGTGCTTGCCAATTCTGGCGATGTTCTGGGAATGGACACGAACATGACATGAACATGGCTATAACATATTATTAATGTAATGGTGCCACATCACTTCGATCCCGACAAGGCTAAACCTTCATTTTACTGCAACGGGGGTGGGAGAATTCTCCTCACTGCACATGTTTCCATCTATTGGATTTTAATTTCTGGGTATTGGAATTAGAAAAAGGGAATTAGGAAAACTGCCCTGTGTGGAGGATATCCACAAAGTCCTGCTACCTCTCTGTTACAAAATAACAAACTACGGAGTAATGAAACTATGGAGGAGTTGAAATAAGCTTTCAGAGATGAATTTCACCTCATCACTCCATCATGTTATGGAAGAAGATCATGCTGACGGATCATTATGTGCCATAAAAATGCTGGTGCTCACACTGATCTCTGCATATCTGGACATCTAAATATTATCTAATACTTGTACTGAATACAATTAAGTAAATACAATACAGATATCCCACCTCAACCGCGGTTTTTTCTACCCCTAATTTCACTTAACCACGGTTCCCCACCAGCTCCACCCTCGGCGGCCGTGCCTTCAGCCACTATACCCTGACGCTCTGGAATTCCCTCTCTCACTACCTTCGCATTGCCCCCTCTTTTCTCAGTTTCAGATCCCAGCTGAAGACGTTTCTCTTCAACTGCGCTTTTGGTCACCTTTCTACCCCTGCCCCTGGCTTGGTCCCGGGATCCGCTATTGTAAAGCGCTCTGAGACGCGGTCCGGTGTGGAGGGCGCTATATAAATCGAAGTTGTTGTTGTTGGTGGTTCACGGTGACAACTCTTGCTAACCACGGCAATGGTTATTGCTTAACCCTTGCTTATCCATAGGTTTTAACACTAACACTAGCATTTGGTGCTAGGACCCAGCTGCTTCAACCAGCCACGATGTCGCTTCGCGCTAGCGTTTAGAGCTAGGACCCAGTTTCGATGTCGCAATCAACCAGCGATGATGTCTTAGGATTAAGGTAAATAACATGAATTTATTGTCGCTTCTCCGCATCCTCGCCTCCGTGTCACCCACCACACCACCTTCTCCGCATCCCCACCACTCCATGTAACCCACCACCTTCTCCACATCCACCTTCTCCGTGTCACTCACCACACCACCTTCTCCGTTGATTTCTCTCTCTCTCTGTGTGTCTGTGTGTAGATCAGTCAGTTAGTTAGACAGCTTCGCGGATTGCTACAGATCCTGGCAGCCAATGCTCTCAAACGTATCCCCCCTATCCTCATGGCACCCACCACACCACCTTCTCCGTTGATTTCTCTCTCTCTCTCTCTCTCTCTCTCTGTATGTGTGTAGATCAACAACAACAACAACAACAACAATTTAAACTTATAAAGCGCCTTTCACGTCGGGAGGACGTCCCAAGGCGCTGCACAGGAGGCGTGTGACCCGAGCTGGGAGGGGAGTGTTCGGGAAGGGGTGAAACACGAAGGGGAGGTCGAAAGGTTCGGGGGGGAACAAAAGGCACGGTCAAAGAGGAAAGTCTTCAAACCGGCCTTGAAAGAGGAAAGGGAAGAAACAAGGCGGAGGGATTGGGGTATGGAATTCCATAGGGTGGGAGCGGAGAAACTGAAGGCCCGGCCTCCGATGGTGGGGCGGTTCGGGCGGGGGGCTTGGAGCCCCCAAGTCCTGGGGAACGGAGGGTCCGAGTGGGCTTATAGGGGGAGAGTAAATCGGTTAAATAGGGCGGGGCAAGGCAAGGTAGATCAGTCAGTCAGACAGTCTCACGGATTGCTGCAATCCTGGCAGCCAAACTTACTCCCCCTCTCCCCCTATTTCCCATAGGGCTCTGCATTTTCCAACTGCAACAAAGCAAACGTATTCCCCTTATCTCCATGTTTCCCATAGGGCCCTGTATTTTCCAACCACAGTTTTACCAACCGCGGAAGTTTTCAGGAACGTATCCCCCACGGTTGGGGAGAGGTACCTGCAATCATAATTTTTCCACAAGTTTCAGTTGTTGGTAGGTGCACTGTTAAAAATAAAAAAGGGTTTTAGGTCTTTGTGTACTAGTTGCTGTTAGAGCCTGTTGTATTTTTTGGTCTAATTTGTGGAACGTGTAAACCATATGCAAATGATAAGTATACCAACAAGAACAACAACAATAACTTCAATTTATATAGTGTGCTCCACGTCGGACGACATCTCAGAGTGCTTCACAATAACGGATCCCGGGCCCGAGTCAGTGGGAGGGGGAGAAGGATGACCAAAGGCGCAGTTGAAAGGAAAGGTCTTCAGCTGAGACCTCAAACTAGGAAGAGAGGGGGGGCCAGGTGAAAGGAGTGAGAAAGGGAGTTCCAGAGTTTCGGGTTGTGAAGGCACGGACGCTGATTGTTGAACAGAGGATTCCAGGGACAAGGAGGAGACCAGAACCAGAGGAGCAAAGGCAACGGGTGCTGTGTTGGGGAGACAGGAGGTCAGAGAGGTAGGGGAGTGCAGAGGAATGGAGAGACTTGAAAACAAGAGTGAGGGAGCCAGTGAAGTCTGGCAAGGACTGGGGTAATTGGGGAGCAAAGTTTGGTGTGGATGAGAACGTGGGCGGCAGAATTCTGAATGAACTGAATAGGTAATAAAGGAATTGCATATGCCCTTAATTAGATAATGAGCAATCTGAGCAAAAGAGCTCAGGCCATCCAGGATTCTTTTGATTGTGTGTTAAATGCATAATTCAAGTCATCTGTTATGTCTTCTGTGCACAAGCATTTACTTACGCATGATTAGCCTAACCTGGAATTAGACGCAATTGAAAATAATCCTTGCATTTAGTATTGCGTTTTATCGGGTCATCAAGATGTCTCAAAGAACTCCATAGGATTTTACTGTGAAGTGGAACACTTGTTTATTTGTAAGCAAACATCGCAGCCAATTTGTACACAGCAATGTCCCACAGATAACCATGAAATGAGTGACCAATATTACTCAAGAGACTGTTGACCAGGATACGAAGGAAAACTCCCTTCTCTTTTTGAATGGAGTCATGGAATCTATTTATGTCCACCTGAACAAATACAGATGGTGTCCTTGGTTTGATCTCATCTAAAAGATGGCACCTGCAGACACTACAGTTCATTCTCTCCTCCCCTCTCCCGCATTCTACTGGAGTTTCAGCATAGACTGTGAGTTCAAAGTCCTGATGTGGGCCTTGAATTGTGTGCAATTTGGCTGCCGCGTTTCACCCACAAATATGCGGTCAATTTTCCTACTCGTCTTCATCTTGTCCCGACTCCTCTCGCCTTGCCTTTGTCCCTACCTGACTGCACAGCATCTTGGAACATTCTCTCAACGTGAAAGGCGCTATAGAAATGTAAGTTTTGATTGATTGATTGCTTGATTGGTTGATTGATTGGTTGGTTGATTGATTGATTGGTTGATTGATTGATTGATTGATTGATTGATTGATTGATGGTACAACCTTCTGACTCAGCGGCAAAGATTCTACCAACTGAGCAGGCTGACACGTTTTGTTTCTAAATGAAACCAAGCAAAGAGATTCTGCACATTATCAGAATAACCAATATAAAGCATTCCAGATGCATCACAGGCAGAAATATTACTGATGTTCCACTTCTCTCACATCACTAGTATATTGTTGTTGTTGTTAAGGTCTGAATCACCAAACACAAAACAAGGGTACTGGACAGTTAATTTGAATGTTAGATTTATTTTACAATGGGTTAATATAAAAAGTTGGGTATTTGTGCTGAAAGTATAATCTTTTGCTTGACATTCACTTTTGTTGGAAGAAGTATGCCGCCCCTTTTGGAGTATTAACAAGTTTAAAGTTGGGCTTGCTGGTATGTAATTAGGATACAAAGAGCATCAGTGGCATGTTCTCATGAGTATACAGCATAATGCCTTTGCGACCAATGCTGTTAAGAGCATTTCCCTCTTCAATCTCTTGTTTTTGAAATCTAGATATTTGACCAAATGGAAACTTTAATGAGACAGCTTATCTTGATAACATTAATTACCCTACATATTTGCACGGGGCTAAAATGGTGTTCTATTCTAAGGCATTAATTTCTGGCACTGATAATAAAAATTGCACAGGGAAATTGCTACCAGCAAAATATAGGGCTAAAGCATTAGAGTGCTCTTAAATCAAGGCTTTTAATGTGTGTCTCGAGAGCCTATGAGAGACCAGTTGGATACAATATTCATCCAAAGAGTGGACCCCACTGAATAATACACAAGTCACCCAGTCATAAATATGCTGTGACATTTGGTCTACTCATTGAATAAATGAATTGAACAGCTCCTCAATATGTTCCTGTTTATGTTTTTGGGCTCCTAGTGTTATAAATGTTGCAAAAGAACATTAATTGGAAAATCAGTAGCTGCTTACTTCATCGCAACACTGCACAGTGTGAAGTTGAGGCATAGAGGCTATAAAGGTCCTCGGTTAAATCCTTAGAATATTAGCTGATCTCAGACTGGGTGCCAATAATAACAATCGTATGATAATTCTTGGATTTGATATGGAACATTTCACATCAGGAGGATATCTCAAAGCATTTCACAGGATATACTATTAAATGTAGCAATTGTATTTTGTAGCTAAATGTGGCAGCCAATTTGTACACGGCAGTAACCCACAAACAACCATGAAGTAAGTAACCAATTTTATCTGTGAGATTGTTGGCCGGGACACTGGGAGAAACTTCTTTTTGAATAGTGCCATTTCAACAGCGGCTTTCAGATTTAAAAATTGCTTGATGATTTTGTACCCAAATATTTTTGTTTGATAGAACAGAGTTACAAATAGCCATTCAGCCCAACTAATCCATGCTTACACTAGCCTTCATCCCTTCCATTCCCCTTTCCTATGCCCCTTTATTACTTTCTCCATCACATTTTTCTATTAAATACACCACTGCTGTTTGTTTCAATTGCAGCTTTCTCCTAAACTGTATAGCTTTCATCGCATTGCCTCGTGCATGTAAATGGTATAGGATATGGGCATGGAATGTGGATGGATACCATATTAGACCTGCCCAGAGTGGCTATTTACAGGTCCAATAGAATCCCTGAATTCACTGGGCAAGCCTGCACCTAATGGGTTTTGTCATTTGTGAGCCAGGACTTCTTTGGTATCAAATACTGACATGCCATCTGCTTGATTCTGACAAATTCAAGCACTCTGCTTGTCTGCTTAGTCACAAGTTAATTTCCAGATGATGAAGCTTTCACTGTTAAGAGCGGTAGGAAATGCTGCGACACAGTTATTTCCAGTCAAGGCAGTGATTATCCTGTAGCATGTATTATTGAAAGAGTGGCAAAATCACTTTCATAGCCAGATCCAGAGTACTGTAAGATTGGCTAAAGATTTCCAGAAATCCTGTTCTGACAACATCCAGGCAGGTCAGGTCAGGGCAAAACCTTGGACAAGTTTCCTTACTCCACACACCTAATACAGTAATAATCCCTCCAAAAAATACACAATAATAAAATTGGTCATTTCAATCCACGACTGTTTGTGGGACACTGCTGTGCACAATTGGCTGCCACGTTTTGCCTACAAATATACAATCAATTCACTTTTTCTGTGAAGTGCTTTGAGAAGTCTAGAAGACGTGAAAAGCGCTATATCAAATGCAAGGATTATTATTATTATCCTGCAGCATTGTTTTGACCAGACTTGCTACTGTTGTTAGCTCCTAAGTTGCAGAAAGCAACTGCTCTTATATGTGTGAACAGCTTCACATTCCTCAGAATATTAAGAGCTTGCATCATTATTGTGCTTGATATGTTGAAATGCTTCAAGGCATTTTTAGTGGCTGTCGAATATAGGGGCTGTATTTGTAGGCAAAGATAGCAGCCAAATTCCTTCCTCTTTTTACAGAAATAATGCGTCATAAAATCTTTAAACTTGCCTTGAAAAACATGCAGAGAGGACCTCGGTTTTACATTTCATCTGAAATACAAGACTAAAATTCTAACACAACACCAGAATTAGCCTGATTCAGAAGTTAGGGATTCAGGTTCTATGTCAAGACTTGCAACTCATATAGTCTAAGATGACACAGTGTTGAGGTGTGCTGTCCTTTAGATGAGACATTAAACTTAGGCCCAAACTGTCTGTTTAGGTAGATGTTAAAGGTCCCTCTGGCATTATTCAAAATAAATACAGAGTTTCTCCCAGTGTCATGACCAACAATCCCCATAAAATTGATCACTCAATCTTGGGTTTATTGTGAGGCATTGTTGTGGGCAAATTTTCTGTCACTTGCATCCACAAAACAGACAATAGACTTTACAATAAATCCTATGAAGTGCTGAGGGATGTCCTCCTGACGTAAAAGGCGATCTACAAATGTAATGTTGTTGTCGTTGTTGTTGTTGTTAAGGGATGCCCTCCTTGTATAAAAGGCATTACTTCTCTTCCACTATCTCGCGTGGTGTTCCTCAGGGCTCTGTCCTCGGTTCCCTCCTCTTCAACCTCTACTCGAAGTTGTTGTTGTACTCGATGGCATCATCCGCAGACATGGGGTATTGCTCCATGTCTCCCACCCGACCGGCTGTACCATCAGTGGCTGGGTCTTCAGCCTCTCTGCCTCTACTCTTTGGAACCCCATCCCACAATCCTTTCGCCTTGTTCCCTCCCTTGCCTCCTTCAAGACCGGTCTCAAGACCCTCCTCTTTGACTGTGCCTTCAGTTGGCGTCCTACGTTTCTGCCCTCTCTCATACCAACCCTGCCCCCACCCCCCACTTGCTCGGGTCCCAACCCCTGACTGTTCAGCACCTTGGAACGTTCTCCCGACGTAAAAAGCGCTCTACAAATGTAATTTTGTTGCTGTATATGATACGTAAGAATTATTATCGTTAACTGTTGTAATATCACTTTCCAAAACTGCAACAATCAGTAATCCTATAATGCAAACACCACCAAGCTAAGCTAACTTTTTAAAATTCTGGTATTGTCACGCCAGTTGCTAGATTACATGGTTGAGCTCAGTGAAGGTTCACATCAGCGGCAACATCGAGTAACTGCCTCTCAAAATGTCCAATTATAATCGTAACACATGTTACAAGAGTTGTGATGTTAATTGAATTAAATTACATTCAAGTTAATTATTTTGGTGAATCCCACAAACTGCTGTAATTTGCTCGATTTTAAACGTTGGGCTCAGTGCAGTAATAAACCTAGCCAGTACTTGACACGTGTGTAGCCCTCAGTTTAGACACAGCAACTGAGGTCATTTCATGGTAATTGTGTTAAAGAGAGAACCTCATCCACTAAGTGACTCTCTATAAAAATTTGAATGTGTACAAATAATTATCATTACATTTATTATCCACCTGGATTCTCTTTTATGCTGATGTGACCTTAGCGAGTATAACTATTACAAATGAAAATAGAAACTCTCTTTCAAAATCAGATTTTCTCTTTTCTTATGCCTCCGCTATGCCCTTCTTTCAGAACCCTCCTGAAAACTTGATTCTTTGACCACGCCTTTCGTAAAAATGCCCAAATTCCCCTGTTGTTCTCTCTGATGTGTGATTTTACCCACAAAATGCACAGCATCTACACTTAACACCAGGATCAAGAGCTTGGTGGTTCAAATACTGGGCTATAATGAGTTTACTGGCATCGGATAGAGTTATAGGATTCTCAATCAGAAGGCTAAATTGACCCCATTTGTCCCAGAGTTAACAAAGGGGAAAACCAATCTGAATTCCTGTTTCTGATCCCTCTACAGCGAGCGATACTTGTTAAAGTAAGGAGAGGTCCGGTTCTGCTGTAACACTCTCAACAGCTGAATGGTTGTCATTTAGATGGGATACAACTGCGGGTTGCAGTACTGTGATACCACTGCCCAGCAAGACACAACTGGACCAAGAGTAGAGAGACACTCACTAGTGCGGAGACAATTAGAAATATAATTAAACATTTATAAATATTAGACATATTAAACTAGTTTTTTAAAAATTTAGGAATGTACAGATGATCACTCGGCATCTGAACCCAAGCCTAATGAAGAGTCATATCTGAATATTAACTACTCTGTCAGTTTCAGGAACCAAGAAGTCCAGTATTTTCTGCTATGATAGATTTCCAGGATTTACAAATTTGCTTTATTTCTCATGAATGTTCAGATTATTGGATTAAATTGGATACTTTGGGGGGTTAGAAATGTGACCTACTTTCCAACCCCACTGAAAGAAATAGTTAGCTGCGATACATGGAGTTTTTGTTTTATAGTGAGGGGCAGAGTGAGAGCTAGATGTCCTGCTTTAGAAATCCACATTGTCTCTGCAAATAAGCAACACATGATAGATATGAATAGATATGAATATGTTTGTTTAAACAGTAAGTCATGATGCCACTGTTAAAGGAATTGGATCAGAGCTTTGTTGAGTCTTACTGTCACAAGAACAACACACTCAGTCATAGCAAAGCTATATGTCAACTTGGCTCAAATAGGGGTATTGACTCTTGAGTAGGGGATCAGAAGGTTATAGGTTCACGTTTCACCTCAGAACTTTCAGTTCACGCCAGCATTGGCTGACACAGTGCAGTACGAGGGAAGGTGGGGGGGGTGCTAAAGATGCTGTCTTTCAGATGAGGTCAAATCAAAGATCTGTCTGCCCATCCCTCCATCTCACCTCCTCTCTATCTATCTTTGAATCCCACGGCATCCTACTAACTGCATCTATGGTCACCTACCCCATCCCTCCTTCTAGCTTGGCTTTCAACTCCGCCACTACGAAGCACTCTGAGACTTTATAAGCTCTGAGTCACTGCCCCCACATAAAGGGCACTATATAAATGCAAGTTGTTGCTCTTGTTATCCTACCTACAGTGCTCTGTACATGTATGTTGAAGTTATATATTTATATTTAAAACACTAATTGCACTATATCAATTACAGGAGCATACTTAAACATCCACATGTGTTTGAGACATCTCAAATTGCTTCACAGAATATACTGTAAACTGAATTGATTGTATATTTTGTAGGTGAATAAAACAACTCTGTTCGTATGTGAAGTGCAAAAAAACCTGTGACTGTGAATTAGTGGAAACCAATTTCCAACTCTTGATCTTCATTCTTTGATGGTATATCCTCTCAGATTTGCTGAATCTTCAGCCTAAAACACAGAATTTTTCTGAAAATCTCTCTAAATCCTTATGCTTTTCCTCCTTACCTTTAAAACTCTCTTAAACCATATCTCTTTGATCATGTATTTCGTCAACACTTCAAGTTGGCCTTTCTCAGTGATCCCCATCATTCTGTGAACAACTCTGAAAAATTCATCTGATGTGAAAGGACTATTACGAGTTCAGTTGTTGTTATTCAACTAAAATCAAGAGGTAAGATCTTGCAGTTATATCCATAAGCCCATGACCCTTTAATACAGCACAGTATATCCATTGTACAAACAAAATGTTTGGTGACCCTGTATTACTTTTAAATTCAGAATTACTCAATAGTTCTGCAATTCAGAAAATATTGTAAAAAAATTAGTGAAAATGCAACATGGGATGTGACAAATGATAATTTGTCATATCATATGCCACATTTTCAGCCCTATTATTTGTAAATAAGGATTTTTTTTTACTCACCATATAATGGAGTGCTGTAAGAGGCTATGGATCAGGAAAGAGTTACAAGCCTCCGAGCCTCTGGCGATATGATGTATGGAGCAAAACCAATAACAGATGCATGGAAAATCATAAGTATTTTATGTGATTTGTTTGAGGCAATGCCCAGCAGAGGATCAGCTATGATACAGTGTCTTAATGAAAAAAAACAAAAGCATTTAACTCCCATGCATAAAAGGCTTAAGGAAAATGGCATCAGCTAAATATCCTTTATCAGTGTTGTAACAAATAACACTCCTGCGCTTTAAATATTTCCTATGAAGGTCCTGAAATAATGCAGCTTATGAAATGCCACGGCCTGATTATCTGCCTCTTGGCATGAAGGGAATATTCATATCACACACTTTCAGAAGGAAACAGTGCAAGTTGCTCCAGGTGTAAAATAAGATAATTTACATGTAGCAGAAGCAACTTGCATATTACAAATCCCAGTAGCAAAATGCTTAAGCTTCATCCCCGTTCCCCCAACCCCACCACCCCCGACTGTAACTGCAAAATTGATGCTAATTTTTTTTTAATTTACAAAATTGTTTTCTACATTGCAATGATTACTTCTGACAAGCCAGACCAGGGATGATCATTGCTTACTATCGTGAGCTGCCTTGGACCCCAATTTGAATTCCAATCAAAGAATGGGGTTGGGGGATAAGGTTTCATTTGCTTGTGCATTTAGACCTTTAGCAACTCACATTGAATTATACAGCACAGAGGGAACTGTTCAGCCCATCATGTCTGTGCCGGCTTTTTGAAAAAAAGTTTCTTTTAACCATCATTTTAAATCAGAGTCCTTGGGTTACCGACCCACTCGCCAGTACTCCAGCTGAGGCCTAACCAGTGATTTATAAAGGTCATGAAGACATTTGGTAGCCTTTTTCCTTCTATTTTTACAGGCTACTTGCAGGAATGACTATAAAAAATAGAATAAATAATTATCCTCCAATTTCATCTAATCTATCTATCTATCTATCTATCTATCTATCTATCTATCTATCTATCTATCTATCTATCTATCTATCTATCTATCTATCTATCTATCTATCTATCTATCTATCTATCTATCTATCTATCTATCTATCTATCTATCTATCTATCTATCTATCTATCTATCTATCTATCTATCCAACAAAAACAACAACAACTTTGATTTATATAGCGCCATCCGCGCCGGATGGCGTCTCAGAGCTTTATCTATCCACATATACCCAAATTGCTGACTCTGTGTATATGTGGGGAGTCATTTTAAATACACCATGATTTTTTACAGGTACACAAGCTCTGATGACAGAAATGGAAAAAAACAAATTTAACAGAGCTAGAGTAAAATGCCTCACTACACAGAAACATAGAGTAAGATAGGGTGTAGACAGATATCCACTCTGCTGCACAGTGTCATAGAATCATGGAAATTATAGTATTGGAAGAGGGAATGAGGCCATTCAGCCTAAACTGGTGCACGTTCTTCATTGTAGACTAAGTACTGTAATACCAATTACTTGCTCTTTCATTTTGATATTCTAAAATATGAGCTGTGAGGGGTACAGAAGCAAACTCAGTCCAGATGAATAAAACACAAAATACTGCAGATGCAATATTGATTTCAACAATTTCAAACCATAACAACTCATCTTCCCTCTTCCACTCTTCTATGACTATTACCACATCATCTGGGTCCCAGACACACATTTTCTCTTTCTGGTCTGCTTGTTGCAATTCCTTTCCATCTTTGTTTTGCATTATTAACAGCTCTTTGCTCCAGTTTTGTTGCAATTCCCCACTTTGTGTTGCACCATTACCACATCATCTCCTGCGCTCCAGCATATTTTCTCCTTTATCTTCCTTGCCCTACGACCCCCTCTCTGTTAGTTCTTACAAGCCTCTCCCTCCTAACATGCTCAAGTTGTGATGAAGGGTCGTGCACCCAAAACGTTGACTTACTTTCCTTTCTCCATAGATGCTGCCTAACCTGCTGAGTGTTCCCAGCAATTTCTGTTTTAGTTTCAGTCCAGATGAGAATGGGATCAGAATCAGTGCCCACCCACTAGTATCCGATCACAAGTTAATGGCTTCAGAACATTAGAGAGGCAAAACTGATCCAGTCTGGTGGCAATCGACCATTTCTTATTTTTTCTGCACCAGTTTGGTACCAAAGTCGTTAACTCAGTGGGTGAAAAGGTGTTTATTTAAACTGCAAATAAAAAGTATGGGAATGACAGATGTTAGTTTGCAGGCTTTCCTGCCAAAAATGACCCAAAGTGACCCAGAACTAGTTTACTACCTATCAAACTAGAAATTACTCCAATGAGATTTTGAAGCAATCTTCAGGGACAGATGAGTATTCTTACCTGAAATAAAGGGTCCCTTGTGTCAAGTCATAACTATCTGACAGTGGCATGAAAAAGGAAAATTAAAAGGACTCAAAAAAGGACCCATACAATTTTATGAGTTACTTTTTAAAATGTAAACCATGGTAATTTTCTCACACCTTCCCTTTACTGTTTAAACTATATTGAGGTTCTCAATATACTCTCTGATTAGTTTTATTGCTAACACACCCTGTTTGAGGATGCTTTAATTAATCAAAAATGTGTTTCTGGCTTATCTACCAATAATAACAGTAATAATAGAATAATTTAATAATAATAATATGTAGTTCCAACATGCCACAGAGAGTCTCAATCAATTGTGCCAATTAGTTGCCATCTGTGCTCCAAGGTTTCACATTCCATTTCTCACTTTTTATCTGCAGATGTTTAGTTGTGTGGTTATAAAAGGCCAGCTCTGAGCTGGTGTTAGTGAGGACGAATTGTACTGGAGCAGAAGGGATCAAAACATAACAGTGATTATCACACCTGCAAATACACAGTCACTACACTTCACAGTAAATCCTGAGAAGTGCTTTCAGATGTTTGACAATGCAATACAAAATATAAGGATTGTAATAAATATATTAATAATAATTCTTGCATTTAATATAATGCCGTATCAATTTGAAATGTCTCAAAGTGCTTCACGGAATATACTATAAAATGGATGAATTGTATTTTGCAGGCACAATGCGGCCGCCAGTTTGCACACAACAATGTCCCAAAAGTAGCTTGGGTATGAGTGACCAATCTTAATTTGGGGATCGTTGGCCAGTTCACCTGAAGAAACTGTCTTCTCTTTTCAAATTGTTCCATGGGATCTTTAACATCCACCGAAACAGACAGATAAGACCATGGTTTAACATTTCATCCAAACAACATATATATATGTACATGTATATGTATATATAGATATACTGTATTCTAATTATTATTTTTAATTATTATGCTCTCTCATCAAAATAGTTTAAAACTATTTCACTACATTGTTTAAATGCACATTCTACACCCTGATATTGACACAACCTGTTCTAGCATCATAGAAAATAATATCCAACTGCATTGAATGGAATTTTTTTTCAAAATGTGTTCTAAGTTGCTGTTACTGCAACAATCCTTTTAAATATCATTACCTTTTTTCCAACCCCCAGGGAATGGCAAGTATCTCTAAGGTGGGGTTCATTCAAGAAGAGACCTTACATCCTCCCGATGTGAGAGGCGCTATACAAATGTAATTTTGTTGCTGTTGTAGTCACTTTCCACAGTCACCACCACTCCACAATTGGCAGCCATACTTTTGTTCATCGTGCTCTGAATCTCTGGATTTCTTTGCCTGAATCCCCCCATCTTGTCCCCTCTTCACCTGTTTTCAAAACATGCCGAAAATCTTTGCTCTTTGCCGGTGCCTTCAGTCACTTCCCCTCACCCTCACCCCCACCTCCGTTTCCAGCTCTGTGTCAATGCTTGCAGTTAAGCTTTATATCGACAATATGTGGTTATTATCTAACTCCTTGGTATAGTGTTAGGAGGCTAACTCCCAATGCCACTTAATGTGCCTCCGAAAGTTAGAATAATCTAGTGCCACTAAACAGCTTCTCACAAGACTCCATCGCTTGCCACAGAACCATGCTGAACCAAGCCTGCTGCTCCTGTCCTCTGCCTTTTGGACTCCCAATTCCAACCAGGAGATAGTGAATTCTGTATAATAATACTAATAATCCTTGCATATGCCATTTTATCACGCCTTCGGGATGTCTCAAAGTGCTTCACAGAATATACTGTAAAATGAATTGACTATATTTTGTAGGCGAAACACAGCAGCCAATTGTTTCACAAACAGTTGCGGATTCAAGTGACCAATTTTTTTTGAAGGAATTATTACCCCCAGAAAAGTGATCCGTCAGAATCCTAACTAACCATCAGGATCCTACTTACTCCTCGGTAAACAAAGGTGTTTGGAGTAAGGAAACTAGCCCAATGGGAGAATGTTTCAATGGACAAATTCTCTTTTTCTTCCCCTGGAAGGTACAATATATAACTATACGTCTTTGTCGTGTCCATGACTTTGGGCACATTTATTTGGTCATTGAGATGTGGATATTGGCGTGCAACATGCCTGTGATATGGTTGAACAGCTGCTATCAATCACTATCAAGGCTCACCTATGCGATGTGAGGACAAGTAAGGCACACCTGGGACCTGAAAAACTGTACTCTTCCAGAACTCAGCATCATAAGCAGGGGAGGCGAGGAACACAGAGCTGGGAGTTGATCACCTGTGGAATCGGGGATAATAAGAGAACATTGTGCTGTAATTCTACAGTCAGACTCAAGCAATTAATTGTTTCTGGTCTTCCTAACCTAATACAGTCAATTCACTTTACAGTATATTCTGTGAAGCGCTTTGAGACATCTGGAAGACATGAAAAGCGCTATATCAAATGCAAGGAATATTATATTATTTTATTAAAACACTCGATAACGTCGGTCTGAACTGACAGCATGGGCTAAAGTAATGAGTCTGAAGCACTGGAGCAGATCTAGCAGGTCTTCTACGTACTTAAAGTAAAGGAGATTCATGCATTGGACAAACACTTCTCACAGTGTGACCAGATAGTACAAATAAACAAGCCTGCCTTAAACCAGTGCTTCATCCTTAAAATCCTCAAAAGCAAATGAGAGGCACAGCACACAGTCAGTCACCTGAAGAACGCAGGCACACAAAGAGGACTTTAAAATGAGCTCTTCAATTCAGATTGAATTAAATCCTGTAAAATAACAAGTGTGGAGTTCATTTTGACTGAATGAAACTAAATCTGGGTCAGCCTTTTTTTCCCCCAAAGCATTGTGCTTTGGAATGTCCTCCCTACGTGAAAGGCATATAAATGTAAATTGTATTGTGTATTGTAATGATTGTAAGAAGAAGTCTCATTTAGAAGGGAGGAGTTGAGAAATACAGTGCAATTAATTATTGAGGTTAAATTTGCAGCATGTTAGAAAATCAACAACTTGCATTTATATTATGCCTTCCATGCTGGGCAGCGTCTCAAGCTTAGCAATGGTGGAGCCCGAGGTCGGGCCAGAGGGAGTTGATGATTTATCTCATGCACAGCTTTGCCCTCATAGAATCACTGTAGCAGTTATATTAAACCTTGGCTATTTGATGTGAAAGTCATTAGTTTTCTAGTTTTTTCTCTACATTAGTTTAGTGATATGTTAAAAGGAGCTTTGCATACTTATCTTGCTTGCATGGACAAGTCGGGGCTGTTAAAGGGATCCTAGTGTTGTTGTGCCTAAGTGTCTTGCACTTTTTTTTAACAGGGACGGTAATAAGATCAGTGACTCAATGAGGCATGCATCAGCTCACAGGTCCATGGCTAACAATCTTTGCATTTGAAATAGTGCTTTTCACATCTTCTAGATGTCTCAAAACACTTCACAGAATACACTGTAAAGTTTATTGATTGTATATATGTGGGCGAAACACGGCTGTGCCCCACAAACAGCAGCGGGTTGAAGTGACCAATTTATTATTACTGTGTTATGTTTTTTGACGGAATTATTATCCCCGGCAAAGCAAATGGCTAATCGACTAACAACTGGATTCTCCTTACTTTTCCACTAAATCTTTTCAATGGCAAATCCTATTAAAAAGGCTTAGTGGAAATTCTATATTTTACCCATCAGTGTATGTTAGACTGCATTGAGGGAAGAGGTGATCCAAGTCTTTAAGACAATAAGAGGTGTGGATGATGTAAATGTAAGCAATCCTTTTGATTTAAAATCTCAGAGCAGAAATAGTAGACTTGGATTTAAAATGAGCCAGCCTCAAGCAAGACTGCAGATTAGAAAAAATATATTTTTTGCATACTGGATATGTGGAACAAATTCCCTGCCAAACAAAATTGGATAGTTAAACACAAATAAAAATGCAAAACGCTGAATGCATGTGCAGAATTGGATAGTTACTTCGAAATGGTATTAGTGGATATAGAGAGAGATATGGAACAAAATAAACACATACTGAAAAGGATACAATGGGATCTGTGCTGCTAGGGTCAACAAAAACAACAACTTCGATTTATATAGCACCCTCCACGCCAGACAGCATCTCAGAGCACTTAAAAGTGGGTCAGAAAGATAGTGAGGTCCATAATGGAAACCATTGGCGGAGATGCCATCATTCGAAAGAGATGTTAAACCAAGGTCTCATCTGTCTATTTAGGTGAATGTTAAAGATCCCATTGCATTATTTCAAATAAGAAGAGAGTTTCTCTTGGTGTCCTGGCCAACAATCCTCCAAATAAAATTGATTATTCTCTTCATAACTGTTTGTGATATTGATGTGCACAAATTGGCTGCTGTGTTTTCCTACAAAAATACACAGTCACTATACTTCACAGTGAATTCTATGAAACTATTTGTAATATCCTTCCACCGATAGATGCTATATAATGTGCAAGTAATGCTGTAGTGTAGTGGTTTTAGAGTGCTCGGCTTGCAAGCGAGAGGACCCGGGTTCGATTCCCTGCCGTGCAAAGCGAAACCTTAGACAAGTTTCCTTACTACACACACAACACACACACCTATGTTTACCTTGCAGAAAATAGGAACCCAGTTGTTAGTCGATCACACTGTTTGTGGGACACTGCTGTGCGCAATTGGCTGCTGGGTTTCGCCCACAAATATACAATCAATTCACTTTACAGTATATTTTGTGAAGTGCTTTGAGACGACTAGAAGATGTGAAATGCAAGGATTATATAAATTATAAATATTATTATTATTGTAAATTAGCTTCAATTGTTCTATATTCTCTTAAGCTCTTGATGTGCTCAGGGGATACATCATTGGTTGGCTTGTGGAATTTGAAGATTCAA
The DNA here is from genome assembly GCA_035084275.1 of Hydrolagus colliei. Taxonomy (NCBI): domain Eukaryota; kingdom Metazoa; phylum Chordata; class Chondrichthyes; order Chimaeriformes; family Chimaeridae; genus Hydrolagus; species Hydrolagus colliei. The sequence continues at coordinate 28,882,219 of CM068742.1, read as the reverse complement.
TAAATGGAATATATTGAATGTTTTCCATCATTGTCCAACATAGAGAAAGGGAATGCAATGCCTCCTCAGTTGCTATAGTGAAAGCTCTGGAAGATGACAAAGCTGCTTGCCCCAATATGGATGACCATGTCTTCAGTTCACAGATCTGCCTTTAGTCTAAAAGGTGAAGATTTTACAGCTCTTCCCCCATTATAAAGGAAGAGATTTCTCTTGTCCAGATTCTGCACTCAAGGGTATTACAACAAATTTGTAATGAATACTTTTAAAATATAAACACAGCAACAGAGAGAGTGACAAGAGAGGATTCCTTTATAGTTACACCCTTAGCCATAAGTGAGTGAAATCTATCCAGATACTAGCTTCTTGAATGTTTTGAAATCCTGTAGCTCACTTGATAGAGCACTTGCCTTATAAGCGTGAGACATGTGTTCGAATCCAGGCAGGTCAGCGCAAAACCTTGGGTAAGTTTCCTTGCTCCATATGCCAAAAAATAATCACTCAAAAAAAACCAATAATAAAATTGGGCATTTCAATCCACGACTGTTTGTGGGACGCTGCTGCGCGCAATTGGCTGCCGCGTTTCATCACCAAATATATAGTCAATTCACTTTACAGTACATTCTGTGAAGTGTTTTGAGGCGTCTAGAAGATATGAAAAGCGCTATATAAAAATGCAAGGATTATTATTATTACTATTTCTGTTGTGCCAGACACACTCAGACCCATTAGTTCAGACAGTAAGCCAATAGGATATAAACTGTCATTACCGCCAGGCAAGGTAAAACAGCCCTCCCCATTAACTTCTAATTACTGCCATTCAGGCATCAGCATTTCTTCAAACAACAAGTGTGGCCCCAGCTAGTCAGTGTTTCAGATGGAGCAAATTTATCCCTGTGAGGTGGATGGCTGTAAATTAACCCCTTCGTCCCACATTCATGCATTTTAAGTGTGGATAGGCCACACATAGAGAGTGTGTACCTCATCACTTACGAACACCAGTTTTTTGAAGATCCATTATAATTTCACCCACAAAGTACACAGTCAATCTACTTTATAGTACAGTATATCCTTTATATATTTTGTATATTTATATATTTATAAATTGATATGTTTTATATATTTAGTATATTGCTTTGACATGTCTCAACAATGTGATGAGGCACTATGTCAAATGGAAGAATTATTATTATCTTATGAAGTGCTTTGAGATGTCTCTACTATGTTATAAGGTGTTATATCCTGCAGCTCAGCATGGAGTCCTGTAGCTCAGTGGTCTCTCAAGTGAGAAGCCTGGATTCAATTCCCAGCAGGTCATGACAAAATCTTAGGCATGTTTCCTGACTCCACTCACCTGACAATAATCTCTCAAGAAAAAAATAATAAATCAGTCACTTCAATCCACGACTACTCGTGGGACATTGCTGTGCGCAATTGGCTGCCGCGTTTCGCCTACAAATATACAGTCAATTTATTTTACAGTATATTCTGCAAAACTCTTTGAGACGTCTTGAAGACGTGAAAAGCGCTATATCAAATGCAAGGATTATTATTATTATCAAATGCAAGGGTTATTTATTAACATCAGTTGTCAGTAAATAGTAAGAGCCTGGTTGACCAGAATATCCATCTGTTGAAGTTGAAGTACCCTAATGTTACCTTCTCATGGGGTTAATACGACAATGGTAAACCATGTGCATGTTATCTTTTTTGTATTTTGTGGCTATCATCTGAATCGTTCAATTACAGCTTCTAGAAGAGTAAATAAAGCAATATAAAGAACATTTTGGCAAAAAAATACAAGATATCCAATTTGCAATATTTCTTAATTGCATTAAGAATTTCATCCTTCTGATGAGGTATTACACCAGGATTCTGTCTGTTTGTTCAGGTGGACCGCAATAATCCCATGATTATACTTGATAAGAAGAGGGAGTTTCTGCTGGTGTCCTAGCCAACAATCCCCCAAATAAAATTGGTCATTCACATCAATGACTGTTTATGGGAACTTGATCTGCACAAATTGTGTTCACTCACAAAATATAGAGTCACTATACAGTAAATCCTGCGAAGCACTTTGAGAATCTTCCCGAAGTGAAAAACGCTATATCAAATGCAAGAGCTATTGTTATTTGCTGTTCACAAATTGGATGCTGCCTTTGCCCACCAAGATATGGTTAGACAATGTGATAAGATGCTATATCAAATGCAAGAATTATTATTAAAATTTCTGTGGAGTGTGGGACCTCTTCAGTGGAAGCACATTATGTCAGAGAGGAGTTCCCACACATGGGCAGATGAGATATATTCAGTTTTGTGACTCAGATTTTAGAAATTCTGTTATGAAATACTACAAATTAGACTCCATTAAATTCTGTTGTGAAATACTACAAATTAGACTCCATTAAATGTATGTAATTTATTTATATAAACAATAGAGGATTTATATCACACAGCCAGTGTGTGGGGAGGGAAAACACCAGAATTTGATGTATGGGCATGACAGTCGCTATTGTTTTTGCAGTAATCAATTCACACTGCCATTCAGCAATGCAAGGAGTGTGCCAGCACAGCATCTTGTACGAAGAACTATTCATGTCTGCTGATGGCTGAGTCGGTGTTCTCAACGTGTCCACACTCCCTCCAGACATGAAAGGAGCTATGTAAATGCAATTTGTGGTTGTTACTGAGGAAGAACCTGTGGAGAGGAGTCAAAAGCAAATGGATGCACAGGTGGGGATGGGGAAGAGTATCAATGCAATTATCTTTGGGTATACAATGGTGAAAGGCGGTAAACACGCGATTCAGCAAATAAGTAATCCTGGCATGGTATGTTGCCTCCCTGTTGCCAGGGTTGGAATGGGTCTAAAATATTCTACGGTGAGAAGGGGAACATCCAGAAGTCATAGTCCATGTTGAGATCCATGACATAGGGGAAAAAAGGGCTGAAATCCAATAAAGAGAGCATCAGAAACTAGGGAAGTAGCTACAGAGTAGGGCCTCAAAGGTAGTCATCTCTGGATTACTCCCAGTGACTCCTGCAAGTGAATATCAAAACAGCCAGATCAAACCATGAATGCATGGCTGGAGAAATGGTGCAGAAAGGAGGGCTTCGGGTTCCTGGATCATTGGGACCAGTTATGAGGCTGGTGGGGCCTGAACAAGATGGATGAGACCAATGTCCTCATAGGGAAATTATTTAGTGCTGTGAGGAATGCTTTGAACTAATTTTGAGTGGGGAAAGGAATCGGGATGTAGCATTTGAGAGGTCAAACATGCTACATAGAGGGCTGAGAGAGACAAATAGCAATATAATCGGGAGTGTTCCAGAAAAAAGGAGGGATTAGGAGGGTGATACGCAAAGCAGACTCTTGGAGTGTGACAAATAAGATTGGTGAGCTGCAAGCTAAAGTTGCCATAAGGGATTACGATGTAGTGGCAATAACGGAGCCCTGGATCAAACAAGGGCAGGAAGGAGAGCACAATATTCCTGGCTACAACATAGTCAGGAGGGATAGGGAAGTTAAAAAAGGGGTGGAGTGGTAATATCGATTAAAGACACGGTTACGGCCCTGGGTCAATGTCAATGTACTAGAGGGACAAACTCTATTTGGTTACAGTTAAGGAACAGAAAATGACCTGTTAGGTGTGGAGCAGGTTTCAGTTGGAGAATATATGAACAACTGTGATCGCAGCATCATTGGGTTTACAGGGACAAGGAATAATCCAAGGTGAAGACACCACTTTAAAATAGTTGTTAAAAGAAACAGAGGGGTGGTGAAGAGAAGATATTTTATGCAGCGAGTTGCTTTAATCTGGAATGCAAAGCCTGAAGGGTATTGGAAGCCAATTTGATAACAACTTTTAAGAGGGAAGTAGATTGTTGTTTGGGGAGGATGAGTTTGCAGGGCTAGGGGGAGAGCACGGGTGAGTGGGACTGATTTAGACAGCTCTTTTCAAAGAGTCGGCACAGACACGAAGGGCGGAATGGCCTCCTTCTGTGCTGTATAATTCCATGATTCTATAAAAACAGGGCTTCCAGGTTTCGAACATGAACATCACCAGCTTGAGTCTGTGTGAGTATGAGTTTAAACTCTTAGATTATCCTATTGTCTTGGAGTATTTTCCTTGCATCTTACATGGCAGACTTCAGCCACGTTAAGAAGGGAAACATTATTATGGTCAAAACTGTGGCATGTGATAATATCACCAGAAATAATTAATGATATTTAATTTTGTCTACATAGAACCAGCTAAATAGATTTGTACAATCGATTCACCTGGTTTCCCTGATTCAGAAAGATCTACACTCTATAATGGTGCACATCTCATTATGACTAATAAAATATACCTACCATCGCACGGTCTGACAGGCACAGTGGATGATGGAGAATTAGGACACAGCATTTTGATTGACTAGGACTTGGCTACAATCCATCACAAACATTCGGTTTGTTTCAGTCCATTAAAATGAAAAGGGTCCCCAGTAAAGAGCGTCCTTCGTGTCATGGGAATAATGAACTCCCAGGTAGCAACCTAATCTGGGCCACAGAAAGCTATTTCTCCACAGAAAGCGATTTAACACTCAGCTTCCTCTTCTGCCAACACTTATTCTGCTGAGTTGCAAACAATGAAGAATGCACACATTCTTGTTTGCTCTTACATTATTACACTGTAATGACTTAGTACATGACAGCCAGGGTACTTACTTGTCACTTATGCCAAAAGTCTTTGAAAGAACAAATACATCTTTAAAAATTCTGTTATGTGGCTGCATATGTGGCTGAATGTAGAAACAGCATCGTTTTGCCACAAACCAAGATCTTAAATGTCGTAAAATACTACATGATTTCCAAACAATTTACAGGAGATTTAGATTCTCACTATAATTCATATCATATCATATATTTCAATACATTCACAAAAGCATTTCCACATACTGTACAGAATCTGCTGATCCTCCATTTGGCTGTCAAACACATCACGATTTCCATGAAGTCGGATCGCATCCAAACAGAGGTTCCTTGCACATAGCAAGAGATTGGCAGAGATCAGCGTCTAAACCAATGTAATAGACTTGTGGAATTAGCAATCAGTGAAGGCCATTAAAGTGATTAGTCTAAATAACAACAACAACAACAACAAATTACACTTATAAAGCGCCTTTCACGTCGGGAGGACGTCCCAAGGCGTTGCACAGGAGGCGTGTGACCTGAGCTGGGAGGGGAGTGTTTGGGAAGAGGTGAAACACGTAGGGGAGGTCGAAAAATTCGGGGTGGAACAAAAGGCATGGTCGAAGAGGAAAGTCTTCAAACCGGCCTTGAAAGAGGAAAGGGAAGAAACGAGATAGAGGGATTGGGGGATGGAATTCCATAAGGTCGGAGCAGAAAAACTGAAGGCCCGGCCTCCGATGGTGGGGCGGTTCGGGCGGGGGGCTTGGAGCAGGCCAAGTCCTGCTGAACGGAGGGTCCGGGTGGGCTTGTAGGGGGGAGAGAGAGTAAATTGGTTAAATAGGGCGGGGCAAGGCCATGTAAGGCCTTGAAGGTGAGGACGAGGATCTTGAACTCAATCCTCTGGAGGATGGGGAGCCAGTGGAGACGGGCGAGGGTGGGGGTTATATGGTCGCGGAGGCGGGTGTGGGATAATACATGGGCTGCAGAGTTTTGGATGACCTGCAGCCTATGAATGGAGGAGCTGGGGAGGCCGACGAGGAGAGAGTTTCCGTAGTCCAGCCTTGAGGTGGTGTATGAGTGCACGAATGTTTCGGCAGCGTGGGTTAAATGGATTTAAGAGACAACCAGATGCATTTCTGGAAAGGGATTGAGGGATAAATTGACAATCAAAGGTAGCAGGGATTCAGATAAACAGGTATCAACTCAGCTCCGATATCAGAAATCATCTCTTGAGTCAGAAGTCTGTGAGTTGAAGACTCACAATGGAACTTGAGTTCATGTTCTGCACTGACACACAAATGCAAACCTGAGAAAATGCTGCATTGTTAGATTTGTGTCTTTCAGATGTGATGTTAAATTGTCTGCCTTTTCAACCGGACAATAATGCTCCTATGATCTTGTTGAACAAGTGAAGGTGTCCTTGCCAATAATTCTCCAGATAAAAATGTGTTTATTCATTACATGGCTGTGGGAACCTGTAGTACTGTACTAACATTTGGCTGCTCTGTTTGGCTTCATAACATAGTCACCACATTTTAAAGCAATTAAATGCATTACAATGTGTGTTTGTTATGGGTGCTCTGTTTGTAAACAAATGGGTTTGTTAGGTACAAATGTTCCCTTCCTTTTCATAAAAATTCTAACATCACTCTAACGCTCAGCAATTGTATCTCCATTAGTACCTAACTGTGAATCTCTTTTGTGCCATTACGTGTAACACACAATTCGAAGCAACTAATGAGATATATTAGTTACTTTACACTGAGGTAAAGACCAGCTTTACTGTGTTGTATTAATAGCTACAGTAGATGGGCGTAATACTCAGGAGAGTCTTAAGGGCTGGAGATGCAATTTCCTGCAATCTGAAGGCAATTTCCCACCAATTCTCCTTGGTGTCTAATAGGCTGTGACACGGGATAGAGCAAAGGAGGAGATATAACAAGCAGCAGGCGGTTGAAGGAGAAAGATTAGCTGTCTGCCAACTGACTGGGTAACCACACAGATAGCATTGCAGCCTGCGAGGGCATGGCTATTCCACAGATATGGCATGTCACTTACCAATCCATACAGGCAGTGGCCAGGAGTCTTGTGTTTGCACTGTATCACTTTACTGCACATTTCGACATCTCTGACAACCATATTACTCATTGATTCATACACAGCCATGTGAATACAGACGAAACCATGGGTTAAGAGAAAAATATATGCCATGTGAAAGCAAACACATTTCTCCATTGGTACCAGGTAGACATATTTAGTCTTATTTACATTGAGAAAACGAAGCAATTCCCACTGACTTATATTGAATTGAAATGGATTGTATTCCTATAGCTCACTTTCAGTCCGGGGAGGCTTAAATTAACCTAAACAGCAGTCTCTTTCACAAATTCTCAGCCTTGTCATAAACAGAGGATAAATGTTGATGAGCAGTGGCTCAATAATAAATAAACCACTGAGTGACATAGAGGCCACATAACATACATGGCTCAAGAGAGAGAGTGAGTGAGTTATAGCATCTTCATGACCTGAAATAGTTTGTTTTCCAACAAAACCACCACTCATGAGTCGTTTACTCAGATAATACCACAATCTTTGGCAGCAACCAAGGCCACTGCCCTTTGCAGGAGGAAATGCAAAAGAAGATAGAAGTTATGTTATGTGGACGAAAAGGCATTGGGGAACAGAGCATTTTTGTCACATTCTTGAAGAGAGTTCAGTTTTGTTCTGTCACATTATCCATGAAGTGATATTTATGACATCAGCTGTTTATGTCAATAGAAAATTGGGTGTAGGTGGTTATCAATGGAACATTGAATAAAGCAAAGGGATGAGAAGATGCACGTTGGACCTTCAGTGTTATTTAGCTTTCAGTTTGGAAATCAACAGAGGGAAATAGGAGACGTGAGAAGGGATTAAGAAGGGTGCAGGTTCACATGGAGTACAAACTTTGGCAAGGAATGGTTGGACCAAACGGCTTGTTTCCATGCTGTGCAGTCTTTGTAATTCCTTCCGCCTAAATATATATTTTTCCCTGATTCTCAATGCAGTCTTGTGTGATGATTTTCCGAGCTGCACCTTGTGACATGCAACCCAGTGTAATGGCACCTTGCTGGCAAGCTGTAGACATCACAGATATCTTGCTGGGTGTCATAACACTTCTCTGGCAGCCTGAAGATATTACAAAGCAAAATCGGTTTCAACAGAGCGAAGCAAAAACGCTTTGTCAAATTTCTAAGAGAATTGTAGCAAAAGTTTCTGATGTGAATGCAATCCACAGGAAAACCATTTACTACTTATCCCATCATTGGCACTGAATGGTAGCTGGGTAGAGATGCACATTTATGCAGAGTTATTTAACTCCATGGACACACATGATAATTTCACCACTCAGGGTGCAGGATGTGATTATATGGTTCAGTGGAATTATAAAAGAACAATTCACTCCAGTCTGCTAGACTGCATTTATTAGTAGATAGCTTAACCGAAAAAGAGTGAATCAGTTGGCTGAGAGATTGAGGCATTAATGGATGGCAAAAGCCCACATTCCTAAAATGAGTTAACTGCCACAGTAAGTATGACACAATTAATTGTATCTATCTTCTAATGATCATGGTGAAAGTTGCAGCCAGGCATAGGGGAATCGTGGGCAGATTAAGGCACTTGGCTCCGCTGCATGCTTCAATTAGCTTGCCGGCCCCTGTTCTAGCATAAAACACGCCAGAGTGTTCATTACAACATTAATGGCCTGATTCCACAGAGTGCTGAAAACGTAAAGACAAGCTAAATAGAATAGAACATTACATTGCCAGCTGTGACTTGCTGTGGCCCACAGCTCCCTGACACCTATTCAAAAGCCTTGGAAACAGTAATAGTCTTGCCTTGAAGACGTGATAAGACTCTATATGAAATGCAAGAATTATTATTATTACATTACACAAGATGTTTCCATGTAATAATAAATCAAAAAGAAATCTTTGCACTGTTGTAGTGTACATCATACCGTCATGGGTGCTTCCTATCATGGAATTTATTGTCCTGCTTTGCTTCTGATTTTCAGAAGATGGTGCATATCTTTATGTTTTTATCACCAAACAGTAATAACGATCAGGCTTGGCTCCTGTGGTTTATTATCACGCCATGAAATCTCCTTGATGGGTCACTGCTTTATAATCTATACGGGGCTCAGGATACCACTGTGACATGCATTATTGTGATTGCAGTTAAAATTACAATGTCCGATCACATTTCAGTGCAAGCCGTGTCACATTCAGACAGGTACATTGTAGAGGACAAATTATTCTTCCAATGCATTGAGAAGAAATTAAAGCTAGACTTTCTGAGTTGCTTCAGTGCATCTCTTAAAACACAGATTTAAAGTGTAGTTCTATAATAATAATGTTTGCATTTGATTTAGCGCCTTATAATAATAATAAAAATAATCCTTGCATTTGATACATCGCTTTTCACATCTTCTGGAAGTCTCAAAGTGCTTCATAGAATATACTGTAAAGTGAATTGATTATATATTCATGGGAAAGCATGGCAGCCAATTGTGTACAGTAGTACACAATTAATCATGAATTGAAATTACCCATTTTTAAATTATTATTTTTCTTGAGGGATTGTTTCACCCAACTCTGGAATCAAACCCAGGTCCTCTTCTTTGTGAAGTGTGTTCTCTAACCACTGAGCTAGAAGACACCACAGAATTATTGTCAGAAATCTGGAGTAGCTCTGGCAGAGACTGGAGCCTGGGCAGAAACATTCATTTTCCACTCATCTCATTGTTATGTGATCCTCATCCTCACTTTCAAGGCTCTCCACAGCCTTGTCCCCTCCTATCTCTCTGACCTGCTGATCTCCTATCAACCTGTCTGCTTCCTTTGCTCAGCAAGCTCCAGTCTGCTCCATGTCTGCCGCCCGACCCACCCTACCATCGATAGCCTCTCTGCTCCTATGCTTTGGAACTCTTTCCTACAATCTCTTTGCCGTGCTCCCTCCCTTGCCTCCTTCAAGACCAGTCTCAAGATCCTCCTCCTCGACCGTGCCTTCAGCCATCAACTTACCACTCTGTCCTCCTGCATTCCAACCAGGCCCCACCACCTAGCCCCCACACATGGGTCCTGACCCCTGACTGTTCAGCGCCTTTGGATGTCCTCCCGATGTGAAAGGCACTCTTCAAATGTAATTCTGTTGTTGTTATTTGTGGGAATATCCTGGTGCAAATTGTCAGCCACATTTGTCTATTTAACTTAATTCACTGCTTACTATATAACCAATTAAGCGTTGAGGGCGCTATATAAATCAAACTTATTGTTGTTGTTGATTCACCGTTCTTTCAAAGGAACTACTTTTGTTGAACTTTTTAAGATATTTTATCCTGATAATAATAATAATCCTTGCATTTGATATAGCGCTTTTCACATCTTATCAACGTCTCAAAGCACTTCACAGAATATACTGTAAAGTGAATTGACTGTATATTTGTGGGCAAAATGCGGCAGCTAATTGCACGCAGCAGTGTCCCACAAACAGTTGTGAATTGAAATGCAAATTTTTATTATTGTGTTTATTTTTGGACGGATTATTATTAGGCATGTGGAGTAAGGAAACATGCCCAAGGTTTCACCCTGTTCTGCCTGGATTCGATCACAGGTCTCATGCTTATAAGGTGTGTGCTCTAACCACTGAGCTACAGGAGCTTCACATTTGAGTTGACAGTTCATTGTGATAGGCCTCTATATTGAATGTAGTAAATATTGTGAATTGATTCCATCTCTTTTTCAAATCAGTTATTGTAGTCTGGCTGCATTTGCCCGTATTCAAGGTTAATGTTAAAATATCCCTTGACAGTATTTCAAAGTGTAAGGAGTTTCTCTTGGTTACCCTGACTCATCCAAAAGCCTCCCTTATCCAAATTCACAATTTTGTTTCGAAATTAAATACTTACGCATCTCATTGTTGTGCTGGAGCAAATTAGCTGCAACCTTTGTCTAACAATTTAGGTCCTACATAATGACATAATAATAATAATTCTTGGCTTCAATAATAAAAACATATCAAAATGCTTCATAAAGTTTCCCTGGAGTGCAGTAACTCTGTATTTTGTGGGTGAACGCAACAACCAATTTGTTGCGCACAGCACACAGCAATGTCCTACAAACAGCTATGACTCATAGAGTACTGTAGCTCAGTGGTTAGTGCATTCGCCTCATAAGTGGGAGACCTTGGTTCGATTTTCAGCAGGGCCATACCTTGGGTAAGCTTCTTTGCTTCACATGCCTAATAATAATCTCTCAAGAAAAAAAACAATAATAATTTTGTCACTCAATCTACGACTGTTTGTGCGACACTGCTGTGTGCAATTGGCTGCCGTGTTTTGCCCATATAGAAAAAACAATCATTTTACAGTATATCCTGTGAAGTGCTTTGAGAAGATGTGAGAAGTGCTATATCAAATGTAAGGATTATTATTAGTAGTAGTATTATCAAGTAAATTATTTATCTGCAGGCTTGCTAGCTACAACACCAGGAGAAACTCCCATCTCTTTCCAAATAGTTCCATGGGATCTTTAACATACACATGATAAGGTAAATGGGACCACATTTCCACCCAGTTTACACTATGAGCTCAAAGTCCTGGAATTGGGCTTGAACTCACAACCTTCTGAGCCTGAAGCAAGAATACAGTACTACCAACTGAGCTCGACTGAAACCGTAATAACTACTTGAAAGTGAGTGTGCATGTATGGTTGTGGGGGGGGGGGGGGGGGGGGTTGCCTTCACTTCCTTCCCAGTGGAAGTGCATCAGATCTGGTTAGTACACTTTTTCAGCCTTGTGGACATTGGAAAATCCCATGTGGGGAAAAAGAGAAGAGAATTTGCATCCTGAGGCATAGTGCACAGCAGCAGCACTCCTAGTCTTGATCAGACTCTGAAGTAATCCATTACCCACTTAATCACCCTCATCAGTCAAACTGCTTGAGCAATTAGTGAAGAAAAGGACGATTTTCAATGGAATGTTTGGAAAGATAAGCCGATCGGCCAACTCTCTGATAAGACCACAGAAATAATATTCTCCTCTTTCATAATGTATGTGTGGAGCAGGGTGGAGGAGGAGGAATTCCCATATATGGTAAACATTCAGCCAACTCTTCAGCTGTGCCAATATATTTTGAATGGAGTTTTGCCTGTGATAAAACCACAAGCCTTATTGGCATCAGCAGAGTAGGTTTGTTCATTGGCATTTAGCTTATTTTAATGGACTGCAGCTAATGCCAATAAAATCTACAGTGTTGCAATTCCCTACTGCCCATATAAAAATGATCATATCTATAAAATATATTGCTTATTTTTTAACTAGGTCTAATGCCATTTTGAACTCTGTCCATGTTATGTTATAGGAAATTGTATATTAGTGGATATCTGGATGCATTTAACCACAAAATAGGGAATGATTAGGCTTATCATAATTGCAGCTGTTTTTCAAAGTAATAGAGTAGTCCTCTGGGGCTACCAGAAGGACTTTGAAATGTAACAGATGGATTTTATTTTAAACAAATTAGACCCTTGGCCACAGCTGGAACAAGTGCCAATTGCCTTTCCTGCCGCTGCAACGCAGCCACAACCCCTGACCTTCCGTACATGTTGGATGGTTTCCTGACCCAGTCGTGATTCCTAAAGGAATACTGATGAGCCTCTTGCTTTGCTTCAGATCCACCTCCCTACTCTCCCAAAGTGCTTGAACGTCAGGTGGCAATTGTGAAGCAGCATCACAGCCTCCAATACAATAGGAGCATTCTTGAAGGACAATGGGAAGGTTCTCAATGATAATAAAGTTGCACTTTATTGGGAACTGTACTGTTTTGTTTTACTGATTGTGTTTCGCAATCCGTATTATCTAACCCAGACCTCTCAACATATCAACACAAAGCACTTCATTATGTTCACTTTAATGCAATACCATGTGCTCCAATTGTAACTGCTATTGTATTATCCAAGAAGGAGAGTGATGAAAGAGATAGTGGGCCACACACGGGGGACTTTCTTGAGAAGAACTATGTCTACGGGAGAAACTCTACAGGCTTAGGAGCGCCTATTTGAACCTCATCGAACCTGGCAACTCTATTCCTAGCATTGATTCTATTTAATATATATTATTATTGACCTTATGTACTAATGGTGGAAATATTGATGTCAGATTGTATGTAACTTGCCTGACAGCTAAAAGTACAATTGTTAGGGCACAGAGAATGGGGCAATACCTCTAATAGCTACAAATCAGGAATGAGCCAACTAACTACAGTATTACAGTAGAAATTAGAAAGTCAACTACAATGCAATATTTTTTCATAATTATATAAATTTTATTCAGCAATTTTTAGATTTATGTCATTAATTGGCAATTAGTTATGATTTAAATTCATGTCTGGGGAAAGCTTCCATTGTATGTTCCAGCCATATTGCTTTCAGATAAGAACAGCTTTTAATCTGCTTCAATCATGTGCAAACATTCTGAGGTTACCCTTCATGAGGTCTCACCATATAAATACAAGTTGTTGTATTTGTTTCAGAGTAAACTTGAAGAAAACAAATGTCTTCCTTTTGAAAAAATGCGTTATTACGTGCACCTGAACTTGGGAAACAAGAATGTGCCATCTATCTCCCAGTGAGCTGAATAAATGTTATTGCATTCGCCACAACAGACCTCCTCTGTTCTCGCTGGGTGACAGAGTGCAGCAACACTTTAGGTGAACTCTGATATGCAATTGAGACATTTTCTAAATGGCTGCGACAAGTTGTGATGCTCTGGACGTTTGTTTTCAGAACAAATTTGCTGAAAACTTCAAACAAAATCAAATCATTTTTACAATCAGTTAGTCAACAGGAGGAATAACCACAATTGTAATACTTTTTGGTGGCAATACTCAACAAAACCAATTGAAATGGATTTGAAACCAATCAAAGCGGATATTATGGGACATTTACTGCCTTATGTGATTATCCCATACGATTTGTTATGATAGTTTAGATGATTTTAAAATCACTAAAGTGATGAGTAAGAGATGAGGTTCAGTCTTGCAGTTATCTAATACTGCCCAGCAAAATATACAACTGAATCACTATAAAGTATTTTCTGTGAAGCGCATTACAGTTGTTCCAGGCTTTGAAAAAAGTAGGGAGGGAATGTGTACCCACAGTCAAATGCTGAGATATTGATTGCGGTGGAATATCCAACAAAATGATAATATCTAGTGATAATTATCATATTCAATGACTCATCCAAATGTCCAGATATGCAATGAAAACAAATCCCTCGCTGTAGGCATGATTTCAAAATTTTAAATCTCTCATTCCTGAAATCATCCACAATCAGCTTTTCTGAGTGCTCTGAAACATTCAAATGTTGGAGCTCAAATGTGGCTTATTGGTTAGAGCACTTGTCTTGCAAGCTGGGGAGACCAAGCTGGGGAGACCAAGCTGGGGAGACCAAGCTGGGGAGACCAAGCTGGGGAGACCTGTGTTCAAATCTAGGCAGGTCAGGGCAAAACCTTAGGCAAGTTTCCTTACTCCACACACCTAATAATAATCCCTCCCAAAAAAACCATAATAATAAAATTCGTCATTTCAATCCACGACTGTTTGTGGGACACTCTGTGCGCAATTGGCTGCCGCTATTCGCCCACAAATATACAGTCAATTCACTTTACAATATATTCTGTGAAGCGCTTTGGAACGTTGATAAGATGTGAAAAGCACTATATCAAATGCAAGGATTGTTATTATTAAATATCTTGGTGGGGCATTCAATGGGGCATTGAATATCATTATTCAATTCTGTCCTATCAAAAAAAATGGAAATGATTCTAATCTGACTAGTAATCTAGCCTATTTCTTACCTCTAACTCCAATTACCTCAACCTTCCTGGCTACGCGTTCCATTGGCTGTCAGTCAAAGACAAAAGTTATGTTCTGCTTCTGAGCCTGGAGCAGCTTTCAATCAAATTAGCTAAATTGCTATTAGTTCCTTTGATCTTTAACCTTTTTTAGTTCAGCTGAGTGTCTGACATATGTGGAAACACATCATGCTTAAGAGTATCCGAACCAAACTGAGAAGTCCATGTATCCCACTTACACATAGAAATTCTGTAAACAGATGGTTGGAATGGAATGTGCACTCTTTCTCCATGTGGGGGACACATCCTGCTTACCTAATTTTGGAAAATCTTAGGCTCACGTTGGCAAGAGCCAAGGCTTGGGGGACATCGGAGTATGCATTGGGGTACTGCTGAAGTCTATCTAGCTGAAAACCAATAACCTGCTATTGATAGCTCTGTCTAACAAGCTTTTGTTTGAGAACCACTGGCTTAGAGCCTTTAGTGGTGGGAAGCGAAAGAGAATTCAAATCACGTGGAAAAGTTCTCAAAAATAAAATTTATTTAGAGCATGAAAGAAAATTACATCCTATAAATTGGTTACTGTGCAGCACAGCACTAGTCTAGCTTGGACAGCCAACCCATTAGGGTTTTGGCTTGGTAGGCTGAGGACATATCATCATCTTCATGTTCTGCCTTGGATTACTGTGGATCTGGCAAGCTCTGCGAGGCATGTCTCCTCAGACTCAATGTTACCCCAGGGAGACCCCGTGTAGCTCTCGTCACTCCCCTCCCTGGGAGAATATCACATCCCATGATAGGTACTATAGAATTACAAGCTAATTTTCTGGCAGCAAATTCCTCGACAATAAACTGTTCCATATGTATTATTGTGTTTATTTATATTATAAGCAGAGCTTAAAACTTACTGCTAGTCTGAGGAGTTTACATTTCAGGCTGCTCAGGCTCAGTTGGATCCAGCAGTCTATTTGAAGTAAGTTTTGAACAATGGAAAGGGGCAAAGGTTAAAGTTCAGCTTTAGTTTATAGATTATATTTGCGTCCTTTCCTATCTTTTAAGCCTCTATTTGATTGAGCAAATTTAGTTTTTGAATTCTTTCAATATTTCTGAGGCTATGGATTATCTCAAGAGTCATTTTGAAACATCCTCTTTTGAGCATGCCAGCTAATAAAGGATATTTTTTCATTTACTGTATACGAAAATGTAATTGCCACTGTAACCTTCTTAATGGCATTTCCATTCTTAAAAAGGGTCAAAACTAGAAGCTCCATCAGAATAGCATTCTCTCTCAAACATGGGAAAGGATCAATGCCCAACACTCCATTAAACCATATACAGTAATTCCTTTACCTCTGTGTGTGTGTTTGTGTGTGTATGCAAAATGTTTGTGTTTGTGTGTACCTTTCCTTGCATGTGTTTAGAGGGATTCAGCTGCTGTGCTTCAAAAAAATTATAATTTAGTCACTTAGCCACGACTGTTTGTCGCAATTGGCTGCCGTGATTCATCCGCAAAATATACAGTGTATTCTGCAAAGAAATTTGAGACGTCTCATTGGCGTGATAAGGCACTATTTCCAATGCTAGGATTATTATTATTATCAATACATTTTTAAAAACAAATCAGAAAGAGCTCAGTAATGTGCGGAACGTAAATAGTTTTTTCAACTATTCTAACTAATCCCAGAATCCCTTTGTGTTGCTTCCTCCCTTGCCTCCTTCAAGACCGGTCTCAAGACACTCCTCTTCCACCATGCCTTCAGTTAACTTCCTATCTCTCTGCCCTTCCTCATCCCAACCATGTCCACCCCCATGCTTGGATCCTGATCCCTGACTGTCAGGGGATGTCAACCCGATGTAAAAGGTGCTCTACAAATGTAATTTTGTTGTTGTAAGGTGCTGACTCTTTTTTTAAAATGTTGTGTATAATGAACCTTGATTGGGTTAATTTGTCTCAGTTGGTACTCCGCATGTTTCTGGATCAGAAGATTATGGATTCAATTTACACTTCTATAGCGACCCCACGCAGGTTAGCGTCTCTGAGTGGAGGGGCAAGGCAAAGGGATTGAAGTAGAGTGTTCCAGGTTGAAACCACATGTCACAGGAATTTAGCTTATACTGTAGGCTGACAGTACACTGAAGTATTGTAGGAGTGATAATATTTGAAAGCTAGATGCTATCCCACAAGAAGGGTCCTGTGCAATGCAAGTTTGTGTTGTTGATGATTTCCCCATGCCCAGGTCCACAGTTCTCCATTCAATTTTATCCTTCACCTAGCGGCTGTTTGTTGCGACATTGCTGTGCTTAAATGTCTATCCTGTTACTGGACCTTATTTATCAAGCACATTGAAGCATTTCAAAGCGATTCAACACAAAAATCTAAGTTCTTTCTTTTTTATCCACCAATTGCAACTATCCATTTGGGACCTTCTGTTATAGAGGATAATCAAGGTTACCTTATTAATAGCTACCACCTGGTGCTTTATTTAGGATATGATTTTGTGTGGAAAGGATTATGAGAAAGCAACCAATACCATCTGATAGAAAACACGGCTGTACTTCAAAGTATTGTGACGAATGACGTAGAAGGTGCTGTAAATGTATGTGAAGACTGACAGATGCATCCTGTGTCACACCCAGTGGCCCAGTTGGTTGAAAAATCCTGCAATCTGCTGACTTGATTAGTTTTGTAAACATAGCAGGGGCTGGCTAATACATGGAGTGGTGGTTAGTAACCACACAAGACATGTGTTTCCAAATGGAAAAGGCCTGTGTAATTACATGAGATGTTGCTTACCCACAGAACAAGAGTCTGGTGAAGAAGGCAGAGGCACTGGTCACTTCAAAGAATACTGAAAGGAAACCCGGACTGGGTAGATCTGAGCAAGAAAATAAACCACTCATTCTGAGACCCGATGATTTAGATTAGTAAAGAGCAGACATAAACATGGACAACTCCTTCCTGTCTAACTGAACCTTTTATGCAAAACATGATCTGCTTGATACTATTTCTGGCAATACTACATATCAAAAAGTACTTAAAAGTTCCCTATGTGCGTGTTTACCAAAGCTGTGCCATTTGACGCATTGTGTGTGTGACCATATTGACAAAGGAAGCCACAGCTAGCTGATGAGCTGGTCTGGGACTGCTTCCCTGCTTCATCAATGGTCATAACAATCACAATGTTCTTTTACTGGTTAGAGTTTGTACCTACCACTAGGTTCCCACTGGTGTTCCATCTGTAGCAAGTAACATTCCAACCACAGGATTGACCTGAATTGATCAGAATCAAAACTGCAGGTTTACTTTACTCCCTGGGTCAGTATTAAGCCAACGATTGCTATGAGTTTCGCGAATAGGAAAATAATAATAATCCTTGATACAACAGCAACATTACATTTGTATAACGTTTTTCATGTCGAGTGGATGTCCCAAGGCGCTCGACAGACAGTATTCCAGACCTGAGCTGGGGCTAGGGATTGGAGATGATGGAGGGCAGGGAGGGAAGGAGATTGATTGAAAGCACAGTCGAAGAGGAAAGCCTTGAGTTGGGTCTTGTAGGTTGCTAGGGGGATAGGAGATCGCAGAGGTATTGGTTTGGGAAGCCATAGAGAGCATTGAAGGTGAGGACCGGCATCTTGAACTGTATCTTCAGAGTGATGGGGAGCCAGTTTAGGCAGGTGAGGGAAGGGCTGATATGGTCACGGAGCCTAGTGCAGGAGAGGACACAAGCTGCAGAGTTCTGGATGATCTGCAGCCTGTGGAGGGAGTAGTTGGGTGTGGGGGCTAGAAGAAAAAATGTTCGTGGAGATGAAGTGGAGGCAATGTGAGAGGTATGAACTGAACCATTCAAGGACTCAACCATGAAGGTTGAGGCTAAAGGAAAGGCAGTGAATGAGGATGGAGTGTTCGACAGTGTTAAAGGCATCAGAGAGGTCAAGGAGGACAAGGAGGCAGAGGTCACAGATAATCAGAATGTCATTTGTCACTTTGACTAGAGCTATTTCTGTGCTGAGCCTGGCACTGAAACCTGATTGGAGGGGTTTGTGAAGGGAGTGGCGGAAGAGGAAGGAGCAAAGCTGGGAAACAACGACTCATTCGAGGACTTTGAAGAGGAAAAGGAGGTTGGAGATGGAGTGGTAATTTGACGGCAAGAATGGATCCAGCAAGGGCTTTTTTTATGATGGGAGTGATGAGGGCTATTTCTAATGGGGTGGAAATTGTGATGTGGACAGAGAGGTTGATGATATCTGTGAATAGAGGGGCAAGGAGTTGGACTTGGATAAGGAGTGGGGTAGCGAGGGAGTCAAGCGAGCAGGTGCTGGAAGTGTGGGGAGCAAATGAGATGAGAAGGACGGAGAGGGAGTTGTGGAGGAGAGTGACCGAGAAGGATAGGTAATTGTGGCAGGAAGCCCACAGGATGACTCCAAGACAGTGGAGAGGGAGGTGGGGGAGGTGCAGGTAAGATATGGAGATGAGATAGATAGGTGGTGGTGGGGAGGTAGTACAGTATTGAGTAATTAAGGGAGATGAAGTGATGGTCAGAGATGGGTTTGTCGGTGATGGTGAGGTCCATGATGATGAGTCCCCGAATGACAACCAGGTCGAGGGGGTGACCATGTGCTTTAGTGTACGAATGGATGTAGAGGGAGAGGTTGAAGGAGGAGATGAGGGAGGAGAAGCTGGCAGAGGTAGAGCTCACGGGGGTGAAGTGAAGGTTGAAATCTTTCAGCTCGGTTGTTAGAGCATTCAACTTGCAAATGAGTGACCCGGGTTTGATTCCCGGCAGGGCAAAACATTGGGCAAGCTTCCTTACTCCACACGAGTGATAATAATCCCTCAAGAAAAATAATAATAAATCAGTCAATTCAATCAAAGACTGATTGTTGGATATTGCTGTGTGCAATTGGCTGTCACGTTTCGCCCACAAATACAGTCAATTCACTTTACAGTATATTCTGTGAAGAGATTTGAGACATCTAGAAGACATGAAAAAGTGCTATATCAAATGCAAGGAATATTATTAAGTTGCCTGGGATGAGAAGATTTTGAAGCAGATGGAAAAGGAAGATATAGAGATATCAGGGAGGAAGGTGGAGGAGGGCTTAGGGGCCGATAGAGAATTTTGAGAGTAAGGTTGGTTGGATGATAAAGGGTAAGATGCTCCATGGAGGGAAATGTTCTGGAGGAGTAAGGGGAAAGGCTATGCAGGGACCGGGAGATGACAGCCACATCCTAACTACGTCAGTTGGGTCTTGGGTATAATGGTAGGTGTAGCCGGGTGGTGTGGCCTTTATCAGGGGGAAGGTGTCACCTGGAATGACCTAGGTTTCAGAGAGGGCGAGACTGTTGATGTTTTTGTTGATGATGAGGTGATTTATTGCTGAGCAAGCTGGAGCAGAGGAGACAACGGTGGGGTCCAGGGGAGAGAGAAGGCGAGGAAGATGGAGGGAGAGAAGGAGAGAGTGGGAGTAATGTAGTGTGGA
The DNA here is from genome assembly GCA_035084275.1 of Hydrolagus colliei. Classification (NCBI taxonomy): domain Eukaryota; kingdom Metazoa; phylum Chordata; class Chondrichthyes; order Chimaeriformes; family Chimaeridae; genus Hydrolagus; species Hydrolagus colliei. The sequence goes on along the minus strand of CM068742.1, from coordinate 28,862,169 downwards.
AGATGGAAGCAGGAACATTTTCAGTGGTGGGGGGAGGAAGCAGGAAAATGTTCAGTGGTAGAGGCAGGGGGTGCGCCTCGGGTTGAGGTGGCAGCACCACCACTGCCAAATTGACTTATTCTTGATAACCAACCTTGTGTTCTTGTGGGAAGCTCTACCATTAGCCTTAGCACCTCTGAGCTAGAGATGGAGAAAACTAGCTAGGGTTCCTGGTCCTGGTTAACCAGAAGGTAATGTGCATGTACATATTTGGACAAGATTGGACTAACATGTGATGCTTCTGAAAGTCGACTGGCCTACTGATTCTCTATGTGAACCTGCACATCAAGAATGGGTGATGAACTGAAGGGTGGCTGTAGTCCATATAATTGTGTTCCAGCATGAACTTGCACCTTCAGAAATAAATGGAGTAAAACTAAAGGGACAAAATATACAATAGTATATATTTTTATATTCCTTAATAAAATACCATGCCAATGTCAAGACCAGTGGCTGGTGATATTTTCAACAGGTGAAGCAATTTGAGTTCTCTTGTTAGCTTGGCAACGGGCCCTTCATCCATGCACAACATCATGGCATCTCTCCCACTGACCTCACTTGCGTGCCAGTGCCGCTAACCCACTGATCTCGCTCGAACTCACCCCCTGGCTTTGCTCCCACACCAGTCTCTCAGTGCTCATATGGTGAGACAGTGCCTCACCCTGACAAGCCCACACTAGTCAAGCCACCAACGCAATTAAGCATCAGAATTCTAATACACTCCTGATCAGCAGAAATTCCTTAATAGTTTCATACTATAATCTGCTTACCAAAATGAGGATGATTTAAAATTCAAGAACTTAATGTTCTGTAAAATTTTATTTAATAAAGAGAGACCATGACTGGATAAATATACAGCTCACAAGATTCTTAGGCTCAGGTAAGTCATGCATCAAAAAGCTTTGAGAAACTGTTGTTCTGAAATGTACAAATACAATTGGTGGAAAATTATTACTTGTAGGAATTCCCACCAGCATTCATTCATCCTGAATACAAGAATAATTATTGGTAAAAAGTGTTACATTGAAATTTTTAGTAGAGAATCAACGCATCCTTGGGACGTCCTTCTGATATGAAAGGAGCTATATAAATATAATTTTGTTGTTGTTATGTCTGCCATTCCTTACAATTGTAAAAGTGTACTACAGTACATAGAAATTATCAGAAACAGAAATTATCTGCACAAAAGGGGGATATTCAGCGCACTATTTTTAGAAATTGTTCTCTCAAGAAAAATAAATAAATTAGACATTTCAATCCACGCCTGTTTGTGGCACACTGCTGTGTGCAATTAGCTGTCATGTTTCACCTACAAATATACAGTAAAATTGCTTTATAGTATATTCTGTAAAGCCCTTCGAGACATCTAGAAGATGTGAAATCGCTATATCAAATGCAAGGATTATTATTATTTTTATTGATTTTATTTTGCACCTCTCTCCGTATATCTCTTAATGTTTGATTATCCAGTTCCTTTCTAATCCATCTATTAATTTAGACTCACTAGCCACCAGTGTGATCACGTCCAAACCTTAAAATCCCTCTGAAAGGAGAAATTCCTTCAAAGTAAAGAACACAGATAAAGCCAAGCCATAGCAACAACATCAAACCAACATTTTCAAAGTCCTCCCACTGAGTCCTCCCTAAAAGTATTCCTCCCACAAGAGTCCTCCCAGATGAGTGCCAATATAGACAAAGATGAAATGTCTGTCTATGTATCTGAGTGTGTGTCAATGTACATTCCATATTGGATATATACAATATAAATAGCGCTTTTCATGTCTTCTAGATGTCTCAAACCGCTTCACAGAATAAACTGTAAATTGAATTATTTAGGAGTGAAACATGGATTCTTTGGTTGTAAGCGTAGCGTAGTAGACAGCTAGTCTACTACACAGGTATTCAGTGTAACGTTTACATGCAGAAATGGAAGTAAAACTACTGATAGTATGGTGTGCAATACTATAATAGGTGTTGTTTTATTTAATATGAAATGCCACATATAGTAAAAAAAAGAGTGTTCCACATTTCACAACAAAAAACATTCATTCCAAAGACTTTGTTTCACATCATCCCTCTGCAGTTTGGCACAGTACATGTATTTAATGGTGCCCTATGTTGGAGGGCTGTGATTTGGATTAATGTGGCATTTTTAGTGGCCGCCCTCCTCCCCTCAGTGGCATTTAATTTTAATTTAGGTGGCACAACTGCCATATTTTAAAATATTCCGCAGAGCACTGAATCATGTTGGAGCATATAGCCATAAAATTAGTATGTATTTTGCAAAAAATTGTCAAAGTACCCAATACTGGCTTGTATTATTTTTCAATTATAAGCTTGTTCATCCTCCTAAAGTTCAAATGGCCTCCAGATTTATTTGCAACTTGTGAGGCCATTTCCACCCTCATGTGTCTTTCATGTCAACGCATCATAAAGTTATTACAGTACCCTCATAAATACCAGAGTAGCATTCCAAGAGGCATAGTGAGTGTGAACACAGTACTATACAATAAAACTGGACTAAAGAACGCCTCAAATGAAATTGAATAAAGGGGTCTTAGTCTGGCTCCACAGCGGTTTATCAATATCCGAGTTAAGTGGTCCTGTGTGAAAAGCCACTGATAGGCTCTTATTAAAACTCGTATTCATTGGCATGAGATGCAATTTAGATTTACCAGAGGCTTCATATTATCACTTTCAGTATTGTTGCAGAAGAGCTCATTGTATTGAAGATGAAACTGAGTTTTTCCTTGACTGAGAAGTCAGTAAAGTTCCAACATATTAGCTCAGTTCTGGTTCTCACCCCGACCTTATCATCAGGGAAAACATTAGGTAGTTACGGTTTCATATTTTCTGGCAAGAAACACATTCGGTTGGTAGTTTTCCAACAGCTGCCTTTGCTTAATTCATGATTCATGAAACCCAACCATATAAAGTATGGCTGCAATAATTCTTTAAATCTTCAAATCACCTCTGCTTGATCCAAATAATGAGGAAAGAATATTTATCTGAAATACCCATGCTTTCCATTTTAACATGTGAACCGAAAAGTGGCATATAATCCAAACCCAGCAATTTTCCAGTCATCAACCGCAGATTATTTCTCCATGAACTGGTATTATTGAAGAGGGCAATTTCCCAACTTGTAGACATTAAGACCCTTTGAATAGTCATGCATGATGATTGCCTTACTTGTTGGTCAGGCAGGAATAATGGTATACAGTGCCTTAACTTAGTGATGTATCAATATAAAGTGATACAGAAGAATTATTCAAATATGGTTCTTCAACGTGCAACATTAATGGTAATATATGAGTGAATGTTAATATATTCAAATAAATGCTAATAAACATGGCAGCATGATACCCTGGTACCATATTGCAAAATGTAGGTAAGACTTGCATGTAACACACAAATGCTTTAACAAGCCAACCTACTTACTTCGGTCATTTGATTTTTGAAATTCAAAGTTGCATTCTTTGGAATGAAGCCAACTATACCAATCATTAGCCTTCATTAGTTGGTAGCACTCTGGTTGGGAAGGTTTTGAGTTCAAGCTCCATGCCATGGCTGAGCTCACCAGAACCAGAGTATCAGCTTCAGTCCAAGCTGATCTCCATTGTTCTAGGGAGGGCTGCACACTCATTATCCAAGCAGGATGGGAGCTGAGGTGACCATAGACCCAGTTAACTCCTCCAACAAAGCCATATTGGTGTTTTTAGTTCATTGGCACAAGATATTTATTGTCATGTCAAAAATATATGTGATTTACAAACCAGCAATAATAACTGCATTTCAACAATTAGTTTCCAATTGATCACATGATGGGAAGTACAGTATAAAACTTATTTCTGGTCAGAAAATCACAGCCAATAAATCTATTTTCTGAGTATCACCCCTTTGTGCATTAAGAGTTGCTGTTAGTACAACAATACATCCCAAACTGGAAAAGATCAGATATTTTTAATAACATGTTTTATATTTGGCTACTGATGCCAAATATAATTTGAAGGTTGTATTCTACTTTCAAATAACCATTATAAGCCCCTCAAATAACTCTTTTGTGGGTTATGGAATCATCTGAACCATTTTACTGCTTTGTAATCACTCTGATATATCCACTGTTCTTTATTTATTACACCTAGAGTTTAAACCAGTGTCTTATTTTACTTATCACAGAATCACCTAGTTAAAACATATTCATCTGAGACTCCTGTTGTCTTTTTAAGGATTTGGGCATAAATGGAATTTCATATGAACTCGTATGGAGTTGAAAACTGATTTAAATGCAATGCAAATGGCATATGTTTTGGAAAACAACACTTCAAGAGGTAAAATGGATCCCTTGAGCCAATACACAAGAACTTTGTTACACCCCGTGATTGCCTCAGAGCAAATTCTTGTTTGTCAACATAATGCAACATGGAGTTCTTTGCAACAGGTGCATTTTATGTCCTCAGGTGCCATGTGTTGCAATAGTCCACTTTTTGCAAATGTTTTACGCACCTATGAAGTTCTGTCACAGTCAAATGACAGCATGAATTCTTTGCAGTGCATTGTTTTGCTGAAATGAACGATTTTCTAGAACTTTAGCAGTTTCATGTCATTACTTTTAATTTACAGTTAGCTAGTACAAAGGGGATGCAACAGTGACCGTGTCATTTGGCTGAAAACCTGGTAAAATGCATTAGCTAGACACAAAAAAAACATTTAACTGTTGTATTTATTGTAATTACAGTACATGAATATAATTCATATACACCAGTGTACATGTGCACAACCAATGTATTTGAATGGTGCATTACTTCAAATAGCATTCTATTAGGTTGCTTACATCCCAAGATCAGCAATGGCATTAATAATAATAATTATCCTTGCATTTGATATAGCGCTTTTCACGTCTTCTACACATCTCAAAGCACTTCAGAATATGCAGTAAAGTGAATTGACTGTATATTTGTGGGAAAAATGCGGCATCAAATTGCACACAGCAGTGTCCCACAAGCAGTCGTGGATTGAAATGACCAAGTTATTATAGGTTTCTTTCGACAGATTATTATTAGCCGTGTGGAGTAAGAAAACTTGCCCAAGGTTTCACCCTGACCTGCCTGGATTCGAAACACAGTTCTCATACTTGTAAGGCGAGTGCTCTAACCACTGAACTACAGGACTCTACATGACTGACGGAGCCAATACATTTTAGTATTTCCATAAAATGAATTGTTGTTGAATCACTGAGGCTAATCATTTTCCCAATCTGCTTCAGAGTACCTTTGCCAACCTATGGTGATCCTGGAAACTGAGTTGCATTGATCTCTGTTTCCCTTGGCCCTTTATTTAGCATTGTACATAACCAGTGAGCCATAGATGGATTCAGACCAAATGTCACAGCAACCACATTCTAAAGTAATGCAGCCCAACATAGCACAATGTAGAAAAGCAAAACCAATGCGGGCACGAAGGATGTCGACACACAAATTAAAATTAGAAAATGATACTCTATAGAAAGAACTCACACTGGGTAGAAAATATCCTCCGGGTGACATTAGATTCATTCATTGGTGCATGATACGCTTGGGAGGTTCCTCCAATTGTGACAAATCACAAAAGAATTTCAGGTGAAATCAGCCCTTCTACCAAATTGATCTCACCCTCTCAAAATGCCTCTCATTACAATGCTAAGTTGTTTTATTTGCCAACATTCTGACCTTAAGCACCCTTCCTGATAATCTGCTCTATATACCCTCTTGGTAAAGATATATTTCCTGATATATTTTCTGAAATTGCCCTTTGCTATGCTGTTGTATCAAAACGTTTGGATTTTCTTTCTCATAACCTTTTATATATCTTTAAAAGTTCTTCTGTGATATGTCTTTTTTCAAGACCGAAGACCCCTAGTCTGTCCCTTTGCTGCACACAGCTACTTGCTCTGGCATTGGGGATCACATAAGTTGCTTTAGGTTTGGGGAACCACCTTACATCACAGCGACCAGAGTTGTAGGCAGTATTCCAGGTCCAGCCTGAGCAGAGCACTTTATAGCTTGTGTATGATATCTGGGGATTCTCATTGAATTACTTTATAGAGCAGCATTCTGTTTGCCTTGTTTATTAGTACTTCAGATGGTTTTGATAAAAAGTAGTGAATGACGAGATAACCAACACCCTGGATCCTTTTTAGCTTTTTCTTTTGCAAGTTCTATCCCATCAATGGAGTACATGTTTACACATGCCTCCTATTTTTGCTTCTTATATGTATTTGCTTGCATTTATCTGTATTCAACTTCGTTTGCCAGTCAGCAAGCACATGCATACCCTACTAAATTGTCTCTGAAAGACCTTTGCTGCCTCCAATGATTCCATAATTTACCACAATTTGGTATCATTTACAAATGTAATTGCCTTACACTGGGTCTGGGACCCACAATTTTACTGATTCCTGAAGAACCTTTCCCCCATCCATGATAGTGGTGAATATTATGTCAAATTCCTTTTGAACCCTGTAGATGGTTTAGAATCTTTGAGGAGTTTGGTGCTACGGCATTCTTTTCTGAATACCTGGCCTCTGTTCCCTCTTGTAGTCACAGTGTTGTTGTCGCTGGCCCAGTTACAGTTCTTATGAAAGGTGACTCCTCCATAGCCCAGAGAGGTTGATAGTGGGGACTAGGGTCCGGCGATATATCGCTAAAACCCGATATAATTTTCATATCGATATGCCGATATAGGCATTTCAAAAATATCGATATATCGAAAAATCTATATATCGAGGTAAAAAATCAGAATGCGCGCACACTGAACTACAAGACCCAGAATGCTCATCTCTATACACAATGCACAGACCGAGATGCAAAGCCGCCATATTGTATTCATAGTCCTCGAATACAATATACAGGTATGCAAGGGGTGTGGGGGGGGGGGTGGGGGGGAGAGAAGGCTGGGTGGGGGGGGGGAGAGATGGCTGTGGGGGGGGGGGGGTGGAGTGGGAGAGAGATGGCTGGGGGGCGGTGAGGGGGAGAGAGACGGCTGGTGGGGTGGTGAGGGGGAGAGAGACGGCTGGGGGTGTGGGTGAGGGGGAGAGAGACAGCTGGGGGTGGGGAGGGGGAGAGAGACGGCTGGAGGAGTGGGTGGGGGGGAGAGAGATGGCTGGCGGTGTGTGGGGGGGAGAAAGAGATGGCGGGGGGGCGGGGGGAGGGAGAGAGAGATGGCGGGGGGGCGTGAGAGGGAGAGAGAGACGGCGGGGGGTGGGAGGGAGAGAGAGACGGCTGGGGGGTGTGGGGGGGGAGAGGGATGGCGGGGGGGGGGGGGCGAGGGAGAGAGAGAGAGACGGATGGGGGAGGATGGTGGAGGGAGAGACGGGGTGGATGTGATAATATACAGATAGATAGTGATGGGGGGGATGGTGAGAGAGTCACAGAGACGCAGACAGAAAAACACAGAGATGGAGAGAGAGACACAGAGAAAGATATTTACCTCCTGAGGAGATAGGCCCCGAATGCGCGCGCACCTGGAACACGCGCGCATCCTGAATGAGTGTGCACTCTGAATGCGCGCACAGCGCGCGCATGCACATTAGGAAAAACCCGAAAATATCGATATTTCGGTATATCTCGATATGAGCCCATCGATATATCTAAATCGGAAAATTTCCATATCGATGGACCCTAGTGGTGACTTAGTGATGCCTATACTATTGAAAGTCAGGGATAGGTGCATAGATTATTTCTTGTTGGCGATGGAGTGAATGTTACTAACCACTTGCTAGCCCAGAACAGAATGTTATCCAGATTTTGGTGCAGGGAGGCATGGGTTGCTTCATTATCAGAGGTGTTTTGAATGGGTTAAGCACTGTGGAAGCTTCAGCAAACAGTTCCAATCATGACCTTCTGTGGGAGAGAAGAACATTAATGAACCATCTGAAGGTTGTTGGACTGTCACTCTCATTGGTGTGAGTCAATGTCTCCTTCAGATATGTGACAAGGTCTGGTGCTAAATGGCTCTGACAGAATCCGAAGTGAACTTCCGTGAGTGGGTCATTCACTACATTTTTGATGGTGTTGATGACTCCTTCCATCACTTTATTGTATGTATGTATCTTCCTTTTAAACAAACCAGTTGATCTTGCCTGCATGTCTTTCTGGGAAGTACTTTCTATGGGTGTATCAGCCTGACTCTGTTGAAAGCTCTTACCTCTGAGTCAGAAGTTGTGGGTTCAACTCCTAATGTGGATTCAGACTTAATTTATTTTTAATAATAGCAACATTTTTGCCATTCTCTCTCAAATCATTTTGATTGTGCTTATGGTCACTTTCAAACCACCCCTTCCTCCTGCCTAGGCATGCAATCCCACCACTGTGAAGAGCTTTGTGACTTATTCTACATGAAGGACGCTGTATAATCACAAGGTGTTGCAAAATTCCATATTTCCACTCTGTTTTATATTTTAAGAGAATATGGTCTCATAGGCTAAAACAAAGTGGAATTTCAGACCTGTTATGCTTTGTGAGGTTGAATCTGTAAATTGATTTGTATTGAATGAATAATGAAGACGCATTATGTCTGATTCCCAAACCCCTGGAACTCTACACATAACCTCTGGAACTCTGCTCTGATTGGAGATCAAATAACAACAACAAAGTTACACTTATGAAGCGCCTTTCACGTCAGGAGTACATCCCAAGGCATTGAACAGAGATCAGCACTGGGGTGGATTTTCAGTGGATCCATCTAAAACACTTCCAATCACCTACACCATTCATATATCCATTTCCAACTCTTGCAAATTGAAGCCCACTTGTGAATGCTGGAAATTGGAGTTGGAATTAAAATGTAAACCCAGTCAGAGTCCTCACCCCACAATTTCCTGGAACACTTCACAAATTAATCCTGTTGCACTCGTGGTCTCTCGATGTGGGCTTAATAAAACATCATGCAGTGCATTTATTCACTGAGTCAAATTTTCGAACCAATACTTATGATCTGACACATTGGAGCTTGTGAGGAATTAGGCAGCACTCAAGAGCCTGGTCTTTACTTGGACTGAACTTGAGGTACACAAAGTTCATAGAATGATAGAAAGTTGATTCATAGAAACAGGTCGTTCAGTCCATCATGCTGCAGGAAGGGGATGGGTCATCCTGGCAAGAAAACAACACTTCTACAGTGATTTTACAAATATACAGGATTTATTTTTATTTTTAAGAAGCTCTACCTTGTTACATTCATCTTCTCCAATCTCCCCCCATTTTCCATTGGCCTCCAGCTTAATATTGGTGCTTAATTATCCACAAATTTATCACTCACTCATCATATCCAGGCTCGACTACGCCACCTCCGTGCTTGTCGGCCTTTCCAATTCCTCCCTCAATAGGTTGCAGATAATCCAGAACTCCATGTCCCCCAACCCATCCACCCCACATTTTGTGGGCGAGCCTTCAGCCATTCTGCCCCTAATCTCTGGAACTCCATCCCACATTCCCTCTGGCTCACCCCCTCCATGGCCTCTTTCAAGTCCAGCCTCAAGACCCTCCTCTTTGAAAGTCCCATCGGTCACCCCAAATCCCACCCTTTCCCTCCAACCTCCCCGTCCCCGACTCCAGCTCGGATCTGAAACATTGACTGTCCAGCGCCTTGGGAAGTGAAAGGCGCTATACAAGTGCAATTTTGTTGTTGTTGTTAAGTCTGGAACGCCAAACAAGTCTGATTGGAGTCTAATCATTGTTAGCTCCCTGCTTGTGGCATCTTTTTAACCGAGTCACACATAAGGAGACAAAAATACTCCTTTGCAAATAGGTTGAGAGCCAATAACCTTAAAAAGCAGTGACAGGGTTTATCCCCCTATCAACCAAGCCTACATTGTCATTATCTCTGTATAAACCACCTCAGTTAATCGTGCTCCCCTTCTCCCTCCCTTTGAAACATATATCTAATTGCCTTTTGAAGCAATTTATAGATTCTGCTTCAACAATGGTTTGCAGAACTCCATATTTAACCATGCCCTCTGTGTAAAGCAAGGCAGTGCAGAGGAGTGGAAACACATTGTGGTCCAGGTGCTAAGTTATCACACTGCAAATCACATGTTGAAACTCAATAAAGCTGAATTCAGCCCTGATGTGGCTATTGGGACTAAGTGTAAGGGAGCTGAATTAACTTCAGTGGAGACAATCATTAGCCCAGGGAGTAGCCTTTGTGTTTCTTTCCTAAGAAATTAATTGTATTTTGGGGATGGTTTGTGCTCTGTGAGAATTGTACAACGCAGGTCTTGGTGATGTTATATGCGCTTTTTTTTACATGTCATTTCAGCTCTGTGTATAAATTCAAGTCTCCCGTGTTATCAAGCTCAGTAGGTCTAACTCATTACACAAGAGATTGTCAGGGCTGTGTTTAGAACCCGATGGATTTACTGCGCTGTTTCAATAGCAGCCTGTCCTGACAGTTCTGTTGAATTTATATTGTGGAGAGACTGGCGTCTAAAATATAAAAATAATCCTTGAATTTGATAACGTGCCAATAATGTCCAAATGTCTCAAACATTTCACAGTAATTACTGCTAAGTATATTTTTGGTGAAGTTATGGGGATTCGTAAAATGATTTGTAATAAGTGAATCCTGCACAGATCCAGACAGGTCATACCCCGATGGACTGGAACTCTACTCGGTTGTGAAACTCATTTCTGACTTCTGTGAAGTCCTATTATGGCAAATGTCTCTCAGTTCATTGCCTCTGTCATACTCAGCACATTAGTGACTTTCTTCCTAGCTCCCGTGGACAATAATAATCCTATAACTTCGAGAATTTCCCAAAGTGCTTCACGGTTTCTGTAAAGCACAATGGCTGTGTTTTTGTGCTGCAAATTGATAAAGAGAAAAAAAACAGAAAATTCAATTCTTTGCAGGATCTTGTAGACCTCACAAAATTAGAAAATATCATAACAGAAGTTCAGATGAAGTTCAGCGCATTTGATCTTATCCTTCCAGAAAACTCCCATCCATCTATTCTGTTAACCAGTTTCAGTAGTTCTTTACCCTCTGGGTGATGGGGCAATGGATGAGGGGAAATGGGTGATGAGGGAATGGGTGATGGGGGGATGGGTGAGTGGGAATGAGTGAGTGGGTATGGGTGAAGCAGGGATGGGTGAGAGGAGAAATATGTGAGGGGGGATGGTGAAGCAGGGATGGGTGATAGGGAGAATGGGTGAGGGTGAGAAGGAGAAATTTCACACCATCCATACTTGTTAACACAGGTTGCTGGGTAGCAATGAAGACTAACTGCTGATTTGTCCTGTTCCCTTGCAAAAGGGTTGAGGGGAAAATTTTAATACCTTGATTCTGCCGTTAGCTGAGATCAATTTAATCAACACAGAGCGGGGTGCAAAGATGGGATCTCCCCAATCCAAATGACAGACTACTCGATGCATAAATTCACTGAACAATCGGGGAGCTTATAAATCTCTTTAAATGGTAGAATAAACTGAACAGTTTAAGGCCAAGAATCATTTGCTGATACATGTTCTTACACAGCAATAACAGCAACTGGATCTCCACCATCAGTGCAACATGCTCCCATAGCAATTGAAGCAAATTACTCATTCAATCTGAGTTTTCAAGTGGATTACAGGAAGTGAATTTGCATGTGAAAGATGCTTGGTACTAACAGATAAATTCCACACCGCACTTAAAGTGTGTAAGAATAGGGAAGAGCATTAGTCACGGTGCACTGCAGTACTGTTTACAATCTGGCTCGAAGCCACAAAGAATATTTGTAAGGAGCTACACTGAAGCCATTCCACAGATCTCTAAATTGCCATCAGATTATTATTTTTTTTTACTTTCAACAGATGTTTATTGTCTTAATTTGGTCCAAACGAAAAAAGAGACTACTTTCACCTGCCATTAGTGACACTATGGCACAAAAGAAGCAATGTATCTGGAGCAGGAGTCCATACACAGTGTCTAGTTGTGTGAGCCAGGCAAGAGTCCTTTTAATAATCTAATACTGTACATGGTTTCCATAGCTCAAAGGCCAACAATATATTCACTCATTCCCTGCCGCACAGTCTTGCCTGTCAGCACAAGGCGGTTTAAATAAAGTCATTACATGATAATTAAAGGAACTGTGTGGAGAAAAAAGCATGTTTCTTTAATTATACCCATGGAAATTATAGGGCCTTTGTGTTTCTTTCCTAAGAAATTAATTGTAATTTGGGGATCGTTTGTGCTCTGTGAGAATTGTACAACGCAGGTCTTGGTGATGTTATATGCGCTTTTTTCACATGTTCGTCAACAAACTGAAGCCTTCTTGTTTAGTCCTCGTTAATGACCTCCTTGCTTCTGGCTCTGACTATTCACCTCTTGGCTGCTCTTCATGACTAACTGAGCCAGCGCTTAACCTTGGTGTTCTGCTTGATTTCCAGCTCCATTTCAAACCCTACATCCGGTTCTTGATCAAAATTGCGTTCATCCATCTCTGTATCATTGCTTTCCTGCATACTCTCTATCAACGACTCTGCAGCTGAAATCCTCATCTGTGCCTGTGTCACCTCATGTTTAGACTATCTGGATGCAGGCACCATAGCTCCACACTCCACCGTTCCAACTCATCCCAAACCTCGGCAGCTGTAACTCTCCCACATTAGGCTGTCAATACCAATTACCCCAATCCTTGCCAGCTCCACAGGACACAATCAGTGTCCCAGCAAATCAACTTTAAGAATCACATCATTTGAATCTTTTTACACTCTTGTCCATCCCTGCCTTTGCAATCCCCTTCTGATTCTGTTACCCAGCTGCTCTTCTAACTGTGATTTTATGATTCACTACTCAGTCTCTTAAATCCACCATCAAGAGCTGAGCCTTTAGGCAATATGCCCTGCTCTCTTATAGTTTTCCTTTCAACTTACTCCTTATTACTACTACAGTACTACTAATTGTTGCATTCAATATGATATTCTTCATGCTGTGAGGATATTTCAAACCCTGCACCATATATACTGTGAAGTGTAGTTTTTGTGCGTTTAGAGGCATCTCTTTGATTGTGACTCTTTGATTCATCCCTCTCTTGCCTCTCAACAACAACTTGCATTTATATAGCGCCCTTCACATAGGGTAGCATCCCGGAATGCTTCACAGTGGAAGGCATCACACTTTATGTAATATGTTGCAAGTTGTTCAGTGAGTAGTCTGACAACAAGACAACGATAGAGGGAGTGGGGAGGTGATCGTAAGCATGATCTAACAGCAATCCCTCTGCTAAGCTCCCACCCTACCTTCAAATCCCATGATCAAAGGTGGGATTTGAAGGTAGGGACGGAGCATAGCTTAGCTATTGAAGGAGAGAATTCCAGAGTTTTGGGATGTAGTGGCTGAAGGTAAACCACCGATGGTGGAACAGAGGGTACGAGGTACAAATAGGAGGATGTAGCCAGCCGAGCAGAAACAGTGAGTGGTGGAGTGGGCGGTAAGCAGATTTTACAGGTAGGAAGATGCAAGGCATGAAGTGATTTGAAAATGAATGAGTGGATCTAGAAGTCAATCTGTTAGGTGATTGGGAACCAGTGGAGCCTGGCAAGGACAAATGTGATGGTACTCTTTGTACAAGTACTCTTTGCTTGGTAGTCTATCATTTTTGTGAAGCACTTTAAAATGTACATCTATATTGCGTAAAGCAATATGCTTTACGCAATATGTTGCAAGTTGTTCAGTGAATATGAGCAATCTGTTCATAGTGGACTCAATGAACATAAGAGGTAAAATGGTGAAATCCTCCTTCTTTTTGCTAATGGGATTTTAAAACAGAACTGTAGTAACTATTTTTATAAAAATCTCATGCCCAGTATTTCAGTGCTTCAACTGATAAAAACAATGCAACTAAGGATCAGAATTGCTCAACAAACTGTTAATGTACTCTCTCCCTGAATATCCCTGCAAACATTCCCTATACTACAGATCATTAGATAAAAGAGTACTGGGTCATAGACATTCACTACCTTTCCCCAACGTATAACATTGCCTCAATTCACTTAACAGTATATTTTGTTAAGTGCTTTGAGATGTCTCGGAGACATGATAAGGTGCTCTATCAAATGCAAGGATTATTATATTTATTATTATGTACCAACATACATGGTGCATATCTTTAACAAAAATACCATTTAGACTATGTATTTTTCTTACTTAAATTCCCCATTTATTTGCTTGGCAATATTTCCCCTGATGTTGAAAAAAGGTGAAAAAAAATTGAATTAAAGGGTGGGAAGGTATAATATAAAAATCTGAAAGTACCACACAAGTTGGGAATTTGAAATAAAAAGACATTGGAAATCTATAGCTGGTCAATTAGCATCTGAAACAGAAATAGAGCCAATGTTTAATATCTAATGTTCAGCATTAGGTTAACCCTGTAGATGAGGTTAGACCCAGGACTATTTGTATTAGTTTTACCAATGGAACAGTGAGCCCATATTTATTGCAGCAGTGAAGAAGCCTTATTCTTTTTTTAATAACAGGTTGAAATGGGACACTTCGTGTAAGCGAGAAACAAGCAAAGTTTAAATTAGAAAATGTAATTAATGTGAAAGTGGAATATGTTTTTTTTAGCAGTTAAGTCTACTTGTATTGAACATTGGAAAATGCACATAATGACAGTTTCTTCAAGGAAAAGGCAGAAATGAGTAGTGATTTCACTGAGGAGTTGTTCTGAGAGACTGCACAGTGACTCATAACTCTAGGGACATTAACACTGGAATTAAAAGATTGTTAGCTCAGCTTGTTCATTTATACATATAAAAAAGTGAACCTGCTTCATTTCCATTGAACAAAAGAATACTTAAATCATTTTTTAGTTCTGATAAAAATATAGAAACAAATTAAAACTGCCAGCCCCCAAAAGGTCCAATCCAGACTGTTTTCAAGGATGTTTCTTAGTTTTCAAATTTTCTTTCCTGTTAAAGGCACCAACTCATATTAATATAATATTTACTATAATGATATTAATCCTTGCTTTTGAAATAGCACACTCCACTTCACCAAGCCAGAACCTTGGTGCCTTACTAGACCTTAACTGTCCTTTCTGTCCCACATCTGTCCAATGACCTGTTCTGCTTTCCCCTACCTTCGCAACATTGCCCGTCTCTGCCACTGCCTCACCTCTGAGGCCGCCAAAACCCTCATTCATGCATTCATCACATCAAGATTCAACTACGCCACTCCCTGCCTGTTGGCCTTTCCAACTCTTCCATCCACAAGCTGTACATCAGGCAGAACATTGTAGCTTATGTCCTCGTGGGAATCCTGCATGATCTTCCCTTGAGGTATAGACTATATGTAAAACAAAATCATGCAAACGATTCATGTTTGATCCTTTGCCTTTGGCTAAATACTTGCTCTCAATGGCAACAGAGTGGAGAGTGCAATTGGCCTCAGTGTCCCTTTGCTAGAGAAGAACAAAAAGTCAGCCATGACTTCCACTCTAAATCACATTGCAGTGACCTCTGTAGTGAAAGGTGCATATGTGAACGAAAAACAGAAGTTGCTGGGAACACTCAACAACAACAACTTCGATTTATATAGCGCCCTCCACGGCGGATGGTGTTTCAGAGTGTTTCACAACAACGGATCCGGGGGCAGGGATAGAAAGGTGACCAAAGGTGCGGTTGAAGAGAAAGGTCTTTAGCTGGGACCTGAAACTGGGAAGAGAGGGGGCGAGGTGAAGGGAGTGAGGAAGAGAGTTCCAGAGCCTCGGAGTGTAGTGGCTGAAAGCACGGCCGCCGAGGGTGGAGTGGAGGATTCAGGTTACATGGAGGAGACCAGACCGGGTGGAGCGAAAGCAATCGGTGCTGGTCTGAGGAGAGAGATCGGTAGAGGTAGGGGGGTGCAGAGGAGTGGAACGAGTTGAAGACAAGGGTGAGGATCTTGAAATCGATCCTCTCTGGGATAGGGAGCCAGTGAAGTCTGGCAAGGACTGGGGTAATGGGGGAATGAAGTTTGGTGCGGGTGAGAATGTGAGCGGCAGAGTTTTGAATGAGTTGGATTTTATGGATTGTGGTGAAGGGGAGGCCGACGAGGAGGGCATTGGAGTCTCTGGGAACACTCAACAGGTCAGGCATCTATAAAGAAAAGTGACTCACGGTTAACTCGCTTTCCTTTCTCCATAAATGCTGTCTGACCTGCTGAGTGTTCCCAGAGACTTCTGTCTTTGTTTCAGATTTTGAGGGTTCCCTCAAACCCTTAATTATTTCAGGGATTTCATACACTGCAAGAAAAGGCAAATTTCCCTGACTCAGATCTTGCCTACACATGTTCTCATATGTACCAACATGAGTCATTCACCTTCAGTAAGAGTAACAGCTGAAATTAGAAAGGGAAACATAATCCACTAATTTTCATTACACTTCTATTGTGTCTATAGTCATATTCTGGAGCTTCAAAGCCTCCCAGCAAGACTGCACTGCTTTGATTATAGACCTTCTGAAAGAAGAAATGTTCTCCACCCACGACAGAGGTATATAAGCCAATTGCTCGTGTTATTACAGAACCACATATTTCTAAATAATTTAAATAGTACACAGATGAAAAAATCATTCCACCCACCAATACATAACATGATAGGAGTATATCGTATGAGAACACTCGAATGTTTCTTGACCTTATCTTTCCATTGTAGGAATACTCAACCTAACTCAGTTAGCAGCACTCTTGCCGATGAATCAGAAAGATGTGGGTTTAAACACCACATTGGAACTTTGAATTCATAGTTAATGTTAATACTCTAATGGAGTGCTGGGAGAGCTCTGTATTGTCAGAGGTGTCGTCCTTTGCGTGAGTTGTTAAAACTGAGAGCTCATCTGCCTGTTCAGTTGGACATGAAATATCCCATGATACGTTACTCGAAAAGAGAAGTGTATTCCTCCCAGTGTTCTGGCCAACCATCCTGCTTGTCTGTTTGTGACAATGCTTTGTGCAAATTGATGGCCACATTTGCCTAATAAATACTGTGAAGTGATTTGTGACATTTCAACAATGTGATAAGATTCTATATCAAACACAAGTACTAAAAATAAAATAATACTTCCTTTAGGTTATTATCAAATACGAGGATTATGACAATAATGAGACACCAGTAATAACTTTGCCATAAGATGTCAATGAACTAAAGTATATAGATCAGACCCATTATATCTCAAACCTTAGTGGATTCAAATCCTCTAATGCAGATTTAAAGCTACTACTGTATTTATGTACACATAGTTGGGCACCCAGGCAGTTATGCGCAGGTACATGTATTCAAAATTAATAGCACCTGTAATGTAGAGCTCTAAGCCCTTCATAAACAAGTATTCATTTCACACAATGAAGAATACAGTACTTTCCTTCAAACAATTTGACCATGCAATGGATTAGATTGCTCTGTCATTTTTGGGGAAATGAATATCCTATCATTTGCTTATTGTCACAAGCCAACTGCTTCAAGTAGAACTAGTCTTGTTCCAACAGCACCCTGGCATCTGACATGAAATACCAGTCATGAATTGGTAGATTCTTTGATGCATCCAACCACAAGTAAAATAAAAATCTCTCCATATTTGCTCAAAGGTTTATTTGTGCATTTGTGTTTCTTACTGTTTCTTGGGCTCTTTGTTCCAACTTGCATTGTTAAAACAAAATGTACATTGTTTATATACCTGATTATTCACACATCAAAGTCCTTGACAAATTCCAGCATTGACAGATATTCTATCTCTGATGAGACAAATGTGATTGGTGCCAACCCTTCCCCAACCCTCCATCCCAGCTACAACAACTTGCATCTTTAAGACCTTCATGCAGAGTAGCATCGTGGAGCTCTCAGCTGTGGCAGAACTTGACACTAGCTGGGGTGCGGCAGTTGTGAAAGTAGGCACAGTCAAAGAGGAAGGTCTTCAGGTGTGATTGGACGATAGAGAAGGAGGAGGCAAGTGGAGCTGCAACCAAACCATTGTGGTACAATATTTTTGCTGTGCCGCTAGATGATATATTTCAGAGTGTCTGTCTTCCTGCAAATCAATTCTGCTTGTTATTGAGTGGCATGACCATCCTTGATTGAATATGGTAAACATGGTGGATTTATACTAAACTAGGATGATTGCATTTGATTTTGTGTTGAAGTAGGACCCGTTGAGCTGATGGGTTTTGTGAATTCCGGGTAGGATTCCACAGTATCTGAAGATGCTATGATGAATATGCCAGAAGAGTTGACATCACTTACACTGTTTACTTGTTGTGTTAAAAAGATCAGGCCACATTTCCCCAAATAATCAATAATGTAACTTCACCACCTATAGGCATATTTCACCTTATAATATTTAAGCAGAATTGAAGGTAAACAACCTGTGCAAAATGAAGTTTTGCTGGAGGTTAGCACTGTGTTTTGCAGGCAACACAGTGGACTTAATATGACCTTGATTTTTATTTTTCAAAAGTGTTTCTCTCTGTGTCACTGCCCAAGTGCATAGTTTGTGCTCGAGATCTCATTGCACTTTTCCAGGACAACCTCTGTTGTTCATTGTACGCCGGTGCTCCGTATGCCAATGTTTCAGTCCGATTCAATACTTTATGGAAGGAAGCCATTTGTGAGTTTGGTAAGATACCTGACAAGTATCAGTCAGGTTATGTTAAGTAATAAAGAGGGCAGGTAGGTTTTTGAAGTTGACTGAATTTAAGGACACTTTGTCAAGCACGGATGGTTCCTAAATGTGACTATTTATCAAAGAAGACAAGAGGGGATTGACAGGAACTGATTTAGAAATGTTGCTATTAATTCAAGAAAACACTCAAATGTTACCAAATGTTACCAAATGAATATATGGGTATTGAATGCAGATGTTTCCCTACATATATATGCTTTATATATATATATACATACATACAGTAAAAGCCTGTTTATCCGGCACCCTCTGGACCTGGCCAATGCCGGTTAAAGTGCGTGCCGGATATTTGGCTGAAAGCGCAAAAACAATTTTTTTTAAATGCATTTTTCTGCATAAATTCTGGTTAATCAAATGCAGGCCTTTTTTTTGCGGTGCTGGTTATACAGAAGTAATGGTTGATAGGGTCACAGATAAACAGACTTTTACTATATACATACATATATATACACACACACACACACACAGGAAAAAGCAATATCTTAGTCAAAGATGGGGAAGCTGTGTCTTAGGTTTGCTGACATTAAACAAGAGTTTTAGCACTAAAGTATCGCTATACAATTAGTTACAAAAAGATTAATTTGTTTATGTAAAAACTTTGAAAATATAAACATTCAGTGTCTTCACACATTCTTGTTCAAACTTCCAAAAAGAATTTAATAAACTATTTTTCACCAGAGTAGAGAACTAAGACAAACCTAAGTTTAATTTCCATTTGGAGTGTCACAATATTAAACTAGCATTTATAAATGCTCTATGATTTAAATAAAAAAGCATACAAAAATTATTTGTTTCAATACTGTCTTTACTGTATTAAACGGAATATTTACAATTTGTACAAATGTCTGAGCTCCAACAAAATACAAAAAAACATTTCACAAGATGCAGTAACCAGGTTCATCTGGAACACCTTCGCACTACAAAGGACAGAATGTCTTTCAATGAAGAACAAATGAACATCTGGTTAGGCAACTCCACAAATGCAGCAACTCAGGCAATAACAAAAATACACGGTGAGGTCATAGGGGATTCAAATGCTCTTCTAACAATCCAGGGTCTACAAAGCAGGGTCCTGGAATTATTCTCGGGACTACCAAAAACAGCTAATCGCATCCATCCCAAATTTAATGGGAGTATTCTTTTAATCCAGTCAATAATTAATGATGTGATGATAGTCAGTCCTTAAGCGATGACAATGAGAAACGCCTTCAAGACCTGCCAGGAGGCTGCTGTTTGTTTAAACAGTCCTGAATATATCTGCCACTTTATGGTTCTCAGTAAATAACTTCATAAACTGATGCTTTCTTATCCCCAGATCCAGTGACGATATATTTATCATCCACTGAGATGTCACAGCTCAGCACTGATGAAGACTCTTTAGACTTGTAAAAAGAAGAGATAGAGAATCAGTAAATCTAAAATTAGCAATTAATTTATACTTTATGGCTCTCACTACTGGACATGAATTAAAATGGATTCAAATATCGGAGGTTATTTTTCAACAAAGTCTGCACTTTTTATTCTTAAATGTCATTATTTCCTTCCACTTGCTCCCTATCTTTCTTTCCAAAGCCAAACAAGTGGTTTCATACATGCAACGTGAAGGCAACTTTAAGGCTCAGATCTGTATTTAATATAAAGTGAAGTGAGAGCTGAACACTAAAACAACCAGTGGGTTACCGGTTTTTACTCATACAGTTAATGGACAATGGCCAAAACATGTCCACTCCGCCGCTGCATTGTGCCTTTGTGAATATTATCAGGAACTGTACAGGACTTGCATGCATCAGCTAGTCTCTTGCCTGAACTTGTTGCTACAAACTACCTTAATATAGCTGTAAATATTAAATCACTTAATACCAAATTATCTCTTTTATCAAATTAAAGCACACCTTTTCCAACGTATTAACTTCTCAATAGCTTCTTCATAACTGTATTGGAATTGTATAAACATTCTTATTAAGTTAGACTGATATACTATTACATTGAACACTGTCCATAAGACTATGGATGTAGAAATCTTAAAATGTCTAGAAATTCTGACACACTCTTACCTGGAATATACTTGCTCCATAAGGCGTTCTCCAGGCATTCAGAAGATTGTCTTTTCCAGTGCTTACAAACCATTTACCTGCAGACGTACACCAGAAATCACCATTAAACCCCTTGTTCTCTAGTCCAACTTTAACCTGTCCATTGTTGGCACTCATAACCACCTGTCTTTACTTCTCTTTCCAGCCCCACCAAACCAAACAAAATTTGTGTGTTTACTAATTGGCATGTGAGGAATGAAATACCAGTCAATGTTTCATGTATCAACTTTGACAATCCAAATTCACAATGGGGAAATTCCATTAGAGGCCACTAACATTCAACATTGATAATCCTATAATAACCTTGCATTTGATATAAAGCTTTGTTATGTCAAAAGGTTTCAAAACACTTTATGGACCTTTTGTGTAAAATATAGAGACTATGTATTCATAAGCAAACACAGCAACATGTGATGATATACTTAATCCTTACATAATAGCAGGCCTACTTTAAAATGAATCTGAACAGGAAAGTGGAAACTTGCTTTTAACATGTCACCCAAAGCAATTGCAATCCCATTGTTAAAAACAGAAAGGTAATCGACCTGAAACATTAACTCACTTTCTTCTCCCCATAGATGCTGCCTGCCCTGCTCAGTGTTACCAGAAACTTGCTTTTATTTCAGATTGCCAGCATCTGCAGTATTTGCCCTATTGCAATCCCAGTGCTTCATCTGACATTTCAGATTTTAATGTCCCAAACCCCAGGATTTTGAGGTGCTAACCTTTACCTCAGAAAAATGCTACAGAAATTGGCCCAAATCACCTGAGCTGTGCAACAACCTCTGCCCGAGGCAGTCACTGACTACCTCAGCAACACACGACAGACGGAAAGAGTGACTGTGGCACAAACAAATATCAACAGAGAATGTCACACAGACAGTAGACTAAAACCCTGGCTAACTGGATTAATGAAAGTGGGGGTGGGGAGGGAGTAAGAAGTTACGATCTGACAAGCTGGAATTCCTGGCTAAGTGTAACTACAGTGCCAGCACTGGCATTTGCCATCTTTTTCAAACAAGCTGTAAATGCTGTACTGACATTGTAATTGTTTTGAGTCCCACGACTGAAACAATCCGAGTCAAAATCGATATCGCTGGCCACTGCAGAGGTCAACAAGGAATGGAAAGTTACTTGGCTCATGTTTATCTGTAGTGAACTGTATGAATAAAGGGATTTAAAAACCATTCCAATCATATTTAAGAGTCCTTACCACAGTAAGCAAATTTAAGAGAGAGCACACAGCTCTCGTGGAGATGCAGTTGGTATTTGTCTGGTTTGGTCACGTGTAGCACTTCAACATTGCTGCTCTCCATCCCCACAGCCAGCCATTCGCCAGTGGGGCAATATCCAAGAGAAAAGATCTTAGAAGCAAACAAAGCATTTTAGAATATAAATGTACATAATGCTAATGAAAACCATAGAACATTGTGAACTCTGAAGGTATATTAAGAATAATGATTGTTCCAAAGATGTCCTATGCCCTTTGCTATAATCTATTCATAGTTTCAGGTTGCTTTCCTATATTCTGAATCAATAGGTACAGTAATCTCTGTGCACATTTTAGGAGTTCAGAAGCAAATTTGCAGGATTTGCTGCAAAATAATTTAAGATTAAAATAAAAGATATTCTGATTTATTGGTTACAAAACAAGTATGTACTTTCATGTTTCTTGCTTGGATAGACCCTTCCAATTTGTTCTCCACTTTCAACCTAGAACAGACCCTGATTTACTTTAAATCTTGCTGCATCAGTGAACTGGAGCACAGCGTGAGAGGAAAAAGAAGCCTTGTTCCCTACACTGTCTGTCCTGCTACACTTGCATCTTACTTGCAAGCGTACTTCATAACAATGGAGTTATGATTTTAATCACTGTTTTTTTTTCCCATTATTTCCCGTCAGTTCAGCATTAATGTAGCATTATTGCACATTTTATATATACACGTTATCTTGGAACCACATCGGCTGCAGTAATATTATAGGCCAGGTTAAGTTGATCCTTTTGCTGACCAGTACAGGTCAGTCGTTTGAAGACTTGACTTTGAATTCTGATTACTCAAAGGAAAATCACTCATGCAACATTAAGATAAGATTTGTATGCTGTAAAATTCAATGCATCAAATCACACCTTTATATTTGTTTTAATGACCTGAAAACTCCTAGCTTGTCATCAAGGCTTGTATGTCACAAGGACCTGCACAAAGGTGCAAACAATGTTCTTGTATAACTCACATTCTCACAATCACAATCTACAGAGCTTGGCTGCTTGTAACTAGAACTTTTAGTGCTAGTAAATATGACGTAATTGAAGTGTCAAGGTTTTAGATATCGCTTATCGTCTCTTTACCACTTTTCACAGAACTCAAGATATAGTGTATGTATATAATTAACTCACATTAAAATTGGTATGAGATTGTTACACATACATTCTAAAACAATGTTGTTCACAGCATGATCTTCTTCCCTTTGTTTATGGTCTTTGACCAACCTCCTACCCCACTTGCCTCTAGACCTAAATTTATAGACCAGCATCTTTGACTCATGGGATGGCAACTTTGTGTTATGCTGACTAAATTGGGATTTGGTGGCACTGTTTCTCCTATTCTTGCTTTCCCAACAAAATAATTAAGGGAATGCTCTCAGGAGGTGGAGGCGTCCTAGTGTCAGTAAAGCAAGACAAAGGCAACTATTAAAATAGCATTATTGGTCCTGTGGGAATCTTTTTTCTCTTCCTGTGGAGGAATGTCTGACTACTTGACAACGATAACAATACGATGACTGAGATGAGGAGCTTACAATCGGGGGAAATCTAAGATACAGGGCACAGAAAGCAAGTACTTGGGAGACCAATTATTGTTAGGGATTGTGAGGGGATTTTTATTTACAAAGGTTTTCATTAGGCTCAAAATTATTGGCTATCTTACATAAGCAGGGTCACTGAAATGATCTCAGATGATGGGCCTTATTATAAACACAAAAAACATCTAATTTTACAGATAAAGAAAACTCAAGCCAGTTATTTTTTGTGTCTTCTAAATGATATTTAAAAACTAGGAAACAGTGTTAAGCTGTGCAAGGTGTAACTTATCCATGAAAGAAGTCAGTGAAATAAATTTGTTTCATTTAACAGGTTGCTTCAGATCTTGTAACAGACCTTCACATACCTGGGATGTGAAGTCATGCTGCTGTAGTTGTCTTCCTTCCCGGAGGTCCCAGGATCTCACGGTGTTGTCTAAACCTCCTGTCCAAAGCTTTGTGCCATCATTTGATATGTCAATACAGCTGGCCCCATCTGTGTGACCCTGGAATTGCCTGATAAAATAAAATAAATAAAATAGAATAAAGATTTGCTGCACAAGCTTTAGATAAACACAATTATGTTGTTATTTTTGGACTCCAAATCATCATGCTTTTTCACTGGTACTGGTACTAGATCCAGTTAAACAATCCATGCAGGACATAACACAGGCTTCTTGATTATAATAACAATATTGCTTGCACGTGTAATGTTGTTGAAACATTACACATACATTGTAAAATGTATTGATTGTGTATTTTGTGGGCGAAACATGACTGCCAATTGCACACACCAGTGCCCACAAATAGTTGTGGATTGAGTAACTACATTGCTTTTTATATTATTATGATGGGTAGATATGATCTAAGTGCAATAGATCCAAAGTAAGAGCGTTATTCTGTAAAATTACAGTAATCAAAATCTAGTTAAAGTGACCAGAATATTTTTCTCCTCTAACCACTAAAATTCAACCATTTCAAATGATGTACACTTGTTACAAAACTCATGGTTAAACCTATGTACAAAACATTATTACTAAGGTATAACAGTTTTGCATGAACATCTCCAAGTGTTGAACAATAGCAATATGCCTTTTAGCAGTTATAATAGGGAGCACTGAGGTGAGGGGTAGGGAAGGGGCAGTGAAGGGGGCAAAGCATTTATGTTGTTGAACAAAATAATTATGTTTCTTTAGGATGTTTGTGAATATAAACTAGGAAATGGTGTTATGGACATTGTAGATGGTCCGCAAAAGAGGTCAATGAAATCAATTATTTTGATTTAACAGGTTGTTGACATCATCAGAAGAAGTGATTGAGGAAGAGGGTTCTGAAGGGAAGGGACATCGTGGCTAAAGTCTTGGACATCAATGGTAAGATGCAATCAGGAAAAGCAGTCCAAATATAGGCAGTAGATTAGGGATGGAAGAAGTTGCAGAGATAGGAAAGTACATACTATAATTGTTCCAAAACAATATGAATGTACATTCAAAAGTGAATCCAGTTAAAGCCCAAGCCTATACGTATGCAGATTGTTCTTCACATGCCAGGCAAGCTAGAATCAATAAATGAAAAACAATCCTCAGCTCCTTTACTTAGTAAAATATTGTCTCTTAACGTACACTACGTCAATAATCCTATTACCAGTCAGGAAAAAGAGCAGCTTCCCAAATCACCCACCCACAAAACAAAGATCACGATTGCAGTTTGCATATTTCAATTCTTACCGGACTAATGTCTGATTGTGCAGATCCCAGACAGCAATGTTACCATCACTGCAGCACGAGAAACAGACCTTGGAGTCAGGGCTTATAGCCAAAGCATAGCAGGCAGGAGCGGAGGATGTCAACTCTGCCTTTATACGTGGAGTTGGGGCTGCCAGGTCCCAAATGGACAACGTGCTGGCTTCACCACCAACTATCAGGGTCCGGCCATCAGGGAGTAGCTTGCACGATCGGATGTAATTGTCTCGGTTCTGTGAGGGGGAGAACACATATTCAGTATTTTTAGTATCTTTTGTGAAATGCAATACACTCCGTTTTGATTTTTTTTAAAACTGCCTGTGGTTAGTATGAAATTACACAGTTACAATATTCAAATGTGAACAAGGTCCAAAGAGTTGCACTTGGTTTATATCATTTAACAGATAAAATGCAGAAAAAGCAATAGCCAGTTTTATTTATTATTAAATTCAGATGACAGTCCCCTCAATGGCACCAATATATTTCCCACACAAAATATCTTTGTGGTTTGTGAGGGATGTAATTTAGTGCTGATTTATGGCTTGTGCAGACTCGCACCGCTGTTCTCTACACGACTCATAGACATGGAGACACAATGCTTCATCTGATCAGCCCAAATTAGATATGTTAAGATTATAGAGTGCTATTTAAAGTACATCTGGGCAACTCAAAATCATCCACCACTTTAACTTGGATCCCAACACGTCCATAAAAAAAAGTTCAAATACCCGTCTAGTTCTCAATTTATAAACAGAGGGGAAAAAAAATACTCGGGTTGTAAAAATTAATTGGAGCCTTCGTTCAAAAGGGCTAATCCCACCGATTTATTTTTGTATTCTGTGGTTATGTCGCACTCAATAAAATAAATTCCAGATTTGTACAAATGGTTCCAACAACCACAGCTGAAACCTGGCCTGAAACAAAATGGCAGAAGTACTAAAAATAAAGCAAACAGCACAAATCTGACCTATCCTTCCAATAGCACAAGCAATGCCTATCACAAGAGTAAAGCAGACCTTGATATTCCTACATATTCGTACAACTAATCAAAGTTTTTAAATGAACAGTTCCCCAATCAATTTTAGTGCAAAGGTTTCTAGCGCTTTGGGACGTCCTCCCGACGTGAAAGGCACTATATAAGTGCAATTTTATTGTTGTTGTTGTTCTAGTAGGCTGACAACAGTTGCAGTATAAACAGTCTTCTGAAGGTGGAAGGAAAGCACTCTTACTTTTAGATTATTAGAACACTTCAGTAACGTTTCTTTCCTCTATATTACCTCAAACTTTATGCGGGTGGGATGATTTAGATTGGGGCACATCCATTGCAAAATAAATACTGTCCCTTAGTTGCCAGGAAGTCTCTGGGCATTAAAAAGTAAAAAATGAAAATATGCAGTATTGGTCTAGGCAGTTTACATTAAGAAATAAAAGTTCCAAACAGATGATAAAGTTGCAGTCTAGTGGGGTAGCTGATGGTCACTGTGCACACAACCTTGCCATGCCTCAGCATATTTATGAACCTTATGAATTGAGTTCTTCCATATTTTATTTCCATTTCTCCTGCACGTCACTTTAGTGTCACTCACTCATTGAGATCAACCTCTCTAATGGCTATACAAATGCAAACATCCTTTATTATTGGATCATATTTCTTAAGGAATTTCAGACAGAAGTATCTTGATGTCCTGCCCAAGTCTTTGGTAAACTAAGCCCTAAAAATGAAGTTTCACACTCCCTTTGGAAACTGTGCACATCTGGTTCATACAGCTTTGATGGGGGTGGCGGTGGGGGGAAGGAGGGAAATTAGAAAATTGCAAAGCTGGTGTTAAAAATGCACATCAGGAAACAAAACCCATTGCCATTTCCTTATTTGTGAGCTGGATGAACAGCCACCTAGAATTGTTTTATAGCTTCCTGATTAAATCTCAAAAGAGGGAATTGCATTTCCACAGTAGTTTACATTCACTTACCAGGCAGTCCAGCTGGGACACTGGGCTCTTGCTGCCAGGCTGGCTGATATCCCAGACCTTCACACAACCCTTCCCACCAGTGTACACATGTCTCGTGGGGTTGCTGATGGTCACTGCGCATACAACCTCACCATGGCTGAGCGTGTTTATCTGCCGAGCGTGTCTTGGGATTCCTGGTCCAATTAAGGCATCAGGAGGGAAAGGCACAGGCTGCATTTGTCCATCCGCAGTAACGTGGAATGAATAGGCTCTATTTAGAAAAGGTTGAAAGAAAAACATAACTGAAGGATTTTTGGTTAACATCTGCTGAATACTGACCACATTTTTCAATTTTATTTTGCTTGCTATTGCATATATGTTTGTACCTCTTGTGACCACTTCCAGTTTGCATGCTATAAATTAAAAGTACGCAATATTTATTAATATCAGAAATACTGGCGCCATTGTTTCCATTTCTCATCTTAAAATGACTTATATGAAAGACTTATGAAAGACTTGATCTCAACATCTACATATCATAAGTGTAGAAAG
This sequence comes from Hydrolagus colliei, assembly GCA_035084275.1. Taxonomy (NCBI): domain Eukaryota; kingdom Metazoa; phylum Chordata; class Chondrichthyes; order Chimaeriformes; family Chimaeridae; genus Hydrolagus; species Hydrolagus colliei. The sequence continues at coordinate 28,834,324 of CM068742.1, read as the reverse complement.
ATCAGAATTTATAATTTATCCGCATTTTCATAAATCGCTTATGTCTAAGGAGAAGCCTGTTACTGTGTCAAATAACTGATTTAAAAGTACAAGCAGCTTTATCATAAATCTTGCCTTACAATTTCACATGTTTACACGTGTTCGCAAATAAAAATCAACATATGTTATTTCTAGATCACAACAAACAGATCTTTTTGTTAATAATCATTTTGTGAAAAATTGTTCCATCTTATATTCTTTTATTTTCAGCGCCTTGGGACGTCATCCCAACATGAAAGGCGCTCTAAAAATGTAATTTTGTTGGTTTTGTTTTAATGTGAATGATGGACAAGAAACACAGATGCCCATCCAATATTTAATGATGCTGAAGATGTGAAATGCTTTCAAATAACTACTTACGGTTTTCCACCAGGAATGCCGGTCAGATTTGGAGGCATTCCAGGTACACGCATGTGTGGGTGTGGGTCGAACCCAACCTAGGAAGAAGACAAATAATTGATTAGACATGTACCCAGCTACGATAAGAGGGAATATGCCCACAGGGAAGTCCAGTGAAAATCCCCTAATTCAAAACCAAATCTTAGGTTTCTGATGACTTAAGAAGGGTCATTGTACTTTTCAGGCCAGTCATAATAGATCAAATGTACAGTAACGAGCAATCACGGAGAACCATAGTAAAACTAAGAGTCCATCAATCATGTTGTGGGATCTTGCTGAATTCCCCAAGAATATTTTTTAAGCAGTGTAAAATCAGCCTGTGCATAAACCAATATATCTTACCATTGCATAAGGTATATTGTATCTTATGCAATGGTAGATATAAACCCAATGGCAGATCAAAATATCATATCCTCTAAACTCTCCCCTGCTGGTGCCTGGGGGGCGGTGGTGGGTGGGGGGCGGGGAGGTGTAGTGGGTGGAGGGGAGTGATAGTAGATAAGATTTAAAATATAAATTTAAAAAAATGCACAATGCAATTGTCTCCAAATATATACTTGTAAGAACACTATAATTAGTTTCAATACCCTCAGTTCCTATTCTTGATTGTTGATCTATTCCTGCTGCAATGCAGGTTGTATATGACATGATAACAGGACTGGACATGGTTGCAATTCACCCACAGTTGAACAACCTGATACTTTTCACTACCCAGGCTCACACAGGAAGAATGGTCACCAAGGCAAGATACTGAAGTACCATCTTGCCCAATGAAACACACCCCAATATGTATTAATATTTTCAAGATACTTGGGGAGAAATAAAGTACTGTACATGGCTCCCATTAAGATTAAGAGTATCCTTGTTAATACAGTACTAGATATATTTTTTTAGGAAGTAATCGAAGCACTGATCTAACATTCTTCGTCTTCTAAGTCACAAGCTTGATTTACTTAGTTATTTTGCAGAAAGATCAGAGTCAGCAATTGAAATAATTTCAGGTTAAGCACAAAGTTAAACCATTTGAAAATGATGACCATAATTAAGGATCATGGAAATAATGAACCTTTGTGAGGGGGAGGAGGACTGAATTACTATGAACATTAGCCCCATTATTCAACTTGACTATGAGTAATTTTAGCCACTTGTATCTGAAGGACCAAGAGATATAAAGTTAGCTCAGTTAAAAAAAATGATGGGAAAGCGAAGTATAGCAACGGTCTAAAATGCTGCAACAGTCTAAAACGCACATTATTCAAATGTAGAGGAAGGCCTATTAATAAACAAATATAAACTTTGCATTTGATATAATGCCTTAGTATATCAACATTTGTCAAAGCACACTTGACAGGAAACTGCTGTACAGTTAGTGACTATTTGTTGGTGAATGCATTGGCCAGTTTAAGAACAGCAACATCTCACAAGGAGTCGTGTATTTGCTGTAGCCATAGTGACTGCCTATTTTGTAGGAAAATATCTACAATACAATGCTACAATACATGCACATTTTCTACTCCTTCCCTGACAAGAAAATATTTTTCTCCTAGGAGATAAAACAAGGATCATAGAATGTCTCAGAACAAAACCAGGCAATTTAGCCATTTAGGTCTACACTAGTGGTGGACATCGTCATTATAATCAAGACCCATTCTAACCAAGCTGCTGATTTGCTGAGTAAATGGTTTGACTGCACACTGCACCCCTGGCACTGACTATAAAGATAAAATATTAGAATCTCACAAGCGCAGAAATTGTTGAATGATTTTTATATAAAAAAAACAAATATGTGTCAGGTTCAGCAAAGTGAAACTGTGAGCAATACAAGGATGAAGTGAAGACAAACAATGTTCCTGGATAAATGATTTTAAATTGCTATTCGTCTAATCATCATCACGTCCATGGTGTGACAATGTAATGATAAATCTGGTAGCATCAGGAGATGTACTCAGGTGATGATTATACCTCAGGCGCAGAGGATTTTAATGGTCGTTAACTTGGAAGTCCCAAACTCTCTTCAGGGACTCTGAACTTGGCTGGAAATTTTCAATTATAAAGTTCAAGTGGCTAAAGTACAACATGAATCAGTACCAAGCCCTCAGTGGACAAAAGCAAGAGGTGATTTAAAGCAGAAAACTATTAGAGCATTCCAGCCAATTCAGCTCACATGATTAAACTACTTTGTTTCCAGGGAGGCGTTATTTTGATTTAGCAAATGATTGGAACAAGGCACACCTTACTTAGCATTGAAAGCCATTGTACATGGTGAGAGATGTCAAAACACTTAAGCTCTCATGACCTTGGCAGGAGCAGGTAGAATGCAAGCTTGAATCAACAAACCTTGACTTAAGGTCTATGAAGACTTTGAATGACAAAAGGCATGTCTTAATTATAATAGAAATGCCACTGGCAGAGAACCATATAACAAATCATATCCATCTTTTAGCTTTTGGCTCATGACAGATGTAACGAGCTATGCACTTTATACACATGGCTGTGGTATTTTAGATCAGCTACAGCATATAGAGCTAAACGTGAAAATATTGAGGGAAGATATATAATGAAGTTCTTGAATTCATGAAATTGTAAAAACAATGTCACCCAGGTGAAAGAATATTATTCTTAAGACTATTCCAGATATTACTTCAAAAGCTGATGTCCAGTTATCAGATCTGTTGATATTTCTGAGAAGGCAACAACAATTCAGGAACATCAGGAACAATTCAGAAGAAATGAAGGGAGGCAATATAGGCTAGATAGTACAATTTTAAATGGTGTGAAGGAACAGAGAGACCTGGGGATTTGTGTTAGTGACTCGTTGAAGGTGGCAGGACAGGTAGACAAGGCTGTTAAGAAGGCATATGGGATACTAGGCTTTATAAATAGGGGTATAGAGTACAAAAGTCAGGAAGTGCTGACTAACCTCTATAAGACTTTGGTGAGGCCTCAGCTGGAATACTGTGTTCAATTCTGGTCACCACACTACAGAAAGGATGTGAAGACATTGGAAAGGGTACAAAGAAGATTTACTAGGATGGTGCCAGGATTGAGGGACTTCAGCTATGAGGAGAGGCTAGATAAGCTAGGGTTATTCTCTCTGGAGCAGAGAAGATTGAGCGGAGACCTAATAGAGGTTTATAAGATCATGAGGGGTTTCGACAGGGCAAATAGAGAAAAACTATTTCCACTCGTGGGCGAATCTGTGACTCGTGGTCACAGATTTAAAATAGTTTCAAGGCGAAGTAGATGGGAGCTGAGGAGAAATTTTTTCACTCAACGAGTTGTTCGAATCTGGAATGCATTGCCTGAAAAGGTGGTGGAGGCTGATTCGATAACAACTTTTAAAAGGGAATTAGATCTTTATTTAGGGAGAACAGGTCTATTAGGCTATGGGGAGCGGGCAGGGCAGTGGGATTGAATCGCTCTTTTCAAAGAGCCGGCACAGACTAGATGGGCCGAATGGCCTCCTTTTGTGCCGTAAAATTCTATGAATCTATGAATCTGCTGCAGTTTTACAAATGAATGAAACACTGGATTGATAATGTCTGTCCTTTGGATGAATTCTTAAACTGAGGCTCTGTCTGCCTATTCAGATGGATACTTAATATCCCATGGGACTGTCCAAAAATGGAAGAGTCTCTCATGGTGTACTGGCCAATAATCCCCACTCACAATTGGTCACTCACTCCACAGCTGTTTGTGGAACACTCCTATGTGCAAACTGGTTGCTGTTTGTCCAGAAAATATAGAATCACTGCAATTTACAATATAATCTTGTACTAAACAGTAGAACCAGAGGAGAAGGCCTGTGTTTGGACAGGGGGTGGTTCAGAACAAATCTACTGAAATACTACTTCAGTAAGCAAGTTGTTAATATATGGAACTGGCTCCTGAGGGAGACGATGGAAACAGAAATTGTTGTCTGTTTCAAAGAACAGATTAGATTTCTGATAGAAAATAACATTATAATAACAAGGCTTGCATTTGATAAAGTGCTTTATCACGTCTTTGAGACATCTCAATGCCCTTCACAGAAATACTGTAAAGTGAATTGACTGTATATCTCAGGATGCAATATATATTTTGGGACACATGTCAAGCAACTGCCAGGATAGGATGGTGGTAGGCAAACTAGTTGGACCTTGGTCTTCTTTTGCCTTTGCAAATTCTTGTGTTCTTATCCTGAGAAGTGCTTAGGATGTCCTCTTGACGTGAAAGGCACTATATACCAAATGTTAGGACAATTTATTATTATGATTATTATTATTAACGTTTCTTTCACCAATGAAGAAGCTACTGTGCAAGTAAATGACTGGTCCAGTCAATCCTATGCGAAGAATTATAATATGAAGGGAAAGAGAGCCAGTGTATGGATATGCATGAAATTATTTAATTGCAGAACATTTTGGAGAGAAGGAGTCCATTGATCCTCTAATGCTGACTCTGGAATCTTTATTGCTGTAAAATTCTATGGAATTAGCAGATCCTAGAGAAGTACATCAACCTGATTACAAAGCAATCTTCAGATAATGATTTGATGCATTATATGGTGACTGAATCTCTTTCTATCAGCTTGCTAAGTTTCCAAATGGTTTCAGGAAAATGACAAAAACTGTGAAGCACAAAGATGCTGGAGCTGTCTGAACTGTTACCATACAAATCTATTGTGAGCTTTGATTTCTGGTGTGAGGTACTTGTTGAAGTGTACTTTGTCAGCAAGCTATTGAGGGATTCGTCAAGCAACACTCCTGTGATGTTACTTAGCACAACTCGCAATATGTTGCAGAGAGTGGGATCGACTGTGAACTGGTTCATGCTTGTGAGGTAGTGAAAGAACTGGAATTGTTGCTTCAATTCTCTATGGGACGAAACAGATGATTGAAGCAACTATTTGAATATGAAAGTGGAGAACATAGCAATCCAGGATCTTGGAGATTCAAAATGAACTTCTTCAATACATTTCTTGATGTGCTGAGCATTTTTCACAATTTTCAAACTATCAGAAAACTTTGCGATTCTTCCCTATCAGCAAAACTTACACACCAGTGTTTCAATGGAAGCATTGAGAGGATAATGTGGCACATTAGAATAAACTGACAGGATGATAATAATAATAATCCATACATTTGATAATAGCGCTTACCATGTCTTCAAGACCTCTCAAAGTGCTTCACAGAATATATTGTAAAGTGAATTGACTGTATATTTTATGGGCAAAACGTGGCAGCCAATTACGCACAGCAGTGTTCCCACAAACAGTTGTGGATTGTGGAGTTTATAAAGGAATTTGTAAAGAGTGCTAATCAGAAATAACCACTCAACTGGTCTTGGTGCAGATGAAAAAATCAACATCGAGAAGACCCTACTATTGCTTCTAAATTCATATCTGTCCTGCTGTGCTTCAGGTGAGACTTTAAACCATGGTCCTGCCTGCAGTTTCTGGCATATATCAAGATCCTGCGGTATTCTTTGAAAAGAGAAGAGTGTCCTGCTCAACAGTCTTCCAGATTAATGGTCATTCACTTCTTTGCTGTTGGTGGAACATGCCTGTGTGCAAATTGGCTGGTGTGTTCGACAGTCACTACAATTTTTAAAAAAATCTGCTGTGAAGCACTTTGAGACACCAACTTTCTGGGTGCTACCAAAAGCTAGGATTATTATTGTGAAATCCTGGATTTTCTTTTCAGTGCAACATTGGGCGAGTTGAAAATATACAGAATCAGCTATGAGAGTCCATAGACTTTGTGGCAGTTCAGAGGTTCAAAATAACTTGTGAGGAGAGCCTAACAAGTTATAACATTAAATCTGACACATTGTGACTGAAGATTCCATGTGATGAATTTGTTGTGAATGATGAAAACAGCACAATAAAATCCTGAATGGAATTTTAAAAGGTATCAGTTTTTACATGAGGGACAGGGTTTCACATTCTTATTAGTCTATTGTCGCTCTTTTTTTCCTTTTTTCTTTCATTCCCAACTCAAGTTTTTCATTGGTTACCACCAACTGATACCCAAGCCCAGCAGGACCTACAGCTTTAATAAGCAGTTCTCCGAACAAAATAATACTTCACAATTGAATATGTATATATTTTCTTTGATTTATTTTGCCAATTTTAGCTCCTTTTCTCCTGCACCAATTCTCAGAGATTCCACCCAACATCTAGACCGGAACACTTTCCTGAAGAAGTCATACAATCATAGAATTTTACAGCACAAAAGGAGGCTGTTTGAAATTTGTGACCTCAAGTCACTGACACACCCACCAGTGGAAACAGTTTTTTTTAATCTATTTACCCTATCAAATCCCCCCATGATTTTGAAAACCACTTTTAGGTTTCCTCGTAACCTTCTTTGCTCCAATGAGAATAATCCTAGCCTCTCCACCCTTTCCTTATAACCATAGTCTCTCATTCCTGGTACCATCATGGTAAATCTCCTCCACACCTTTTCCAATGCCTTAACATCGTTCCTAAAGTGTGGTGCCTGCCCAGAACTGAACACAGTACTCTAGCTGAGATCTAGCCAGCATTTTATACAGGTTAATCATAACTTCCTGACTTTTGTGCTCTATGCCCCTATTTATAAAGCCTAGTATCCTGCAGGCATTTTTAACAGCTTTAGTTACCTGTCCTGCCACCTTCAAAGATTTACTTACATGAACCCTGGGTCTCTCTGTTCTTTCACCCCACTTAAGATTGTACTATCTAGCCTATATTGCCTTTCTTCATGCTTTCTCCCAAAATGCAACACCTCACATTTTTCCACATTAAATTTCATCTGCCATGCATTAGCCCATTTTACCATTCTGTCTATGTCCTCTTGCAGTCTGCTCCTATCCTCCTCACTATTTACTACTTTTCCTAACTTTGTATCATCTGCAAACTTGGAAACTGTACTCCCTATATCCAAGTCTAGATCATTTATATTTATTAAAAAGAGCAGTGGTCCTAATACCATTCCCTGGGGGATGCCACTGTACATTTCCCTCCAGTCAGAAAAATAACCCACAACTCTCCGCTTTCTGTCTCCCAGCCAGTTCTGGATCCATACTGCCGCTGTCCCTTTAATACCATGGGCTTCTATTTTCCTTACATCTCTTATGTGGCACTTTGTCAAATGCTTTTTGAAAAATGCCTTTTGATGCCTTTTCCATATAAACTACATCAACTGCACTACCTTCATCCAACCTCTCCATTACCTCATCAAAAAGTCACCAATTAATTATTTTTCCCCCTCCTTAGCCTAGGGGGACAGATGCTAATTGTAGCATCTTTAATGCTGATGCACCTAGGATGACCTGGCAACATAATCTGGGAATGCCACCTGCAACCTTCTAGTCAGTATGATTTAGTTCCTTAACGACTAAGCCATCGGAGAGATCTACAAATTTGACGTGTTAACATTTTAATCTTTTTTCATTCATCTCCTCCCTATTTTTTCCCCTTCACTAACATTCTGACCCAGTGCAACCTACTGTGCCAAACTGACTCTCTGTTGCACAAGAAACTAAATGATTTAATAGCACCTAACAAAGGCAGTAATCATACCAACGCTGGAGGGTGTTCGTAAGACGAAGAAACAAAACTGGTTTTCTTTAAGAATATCGCAGAAATGCAGAGACTTGGCAGGATTGTGGATACAGCTGGTATCTGGAGCACCTGCTGATTTCTACAGAGAATACTGCAGTGACAGTCCAACACTTCCACAGCACACATTCTCAGAGGGCAAGTGTAACAGACAGCTTTAAGGGTAGCAGCTAGTCTGAACTTGGATCAGGCAGCTTTCAGCTCATTATTAGTCATAGATATTACAAAAAAGGAAATAATTTTCCCGACCTTATTTAAGAAGAGCTCTGCGCTAAATAAATATAAAACAGCTTTAAAAAATGAACTCTGCAATGACTAAAGAGTTCTGCGCAACTGAGCCATATACACCCAGAAGGTCTCGGGTTTAATTCCCATTCCATGCTGAGTTAGCTGAGAAGGTTCACCAGAGGAGCAGTTGGGATGCTACAATTGACCTTTATTGCCCCTGGGCTAGGGAGGGAGGAGTTAAAAATATATCAGTTAGAACTTGTACACAAGGAGAATGACATTTATCATGGTTTTAGCCTGAAGGAAATTGCCTTAACAGTTAAGATTGCGTAGAATTTTGGTGAAGGCTTAAAATCTGTTTTAGATGGGAGAACCGTTTCCCCACGGTTATTATCAAAAGGCTTTCACGGGGAAATTAAGGTGCCAGATTGCTATCCATTGGTTTTTTCTGAAATGGTTATGCTTGTGGATGTTAAGGACAGGATTGAGCTTGGTGTGAACTGGTGTTGAATAGCTGGCCCATGTTTACGTATGATAAGTGGCCATTTGGGTGCCATTTCTGTTGAACTCTATTTCGCCAGTCTTCAGAAAAGCTGAAGAGAGAAAATTATGGCAAATGGAAGAGCAACAAAAGTGTCCAGTTTTGCATGATTCGATTTCATAGACTCACACCCCCCAATCACTCCCCCACCCACTCACTCCCCCACCCACTCACTCCCCCACCCACTCACTCCCCCACCCACCCACTCACTCGAAACAAAATGCAAACGCATATCTCCAAACAAGGCTACCACTTCAAATCTAGTTTGCAAGATTAAATGCAGAGTGTTGCTTACCATAGGCGGCCGTGCATAGGCGACTACAGCGGCGGCTGCAGCTGCGCTCATCTGGGGTGAGATATTATGCAATCCTGGATAACCTCCCGGGCTACTCAGATCACCATTGATACCTGAATGAGGCACAATCCCGAAAGGGGAAGAGTAAGGGCCTGGCACCGCCAAAGGTGTCCTCAGTCCAGCGGCTACAACACAAAAGAAAAAGAATTATGGTACTTAATAACACAGCAAATTGCATTTATGCAGCGCCTCATACATCAGGAGGATGTCCCAAGGCACTGTCTCAAAAGTTCCAAAATAGACTCACTAGCACATTTAAAGGTAAGGTTTACATTTTTTACTGATAAATCAACATTAAGTATAAAGCTTTTACAATTATTTGACTTTGTAATACTATTTTGCTTCCCTTGAAGATTATCCACAAACCAAAGGCAACTAAAGGAGCCAGAAATTCACTGAAAGCTTGAAACAAATTATAATAGCTTTACAATTATTTTCTGTCTCAAATTATTTGTGTCTTAAAAACAACAAAAATAGGTAGGGAAACTACAATGTATGTATATGTGTACAATTAGGCAACAATAATTATTGTTAATATATATATATACACACACATATATATACATATACACATATATAAATATATATATAAAAACAGGGTGAAACCTTGGCCAAGTTTCCTTACTCCACATGCCTAATAATAATCCGTCCAAAAAAACACAATAATAAAATTGGTCATTTCAATCCACAACTATTTGTGGAACACTGCTGTGCGCAATTGGCTGCTGTGTTTCATCCACAAACATACAGTCAATTCACTTTATAGTATATTCTGTGAAGTGCTTTGAGACGTTTAGAAGATGTGAAAAGTGTTACATCAAATTCAAGGATTTTTATTATTATTATTATATGTATAATATATATACGTCTACTATATAAGCATAACTATGCAACACTAATGCTAGGTTGGTTACCTAATGGATCCATCATTGGGGGTTTGCCAAGACCTGCACGCAGTGCTGAAGTAGCGCTCGTGCCTGGAGTTGGTGTTGGGGTACTGGATTTCATCACAGGAGTGCTGGCCTTTTCATGCTGCAGGGTTATAAAATGGTACAACATTAATTCAAGCATCAGACATCAACATATTCATCACAACAATAACTGAAATGTAGTCCACTTAACATGTTTCAAACACTATCTTTGAAAATACCTCTGAATAAAGGAAAAGTTCAGGATTATGTTATTTTGCTGCAAGTGAATAGTTTTGATACTTTTTCTGACCAAGCCTCCCGTTTGAAATTGTAGCTTTTGGGGTTAATGTGAAGTGTGTGGAAAGTGATGTTTTAAGAGGGCTCTTGTGATGTAACCATTTTGGTGGTTATCAGCAAAATGCGCTGTTTCATAAATTCTCCTGACAATCCCCCCATACATCTACTCATTCACACATTTGATTGCAGTGCGGGCCCAGGTCTGAGACAAGGTACAGTGAGTGTGCATGATATGCAGGGGATTCCCATGAGAATATGCTTATGTCACGAGGCACTTTAACCAGCTAAAACCACATAGCATGTCATTGATTGGCAAGCTTCCAGCTGCTTGGCCAGTGAGGACCACCCTACGCATTAGGGTTTGACTTTGGCGGGTTAACAAAAACTTAGTTACTGGTCAGGCCCTTCAGTTCCTGTTGGGCTGGGTGGTCTGACGTTAGCGGTGCCCTGGAGAACTGCGGATCTGCCTGGCTCATGAACCAGACTATTTAGAGCATCACAGAGGATTAACTTGATTCCAACATTCTGTTGCCAAGCATTTCACTTCAGAGTCAGTTCAATTCCAGGTAAACCCCACTTACTCATCTTCCCAGCAGAGTGAATGATTGTACATAAGAGGAAACTCAATGCCTTGTTCGAGGGAGAAGAGAACAAAGATTATGAGAGAAGGGATGAGGAGGGGTGGAAGCTTATGTGGACTGTAATCAGTGGTATGGACTGATTGAACCTCATGACTGTCTCTGTGCTGTAACGTCTATGTCATTGCAACTTACATGGCTCAGCTCTTTGGATTTGAGAGAAGATGAGCTGCCAGAGGATGCAGTTGAAGCTGGACTACTGGAAGCGTCCTTCTTCAATAGACGTGATTTATCCAGGCCATTCTCACGGGGTGAGTGGGCAGGGCTGCCCCGTGGAGAGGATGGATCCTAGAATGAAACAACATTGGTTACATGGCACCATACAGACACAAGTTATTATAATAAACAAACAATAATATAATTCTTGTATTTGATCTAGCGTCCATTAGGGTCCGGCGATATATCGATATATCGGTAAAACCCAATATAATTTTCATATCGATACGCCGATATAGGCATTTCAAAAATATCGATATATCGAAAAATCTATATATCGAAAAAATCGGGATGCGCGCGCACTGAACTACAAGACCCAGAATGCTCATCTCTATACACAATGACAGACCGAGGTGCAAAGCCGCCATATTGTGTTCATAGTCCTTAAATACAATATACAGGTATGCAAGGGGTGGGGGGTGGGGGGGGAGAGAGACAGCGGGGGGGGTGGGTGGGGAGAGAGGGATGGCGGTGGGGGGGGGGGGGGGGGGGGGGGGGATGGACGGCGGCGGGGGGGATGGACGGCGGCGGGGGAGAGAGAGGGACGGCGGCGGGAGGGAGAAAGGGACGGTGGGGAGGTGGGGGGGGGGGGGGGAGAGAGTCAGGGTGGATGTGATAATATAGATAGGTAGAGATGGGGGGGATGTGAGAGAGGAGAGCGACACAGAGACACAGACAGAAAAACACAGAGAGTGTGAGTGTGAGAGACACAGAGAGAGAAAGATATTTACCTCCTGAGGAGATAGGCCCCGAATGCGCGCACACCTCCGAATGCGCATGCGCAGTACAAAATCCCAGAAAATATTGATATTTCGGTATATCTTGATATGAGCCCATCGATATATCTAAATCAGAAAATTTCCATATCGACGGACCCTAGCGTCCATTGTATGCAATTATGTCTACCAATGAAGAAATATGAAAGGGACTGACTGGGTGATGTTTTGAGTTAGTGTACAGTACTCTAACTTCCAAGATGCGGGTTCAAAAGTAACGCATTCAGTCTGCTATTATTCAAGTGAAAAAGTGATTGAACACTGTAGAACACTGTTCTTAAATGGACCCTGGCCCATGGCATAAAAGGTGTCAAAGTTGCTGTGTTATTCAATAGCTGTGAAGATAGCAAATAGCAGCAAGATAGAGAAAGAAAATCAGTCTTGGAAATTGGGTGCAGGGGAGTAGACATAATATTCTACATAAAGAAAGCACTAAAAAGTGGCATTCTGTACCCCAAACTCCAGAATTGATTATCACCAGTTGTCCATACCTAACCCTTGAGATTGTATGCCATGCATTGGTTCCCAAACCCAAGTACAGTAAAAGCCTGTTTATCTGGCACCCTCGGGACCTGACCAATGCCAGTTAAAGCGCGTGCCAGATATTCGGCCGAAAATGCACAAACAAACATTATTTTAAAAAATATACATTGTGCCGGATAAATTCTGGTTAATCGAAAGGGGACCTTTTTTTTCGAGGTGCCAGTTATATGGAAGTTACAGTTGATTGGGTCACTGATAAACAGGCTTTTACTGTACCAGCAATGAATGGGACTGGTACTTAAATCTACCTGCCAGCGATGACTGGCACTGGTGACCGACCTAACTGCCAATTGGCACTGGGGGTAGAGAGGGAGGGGAAGACAGACAAGTACAAACCTCATTAGAAACATCTACCACCAAGTTGTCATCACTTTTATCCCCGTCACTGTCCTATCAAACAAAATAAAGATTTTGAAATAAACTTCAACCAATTTATTTAACATATATTTAACATCAAAGTTGTTGTGAATGATGAGAGGATCAGTCCAGCAACTAAACTGGACATTGCGAAATAATTAATATTTTCCTCATTAACATCAGATGGCAGGAAACCCAAGAATACAAACACACTGCATCTCTCACATCTATGAAAAATGTAGGCAGCCAAGTGGCTCTGCTTCCCAGTGTACGGGATAGGTTAGATTCACATTGACTTCAATGTACATAGTTGTCCAAATTAATGGATTAGAATGCCCTGATAAGGTGTACTTGCCCTCGGATAGTGCCCCGATTTGCACTGTACACACGCCTGGAAACCTCAGAAAGGGTAAATGCTGCACTACAATTTTGCATAGATCATGATTCGCATTTAATTTTTAAAAAAAGTTAAATTCACAATATAAATTCTTCTTTCACCTCTTACAGGTACAGGACATCACAAACAATGCAGGAAAAGTACATATTTGTGAAAGATAGTGTTTAAGGAGGCAAACCTGGTTGTTTCTGCCGCCTACCATGAATGTACTTACATAATGGCTCATAGAGTCCTTATCATCAACCTTCCTCTTCTTCACATCATTAGAATAATCAGGCCCATTCCTGCGTTTATCTGTGCCTCGCAGGCTGTCAGATACCAACAGGGAATTGCTCTGTGAAGACACAAAAGCTGCTTTCAAAAGAAAATTCCTTTCATTTTCCCTACGTCGCCATGTGAATGCTTACGATATTTAATACAGGTATTTACAAAAACTTTCTGGCCTTAGCAAGTCAACCATCTGTTTAAAAAAGGATATATTTTAATTCTGTATAGATAAGTCCCAAGACTCTGCCCCAAATGAACAACCTCTGCATTTGTATATTCTGAAATAAATGTAGTATGTGAAGTACATTTGCGCATTCCGAGTTGTGGACAACTGATATTTTACATTATTCATTAATTAAAGTAATTTATTACCTAGGCTATAAAGTTTAACGGCTTGGTTACAGTAGCTTGTTGCCAAATAGCAACTCTTTAAGAGGTGACCTAACATTTTGCATTTAGTTAATACTTAATACTCTACAGTATTAAAACCAAGCCTACAACTGCTCCAACAAAGCATTTGCTTCCCACTGGGTGTCTGACGTACAGAGAAACAATCACTATGCCTAAGAGTATCCAAACTAGAATGAAATTTCCATACATGTATGACATTTACAATTGGAAATTTCCCTATGCGTGGAACAGAATATGCACTTGCATCCCAGAGGATTGCACAATTCACCCAATTCCATAAAAGGTAGGCAGGCTGTGTGAACCTAAAGTGTTACTGGGGGTATTGTTGGAATTTCACTAGCTAAAATAACATAGCTTGCCATTGCTCACACTGTTTACAAGCTCCCTAATGTTTGTTCAGCTAGGACTTTGGTTTGTAGGGTCAGTATTGCCTTGCAATACTGCAGATCCACCTGGCTCAAGAACTACTGAGACCACCACAGAGGATCAACTCAATTCTAATATACTATTATCAACAACTTGCCTTGGATTATCCTCCATGGGGGGTGATGGCAGAGGTAACTGTGGAGGTCTCCTGGGAGCCTAAGCTGGCTTCGAAATGTATATTTGGCAATGGAATGATGCACCCCTCTGAGGTGGTCTTGGTACTGTGGTTCCTGAGCCAGGGGGGTTGGCTGGGCAGGTAGCATATACAAGGGAAACTCTCAGTCTGGTCTGATACTCTTGAGCATGGTGATGTGTTTCTACATGTTACTGACTAGGCTGACTACCACCCAACCCCAGAGAATAATGTAGTAGTTAAGACGCATTTGGATTCTGTCAAAAAAAAAGCAGATGGAAGTGACTGTATATAAGGGATGAAAACGCATTTACTACATATGCGCGTGTGTAAACATGTGAGAGAATGTGAGTATGTGTGTAGTCTGCTAAAAAAAACTAAGCATTGGTAAATAGAAAGACGCAACCAAAAATGTCCCATGCATAAATTGCTGACCCATGTAGCAAGCAATTTCAGAGGTTTTTGGGTCACATGACAATTTAACACACCCTCGATTCTCATCTACCCTCCAGTTAAGCTCTAAAACATGCAACAATGAGCCCTTTAAAAGAAAAGGATTAGCATATCCAAGGGAGCAATTTGTTCACTGATGTGTTAAATGCTGTGAACAATGCAGAATAAGTTGTGCGAAAAAAACATTCTAATGGCTTAGATAACTCATGTTTTGAGAAGTTAAAACAAAGGGAGGATAATGTAGAGCTAGAAGACATTCACACGCTATTTTTACAGCGTTTAGCACTTGCTTCCCCTTTCTTTCCAGCATTATTCTAGGGCAGCGGCATGCATAGTAGAAATATTGCACCGTTTAGCTCAAAGGGCAGGGTTTTCACCCACATGTGCAATAAAGCTACTCACGAGTACAAGGACTCATTTGGTGAAAGGAAATAAAAGCTTTCCTTAAAAAACAAATCCATTGAGGCAGTTTTCCAGTGCAGCTAAAGATGGTATTGAGTTACAGGCAGAAGAAACAACAAGAGTGCATAGAACACTTCCAAGTCCCATTCTGTCAACTTCTGAAACCTTCTGCCTACTTCAGCGAATGCTCCTCCAAGGCTAATGCTAAGCTGTCTTTTATTCACGGTCAGTCAAGCTGAAGAACAGCCAGGGGTCTCACATAAATTGTACAAGACTCCAATGAAATTTAATCCAATGTAACCTCCCGTGTAACCTTTACTACTGGTTTACTGCCAAAGGCACAGCCTTCTGGAATACTGACAACACTTTTCATTTTATTTTGGTGGCTGTCTTCCTTATTGTACATTTAAAACCTAGCTCTGGAACTGGTACGACATTGTTTATGAACTTGAGCCCCCAAACAAAATGCAGTTCATTCAAAGTTGTACATTTCACAGAGTACACTGAGAATAAAGGATGCCTGGGAGCAATTACAAAGTATTAATCTAATCGAGAGGTTCAGACAATGTCAGGATCTGCAAGAGCAAAGCTTTTTCAGTAGTTTATATAATTGGCATCAGAATCCTACAATTAGATTTCTGCCTTGAAATTATTCCAGAGTTATTTATTTATAAAAAACGTCACATTAATTACACAGGATGGATTTGCTGAATTCCAGATTTTTTTTTTGTGTTGACAGCATCTCTCACTGCAGATTCTGGCTGCCAGCACATTCACCATCACTGATATGTGATGACATTCGCACTTAAAGATTAATAGTTCTGACATTAGTGCAAGTATATCGGGAAATAATTTGCAGTGGATTACCAGGAAACTCTATGGTCAGTATATATAATATGCCAACTGGAGCAGAAACACCCCTTTGATGACAAGCCAGTTTTCAATGACAGAAATCCAATAGAATATCTCAAGGGCAGCACAGGAGAAAGCGCTTGGGGCTAAATATACATTACAATTATCTTTTACCCCACCAAACATTTTTTTTCCAAGGCAAATCCTAAGGGTTTTCAGATTGCCAACTACATAATCCTGGAGGCTGTATAATTCACAAGGCATTAGTTTTAACCTCAAATGGTGCCAGAACAGTTATTCCAGCAGCAAAAAAAACTATAGCATGCTTTTGATGCACTTCATAAATTCACCTTTGAACCATATTTGGTTATAAAAAGTTTATTAAGTACTCCGGTGTTTTATGGCACACTGCAGCTTAGTTCCTTTAGTACTTTATGAAGGCTGCTTTAGGCCTATTTTGTTAATGTAACAACTTTGACCTTAGGATTAACAAGATTTAGAGCCTAGCTTATAAAATTCCCTGCAGTCTATCAAAATCATGCAGCTGTGGCAGGCTTTGGCTGCAACATACACTTAATCTTCAAGACCAGACATCTTCTCATTTCATGCTAGGTCAGAGTATTTTGGGGTAGGCCAGCCAGCGATGTGATGGCATTAATTCCATTCGCAATGTCAAATAGGCATAGCTTCAAAATCATCATATAGCTCAGAGTCATCGAGCAAAGCACTTGACAAAAGCCAGGAAGCCTTATTACAGTGTTAATAACCTGACAAAGTGTTCAACTTGTTTCATGATAAAAGCCTGCGGGGGTTGTTCTGAAAGACAATGAGACTACTGCAATTTGTCATTTCTTGAATGTGTTAATCTGCACAACTAGCTTGTTCTTCATACTCCCAGCTATTTATTTATTTTCCCTCAACTGAACAAGGTAATCTCTTCATACCTGTTAAATGGGTTAGTTTCTCAACACTTTGAAAATGTCAACAGAATTGTGCCTAAAGAAAATCCTAAGGACAGCAAACAAATTTGTCTCATCTCACATTACTAACCTCGCCCTAATAAATTCTGCTGAAATGGTATCGTTTACACTGAAACCTCTGAGCTGCAGCTCAAATCCCCATACACCAAATATGCTCAACATTACTCTTCCAGCGACAACACACAAAATCTCCATGATGTATCTTGTTCATAGATCCTCTGCAGCTATTTCTCATTTAAATGGAACTATAGAAGTGTGAGATGGTGGTAGTGGTGGATTGGCAGGGCAGAAGCGACACGTGGTTGGGAACTATTTACTCGGATCAGATATCATAGATGAAGTTCCCACCTCTTACATCTCTAATACGCCTGGGATTGCAAAGTGGGAGATTCACATCAGGCTGGTATGATTGCCGATGGGGATCATCCTGTAAATTTCAGCTGCAAATCAACTCGGTGCATATGCCAGTCAGGTCATTTAATGCCTTCTGGTATATGAATTGACACTGGGTAGCATTCTTTACAAACAACAGGAAGAAATCAACTCATCTCATCCCAAATAGAATTTTACCTCTATTGGATTGAAAATGTAAAACAGATTAGAATTTTTTTTTCCATTATTGCTTGTAATGTGCAGAAGTGAAAAGCAAGGATTCATAACTGAATGGACCACAAACAAATGATGGTGATTACAGTCCTATTTGGTAATATTTTCATAGCAAATAATTATGAATCAATCGACATGCAGTAAACCAATCTATAACAATAATACTTGCGTTTGAAACAGCATGTTGGGACGTCCTCCCGACATGGAAGGCGCTATACAAGTGTAATTTCGTTGTTGCCTTATTATGTCATTTGAGACATCTCAAAGTGCTTCACAGGATATAATATATATTATGTATTTTGTGAGCAAAACACACACATGACTATCCCTAAAACAGCTATAGAGTGAGTGACCAATTTTATTCGGGGATATTTGTTGGTCAGGACACCAGGAGAAACTCCCTTTTTTGATTATTGCAGATTTCAATCTACTATGCCTTAGGGTCCTGCGATATATCGATATATCGGTTATATCCGATATAATTTTCATATCAATACGCCGATATAGGCATTTCAAAAATATCGATATATCGAAAAAAACCGGAATGCGCGTGCACTGAACTACAAGACCCAGAATGCTCATCTCTATACACAATGCACAGACCGAGGTGCAAAGCCGCCATATTGTATTCATAGTCCTCGAATACAATATACAGGTATGCAAGGGGTGGAGGGGGGAGAGAGACCGGAGGGATGGGGGGGGTGAGAGAGAGACGCCGGGGGGGTGGGGGGTGAGAGAGAGACGGCAGGGGGGTGGTGGGGGGTGAGAGAGAGACGGCTGGGGGGGGGGGGGGTGGGGCGGGGTGAGAGAGAGACGGCGGGGGTGGGGGGTGAGAGAGAGATGGCGGGGGGTGAGAGACAGCGGGGGGGGTGGGTGGTAGGGGGTGAGAGAGAGACGGCAGGGGGGTGGTGGGGGGTGAGAGACAGATGGCGGGGGGTGAGAGACGGCGGGGGGGGTGGGTGGTAGGGGGTGAGAGAGAGATGGCAGGGGGGTGGTGGGGGGTGAGAGAGAGATGGCGGGGGGGTGGTGGGGTGAGAGAGAGACGGCAGTGCTGGGGTGGTGAGAGAGAGATAGCGGGGGGTGAGAGAGAGACGGCGGGGGGGGGGGGGGGGGGGCGTGAGAGAGAGACGGTGGGGATGTGTGTGTGGGGGGGGAGAGAGACGGGGCGATGTGATAATATACAGATAGACAGATAGAGATGGGGGCGGGGGTGTGAGAGAGGAGAGAGACACAGAGATGCAGACAGAAAAACACAGAGATGGAGAGAGTGAGTGTGAGAGACACAGAGAGAGATATTTACCTCCTGAGGAGATAGGCCCCGAATGCGCGTGCATCTCCGAATGCGTGCGCACCTTGTGCGCAGTACAAAACCCCCGAAAATATCGATATTTCGGTATATCTCGATATGAGCTCATCGATATATCTAAATCGGAAAATTTCCATATCGACAGACCCTACTATGCCTGTGTTCTTTACATCACTTAATACTGAACGGAATTGTCAGTTTAAATGAAACATGCAGGTTTCAACCTGCGTGTGAAAACACTGGCTTAGGCTGAGTGATGTTTCTTGAGCTAATAGATAAAGCAAATTGGCCTCTGCCTCTACTGCTCACTTTCCCATAAATAAACTTCACCCTCCCAACTTAGTCAGGTTAGTCATGACCTCAAGTCAGAAGCAAGAAGGTGAACAGACAGTTTTGATTTAATTACTTTACCCAGAGTGATAAATATGTGGAATAGACTTCCCAGGGAGGTGCTGGAGGCATATTGTGTCAGCAAATTCAAAGGGGAATTAAGTAGCGATTTGGCAAATACATTGATTGAGGTTATAAGAGAGAGCAGTCTAGAATAATTTTATATTTCAGAAGTGGCAAGATGATCACAAATTATCTTTGCTGGTCCAGTACATTGCTACATCATATGTAATAATAATAAATAATGCATTTGATATAAACAGTTTATCACATTATAATATTTCAAGGCGCTTCACAGAGTGTTCTATAAAGTGTGGTGATTGTGTATTTATAGGCAAACACAGCAGGCAATTTGTGCAGAGCATTGTCTCACAAACAGCCATGAAGTGAATGACCATTTTTATTTATCTGGAGGATGGCTGGCCAGGAAAATAAATTCCTTTCTCGTTTAGAATCGTGTTATGGGACCTAAAATGGCCACCTGAACAAGCAGACAGGACCTTGATTTAGCATCTTATCCAAAGGATGGCACCTCCATTCCCTGAGTGCTGCATTAGAGTGTAAGCTTACTGTGGGGCTGATCCCATAACCATCCGATCCAGAAGCGAGAGGGCAAACAACTAAACAACTGAGTCAAGCTGACACCTAGCTTCCCCTATGTGTTGAGATTTAAGAAATTGACGTAGAAAATAAAAAGTAAAAAAACTGCACCATGTCTTTTCAAACACGCTTTGGCATTTCTTCAGGACAACAATGACAGCTTGTATAAAGTCTGAGAGGTTTACAATAAGACACCTTCAGCAGATTTCCACGAGCAACCAAAGTAGTTGGGTGTGAGGGGGAGAAAATACAAAGCGTCAGCAGCTACAACAACAACAACTTTGATTTATATAGCGCCCTCCACGCTGGACGGCATCTCAGAGCGCTTCACAATAGCGGATCCCGGGACCGAGCCAGGGGCAGGGGCAGAAAGGTGACCAAAAGCTCGGTCGAAGAGAAAGGTCTTCAACTGTGACCTGAAACTGGGAAGAGAGGGGGCGAGGCGAAGTGAGTGAGGAAGGGAGTTCCAGAGCCTCGGGGAGTAGTGGCTAAAGGCACGGCCGCCGAAGGTGGAGCGGAGGACTCGGGGGACATGGAGGAGGCCAGACCCAGAGAAGCGAAGGCAGAGGGTGCCGGGTTGGGGGGAGAGGAGATCAGAGAGATAGGGGGGTGCAGAGGAGTGGAGGGATTTGAAAACGAGGGTGAGGATCTTGAAGTCGATCCTCTCTGGGATAGGGAGCCAGTGAAGTCTGGCAAGGACTGGGGTAATGGGGGAGCGAAGCTTAGAGCGGGTGAGTATGCGGGCGGCAGAGTTTTGGATAAGCTAGATTTTGTGGATTGTGGTGGAGGGGAGACCGGCGAGTAGGGCGTTGCAATAGTCCAGCCGAGAGGTGACGAAGGCGTGGACCAAGGTTTTGGCGGCTTTTAAGGTGAGGTATTGCCGGAGACGGTCGATCTGTCAGAGGTGGTAGAAGGCAGTGCTGGTGACGGACCGGATGTGGGGGAGGAAGGACAGTTGGGGGTTGAACCTGATGCCAAGGTTACGCACAGGTTCGGTGAGTTTTAGGAGCAGGCCGGGAAGGTGGAGGAGTTGAGAGCCGTGTGAATGGAGACGTTGACGAGAGCCAAGGAGTATGGCCTCCGTCTTGTCAACATTCAGCTGCAAGAAATTTGTGCTCATCCAGCCCCTTATGTCTGAAAGGCAGGCTGACAGAACATTGGGGGACTGGGGCCTCAAGTTTTGAGATGTAACACTTGTCAAGCCCAACACTACTTCAAATTAGTGTGCATTTCAGCACACTAGTTAAGGTCAATCAATATCAAGATTCAAATGTTTACAGGATATGCATGAACCTAATCTACTCTCCATAATTTAAACAAAGCATTACATATATATAACATTTTCACTTTGGGATAATTTCCTCTTTTTCTCTCCCTTTACCCACAATTATAGTTATTATTATTAGGCTACATAATGGTTGTGGGGGACAAAGAAAACTGTGTTACAGTAGGTTAACACATTAACCATTGATTGCAAATGTGTCAATTTAAAGCAGTTTTTTGCTGTGGCCCCACATCGATTGGTGTGAAAATGCTCAATCATACCAGTCAGGACCTTACTAGTAGGAACTTTTATTCAAACAATCTGGTCTATATTCAATCCAGGCACCAAAGATAAAAAGGCCCCAATTTACTGCACTAACCAGTCCCCAGAGAAGGAAGTATTCACTACAAAGTAGAGAGGAAGAACACTTACAGCTGTTGTATAATCAGGGTTATTTATATTCTGCGAAAGGCAAGAAAGTTTACGCATCAGGAGTACATTCTTCATCATCTGATGCACTGGATTTTCACATTACTTGCATTGTTCAAATCTTAATATCTGCTGGATATTGGATCCACATGAGAATAATAAATCAAACCTATAATGGCATAGTCATTGCTGGTCGTGATAAATAGGTTAGTCTAGTTTCTGTTTCCAAACAGGAAACATTGCTGGTAACCTAAATGAATACCAAATGCTAATCAAAATAACAATGAAACTGTACATAGCCTATGTGAAGTGCAACTGGAGAACCATTCCACTTTACCCTAAACAAGGGGACTGGGGAACGCAATAGAGCTGACATATGTAAATCCCTCTTGTTTTCCCAATACACTTTCTCTGGCTGCGTGTCACACTTGATTTCAGACAACAAATCCAGTAACTTTGTATACCCCACTCCCCCGCCCCCCACCCCCAATATAGCCTGCCCAGTGATTATCTTTAAATCCCAGCAGCCTCAACCAATGACCCTTGACCAAAGTCATATTCAGGACTGAGTTTCCTTTCAACTCCTAATAACTCATGCTCTGGGATGCTTTCACCTCTTAATAAGTGCTCTTGGACTCTACCATGTGTGAGAGGTGCTATATAAATGCAAGTTGTTGTAGTCTGTCAAAAGTAAGTTAACAAGATATTATACATATATAAATAAATTATAACAATATACTTGTCCTTAATTTGGATTAGCCCTTATTATGTCGCTAACCATCTCAAAGCACTTCACATGGTTTTCTATAAAGTGTCTATTTCAGGCAAATATGGCACATAGAAATGTCCCACAAAGTGAACAACAAATTTTATTTCCTATTCCTACTCTTTTTGACACTTTTCAAAAAGTCCTATTGGGATCTCTAACCTGAACAGGCAGAAAGAATCTCAGTTTAACATTTTACCTGAAGGACACAATCTCTAACAAAGAAGCACTCTTTCATGGGAGTATCAGCGTAGACTATAGCTCATGGTTTTAATGTGGGGCTTGAACTCACAACCTTCTGACTCAAAGAAGAGTGTAACCAACTGAGCCAGGCTGACTCCTATAAAAGGCAAATATGCCAAGGATTATGTTTTGATTCCTTTCCATATCCTTTAACATTAACTTTTTAAAAATTAAACTTCCATCTTGTGCAATTCACGAATTCAGTATTCCTCATCAACATATCATTGATGATATTTAAGAAAACAGTAGCATTTTTCCTTTTTCTCTCCCTTGCCAAAAATTGCCTTCTAAGGCAACTTTTCTAAATATTTCTAGAAGAGCAAAGGATCACGATCAGACAATCCGTTTCTTTTAAGTCGAAGCACGTACAGAAATCTACACCGCCATAAGAATCCACTTTCCATTTGTAGCTATGATTCCTGAGCTCTGACAATACAACAATATGTTCCAAACCAGCCAATCAAGATCTCACCTCTGCTTCCAACTACCATCTAAAATAGATGGTTCATCAAGCACAGACCTAAAAGGCTTAGGAAGAGCAGGCAAGGACACAAAAATCAGACAAACAGTTGTAGCATGTGACCCATCGGTTGATCTGAGGAGCAGATTGATAAAGCATGTCAACAGTGTGGCTTGGATCCTCCAGTGAGTGGGAGGCAGGTCACTCTATTTTCCCCTCTCAGTTATACAACTTTCATCCACCTTTAAAAACATTCTGAATTACTTGCTGTTTTGTTTGCTTTGTTTATACTCCAATCCCACCCTCCTCCCAAACACTGCAATGCAAATATAGTGGTGCCATTGTTCCCAGAGGTACTGGCTACCTTCTTATCATCCCAACACCTAAGGCAGTGGCAGCACCACCAGAGACAGCAAAGTGAAGATTTAACAACAACAACAAACTACATTTATATATCGTCTTTCATGTTGAAAGGATGTCCCATGGACCAGCATGTTTATTTGTGCTTGGATCTGCTAATCTCCAAACTAAGATTTCAAACCACTGGCTGATGCAGACTGCAGGGACACAAAATTAAAGTCACAATTTGCAACTTGGAAACGAATGTCCATTTTACCCACAGTACCAGCAGCCAAAAGCTAAAGGTAATGGTAGAAGTGCTTCTAAAGTTAAAACTGCTCCACAGTATCCTGGGTTATAAATGTGACGAAAGCCACTGATAATTAGTAACATGACTCACTCAAGAAGAGGTGAAGATTATTTATTTTACTCCATTTAGCAGTACGTCAAAATGATTTGCTGTGTGAGGAGAGAGATATTTCCTAAGCATAGGGACCTGCTGCACTAACAGAGTCGAAACAAAACCTGACATTTACACACTGTAATTTCTTCAAATAGCTGCATGTTCCTACTACTAAATTAGCCAAGCACACTAAATGCATAATTTCCCAAACTATTACTTAAAAGCATTTTAATGCTTAACATAGCATTACTTCCTGTCATTGTGAGCTGTGCGGTTTGAAGCTGACATAATGGCTAATCTGGGCCTTCAAGCTGACTCTCTTGCCAACTGAATTCAAAAGAAAAACCTCAAGTGGCAAATGCAAATGATCTTTTGAAAGGAAAAGCCAATCGTGCATCATAAGCAAGATGGCAGGCTCCCTAATGTGAATATAATGCCCATTATTCAGATATGTTTCCTCAGCTGCCACACCATTCCCCATGGGACCAATACTTTCCAGGCCGTAAGAAATAAAGGAAGCATGTCTGCAAAACAGACCTGAAGCCCATGACAACTCATTTATCCTCACGAGCCTAACCCAAGCATAATGTGGTTAATGCACGAATGAGCTCATAGTGTTGATAAATAACTTGGTGTGCCACACATTTAAACAATTAGATAGTCATTAAGCTCCAAGTAATATTATGTGATAATTCTATGCTGCACCTGGTGCAAATTATGACATTTTAATTCACCTACATACTCATTATGATACGCTTTATGCATGTGTGGCTAACTGAATCTTAATGAAAGAAACAAAATGAGGGAAAGAATAAAATATGTTCAAGCATTAAAAGGATGTAATTTTCAAAGATGATCTTTATCCACATGAGGGGAGCAATTAGGATATTACAGAGGAAGCAGAGGATTTTCACTGGCCCATCATGTCCATTGAATAGCAAAAAAATCAAGAGCGTAGCAGATTGGAAATCTTACAGAAAAATATTGGTAATTTTCAGCAGTTCCTTTAGAGGTCAAAGCGTAATTAATAGTCATAGAATTAAATTAATTGATTAAACCATGTCCCAAAGCAAACTAAGATTACCCCCACTATGTAAACTGTACCAATTCATTCTATTATTTTAAAATGGGAGTAAGGTATCTATTCTGGGCATAAAAAGGATTCCTGTCAATCACAGACATTTAGTCATGTATAACAGTTTGAAATGATTAACTCCTAGGCATCCGGTATGAGTCTATCCAGACAACCACCAGAATTGAAGTTGTCATTGGAAGAATCAGGAACACGTGAAGGCTTAAATAAAATACAAGACATTATTTAAATGTTCAATTAATTTTAACTGCAATAAACTGAGGGTTAAAAGGCGAATGTCAACAAGCCTTTGGCATTAAAAGTCGTGTTGTATTACCCACTTTGCTTTTGAATGGTTTGGATGAAAATTAACATAAAAATTAGCACTTAATATTGATGAATAACACGGTGTTTCCAATTTACATGGGGTGGGGGCGAAGCAGAGAAAAATCAGGAGAGCAATGAAGAGATGCGTGCAAAGATCGGCACTTCAGAATTTCAGTTGTTACTGGCCAATGGATAGCCAGAGGATCTTTTAAATGTAGTTTTATAATTAAATTTTTTATTGGAATCGGCTGTAGTATAACTGGATTTATATTGTAGTTGATGGCATCGATTCCATTCTGAAACTATATGCTGGACTTTTAACATCTATTCAATGTGAAAATTGCTACGGCTGCAGCATAAATGGGGCATAAATCTTGAGTACTCAGCTCCATTCTGCACATGGCTGCACAAATTGATTTTGTGCACTATGGAAGAACAGCGAGATCGTAATGTTAGAAGGAGAATTAGCATTAGATCAGTAGTGTTTTATAGGGATGGAGTTGGAAGAGATTAATCTAAAGATGCAACAGAATCTTCAAAAAGGCGATATTGTCAGATAAGGAATCATTCAGAGTTATCCACTAATCTTGAAGAGAGCATTACCTAGGTATATCCATGCATTTATTACATCTAGGCTCAACTACGCCAACTCCCTGCTTGTCAGCCTTCCCACCCTCGACTGTCTCCACTGACTCCCCAAACCCCAGAGTTAAAAATTCTCCTTGCCTTTAATGTTTTCCAGGCCTTCCTCCTTCCTACCACTGTGACCTGCTGACCCCACATTGACCTGTCCGCTCAGCAGGCCTGTCAATGGTTGGACTTTCATCCTCTCTGCCATCATTCATTGGAACGTCAACCCAGAATCCCCTCAACTTGCTCCCTCCCTTACCAATAAAATTTTGAACTTGAGAGGACAACAAATTCCATTGGTCGGATCATGATTAGTAGAAACCTGAGAGTAAGGATCCTAGGTTTACTTCTCAAAGAAAAAAAGTGGTTTGTTTGGTGCAATGGCATTTAAGTTTTACTTCTATTTGCAATGCAAGCCGCTATTTTCTGTTGTATATTTGTTTCCCCACCTTCTTCTGAACAACAACAAAATTACATTTTTATAGTGCCTTTCACATCAGGAGGATGTCCCAAGACAGTGAACATGCCAAATATGGGCGCCAGACATTCCTGCTTCTTTTGTACATTAATCATGCGAACATTAAGACAATATGCCAACATATTATTTCACCTAACAACCTCAGAACCAAGCCAGATATAGTCCACATTTAATGTCCATTCCCTCACCTCAAATAATTTGAGCTAATGACTGCACTCCTACTGACTTCATCCAAACTCTGAAACATCATCGCACTGACACAGCAATGAAGGGGGCCTTCATCAAGCCCATTATCAGCCAGCCACTGATGCAACATTGATGACTTGTCCAGAAAATCCCAAAGATTGGAATAAAATAATTGCAATTCAAGCCTTACAAATTACCAGTGCCATCAGTGCTCAGCATTCCATCCAACAAGGTAAACCAGTTGGATTCCAGGCACCAACAGCATCATCTTATATGAGAACCAGTAATTGGCTAGTTAAATACTACATCAACCAAGCAAACATTGTTTCAACATTTGATGGGCTAATGCTCCCACAAGTTTTGCGAAGTACTGTGCACAATGGTGTTCTACTGACCACAGCTTGCTCATAATGCTACAGCTACTGCTGAGATATTTGCATTTCTATGCGTTCACAGTATGATCTCTCGGCAGTGGGAGAGCAAATGATAAATGAACATCTGAGGTAAGTCTGACAGATGTATGGTTACATTCATTAAGCTCTCTAGAGGTAAACATAGACGTCAAGTGCTTTGGTAAGTGCAGCCACCTAAACCTCTTGTCGGGTCCAAAGCAGCTTGAGCTTGATGGATCATTTTAAATTTACAGTAATTAAATTCACTAGGAAGTTTTGCCCATAAGGAGAGATGGGAAATGAAATTTTAAGCCCATGAGAGATTTGGCCACAAGAGGAAATTAACTGGTCAAGATTATTTTTTTGTGTGTGGAAACTCAACAATAGATACATTGCAAACCGTGCACTATACTAAGTGGCCACTGTTTTCCTATGTTGGGAAACAAATGGGAATGACAGCATTTTGGCTGTGCTTAAGAATGTTTGTCAATATTGTGCTGCAAATGTATCATAAATCACTCAACAGCAACAACATTTGGGCAGACTTTTTAAAGTCATTTTGAATAATAATTTGTGGAGAATTAGAGCATTAATACATTTGATTTGGGGAAAAAAATCTATCATAAATGCCACCAGCGTTTACACTCACTTATGTTGTTGCATAACTTTACATAGTAAATTTATGATAGGTTCCAAACAATGTTCCTTCTGTGGTATAAACCCTTGTAAAAACATTTTTTTAAAAACTGCCAACAAACCAAGCCTATGAAACAAAAGTGCAAATTAACGCCTACAGTTTTTCCTCAGTAGGTAAACAAAACTGCATTGTCTGCCTGATTAACACATGAAGAGAAGGTACATGGATGTAATGCAACATTGATGCCATGGCATAACCAAGATGCTTTAATACAACCATTAATGAATAATCTGGAAACTTCATTATATTGTTGGGAATGGCAAGGGTTGGGGCGTGGGGAGGAAGGAAAAAGAGACACCATGGCTACCAGAGTCAAATCACATATATGGCTCCCATTTAACTACAAAAAGACCAATGCATGTTTAACCTTTTTTTAAAAAAAAATGTAGCTTGAATGTAGCTCAAGTTTAGTACAAACTGGTCTGAATTTACCTACAATAGAGTACAAACTTGTAGATTAAAGATTAGTACATCATAGTAAGACATAGTCCATAGAATTCCAAATCACCTGATGTTATCAGCGTTCAATGATTACATCTTTGATGGGACTCCGCGTAAAGAATTTGGGGTATGGAAGGGAAGATAGAAAATGACTAAGAAGCTATTGTGAACCAGAATAAACTCGACTCAGTAGGTTTGTATTATAAAGAGGTAATTAAGTTATTTTATTTAGATGGAAGATGTTGCAGTGAAACTTACTTACAAGTTTTTATCTGCTTCCATTTTTCAGAATTGTGTCTTACTACCTGTTCTTTTATCAACAGAAAAGGTATTGAATACATAGTGGAAGTGGGATATTAGATGTACTTACTGTGCCCGGGTCTCGCTCTGTTTCCACAGTAACCACAAAATGCATAGACATGATGGTTCAGACACAAGGGCAAAAAAAAACAAAGAAAAAAGAAATTAGAACGCAAGCCAACAGATGCTTTCATAACAGCTTTTATTCATACATTTCATTGCACATTCCTAATACATCTTTTAAAGTTCCACTTGTACTTTTAACATTATAGGTACAACAGTTCTTTGCATAACAACTCTTGATCTTGGAACCAAAACAGAATAAATTACTGGATTGTTATTAAATTAAATGGCAACAAGAGTTATTTCGGCAAGTGCAATTCTTATTCATTAAATAAAATGGATTCACAGCACATCAATTGTCCTCAATGTAGGAGTTTGATCCCCAAAAAAAAGAATAATGTCCAATTTAACAGGAGCAAAATTATTTGACATAATTATGACTGGAGACTTAGCAACATCCATTTTTTCTCATATTTGCAGAAACCTCTGTACAAATTTCAAAGACAAACAGTATGGATGGTTTTCTGTTGATGTCATTGTCCATCAAAACAGTTTGCTTTATCAGTAGTAGTAAAAATGCTGCAAGCCGTAAAAATGTGAATAAAACTGCAGTAAAAACCCAAGCAACTTAAATCTGCCTTTTTGCTTAGTGCAACCAGCCACAATAAATTGTAAGCTTGTGAAGTGAGGGAGGAAAACTATTAAGAAAATGGGAGTAAGATTTAAGATTAACTAGTTCAGATAATATAGCTCAAGATCATTTTTTGTTCCAAACACACTCTAGAAGATCAATGCTAATAAAAAATAAGTCATTTTCATAACACTATGGTCATTTAACTACTCATGCTGCATTTAGCTTGAATCTGCCAAAATAAATAAAACTGTATAAGTGATGCTTTGCCGCCACGTCCTAGGATAGGTTTAGCAGTCAGTGCACAATGCCACCGTCGCTCCTCAGCTAAAAAAAAGTGCTACTGGTAGCAAACATACACCTGAACAGGGTGAATGAAGCCTAATGCATATATTATATATATGCAATCATGTGCCATTGTGGAGGCAGTGATATGAGATTGATACTCGCCTCCACCTTTGCACCACTTTGAATATGCAAGTTTGCCAGATCACCATTCCCTGTTATTTCCCATAATTGAAGTGAACTGCTAAAGTCACTATGTGAAGAATGGAATTCTACAGCTGCCAAACTTTAGTGGGGGGCTTGAGAGTGGGAGAAAGAAATGACACAATTTATACTTTTAAGTTTAGACCAGGTTAAAGGAGGTGACACTCACTAGCATCAGCCCAATTTACAATTTGTGCTTTCCCTAAATCTATTCAATGATATAGAAATTATGGCCTTTTTATGATTTCACAAGGAAGAAGTTTTGAAAGAAAAAAAATACAAACTGAACTTCAACAATCTCCAAGGCTGGCAAATGTTTGAATCAGAAAGAAAAAGAAAAGGTTGCAGACAAATCTTCTGGGAGTAGGTTTAAAGGAAAGAAGAGAATAGTTTAAAGATAATTGACCGTTTCTTCCTCCTCACTATGCACATTTGCAACCTAAAGTCCCAAATGTGCTACTAGGAGGAATAGAGTGGTATCATAGCCATTAAAATAATTGTTGGATGTGCTACAAGAGCCTTCTCTAACAACCACCTCAACTTTCCTTCCCTTTTCCCCTTTGTTGACTAGACCGAATCTGGTTGTTTTATTTAGTTTGCACATGGCTTGATATTTCAGCAAATCTAGAGGTTTTCCAGAAGATAGCTGGCTTCAGGCATCAGAAAATAGATTTAAGTCCACTATGGACACAAAATGTCAAATTTTACGAACTAGATTCTACAATTTGTCCAATATTTCTTAGTCACAAGCAACAATTTGCTATCAAGTCAGAAATCAAGTTGTTCATCTCGCAAACTAAGGATCTGCAAACCAAATCAATGCTGCCATCCAGTCAGCAACAAATACAAATTGTGTTATGCATAATGACTGTGTCGAACTGCATGTCATAGCATCGCTAAAATGGTTACTCTCCTACTTCAGAATATCTAGAAAAATTGCTGGCTGGATAACTAAAGTTACTGTTTCATAAAGCTTTTCTTTAAATATAAAGACAATCTTATTGCACTCTCAATTGTAAAATTCTTTTTTTAATAGAATTATTAGTTCTGGAAAATTTGCATAGATTTACAGATGCAGTGAGGAATATGGACCATGACTTACAGGATTATATATTCATGTTGAGGAATTTATCAATTTACAAATTATACTTCATGCCCAGCAAGGCAGCCTGGTGGCAAATGGCTATATGGGGAGGGAGCGGGTGCAAGAAAGAGGAGTGGGCAAGGAATATATTGTTTTGGCTGGTGCTGCAGAACACACTTTTCATGGTGAGATCTAGAATATGGTTGCCATCCTGCAATCGCCCTTCACCAGCCACATTTTCCTCCCTCCTCTGATTTAGTGGGTAAATCAGGAAAGAGAACCTAGAATCCTTAGTATTTCTTCAACTTCACTCAAAACACTTTTTGGAAAGCTTAAGGCAAATCCACTCCAATTACAAATATTTGGATTAAGAACCATATTGTTACTTTAAAATGTGTAAGGGCCTTTACAGGCCAAATAGGGCAATCTAGTCTGGTCTTACACACACTGAATGGTCATGAGATCACTCCATGGTTTAGTGCAGTTTGTGAAATGGGGGAAATTTGCTAAGGCCAAAAAGTACAAAAATACTTAAAACTGGCAACCAGGAACCACAAGCGATGGGTTTCATTGTATCCATTGGTAATGCTGCTTCTAGATGCCTCAGATCCACACCACAGGAGGAAGCAGTGCTGTGAATTCATCATAGCATCAATAAAGCAGATATGCTGCAATAACCATAGGAAACAGAGGGTTTCATAGCCACTTCCACTTCACAGCATTAAGATACATTGGGATACATTAGTTTACTGACTTATCTTGCTTGTGTACGCATAGATTTTGGACCATTTGTCTGATCCTTTTGAGAAACGGCCAAGTTTTAATAGGTATTCAGAAGGGATTGGAACAAAAAGTAGACACTTGAGATCAGTCTATCAGACAGCACACATTACAAAAAGTATTGGCGCCAATGCTGTGGAGTGGAATCCCCTTGCCCATCATAAAACGTCTGCTTCTTTACAACGGGATGCCCTCCAGACTCACCATGGGGTCCTGAAAATACAATTACATTAAGAACCAAAAGTGATCTTGCCAAGTTAAACTAACTGTACACAATGGCATGAGCATACATTAATCTTGCCCTTCAATTTCTGCTCAAAAAAAAGGCATTGTATTTTTGTTTTGTTTTTCTTTTCTAAACGAATTTGGTACCAATAGAAGGTGGGAACTGCTGCAGTACATCCCATTATACTGGGGACATATGGTACTATTTTGGCAGTTCAACATGGCATGGCACTTGTAACCTGGGTCATTACATCACAGAAAACCATATACAAATTCTTCATAATGCAATGGGTTCACAATTCCAAATTCTGGGTTAAAAGGACAAAATGTTCAGGCAACAGGTATGAATTTTTTTTTGCATCTGATATTGTTTTGAAAGCTGTACAAAAGAAAACTAGCTGTGAAAGGATTTAAATTCTCAAAACAGTTCTAGTCAGGTCTGCCTTGCCTCTCACCTCTGTGGTGATCCGCATCATGGTGCTTCTTATCATCTTTCATGGAAAGGTGGGACTGTCCACCCAAAGCACTTGATAGGGCCAATAGGCCTGCGCTACCGCCAAGTGTGGGGATTGATGGAGGCTGGAGTCCTGATGGGTGAGGGGTGAGAGGCACTGGAGGTCCGTGGCCATGGGACAGATGTTGAGCCTGAAGCTGCTGTTGCTGTTGATATCGAGACCACCATCGATTGCCAGTGAAACAAAAACAAGAGAAGAAAATGAGATTGTTACTTTTATTCTGGATAGCTGGTTTTCCCAGGCAGATTTCAGCAACAAGCGCAATGCAATTCTAGCCGTTAAAAATAGTTTAAGTCAATTTTGTAGTATTTACTCAAAGAGAATCTTGCTCCCCTTATCTCCTCAACTTTAATGAGCATTAGTGGAATGACACCTTTGCTTAGTGGGAATACTGGCAGACTTGTGTCTATAAAAAGAAACCACAAGCATGGAATATAAATAAGTCAATTCAGTCCATCCAGATTAAGTGCACTGCATACATGTCTAGTCTCCACACAGAACATGCTTTATGTGGATTCTCAAGTCCATTTTGACATGTGGCACTTTTAATTTGGAAGGTTAGTTTCCAATTCTGAAATTGAAACAGCTAATTTGTTCAGTTTTAACTTTCTCTCTCCCCCCACCCCACAAACACACATGTATATTTCTATTTTAAATTCTAAATAAATAAAGACAGCTATTTTACCACAATTATATTTTGTAATCAAAAACTCAACTCTAGATCATAAAATAGCTACATGGTTGATATATGTGCTCTGACAGAGTCATATAAAACATTATAATGAGAATACTGAACCAGAGTTAACTAAGGGAATGAGTCAATACATACATTGATCTGATATGGTTATATATAAAACTATATAAAAAATAATCTGCCTGCATAACAGTAAGTTGCAGTATAATATACACACACACCCAATATAACAATCCTTAAATTTGCACTTTGCAACCCAAATAATGGAATTGAATATCACTTAAGTCTAAAGGATTGCACCATTTTAGAGCACTTATGTTGTAGATGGAAGTACATCATGTTAGTTTTACATGGTGAATAGATAATACCCTTCACGATTTAAAATGTTCTTTCACAAAAAAAAGGATGGGTATTGAAGTTGAGATAAGTTATCAGACCACTCAACTCATTTCAAATGGGTTTCAAGATCACTTTCTTCTCGTTTTCTCTCCTCACCCCCAAGCCCTTGTATTCATGCAAGATATAGTTCCAACAGACAATGGCTCTCTAAAAATGTGATCAGGTGAATGAACGTTCTTGATTAGCAAGTATGGACAGTGAAAATTCAATCATGGTGTGCCACTGAATCTAAACCCGCTCCTGGGCTCAAAATCTAGCTAATGTACTGTACAGCATGTAGGAATGTAAACACTGCCACTGTCCCAGCTGAGATTAACTCAGTCAATGACTACAGAAAGAAGTTGGACCATAAAGGAGCAGTTATGGTCAATTCGGGTTACCATGACCCACTAAACCATCAGAGGAGCTCTTCCAGTGTGTTCCTAAACAATGTTTAGAAATCTCAGTACAGAATAATTCTAGAATTATTTCAGTAAATTTCTAATCTATGGCACAGCTTTCCCTCTTAATACATCACTTTCTAACCATCTGAAACCTGGTTATACTGATAGATATTTAATATTAACAGCAGCCATGGATATTTCCATGCAAAAAGAAATCAAGATAGGTGTATTGGGAATGCCTATCATTTTGGTAGAAAACAAGCAATACTACAAACATTCAAGAATGAATCAATCCTTCATTCCAGACATGGAACAAGCAAATCATTAGGTATTTAAAAAGTACTGACTAGCACGGTTAGATTGCAGAGTATTTCATCTTAAACATAACTGGCTCTGAAACACTGAGGTTGCTGGTGCTGGTGTAGCCTTATTTACTCGACAGAACCCACAACATCACAAAAACTGCACATACACAAACTTAAGCAGTGGTTGTGAAACTGTGATTGGGATTATCTGTAATGGAAGACTATCATATATTGCTTAGTAATGCTAAAACAGCATTGCTGTCTTGCACGGGTGGATCTGCAGACACCTCTAGAGGCAACAATAACACATTGCTCACATTGATGTAAGCAGCAGGTCTTCAACATATATGTTGGATTTAGACTAGTGAAAAATAGAAAGCATAATACCTAAGTGTTTGGTTTGCAAAGTTCAAAAACTGATCTTTCAGCAACGGAGATCAATTTAATAGATTACATTGCTTGCATTACTGGTAGAGGCAGATTACAATTTAAAACCAGTACTACCTTCAGCATCTCCAGCTGCATGAAACAAGATAGTTCCATAAAACCCAACGGTTCCATAAAACCCATTCAGATTGGGGTTGGGTGGGGAGGGAAGAAGAAAAGTCAATGAGAGAAAAGGAGAAAAATAGCAACTAATAGTAACATGGCATTCAGTTCATGTCATCATAATCGGAATTAACGTATGGATAATGTACAGCACATAGTAAGTAGGGTAGGGTGCAAACCGCCACAAATTACACCAGAAATCCCATTTAGAATTGCAAAATGAATGAACAACTATTGGTTATTTGTGGAGGAGGTTGCCGCATCCCGAGCCAAGTCTTCATTCCCAACTCTGAAGGCAACTGGACCCAAATAAAAAGAACAAGCCATCCTCTCAGTACTTCGTACAGTCATTTGTCAGGGAGTCCTACGTTGTGCATTTCTGGCCTACATGGTCTTCCCCAGATTGTACTTAATTGGCCTCAGCAATCTCTAGTTTAGAACTTAGCTAAGGTTCCCATTCCAGATGATTCAGAGGCCTTTGATGTGAGACAAGGACAAGACTGGACTCAGTTTTGACAATCCGTGGTCAAATAGCGTGTTGATATGAATAATTCCTTAAAAATTAATCGCTTCAATCCAAGACTGTTTGTGGGATACTGCTGTGTGCAATTGGCTGCCCCATTTCGCCCACAAAACATACAATCAATCCACTTTACAGTATATTCTGTGAAGCACTTTGGGATATCTCGAGGACGTGATAATGTGCTACATCAAATGCAAAGATTATTATTAATAACAATAGCGAGTTGGGAAAGTGATAAGATGGCAACTAGCTACAGTTTAACTATATGTAACACATAGGTCAATATTGTGGGGAAGGCTTTAAAATTGGATTAAGCACAATACACAATCAACAGGTAGTTATAGCAAGTGAAGCTCCTGGGAGCTTTGCAACAGTAAGCAAACATAGATTGACAATTTTTTTTAAAAAAATATTATTTGGTCCACTTTACAGTATGCTCTGTGAAGCACTTTGAGACATCTCAAAGACATGATAAGACACTATAACAGTGCAAGGATGATTATTATTTGTGCCCATTTGATTTTATATTATTTTTATATTCTGAGTTATAGAATACCGCCTGAGGAGTGAAGCCTACTTCAGAATGCAAAAGTGGATAAATGTTCAGCACTATATTCTACCAGACCACTTTAAAGTCTGAACAGCCATTATCCCACAACAAGATGACTATCTAAAACAATGAAATGTTTTGGAGTCGGAGTGAAAGGCAGTGGCAAAGGGGTGAGAGACTGGATGAGAGGCCTTCCTGCATATACACACAAATGACATAATTGCCAAGTTGTGCCATAGTGTCACAACTGTAAATTGAACAGGTGTAGGAAAACCTGTAGGTGTAAGAAAACAGTTAAGCTGTCTGCATCTCCTCTTTTGATTTTGCAGTACAAAACGCTACTCAATTATTGTTGGAGGGAGAAGAGGGAAGGAAAATCAGAAGCTGGTCTTGATAACAGCATTATGGTCCACCAGGCATGCCCATTAGTACCCAATTAAAAACTTGACACCTGCCATTGGAACTATGTTCACTGAAACTGAAGTAACAGGTCAGTACCATTACTAATTACCACCACCAATTCCCTCCATAAGTGTTGTGTCCGATTTTTTTTGAAAGGAGCAATGAAGCATGTACAGACAACTGAACTGACAGCAATTAACCACAGACCTTATGAAAATAACTGGAATGTGGATAGATTAAGCCGCAGCACCAACTCAAAGAAGCTTACAAGAACAGAATTTTTTCCATCTCCGACAAGCAAGAGCATTAAGCTAATTTGTCCACCCCTCTCCATTGAAATGTAGATTATAATAGGATTATTTTTGTGAAGCCAGGTTGCAGGAGTGTTGGAATGAAATAACAGACACTACTTAGGCTTTAAACATTTAAGAAAGCCAGTCTCTGAATCTGAACGGCGAAGTATTACTGATTAGTGTTAGGGCCAAATATAAAATTGGTCAAATAAGACAATTTGGAGTACAGATGTGGTTGCTTGATTAAATAACCCCATTTAATTAATGCTTCCACATCAGAATTAGGGGTTATGTTGGTTGTGATGGTGCATGGCGTGGGGAGTGAAATGAAAACTAGCCTTTAAAAAAGTGATGCAGTGTTAAGATTTGAGGTCATTCAAAAACTAAACCAGTAGCGAAGTAGCAACAATATATTCTACTTGGGTTTTTATGCACCTCCCCACATCCATGGAAAAACAGCTGGAATTATTTTTCTTGCTTTAAATTCACACAAAGTACAGAACTGGTCAGTCTGAAGTGGAGATGGATGACCATCACTCAGAACTTCAATGCTCATAAGAGTTTTTTTTGCTTAAGACTGCTTACAAGATCTCACCGCTGGATATCACCCGTTATCAAAACATACTGCAAGTAATCTTGCTAACACTCAATTAGGCAGACATACACAATTTAGCTCTCCTGCTATTCACCATGTATCAAGCAACCCAGTTGTTGTTCAGTATTGTTCTTCAGTTCTCCCCTTCCCCCAACCATAAACAAACTGCATCTTCCCTTCCTTTCCAGCCTGAATGAGCAATATCCATTGCTCACCACCGAACACTTTTTTCAAAAAATCAAGAAGTACTGCAGACCTTACTGGCATTTAGCTTTGTACATCTTACCAGTCAAGTTATTTATAGGGCATTGAAGGATTAACCAATTAATCACAAGAATAAAACCTCAAAAGGTTAACCCCATCCTCTTAAGCCTCTCGTGGTACAACACCCGAAATAGCTGGGTGTTACTCCTGAGGGATGAAAATTAAACCAACATCTGTTAACCCTGTGGCAAATCTCATCTTGTGATGACCGAGAAAAAAGTTTCAATGTTGTGAAATGCCATCTGCCTGGCCTTCCAGACACACAGTACTATGTGACACCTTTGGATAATGCCTTTACACTAGGGAGCAGTTTTGAAATGGTTAACTCTGAATTGCTTTAATTTGCATCATCCGTTGCTATTGAAATACACCCAAAATTTTCAGGTTGCTTTCCGAAAAGAAACAGGATACCTGAATTTTCATTGCTTGTTGCTAATTAAATTCTGTTAAATAAGTGATATTTATGAGTTTCTCCTGCCCATTGGGGAGAAAATAACACTTATCGGAAAGGATTGCTAATTAAACCTATATTAGCAGTGGTTGACAAATGAGCATTTAATCTGACAGGAGAGACAAACACAGACTATCATCAAGAAACTGAAAGGAGAACTTGGAAACTAGATAGCATTTTGAATTAAAAAAAACAAAGTGACTTTAAAGAGAAACATTTTATCCTTTTAGTCTAACTGACAGCATTTTTAGTGCATGACCCCCATTGTCCTTTACACGAGGTCATGTCCCTTCACCATGCAGGCAGCTGCCATAAAATGGGTCAGCATTTATTCGCATTGCAGCTGCTGTTAGTTTGAATAGATAGACTTCTGTTGTCTGTTCCCCCGGGGAGACAGGTTGACACACATTGCATGTTCAACGATGGAGCAAAGGTCCCCTAAATTGTCAACCCAATTTTACGCTGCTCCGGTTTATCAGGATGAGCACAATCTCTTTCAGGGCAAAATCAAGCATGTATCAAGAGCACAAAACCAATTGTACACCATGGGATAATTATTTAAACTCTTACACTGAAAATGGCTACTTGACTGGAGAAACTCAGTAGAATTACTATGAAAACCTAAACATTTTAAAATGATATATAAAAAAACACCCAGCATTTGCAGAGCTGAAGTGCTGCTCACACAAGCCTACTTTGGGGGAAGTAAGTAAGGAAAGATATGATTACTAATTCAGTTTGTAAAGGTATATTGAAACCTTTCAAAATTAATGTAGGTCCATTGAAACTGACACTTCGATACAATTGTTTGGATACTTAATAGACTCACAGAAATTCAGAGAAGATGACAAAGTGATTTGGATTCATCTATGAAGCCAAGTCCCTAGGTTAGCAAAGGGATGTGGAACAAGTTGAACAAGACTCATTTTGTGAATGGTTCAGGATACTGCAGCATGAAAAGTGATAAAGGGTACATCACCAATCTTAAAGCTGAGCTATCTTTTTTGAACAGGAATAGGCCATTCAGCCCTTCAAGCCTGTTCTGCCATTCCACTATTAGATCATGATTGATCTGCATCTCAACTCCAAATACATATGTTAGCCCCATGTCCCTTCATACCCCCTAACTAACAAAATGATCCACCTCAGTATTGAAAATTTCCACTACTCCTTGAAAGTTTTCAAGTTAATACAATAAAATGCACATAACTGTGGAGTCCTTGGGTTTGACTTGGGGAAAACCATGGGAAAATTTCCTTACTCCACACGGCTGATAATAATCACTTGAAAAAAGTCATGTCAATCCACGACAATTTGTGAGACACTGCAGTGCACAACTGGCTGCTGTGTTTTGCCGACATATGTAGAGTCAATTCTCTTTTCAGTTTTTTTGTGAAGCGCTCTGAGACGTCTAGAAGACATGAAAAGCGCTATATCAAATGCATGGATTATTATTATGTCATCGGTCAGGCCCATCACACTTAATGATTTAATGACCTGTACTTTTAAAATAAGTAAAAACTGACCCCCAATCTGAAAATCATCTCCTTGAAAATAATAAACTAATGTATTGGATTTCAGCATGGCCACTGCAATGTCAATCTTCATCTAAGTATGTAGCTCTCACCTCAAACTGCATTAGGTAGGTATAGTTTATTGTTTACCTGACCTAATTAGGTCAAGAGTAAAGTACTGTTTTTTCCCTTACGAATGGCCTCTTCTCCCTAATCAAACAAGCATAAATTCATGCTGAGGATTACACTCTAAATGTATTACATTTTTAAGATCATTCTCAATACACACAACCAACCATCACTCCTCTAATTATGTAATGGCTGAATTACTCAATTTCTCCCATCCCCTTCAATAAGGCAATGATAATTCAGTTTACTTCCCTGCTTTTTCAAAGGGTCATTCTGCATATCTCTTTTGTAAGTCTAATAGCTATCCCAAAAGTCTAATATAAATTGCTGTTCTTGATAATGTAATGTCCCCCCACCCCCACTTTACTTTGGTGGTATATTGAACAAGGCACATTAACCATTCATCCAAGTTTCTCCAATATAAAAATAAACAATTCCCAAACCAAATAAGGTTTCAACAAGACTCTTTTAGTCCACAAATAAAACTTTTGCAAAAAGTGTGTTGGTGGTGCTGAAGGGAAAGATTGGTAGTATACATACCAAATCAAACTGAAAAAGTAGATAGTAGGGTCCGCCGATATGGAAATTTTCCAATTAAATATATCGATGGGCTCATATCGAGATATACCGAAATATCGATATTTTGGGGGTTTTCGTACTGCGCATGCGCGCATTCGGAGTGGGCGCGCGCGCATTCAGGGCCTATCTTCTCAGGGGGTAAATATCTTTCTCTCTCTGTGTCTCTCACTCTCTCCATCTCTGTGTTTTTCTGTCTGTGTGTGTCTCTCCCTCTCTCCTATCCCCCCCATCTCTATCTATCTGTATATTATCACATCCACCCCGTCTCTCCCCCCCCCCCGTCCCTCT
The DNA here is from genome assembly GCA_035084275.1 of Hydrolagus colliei. NCBI lineage: Eukaryota > Metazoa > Chordata > Chondrichthyes > Chimaeriformes > Chimaeridae > Hydrolagus > Hydrolagus colliei. The sequence goes on along the minus strand of CM068742.1, from coordinate 28,794,084 downwards.
CTCGCACCCCCCCACCCCCGTCGTCTCTCTCCCCCACCACCCCCCCAGCCGTCTCTCTCCCCCTCCCCCCAGCCATCTCTCTCCCCCTCCCCCCAGCCGGCTCTCTCCCCCTCTCCTTCCCCCCCAGCCATCGCTCTCCCCCCCCCAGCCATCTCTCTTCCACTCCCCACAGTCGGCTCTCTCCCACTCCCCACAGCCGGCTCTCTCCCACTTCCCCCAGCCATCTCTCTCCCCCTCACCCCAGCCGTTTCTCCCCCCCCCCCCCCCCCCCCCAAGCAGTCTCTCTCACCCCCCACCCCTTGCATACCTGTATATTGTATTCGAGGACTGTGAATACAATATGGCGGCTTTGCACCTTGGTCTGTGCATTGTGTGTAGAGATGAGCATTCTGGGTCTTGTAGTTCAGTGTGCTCGAATCCTGATTTTTTTACCTCGATATATCGTTTTTTCGATATATCAATATTTTAAATATGTCTATATCGGCATATCGATATGAAAATTATATCGGAATTAGCGATATATCGCCGGACCTTAGTAGATAGTAGATCTCATTTACTCTACTAACACAATCCCTAGAATTTTCAAATGACCAGTTCAGGATTGTTTTTCTCTTGAATAGGTATTGTTCAATATGTCCACTTCAAACCAAAAATTTCACAACTTCATAGAAGATCACGTTCTAAAACTTCATTAAACTAGGATTAAGTATTCCATCAAAAACATGAATACACATCCAGCATTTGTGATTTACTGTAAAATGATCTTGGTCATGACCACATCTCAGATCTGCTTTGGATGTTATTGCCACTTGAATCACAAACTGGCCTGAAAAGTACATCTCCTCTAACCTCAGGTAACAGAGTTAATAAAAATATAATAATAATAACGGCCAGGATTGTATTTCTTCAAAGTAGTGTAAAAAAATAATTATTCAATCAGATGAGCAAAAGTCATTAATGTTAAATTCAGAGTATTTCTTCATTTCCCCTTGCCCTATCTAATATATGCGATAACCTTTCTACTGAATGCCTCTAATGTGCCATGCAAGGACACAGCATTTGTGAAATGCAGTAATCACTTCTATTGATTGTGACTTCTTCAAACATATCTTGCAATACGTTAAAATGAACACTAGGGTCAGATGCAGCAGACTGGTAATAACAATTGTTAGGATCCACAAAAAGTGATCCCATTCAATGCTATAAATGGGGAGTGATTGTCAGTCAGTGCTTCCGCATTGACTGAGCATGCATTCAGCAGTATCCTTATGATTCCGAAGTTGGCCATTTTGCCTTTCCATACGCTGGCCAATGTTTGGAAGTGTCAATGGAATTAGTGGTGAATTTTGAGGGTAAAAATATTGAGGTCAAAAATATTGAGGTCCACACCCTAATAACAAAGCATGTTGGAATGGAGTTCTATTATGGTAAGGAGCATTGGCCATTATAATGGATTTTACAGAGCACAGCCCTCATCCTTGGGTAATAGCAGCAACCTTCCTCCTCCTTTCAACATTGTAAAAGAGATGGCGAGTTCACCCTCGTTCTCCATCTATTACATTCTCAAACTTAACCCACTACCGTTAACAGAGCAAGGTTTTTTAAAATAAAAGCTGAGCAAATACTAGTTACTGTTTGGGTGGAGTAGACAGAAGACTAGAATAAATAATTTTAGTTAGCTAGCCTTAGTTTTAGAAAATGTGTGGAGTTAGGGGCAGACAAAAAGGTGATTAAAACAGAGTTTTATGGGCATGGCTTTTCAAAACCTAAAGCTTTATTTCTTATTTGGTTCAATCAAATAAACCAATTTATCTTGGCAGCATTTAATGCGCATGTAATCCTTCAAAACATTTTACAATCTCACTGCAGAGCTCTCATCATTGTTAGTAAATCCATAATGTAAAAGCGGTATAAGTCAGCCATTTAATGTCATAATACCCAACAAATATTATTAGTTGCATCACAAATGAACAAAAGGAGGGAACTAGCCTTTTCATTTAATTAAGGACTGACAATAACAATCCCAGTATATTACATTTGTGTAGTGCCTCCCACATCAGGACGTCACTAAACATTAAGTGGTGGGGGGTTTTTCTCCTATCATTTCATTTAAAAATATATTCTGTTTGAGTGAGAACCACAGGATGAGGGATTTCTCAATTACAATATAGATTTAATTTTTTTCCCCCAAAAAGAAAAAACACACAAAGGGAATGGATGTTTATGCAAGGCTAAGTTAATCACATGCATGCAAAACAACAGCATGAAAAATGTCCTCTTAAAATTCATCGATGCTCACTGTTTTCAGGACAAAGCCATTAGAAGGAAATGAAGGTCACCCTCCCAGTTTATTTCACCTAATTGACTGCCAATAGCAAATTGACTGCAGATCTGCAATTGAGAAACTGATGAAAGAAAAGTTTTCAAGCTGTGTCCAATTCTTTTATCAGCACTAATCCACAGCTCTTATTTTTCAATCTCCAGTTGGGATGTAATTTTGAGCACAGATGGATTAACTGGTCTCTTTGTCTGTAGACATCATTGGTCTTTGCCAGTGTTAATCCTTACAGCGGCATGTCTAATTATCATTACAAAGTGTCTCCGAGAACGATAAAAATCAGCAGGGCATCTTCACACGAGCAATTAACATAAATTGATAAATGAGTAATTTGAATTTGCCAAATCCTCTCATGCATGAATAAAATTTAAAAAGGAGAGCCCTTATGACAGCAGACTCTGTTTAAAGCAAGAGGGGAAAATATCAAGTCTGAATAATTATTTTCGAATGCTGATGTTAATGGTGGGGAAGGAGGGAGGAAGAAGAAAGGGAAGCAACAGTACCCATTTGGCAGCTAATAGTATACATAGCTCATTACTTTAATGCATCATGTGTGATTGACTATCTGCTGCTGGCAAGTAGAAATAAATAATGCTGCAGTTATAACGATACAGTAGAATTGCAAAGGAGCCTTTGACAAGGGTACAACCATTTGCAGGTAGTGCTGGAGTTACTGGGAAGTAGGCCATTTTGCATACATTGTTTACACATGTTCTACAACCAAAATAAATTTAAGCTACTGTCTGGACTAGGTGTAAAATTTTAACATTACAGGATTTGCAAATTTAAGCATCAAAAAATTTATGCACACACAAGTAGAATACACAAAAATAAGTTAATAAGATGGGTATACACACTGTAAGAGGCAGACTGGGAAGCCCACGTACCCCGATGATGGCGTTCAGCTCTGCCATGGTCACTTGCTTTGCACGCTCCACTGCTTGTGCCACCTGCTGCTGATGCTAGTTTAGAGAAAGATTCATGTTAAATCATTTATTGTGCTGAATTTTCAAAACTTAATGTTGAAGTTTACAGATAGTTTACATATGTTCACGCACCATAATCACTATTTTAGCCAGTCATAACATTGTTGCCTGGATGATTCATAACAAAATACATAAACTCCCTAATTCAGTCTCCACAGTTCTTGTGGTTTGCTTCATGAATACCAGTTTCCCGCATCATAATTGCCCAATTTCCAGGTCACTTTCTGTGCACTGCATATTTGTCCTATAAACCGAAGCACCACCAGCATCACATTCTTTGCAAAATGAAATCAGCGGTCAGGATGTTGCATTAGTGGCTTCTCAAATTTTTTTTTTACCTTTCCTTTAAAGTCTGCGAGAGGCCAGGCAAAGTCTGCTCACAGAACCCAACTGAGCAAGGCTGGTAGAAGTCCATAACTGGACTTCTACCAGTTATGCAATGCAGTAAGTCACATCACAACAGTGATGCAGGTTCGACTCATCTCACCTTCCCCTAACAGCCATGAGTGGAATATTCAAAACCCTGATTAGTTGAGTCAATTATAATTTGTGGTTTGTGAAATTCATGACTGGCATAATTGCCAAGTTGGCAAAGCTGGTTTTGCTGAATGACATAGTTTCAAACTGTCAGTTGCCAATTTGCTGGCCGTGTATTTCACAAACAGGAAGTTAAAATTAAAGCAACAAATCGGGTTTGTGAATGTAGCAAATTAATAATCCCAATGTGGCTTAGAGAGGCAATTTAGTTACAATTTTTCATTTTCAGCAGTATTTGTGCGCATTTATTGAAAGGGATATCAAAGTAGAAAGGATAATCATAACTTTCCTTTCTTAAAGTGTTCATTTACTGACATTCAATAAACTTACATCTTAAATTTGAAGCAAACCTGGGACCTAAATGGTGCCCATATGATGGATAATTTCAATGAATATAAAACCAGTTTGATAGGATGTGTATCACAATACTCGACTGTTATATTAAAATTATCAAAACATCAATATATAAAACACGAGACAAAATTTATATCTTATGTCACTAAATTAAGACACAAAACATAATTGTACTTTAATCAAGAAATATTCCAATGTGTTCACTTACTTCCTGAGACAGAAAGGGGATAACTTGCGCACAAATTGTATTCAATCTTTTAGCTATTTCTGTCTGGATAAGATAAGAAAAAAATGTTAGTCGGCAAACAAACTTCCAGCCATCACACTCTTAGGTGTTAAACATGCTGTAGATAGGGCATTACAATATTGCGTGTAAAAAAAGAACAATTTCACCTTATCAAGTGAGACAACAATAAAATTACATTTGTATAGCATTTCCTAACCCTCAGTGCCATTTGGGGTAAAAACACCCAGAGTGAGACTTGACATGAACTATGTCTGTGCTTAGTCAGTTGCTCATGAAGAGTTACAACTGATTTCAGTAACCTGGGTGAATCATGTGGGAGAGATAAGGAAAAACATGAGAGCATACACCAGACTGCCTCTCAATTGTGCTTTTAAAAACTTTTATCAAAGGATGTGGCAGCACCAACCACAAATAAGTGGGACATTAGGTGTGTGTCTAGCTTAGTTGCGAGGACTCTCTCCTTTGAGTCAAGACTTTTGAGCTGAAAGTGTAGGCCTCTGTGCTGAGGTTGGGGACTGGGGAGGGAGTAGAGCTGGATTTTTAGTGATGACATCCTTTGAAATGGGAAGTTAAACCAAAGTCCCAGCACAGGTGGACCAAGATCCCCTTGGCACTAGTCGCAAAGTGGAGGGAGTTTCTCCCGATGTACTAACCAACCCAAATAAATATTAGTCCTCAGTTGCTGGAAAGCCCTGCCTTCCAGCACCCTTCCTTCCACAACATCACCCGACTCCACCATCATCTCCCCCCCCTGGCTACTGAGACTCTCATCTCCATCTCATCCAGGCTCAAGATTTTAATACTGTTTGTCCCCAAGGATCCACCCAACACAAATTGCAGACTGTCCACAACCCCACATCTCACACTGGGCAGTGTAAACCAATTATTCCCACTCTTGCTCAGCTCTTCTGGCTCCCCATGTCTCAAAGGTTCAATTTCAATATCCTTGTTCTCACATTCAATTTCCTTCATGGCTTCATCCCACCCTAACTTCATGGCTTTTGAGACCCCACAACCCAGCAAACGCAATCTGTTTGATTGTTTGACATCCTTGCTCAAGCAGTGCCAAGATCAGTGCATGACCACCCAGTGATTATGCCCCACTCATTTCAACTCCAAACCAGAACCTTTCCACCGTTCCCTTCCCTTCCCTCTAGCCCCTCTTTTCAACTGCTTTCAGGACTCTTCTCTCCCTCTCCATTTCCCAAACTTGAGCAACCAAATGGGTTGTGTGAAGCACTTTGTGGAGACATCCTCCTGACATGAACAACAACAAAATTACATTTGTAATGAAAGCTCAATATGAAATGTAAATTGTCATTTGCTTCATCAGTCTATGTGGGAAATTGCTGAATACAAATCCACTTATGTGTTCCACTACAAATCAATACACTTTAAATAGACTATGATGTGTTTTGAGATATTTAGTCAACTCAATAAAGTGTTATGTTAAATGCAAAGATTATTATTTTTGAGTCAATAGTAGATATCTACTAGAACATGGAAGTGCTTGTTCTGAAATTCTTTGATTCAGCAACTTTATCATGTTTTGGATAATTCTTTTTGTCTCAATATTACTATCTTATGGTGTCCTAAATCTGATCAGAGAAACACTAACTTATTGTCATTTGTAATTCATTTTAATAAATGCCTGCTTGAAGCAGAGGAAAAATATGCACCATCATTAAATAACACACCAGATGCAAGTAGAAGGATCACACTCCCAACGATATCTTATACAACTACAGCTCAGAGCAGGTTAGTTTTTTGCAAACAACAAGTCATGTCATCTTGTAGCCATGCCAGGCAATAGTAATTTAAATTTTAAAACAACATTGTGTGCGACAATTACTGACTTGAAAATATGGAAAAGTAATAAAAACAGAAGTAATTGGGAACACTAGCAGGAAAGTGAGGAACATGAATTAATGCTTCAGGTGAATGACAGTCGGATGAAAGGCCATTGAATTGAAATGTTAACTTAGCTTTCCTCTCTCAATAGATACTGTCTAACCAGCTGAGTGTTCCCAGCGATTTCTGTTTTTATTTCAGATTTCCATCATCTGTAGTATTTTACCTTTTGTTAATTATATGAAAAAATCAATTGGGGGAGCTTTAAACCATTCTGCCTCCTCTTATCTGGAACTCTATCCTAGTATCCCCCCCGTTTCAGCTCCACCCACCCTACTTTTAAAACTTGCCATGCACCACCAGTTCCCCACCCCAATTCAGGTGCTCAACTATCTATGTGAAGCACTTTGAGATAGCCTCAAAATGTGAAAGGTGCTCTATGATGTAAATTGATGTGCTAGGATGCTAAATGAAAGAATTATTATTATTATAATGAATTGGATTTATTATATTGCAGATGTCCATATATTCATAGTCAAATGTGGCAACCAATTTGCAATAGTAACATAACTATGAATAGTGCTATGGGATTGTTGAAGTCCACTTGAATAAGCAGATGGGAATCGCAGTTTAAAGTCCCACCTGAAGAACGCCACGCCCGACAATGCAGAGCCTATGTCCCCTCCCCCACATTCCAACATTGCACTGAGCTAGGTAAGGTCAAAGTCCCAAGATGGGATTTGAACCCACAACCTTCTAATTCATAGGCTAGAGCTCTACCAAGTGAGCCAGGCTGACATTTATACTATACAAGTGCTTTGAGTGTCAAGAGGCTTAGCTATAAACATGTTCAAAAGTCTCGTAGAATAGATCTAATCTCATGCATTTTAGGGCAGCTCAATTTAACACAATTCATTTAAAGGACATGTCCTGCTTTAACAATCACACTGGCTTGTCCTTAAAAATCCACCTACGGAAGCTACCAATTTATGACCGCATGGATTTACATTTGAAAACTAAAAAGGAAAAATCAATAATAAAATGATTCAGGTGAACAGATTGCCTGCACACACAGATCTGTTACAGTGGTCTTCAGGTATTCCATTGAAATCACACAACATTAATTATCAGAATATTGCCTTTGCAAAACAAGGCATTAATATTATTGAAACTTCAATTGGATCATCACAAAAGAACGAGTATAAACATATAAAAGCTTGTTTTAGTTACTATTTGTGTACTAAATCTTTAGAAGTGTGTAGCTTCTCAAGTAAAATAACCCCCTTAGCTTCAACACCCTAGTTTCAGAAAGATCACAAGTCAACATCACATTTGACCTATAGAATTAGCCATATAGCCTCATTTAAACCCATTAGTATTTCCCATTGAGCTTCATTTACATTAGAAAGATGAAAAGGTAGATTAGTTTTTTGGGGATGGGAAAGGAAGAGAAAAGATGCAAAAATATCATAGATAGAGGCCAGAATAATCCACCATAACGGATAGTATTGCACCAAATCAGCCATTGTGCATATTGTGAATCTCAGGTGAAAAATGATAGAGTAGAAAATTCTTTTTTTTAATATTGTAACAAGTGGTATAATGTGTCTCGGATTAATCTCGGATTGAAGAACTGAAATTGCTGTATGGAGTGCACACATTGAACTTTGAAATGCTTGGCCAAAAATAAAACTATAAAAAAGATTCACTTCAATGTACAAAAACAAGCAATTTATTATTCATCAAAACACGGCACAAAAATACCCTGCAGGTAAATGAATGCACAATTACCACAAGTTAGTCAAGGTTAAAGTGGATCAGTACATCACGTTTCTCATGCAAAGTGATGTTACAGATAATGAACCTGAAGAATGTTCTCAGCCCTTTGTTTTAAAGGAGGAGAAAATACAGATGAAGGGAGAGAATCAACCCAAGCTACTGTGAAGTTTCTGAGTACCTCAATAGGAATTTATCATCGCTTCATTTTTTAAGGGGTCAGCTGAATCTCGAACGCACACGGAAACCAATATAATTAAAAGAAGCCAAACCAAGTACAGACACCATCAAACATATATGGTTTCCATTCATTTGGTATACACTCACCTCTGAAATATGCATCCTACTTACCAAACCCTCCCAAATTTAGGTGCATGTTGGAAAAGCTTGGTGAACTTACAATGTGCAGTTGGGATAATGTTAGTTTAATAAACCATACAGTCTACCATTGTGAGCACTTGCAAGCTTCTTGCTGCTTAACAGAATAGAACTAAACAACCTGTTAGGGCTTTGACTTGGTGAGGTAAGAGGTGAGTAGTAAGAATCCAAGTCACTAGTGATTGTTCTGATTTTCCAACACTGATTAACTGGGATAACAACACACTGGCATATCATTAACAGGGTCTTGGAGTAATGCTGACCTGCTAGGCTTAAGTATTGGATGAGTGAGACTCCATAGAAAATCAAGGTATCAGTACCAAAGATTTCCTGCTAATTTCCTCTCTCTACCCTCACCCAGAGGATATTGTATGGTGGTCATTAGTCCTGCAGCTCATTGGTTAGAGCACTCACTTCGTAAGCAAGAGACCTAGGTTCGATTTTCCAGCAGGGCAAAACCTTGGGCAAGTTTCCTTACTCCATACTCCCGATAATAATAATAATCCTTGCATTTGATATAGCGCTTTTCACGTCTTCTAGACGTCTAATAATAACAATTATTTGGTCACTCAATCCACCAATTTTTGTGGGACACTGCTATGCACATCATGTTTCGCCCACAAGATACACAGCCTTGTAATGCATGGATATACACACTTTACAGTATATTCTGTGAAGCGCTTTGACACATCTAGAAGACAAGATAAGGCACTACATCAAATGCAGGAATTATTATTAGTATGTTTAGACATTTAATAAGCACACAAGTCTTCACTAGGTGGATAGCAGGTACCAGGATCTCGGCCTAGTAAACAACACAAGATGCCTAAATAAGTACACTCCCACCAATCTCCAGATCACAACCTAATGTGGTGCTTCAAAGTATTTCTTTGACAAACAGGTCACAATCATAAATTACCAGTTTTCATTTGGTAAGTCAGAGCAGTTTGAGAAGTGGTGCTAATGGTTAAATTCAAATGCACAAATCACACTATGCAAAATGCTTTTTTTAAAAAAAAGCTTAATTTGCTTAAATGCAAAATTGCTCTTATACCACCGGTAACAAAGCCATTTCTATTACGTGTTTCAGAAAGGGCCTCACATTCTGTTTACAAGACCCATTTTCCAATTGAACATTTTCTTTGAATGGATTTTGTAAATATTGTAATCCCACTTGACACAATAGACTGATTAACTCCCAACAACACTGTAAAGAAAGTGTTTAGAGTGCACCCAATTTAAAACACTTAAAAGTTGGTATAAAACAGAATGCATCATAAAGACGCAGAAACTAGAAGTTAGAACCAATTTCCGGCATGAGCTATAATTTGCTCTGTATATGGGTCCATACCACTCGTAGTAAGTAAATAACATCCTAAGGGTTGCTACAATACTTTATCTTTATCCACATCCACTCTGAAAAAAAATAGCTTTGCTACAGCTTGAAAGATGCTCACTTCACAACTCTCAAGAGGAAGCTTGTCTCAGGACTAACAGACAATGAAATCCATGCCCACAATTGTGCCAATATTTCAGAATGTGAAACAGCACCATTGCCAAAGTGGCTTGGGATTTTCTGCACATCTCAAAAAAATATGGATGCAATCCTATCTGAGAAGGAGGTGAAGTAACAGTTGAGGAGATTACAGGTAACTGAAATGCACACTGACATTAACACCACAGCTTCAGATTGCATTGCATTTTAAAAAATAAATCTGTGCACATTATAAAAAGTTTTCTAAAATCTATTTTGGCATTAAATGTGGTAATTGCCATTTCTATAAACAACCATTCTGTAGTGATTAATATTTTACAAGGATGCATTTTTTTAAAATTATAATGTTTATCTTTTTCCCTGAGTTCTAAACTTTCTTTTGAAATCTGCAAAGCCAGCCTTGGCAGCACTAATTGCATCGCTCTCCTTCATTCACAAGGCAGATTGCCCATCTACAAGAGGAAGCTCTTGTATCTGTCTGGCAGCTCTTAGCCCAGCTTCTCAAGTGCCCTTCATTGTTTATGTTCCTAATGCAGAGCTCTTGAAACATGCCAGAATGTTTGCATTCATTTTTAATAGCAAGCTTAAGAGCAGGACCTATCAAAAGAATGACAAAGCAATTCCATTCAGCAGTTCCTGCTACAGCGATGATGGCCTTTTGATTTATTCGCAAATGACAAGCTTGGCAGGCCCCTTACTGGAGTACTTTCCTCCTTGTGAGAATGATTAAAATTAGCATGAAGGAATTCTGCTGTGTTTTGCATGATGAATGAGTATATGACATTTTTTTGTATTCTTGCTTGGATTCTCACTAATTAACAGCTCAAGGCACTGACCTAGACATTTTTTTAAAAAAACATGCTTAAATTATTTGCTTGGTTTATACTGAACAAGCAAACTGTAAGACTAAAAAAGGACAACTAAAAACAGTAACATGGCTTTCGGTTTGATATTTTAACAATAATTATGAATACCTCAAGCATGACTGTGTTGATGTCACATTACAGAAATCCAATAATTAATAATACTGTCAAAAGAGAAAGCAATTTTACTGAAAATTTACAATACTGACAAATGTAAACATTTCCAGGATATGCCACATAATAATTGTGTGTTCAGAATAGACTTTTTACTCTGAGAACTAGATATTCCTCAATAAACGTAAGCTTTTTAATTTGGGAGTTTCATTCAAACACTGTTCAGAATAAATGCTTCCATTTATTTTCTTCCTCTCTCAAAGAAATAGCGTAAGCGGATCAAGAAACACTATTGCCTTATAAAATACCTTCCTTATACTCCTAGAAAAAATGATCAGTCTGGTATGAACGTAAGAGTGGTATTTTGCCTACTTGGGTGACAAGTCAATTCAAGTACCAAGCTGTATTAAATGTAGCCTGATGTTCACAGCATTGATTAATACTGTACTGACATTGTGCAAGTTAATTCTAGTTCTCAGAGACTCCAGTTGAAAATACTTTACACTGGGGGAATTGTATATTTGCATGATTGTGTAACAGAACAAAGTGATCATTCACAATTTATCATTTGCTGAAAAACATAAAGTTGCTCCTCAGCTATATATTAACAAAATTATGCAAATTCACTAAAGCTGAAGAAGTAGAGTTTCAAGTCACAAAGTCCTCCATCAAAACATTTGGGCAAGTCAATAGGGAATCGTAGTCAAAAAAGCAAGACCTTAAGTGCAATGAAGTACATAAATAGGTTGTAGAACCTCTTCTTAATAGGAAGCTGGTTTGCTTCTACTTCTGAGAATAGTCTGTCCATCCTCTCACAACATATTCTCTGTCACACAAGACTAACATTTCCAACACACTTCATGGAACCTAAGCTGTTTCAATTATTATACACTCTTTTTCCCTTCTCTCAAGTTTTAACATTTTCCCTGCTACAGTACCAGGCCATCGGGTGATTATTAATCTGCCACTTGCTTACAACCTCCAAAGAACATAAAAGTAATTAATAGATTAAATCTCATGTGGTAAACACAACCTTCACAGGATTTGTGTACGAGATGCTTTATGTTAATACCAGTAGAGATTCTACACCAAACATGTAAACGCAGCGATGAATGTAAAATTATTGTTAGTCTACCAATAATGGGATTAATGGGCACTCAAAAGTTTTGTAAGTATTCAGCACATAGAGATTTGGGTGAGCTGGAGCTGTTGGATGGTGAAGCTGGGAGACCAGCGAAGAGAGCATTTGGAAAATTTAGTCTGAAATCTAAGAAAGACACTGACAAGTGTTCAAAATGCCATCAAAATTTTGCAGCTCAAGAAGATCATGGAGATATGACCTTTTTTTAATAACCAACCAAAAGTTACCGAATGAAAACAATTCTGAACTCTTTCCAGAGATCAAAGATTAAATAAAATATTGGCATTGCTTTCTCTCATCATTTACCCATATCTATTTTTTCCACCCAGAGGGGGCTGGTAAGAGATTTGTAATTTTACATTGGTACGAATAGATAATGACAAGTTTCCAAAGATGGTCAAGATGAGCATTTTTCCATTTCTAACCTGTAACATGATAATACGCCAGGGGAAAGCTCAATGTTGCACTTTTTCCTCATTATTGAATCATTTGAGTTGATCTGTGCCAAGGCACAAGAGAAAATCGAAGGCTGTCAGACCACCACAAATGGCTTATTGACCTCAAGCCAATTTTCATCTCCATTTATCTTTTAGCGGACATATGACTGAAAGGCTTTCCTTCTGGGCTTTACTTTTTTGGGAAAAAAATCCATGTCACTCAATTAAAATGGTCAGTACACTAATGTTTTCCATTAATTGATTTGATAATATAATGCAAAAGCCAGAACCAAATGCTTCGGAATATAGTGCATCAAAAAAATATTGATCATTCCCATCAAAGTGGTTTAGAAACCAAAATTCACAATCCAGGGGCACATTTTTATTTTTTTTAAGTTAGAAATTTTACAAATCCAACCAAAATTAGCCTTGTTAAGAAATAAACACAACTTAAAATGTATGCCAATTCTTATAATGGAGTTTTTCAGTACACAAATGTCATACAATAACTTGTCAACACAAATTTAATCCATGTAAGTGCAACTGCCAAAAATCTTGATCCCAGAAGCACTTGAAGATTATTTCATTCTTTAAAATTTAATTTGCTCCAGCTAGGATCTCCATAGCAACATTGGCTCAATCCCCAAATCATTTGAGTAATTGGAAGATCTTATCTTTCTATCTATTCTCAAATTCAATGATTTGTTTCAATAGTTCTGGCACAATCAAATTTAGAAGTCTCTGATGGAATACTCCTTTAACGAACTGCATTCATCCCCACTTTGCAGAGCTATTAACAGTGACAGAATCAAAACTCTGTACTTAAAACCATAGTAGACACTAAGTCCTGACATAACAAATGGCACAATATTTCAGGCATATCCATCAACAACTATCTTAAAAGCGGCAGACATTGCTTATGATGACTCATGTTTTAGCTAATAAACTACATAACTATCTAAAGAAATTTAAACATGGTGAGTATGTGGGCATAGAGTTTGCAGTCACTATATAACTTTTGTATTTCCACTTCCCCTTAGTTTCCAACAAAATTTCCACTTCCCATTGTAAAGTAGTTTCCAACAAAAAACTTTTGAGAAAGCTTGTTTATTTAAAAACTCTACATTGTATTCCAGCACTGTTACTCAAGAATGCAGATAAACTTAAGCAAACACATTTCCAAAAATTAAGAATGTTTCAACAGCTCAGAAAAGTAGTGCAACCATACAAATAACTTAAGCTGTTATCAAGGGCACACACCTCCGTACTCCCACTCCTGCTGGATGGAAACTGGTCTCCAACAGCGACTCAGTGCCCAATGTAAACAAGCTTACTGCACAGCTGTAGCTGTGAATGTCACTGAACCTTCGCCAACTGACAGAAGCTAAGCCGTTGCCAAGAAGCTGGGAGTTTCTTTCTCACATCTTTAGTGCGTCGCAACTCTGGTCAGTGTAAATGTACCGTGTTCTTACCAGAAGTAGTTTAACACATTCGGATCGATTCAACTACAGCACAACAAAGCAGAACTAAAGGAATACTGCAGTCTGTGAATCACACGAAAGTGAATAACCTGAGGCTATTGCCCAAGTTACCTTCATGTTGAGATTCTTTACATGTGATGTTGGTCAGCAGGTCCACTGGAAACTACAGTTTGTAGTAAGTAGAAAATCTCGCAAAAGTAAAAAGTAAAAGTAGTACAAAATCTGCAGTTTTAACAAAATACTTCAGGATAAAAAGCCATCTGTTCTGTTTAAGCACAATGGTAGCTATAGGTGGGTCCATGTAAGTGATACTTTTACATAAATCGGTTTGTGGATTAATCGTGTATCAAATTGAATGAAGATACAAAAAGTTAAAATTTCCAAACAGGAAATAATGCTTTTAATAATGCAGTCTTTTATGTATGAAGAAAATCAAATAGTCTCTCAAAAACATCCCAACAATTTTCTTTGAAAACTTCCTTCCAATAGCTATTCATTGTGCTGACATTCCTTTTACAACAGTGATGTTATGACAATGGGTTTAACTTACAACAGTACTGCTGCATGCTAAAGGAGTGCATGCATGCCTCAATTTTGCCAGTGTTTTGCACTGCGTGTCATGTCTGGTATGGGACCGAATAAAGTGTCCATATGCAAGATCCACAGTGGAATCCATATATATATATATATATATATATATTTTTAAATCAGATGCTCCTTAGTCCCCTGCTACATTGGTGACTGTCTTGAAATCCAGTATTCCCTGATCGGTGACTTCTCCACACTATTTTCAAAATAATAATAATTCATGCATTTGATTTCATAGAATAACTGATGCTGTGATGATATTTGTTATGTGATGCCATTCCCCTCCATTACAGGTTTATTCATAAAACAAAAGCTGGTTAGGAACTGCTAATACTGCCAGGAAAAACCCAGTGCCCCCTTGACAGCATCTCTACTTCTATGGAGTTCTTGCTGATGGAAATAAATGCTTAAAAACATGCCAAGAAAGGCATCTATAGAATAATTGTCCAGCAGAAGCTATAGCTTTTTAATGAACTGAGACCTCTGCATTCATCATCTTCTCCATTGCCCCACCTCCATACCAACGCTGCTACAATCCAAAGGAGGCTTTCACAATTCGAATGACAACAAAAATAACAGTTGGATCCCTTCAAGTCAATTTATCCTCAGCCAGCACCAACGTTTTCCAACAGCTTTTCCCTTTTAATGCAAAAATCCATACCGCCATTGCCCTTGCAAAACGCTAAACAAGCAATATTGGCAATTCACTTGAGTGCTGTAATATATTTACTGCAAATCCCTACGGCAAGGCTCCTAATACAGTTCCTATTGTGTCTGTACTTGTCAATACAGTGACTGGTCACTGTCTGGATAATCTGCCAAGTGCAACTGTTTACCCAAGACAGCAATAGGATACACAAGCGGTGTAAGCTTCAACTGTCAAGAATCACTGGCTCTTGTCAAAGGCCTTTAATTAACACTTCACTTTATAAACTTTTATGCCTTATCAGCAGTGGCTCTTACAAAAACACAGCCCAAAGAGGCAAATGTCTAGCATTCTAGGTAATTTATCAAGGCCATTTAAAATTATTTTGTGGATCTTAATTCGTGAAGTATATCACTAATGAGTCATTAATATTTCATTGACTAATTTTTTTTAATGCAATATATACTATGTCCCTTTCACTAGCTGGTTAAAATAAGTTTTAAAAACATGAGTTTCAAAACGTGTTATTTACATTAATAAATATCCTGACTTCACATAAACCAAACAAATCGTAGGCACTTCAATCCCCATAGATAAGCTTTGACATTTTAGCAAATGTTACATTTTTAAAGACATCCCTTACTTCCTATGTAAATACACAGATATACACAGACACATTTTTCAAATATACTTCCACTTTGAACATTGACCACTCACCTGCAAAATAGGCAGCAGTGCGTGGCTTAATGGAGGTGGCCGCTGAATATGCAATTAGGATGTGCATCAAAAACCCCTTCAATGTCAAGCTACCATTTCATTCTAGCCTTATATATGCAAACAAGCACAAGGCATTTGAGTAACAATTCACAAAATGAAAACATGCTGTTGACCTTCATGATTAGAGTACCTTGTTCCAATCTAGTTAACAGCCAGGCTTAAACAAACATTCGAATCCCCATTCTGCTGTCAATGCAGACAACCTCTTTACACTCTGCCAACCTTAAGTGTTATCAGATGTAAACTGCGTGTGGAGTTATAGTAATATGTACTTGCTCACCCATGGCTGCTGTCTGTGTGTGTGTGTGTGTTTGGGGGGGGGGGGGGGGGGGGGGGGGGGGCGGGCAGGTGGGAATATTTTATTTGAATAAAACTCACCATTTAAAAAAAAGGTTTGCTGCAATAATCAGAGCAATGAAACAAAATCCTGCTTAAAAACGTAAAGCAATATTTTGTTCTATGAACCACAGATTGTAACCACTAAGTCAGAAAAATTAAATACACAAGTCACCTACAGCACCCTCCAGCAATTCAATCGAACCTAATGAGAAAAGGGAGATTAAAATCTCTCGCATCAGGACCAGCAATTATTTGGGCACTTTTGAAAACCCTGGGGAACCCTCCCAAGGACCATAGAGATGAAAATCTAATAAAGTGAACAGTCCCAAAGATAAAAGAGATATGACCTACTCTGTAATTAAAAAAATTAAATGGGTCTTAAAAGTACCTGCACATAGATTGAGATATCAACACAAGACCAGTAGAGAAATAATAAACTAGGAGTGCAAATTGTGAACAATGCAGCACAGACAAATCACAGCATAAGCTTTCACCAGACACCAATTCAGTTTAGCATGTTTTGTGGTGGTGGTGGTGGGGGGGGGGGGGGGGGGGGGGGGGGTGAAAAGAGTATCACAACAACAAAATTACACTTATAGAGCACTTTTCACGTCGGGAGGATGTCCCAATGAGCTGAACAGTTCAGGGGTCTGTACCCGAGCATAGGGGAGGGGAGGAAAAGAGAGCAGCAGAACCACAATTGAAAAGGATTCATTGACTTTTTGCATTTCTTACCATTTCTCTTTTATTTTTTAAATTATGGGTCACAGAAGAAGGCCTAACAATCAAATTTTTGGGGATCAACTAAAAATAAAATTACATATCAACAGCTAAGATTAAATTTACCATATTTGTTCTTCAATCCCATATTCAGATCAATAATTTACATGTGCCAATATCAAGACCTCACTACAAAAATTCCCGCCTCATCAGCCTTCCCAGCTCTTCCTTTCACACACTGCAAATCATCCCAAACTCTGCAGCCCATGTCCTCTACCACACCAGGCTCCACCAACCCATCACTCCCACCCTTGGCTTCTTGATCGAATTCAAGATCCTCGTCCTCACTTTCTAGGCAATCCACAGGCTTCAGCCTTCCCATCTCTCCAACCTGCTGACTCCCTGCCAACCTTCCCATCCACTCTGTTGAGGAGGCTCTGGTCTGCTCCATATCTCCCACCTGACAATTGGTGGCCGGCCTTTCAGTCTCTCTGCCCCCACACTCTGGAACTCCATCCTAGTTCCTTCGCCTCACTTCCTCCCTTGCCTCCTTCAAGGCCGGTCTCAAGACCCTCCTTTTCGATCATGCCGTCAGCTGCCCTCCCACCTTTCTCTATCCCCTAATC
Source organism: Hydrolagus colliei (assembly GCA_035084275.1). Lineage (NCBI taxonomy): Eukaryota > Metazoa > Chordata > Chondrichthyes > Chimaeriformes > Chimaeridae > Hydrolagus > Hydrolagus colliei. The sequence goes on along the minus strand of CM068742.1, from coordinate 28,776,390 downwards.
CTCTCTCATTCTTGGATCCCGACCCCAGACTGTTCCAACGCTTTGGGACGTTCTCCCGACATGAAAGTTGCTATATAAATGTAATTTTGTTGTATCCACAATAGTTTTATATCATAATCCATATACAGGTTGCATTTTTATTTTATAAAAGGCAAACAATAAATGTCGGTCCACTCACTGCTTAAAAACTGAATTTAAAGCAGACTTCATAAAGTTATTCATCAAGGGATTTCATTCCAAAATATTTCAGTAGTTTGCCTTCCCTTCTTTAGACACAGGAAGGTTTATTTCCCGAATCAGCCTAGTAAAAGACCAGCTACCCAATAAGCACAAGTGATGACAAAAGGCAGCAGGCACAGTCAATGACAGATTCCACAAACACTGTGAAAGAAATGTGCCCATCAATTAGGATCATAGCCTTGATATACTTGGGGAGACATTCATTGCCTTCTTGTATTTCTGTCCAATTTTTTTTAGAAAGACCTGTTTCAGGGCTGTAAGGGGAAATACCATTGAAAAACATTTGTCATTAACCATATCTAGACAAATTATACATGTAACCTTATCTAACACATGATTATCAATGAGATTTTATATAGTTCTACATTTGTGAAAAAAAATACTGAATACTATAATAAACCACCACGAGCAATGTACAACTATGAACTGGTTGCTTAGATGATGACAAATGTTAAGCAACACTAAAAAAAAGGAATTTGGTAAACGCAATGGGTAATGTTTAATTCATATGTTAGGCTTGGATCAAGATCACTGCATGATTTAAATCTGTCTTCACCCACTGTCACCACCGAACAAACATGTTTAACCCATTAACTTACTCATTTACCCATTGCAAAATTTAGCCCTGTACGTACCAGCTAGAACCAAAAGAATAAGCATCTGAATTTGGCAAACATGAAAAATTAGATTCAGAAATCCTTTCTGTAATTTGAATCCAGGTATCACTTCTCATAATTTTTTAAGATTCCACCATTGGAACTTGTTGTCCTTCACTAAATGCAGTGTGTAAAAAACAAAAAGTTGCTATAACATGCAGAAAGCTGCATTCATATCTGAGGCAAGGTTAAACTTCGAGCTTCACAAGTTATCTCAATTTGTCAATGTGTTACTGTCTGGTAACAGACTATCACATTGTTACTACAAATGTAGGAACAAGAAAACTTCTCAAGGCTTGAATGATACTTTTAAATGCTACATTGACAGAATAAGCAAGGAACATTCAAAATATTTCAACACTGAAAACATAGTGTCCCCATTCCCACCAGACTCAAGGAGAAATAAACAATATTCTATAATTATTCAACAATAAATGCAACTGCCAATTATAATCAATATCCATCCATTTTGTTAAACAAAACAGCGCCCGTTTTCTTCAAGGGGGTAACTATGGGAAAGTGAACTTTTCCTTTCTCATGATTTGGTATTACACTATGAATGAAAAGAACTGAAGCCTGAATAAAAGCATTTACTAGCAACTCTACAACCCTGCAGGTGGTATTCACAAAGAGCAAGCACTGTGCCAATGAAGGAGACAACCCGTGAGAAGGATGAAGCTTGCCCTGGAGATATTAACAGTTATGCATTTTCTGACAATGGCATTACATTATTTTTCAATTTTTAGAAAAATAACATTCACCTTTGAGAGTAGACCATAAAGGATGAATAATCTGAGCCTACTAGAATCCAACAGAGCCTAGTTTTTCCCCTAGAGAGAATTCTTGTCAAATGTAATGAGAGCTGCATAGGTCCGCTCTCCAACATAATGAGCACTTAGCCACACTGGTGATCAGTCAGCAAATGCATCAATTTCAGCCAAGTCACACCCTTCCAAACATCACAGTTTTTTTTTAGAATTATGATCAGACCTTCAGGGTCAGGCCATAGAGCAACTTATAATAGCTCAAACTGTGGAGCAACACATTCATCCATTGAAAGCACATTTCCATTTACAATCGTGCTGCAATACACAACTCCAATCTCCAGAGAAAACAATTCAGTAATTTTAAAACTACAGAATACATTTGCATGTTGAACTACACCACAAAGTGTTACATTGTAATGCATTGTAATGCAGCTGGAACAAAAAAAATGAATTTTCCAAAATAAGACCAAAAGATAAATGTTTTGAAAAACATCCAAGTTTGCTACAGAGCAAAGAACATTAGATTGTTGCAAGATCATATCAAATTATTCGACTTGCTCACACACCAAATACAACAACAAAATTAGATTTGTAGAATGCTTTTCATGTCAGGAGGATGTCCGATATACTAGGCCTCGAGTTCTTAGATGCCATCAAAAATTGCAAGAGCACAACCAAAAACAGCCTCACAAATTTAAAAAGTATTCAATAATGTCAACTGATATTTATAATCCTTCATATATGTGAAGCATCTGCTATGCTAGTTCATTAACAATGCTTTAAAGCAGCAAATCAATATCTTAAAGACCAGTCGGTCAACAGCATCTTACGGAGTCAAAATCCCCACGTCAGCATGCCTCCCGCTTTACTTACATCCTGCAATTAATGTTTTATTTGGCAAACAACTATTCACAATCGAAGTGCCATTTCATTGAGCAATCACTGACCTTTTTTTCCTGTGTACTTACTGTCTGGAGTAACCCACCTTTACTCAGTACGTTTTGTCTTCCCATTATTTTAAAAGCTTACAGAAATTGCACAACCATCCCAAAGTGTCTCCAATCAAAGTGCCCACTGTATAGTGTCTCATATACAAAGGCTGATTCAAGCATGACGTGAAAATACACGATTGCTGAACCAAACTGTAACTAGTACCCCAAAATACAAAGGCCACCTTTTAAAAAAAATTCCACATTAGAAAATAACCAAAAGGCATTTGTTCTTCGGGTATGTCTACATTACCAGTCTATTAAGGAAGTACCAGCTAATAATACATAAGCAATGATTTAATGCACATTCCACTAAGATTCCCCAAAAGCAAGCAACAATAATAAGTGCAATATACAAATGTAATTTCTAATCCTTGATTCCACAACAAAATTTGAAATTTAGCACATTAAAAAACTGAGATGAGCTAAACTGTACTTTGTGGAAACTTAGACCCAATTAACCACATGGATGCTTCACAAAATTTATTTGATGATACAAGCTTACCTGTTTGTGCATTTCAATATTCAATCCATAAGACATTTCATAATACTGCAGAGAAGAAAGGGAAGGCAATTAGGTTGGGAAAATATTAAACTGAGAATCCAAACAAAGACACATGCTATGTTAAATGTGAAGCCTCTAAACTAAAATAGTGTTCTTTGTAATTCTAGTTGAGATGGATTGCTTGCTAAAAGCAAATTGTGGTTTATTTTACATTTTTGACAACTGGCCAGAACTTATTTAACCCACCATGACATAGTGTCTCTGCATTTCTGTCTTTTCACTTGCCAGTTTCTCACATTCCAACTTGAGGCTGAAAACACAAGAAAAGTACAGCATTACTCTAATTTTTAGAAGAATTGAGTGGGAGAATTAGTAAGACTGTATTAACCTGTATTTCTAAAACAATCAGAGGGAAATCTTTGAACATTGTGGGATTTTTTTTAAATGACAAAATAAAAATCAATTCAAGACAGGCATAGTTTGTGAAAGATGTGTTCCAGATTGCATTCAGGTACAACTATTAGGATCCACATCACAAATATAACAGAAAATGCACACTTTTTAATGTGTTTGGTTTAGTATATTAATCGCCCACAAATATAGTCAATTTTCCTACTCTCCTTCATCCTGCCCCGACCCCTCCCCCCCCTGCCCCTACCTCTCCCTACAGCGCCTTGGGACGTCCTCTCGACGTGAAAGGCGCTATATGAATGTAAGTTTTGATTGACTGATTGATGGACTAGACTGATGCAACAATGGAACAGACTTATAGTGTGTAGCAACTTCAATTCCTTTTGAAATTAAAATAATAATAAAATAACAACAATAGGTGCCAAACACAATTTGGACAATCCAGGAGAAGGTGTCTGTCATTGCGCTCAATGTAAATAGAGCGAGGGAGGTTTATTTGGAGGATGTTGAACCAAGAGCCGAAAGGCTTCTCGCTACCAGAGCGCCACTGTGTGGCTAGGAACTGCACCCACTCCCCTCCCCTACCTACCGCAGGCAAACCAATAACACCGGGGAGACTCGGGCTCACCGGCAGAAAATAAACACTTTCTCCAAACAGACGAGAGAGCAGGAGGCTGGGTTACCTGTGATACTGAGCCTGCAAAAACTGGAACTCTTCTTTAATCCGGTCCAGAGATTCCGGGATGGTGAACTTGAAAGGCTGCGCTGCTGCCTGGTGCGGCGTCTAACAGAAACATTAGGGTTTAATGGGGTTGGGGGGTGTGGGGGGAGGGGGGGGAAGGAAAAAAATACATCAGGTTAAATACAAAGCGCGCACCGAGAGAAACACACCGAGGACGATTTGACTGATCTCCCGGGCAATGTTGATACCGGGAATAAATATCACAAGAGAGAAAAAAAACCACACAACTGCAAAACGAGACTGAAAGACGACACTGACAGCAAGGTCATCGCTCACACACTGAGCACTAAACACTGGACCTTTTGTTGGTCCAGAGAGAGAAACTGGACATTTTCTCTCAACTTTCAAGACTTCTTTCATCACGTTTGCAAAGTGAAGTCGCCCCCCCAAAAAAAACGTACATTGCGCATTAAAATACAACTATGTTGAGGTTGACTCGGAACTCAAGTCTATAAACTCAGATGTAAACCACCGTTAACGTTTTTATACATTTTTTTCAACAAAAAAGTAGGTTGGGGGTGGGATGCCGCTCGCCTTTGTTGTCTGTCTGGTGCAAATGTCTTTTTTTCTCCATTTAAACCAGCAAAAACAAAAAGCAATTCAGACTTTTACATTTACAAACTCGTTTGGTTTTCTCCGGGTGCGATCGGCTGAAGAAGTGGAGACACAAAGGGAGGGCGGGAGGGCGATGGTTTTCTCGTCTTACTTACGGGATGTCTGCTCTGGGGAAACATCGCTCGCTCCGGGACCGCTCGCTCGGCTCCGCTGCTCAATGCTCGCTGGATTTCCTTTAAGAAACGTACATTTTCAGACCCCCTTCCAACATACATCTCTCTCTCTCTCCCTCTCCCTCTTGCTGTAGATACATACATTAGAAAAGCATCTTCCGACACTGGCTCCGACAACAAAAAAACACACAAGCCAGAGGTCCTGATATTATAGACACACATATATAAATATATATTTACATAAAGCAGGAGACACGCCGCGAGGTTCCGCTGTCCCAGCTCAACTCCTCTCTCGACTCTTCCCGGACAGCAAAACCCTTCGGAAGGAGCGGGAGGGAGGAAACACAGCTGCTGCCACTTTCGCGAACAACGAGGCAGGATTCATACGGTGCCCCAGAAAACCTTCCCGGGTTTCCCGTCTCTTCTCCCTCTCTCTCTCTCTCTCCTTCTCCTCGTCCTCTTTCTTTTTCTGTTGCTTGCAGAAACATCCAGGGTCGGAGATGATGTTTAAAAGAAAGCCAGACTCATATGCACTGTGTGTATGTGTATTATATATATCTATATGTGTGTGTGTATGTGTGTAATATGTACAGAGACACTGTGTGTGTGTCTGTAATGCACGGAAGTTTTAAGGGATATAATAATTGATACAATGGGAAACAATGTAGCAGTTTTCTCTCCTCCCCCCCCCCACACACACACACACACACTGGTTACATTAACACGCGGTTTCTCTCTCTCTGTCTCTCCCCCCGCCCCCCCTCTCTCTCTCTTTCTTCCTCAGACTGATAACTAACCAAATTTAGACACGCGCAGTCCAGGCTCTCACCCACTTGCCCGGCTCTCAGCCAATCACAGCCTGTGTCACACGTGGGGCCGTGACGTGACCCAGCGGAGCCCGACCAATCAGGAGCGAGCGGCAGCCGGGAGATGGGGGGGTGGGGGAGGAGGGCTGTCAATCACACGTATAAGCACCGTGACGTCGCTGCGCACTCGCGAGGTGGCCGGGGGGGGGGGGGGGGGGGAGTCTGGGCATTCTGTCCAGAGCAGGGAGGGCGTCAGCGGGCGCCGCGCCTCGGTCGCGTTGATCGACAGGGGTACGGGCCAATCAGAGAGAGGAGAGGCCGCTGTAGCTGGGCGTGTCGGCGCCTGTCTGTCCCGCCTTCCCGGTGTCGGCGGAATAAAGAGCCTGGGACGTCACTTAGACACCGAGTGACAATGGAGCGCGCTCTCAACCTGTCAATCAAAGTAACGTGGGCTTTTTGAAAAAAAACACACACACACTGGCTGGGCTCACTCACTCACTCACTGAGGCTACAGTCTGTCCCACCCACAACTCAAAGGGAAGCCAGACTAGCTGGGAATGTTAACTAATTACCATGGCCGTGTGGAAACGCACCATCTTACAAGGGAGTTTTTTTTATTTAATGTGTATTTTGCGCTCCCTTTTTTTTTGTTAACTTGATACTCCACGTAATTATTTATTACTGTAGAGAGAAAAATATATATATATATCAATAAATATGTATACATTTAATATCCCCGCTTTGAGGACGCAATATATTGTTTTAAGAATACACACACATATATATTATATATATATAAACATTATTGCAATACCCTTAGACAGGGTATTGATTGTGTGTGTGTGTGTGGGGGGGGGGGGGGGGAGGATGTATTTTAAACTCTTTATTTTGTTTTTTTGAAATAAAGGGAACTTATTATTAGTGTGTCTTGCCCTCCCGACCTCGTTGCCAAAGCAGATGCGGAACCCAAACGCTAAGTGCCTTCTCAGTGCTAAAAGAGGGTCTGAACGCGCCCCCGAACCCGGCGCGAACATCAGCGGCTCCTCTTTGTTGAAGCTGCACATCAAAGCCGCGCGCGGCTTGTTCCCATTGCGCCGCACCACCAGAAAATTGCATCCAGATGCTGAACCAGTATTACGTCGGGGCTTTCGCCGCGTTGATTAGATCTGTTGATACTGTTTGTTTACGGCTAGAATCGGATCATTAGCTAAGGCAAAGAAATGTTCACGTGAAGTGGCTATAATTAATAATCTTTACGGCGGGCGGACCCACGTTCAAAATGGATTTTCTTTTTCTCTCTCTTGTAGATATAATCCGCATCGGGAGCCAGCGATTTGTCTTCACTTTTTTTTGCCGCTCTTCTTTGGGGAAAAAAAAACCCCTGGGGGTGATATTCTCTGGAGGCTTGACAATGCCTCATTGCACACAGGAACCTACCAAATGAGCTGAGATTCTGGGACTCTGTAGGCTCTGGACCACACACAGGACCTCACTGTAGAAGCCTTTATTTATTATTAATAATAATCCTTGCATTTGAATATAGTCTTATCACGTCGTTGTGATGTCTCAGAGCCTTTCGCAGAATATATTATGAAGTGAATTGACTATTTTGTTTGATATGATTTATTTTAATATGATTCAACTTGTTTCATTTTATGAATTTTAATGCTGCGCATTTTTAGCCTCTTCCACACAGTTGAACTCCATTAATACCAGCACCTTCTCCGCTCAAACCATCGGCTCATCGTTAACCATCACTCGAAAAGGTTAAATGTTTTATACTTAATCCACAATAAAAAATACAGGTTTCATGTAATTGGAATGGATGCCTCCCTCGCTGTCTCTCCCTGTCCCCAAAAAACATATTTTTTGAGAAACGTTACTATTATTTACATTTTAAAGCCGTACAGAGCTATTAAGTAATGAAATATTGTAAAAGTATAAGTTGTGAACAGTGATGAAGTTGAAGCTCTTTACACAAGAATAAACAATGCCTGGACATGTTGCTACAAGACTGTAACATGCTCAAGGGTTTTGGATAATGTCATCTACTGTGAGAATTAATCTTGGCTTGTTCATAATCATTCAGTTGTGGTGAATGGTATGCAGTCATGAGCACATTTGCTAAGTGTTTATTTTTAAAGATATACTTTGGCTCTGTTAACTTTTTTTCAAGAGTTTTATTCCAAAGATTGTTTGTGGAGCACTGCTGTCCACATTTGGCTGCCGCGTTTCTCCCACAAATTTACAGTATATTCTGTAAAGCACTTGAGACGTCTAGAAGACGTGAAAAGTGCTATATCAAATGCAAGGACTATTACTAATATCACACTTTGATTACCTTCTAGCGTTATCTACTACTTGTGTCATCACTGAATTTTCCAGTGTGACCCTGAACCGGGATTATAATGGGATTGGCTAATAAGAAGAGGTTTTACGGGGGTTTTACTGGGGTTTTACTGAGAAATAATACTCTGATTTACAGGGTTAGAATTCTAATTTTTCAGAGCTTTCCTTCCAAGACACTTTTGTCTGTTCTGGCAAAAGCTACATTATACTCAGGTAATGAGATCAAACCTAGATAACATAAACTCCTGATAAGAGAGAGGAGCTGCACTGTCAGTCCCAATAATAGTGTTTGACTATAAAATAGGTTAATCGATTTTATCGAGTAAAAATGGCAGATGCCTCATTAACAGTTGGATGTTATACCAAGGTCATATGTGATCCATAAATACATATATTGCAAAACCAGCCACTTCCTCTTAAATGAATCACACAATAGACTTTGTAAATAAAGGAATGTGCACTGACGCAACAGAGTTAAAATGTTTGGCCCTGTGCATTTTGTTTTTATAAATGTTTTAAAATTAAAAATCTAAATTGAACATAAAGATCACTTTGGTGACAGATATAATTATATCTCGTTCCTCAGATGATGTGTTAAACCAAGGTCTTGACTGCTTGATGTTAATTCTAAAAACGAAGAAAGTTTTTTCCAGTGTCCTCACAAACAATCCCCCAAATAAAATTGGTCCCTCCATGGCTATTTGTGGGACATTGCTGTGCACAAATTGACTGTCGTGTTCACCCACAAATAATAGTCATTTTATTTGACAATGTATCCTGTGAAGAGCTTTAAGACAACTTGACTATGTGATAAGACGCTTGATCAAATGCAAGAATTATTATAAAACATATACTCCAGTGGACCTTCCTCTGTGATTAATATTGCAGTATTTCAGAGTGTATCTAAAAAATCCTTTGTCATTCCAAAAAAAAGTCTGCACAGAAGCTCCACAATGTAATAATCATTCTTTAGACAAGTTCCTCAACTTCCAAACTTTTTGTCATTGAAGGGTGTGTACTGGATGAGGGGGAGGAAAGTATGGTATGTGATATGATAATTTTCACATCGCATGCCACAGTTTCAGCTCAAAATGTCTTGTGTAACAATTGGAAAACACTATGCATGTACTGATTTTATCAAGTGTGATGCTATCGATATTTTACGAGGTTTAGCTATCAGTGTAAAAGTTTTTGAAAGAATTATATTCAGGACACTGCAAAAAATATGAAGTACAAATGTCCCCCCTGGAAACTGAGCTTATCTAAAAAAAACTCCACATGATGATAACACCACCTGTTAAATAGGAAAAGCAGTCACTGTTAATGGAACACTTGTCAAGTCACACAGCAATAAAAACAAGAGGTAATTTTTTTGCCATCGGGATCTATTTTTACAATTTGTTTGAGACTAATAGTGAATTTACAAATAATGTTCAGGTTGAAAGGAAGCGATTGGAAAATGTCTTCCTGGCGCAAGTATATAATGAATAAATTGCCCTACTGGTACTTGAATACAAATGTTGAATTAGAAAGACAAAACAGCCTAAAATCACATTCTGATCTCTATCGAATAACCCAACAAGAATGCATGCAAGGGTAGAGAACAGGAATTATGAGGTTTGGCTGCTTTGGGTTACATAGTTTCCTGCCACTCATTGTGGTCTATCTCACACTGACCCATTTTCTCCTTACAGAAAAGGCAGTGGAATAATCATGATCTGTTTAAAATAAATCCCACTGTTAGCTCATGTGTGAAGAAATACCACTTCAATGATATACTGAAGAGTCCTGGGTGGGTTAGGGAACAGAGAGACAAAAAGCAATTCATGCCATCTACACATATGTATTGGAGGAGCTATCAATGCTTCTGGAGGCAGTGCTGGAACCTTATTTATATTGCATCTGAGAATATATTTAAAAGTGATAAGCATGCAAACTCATAATAGACATATTCCTCCACTGGAATTTGCCATTCACATGACTTTGCTCTACATTTCTATCCAGCTTGCGCACATTATAAACACTTCAATTGTGTAATTAAGTAAGTCTCTGTATCAAATCTCAGTGACACTGTGTTCAATGCAGTGTAAATTTATATGTTTACTGTGTAAACAGAAGGCATTCAAGGTGAAATCTGGTCATTTCTAATGCAGATGTTCAGTTGTTTAACTGAATTACAATTGTAAGAGAAATAAATTGAGTCTGCTGATCTCTGCATTTTTTCACTATCATAGGTGTGGGGATCTGAATATTGATATGAATGCTACAACACAATAACATCTGGGAAGCTGGAGGCAACTTTTCAATTTCTCACTGAACATAATCGTACTCTGGAGTCACCTTTAAATCTAGGACAGGTTTATATCAATAATGGTGATTCTGTTCTCCAAATTAAATTCAAAAATATAACTTTATCTATAATTAAAACCAGTTTGTGCTTAGCACATAAGAGTATCTCCTGCTATATTGTATTATCTGACATTTCATCACAAATGGTCTTTTAGTGAACAATGTTTAACATTGTTTGCTCCTTCTTAAAAGCAATCTAAATAATAAGTGATGCAAAACAAATTAAACAGAAATATAATTAACTTGGCAAAGTTAATATAAACCCTTTGTTTATGAGAATTCTTCAACACCTTTTTTTAATTTCGTCCACTTCCAACAGATGAAAATATCCAATGTAGTTTTGCAAATACTGTATATAGCAAAAATAGATTATTGATATGTAGTATGACAATTATAATATTAATTTACCATTCAGGTTATGAAAAAAAGGCAAACCTCATCATTCCTGTTCAGGTTATGCAAATTACAATTTGCAACTAACCATTTCTAAAATTGTGAGTATATGATACATTTTTAGGAAGTGTTTTGTATTGCATAATTCCTTTACGCCTTGGGATGTCCTCCCGATGTGAAAGATGCTCTATAAATGTAATTTTGTTGTTGTTTTTGTTGTATCTACATGGTCAAAAATAACCATATCTAAAATTCTGTGAAACATTTGAGATGTTTTGATACAGAAATATGAAACAGCTATATAAAATCCCCAAATTGTTATTGTAATGTGCTCCTTCAGAACTGGTTCATTTCCATCCAAAGAAAGTCATTCTTTGATTTTCAAAGAAACATCTCTTTTAAACATGTCATGTTTTGTTGAATTGTCATTTGCTTTGTGGTGTCGAAAGTCCAGTGGACAAATATTACTAGTGTAAAGAGGTCTGGAATGGTGCTTGTGCCAGGAAACTTATGGAAACTCTAAAAATGGGGCCAGAATGATGAGGTATTCTACTCTTTGAGTGTTTGTCTCTGGCAGGCTCAACGTCAAATGGCTGTAACATGGTGTATCAGAATGCATTTTCAGAATGTGGCTCCGACTCCGAATTAAATGCTGCAATGTAGTGAAAATTTGCCTCTGAACATGTCTACCATATATGAAGCTTGGTCCCACTAGGAAATGGCAGTGTCAAGATGAAGGCCAGTTTGCATTGAGGCAGGACAGAGAGGACAGAGGAGACAGAGGACAAGGTCACAGAAGGCTGAGCACAATGCAACTCGGAAACACCACACAGATGAAGAAACCCCAAGGGCAAGGTAGATGTTAAGATTGCATGTGATTGAGTAACAAACACTGCAGAGGTGAGGAGACAAGACAAGAAGTGAGGGGTGAGGCCATTATCCTCTACCTCCTCGTATCCCTTTAATCTGGGGACAGACACCATCCATCAGGGGTCCTGATATTTTTCCCTCTCAAACAGGTATTGGATATACTGGAATTCTTTTAATTCATGGAGAATTCAGCTAGCAAGAGGAAACATACAATATAAGTCACTCCTGGCAGGGCTGTACATATTAATATTTTACTTTTATGTCATGATTTTTGACACTCAACTATTGTTCTGTAAGTTAAAATTTCCTTCCATAGTCTGCACTTCAGCAGCAACACACAGTAAAGTCTATGCTGTTCCAAAGAGAGATAAATATCAAAGTTTTGAATGTTTCATGTCAAATTACTTAATTTCTGATTTAGAAGTAATCTGTACAAAATGCATGGATATCACAGGCCCTTCCGATTAGCTGGACACAGTTATCCCCTAAATCTAGGCACTACAACTACACAAGAATTCTTCAAACAAAATTATCTTTTTTCATCATATCTCCAAATTACATAATTAGTAATAGTACATAATTTCACTGCTACCCCATAGCCTTTCCATGACTTAGTGACAGGCAATCCAAATCCGAGTCTGTATCAATGGCTGCTCAGGGATTCACCCATTGGTTTTACCTCTTTTTCTATGGGAAAATGTCTAGTCTCCAATGCATAATCAGTTTAATAGTAAATTAGAAATCAGGAATTCTCCAACTGAAAAACTACATTCAGAACATTGAAACCAGTGTTTCCTGAATTGCTATAATTCTTTTAAAGTGATGGGAATACAATGTGCCTTTGTAGTATCACATGGAATGGTATAATCTTTTTATGGAAATCATATCACAACTCAGAACAGATGAGCAGGACAGCAATAAAAAAAACTCCTATCTGATTGATTCTTTACTTCCACCTTAAAATATTTATACTGCTCGAGTGGCTCCACGTGTAAAGAGATTGCAGGATTTATTACTGAGCCATACAAATCAGCAAGGATTCAGTGTTTTGTCTGTAATGAGTTAGCAAATCTGAGATGTAGTTGATGAGGGCAGTTGGGGGTGCATTACATTGTCTTCAGTCACCCTGTGGTAGAGAAGGGAAACATTTTTCCAAATTTCCAACCTATGACTATTTTGAAGTAACTTCTGGTGAATTATATGTTGAGCCAAGATGAGATGAAGTTTGAGAGCGATGGGTTACTCATGTCAAGTAGCCCACCTGCATCCACCATTCAGGCTCACACAAAACACATGGCCACTTGGATGAAATACCAGGCTACACTTGTGCATAGAACACACTGGCATGCAAATCCTGCTTTTATGAGTGGAAGCGTAAAAGGAGAATCCTTTCAAACATAAAATTCACATCTTTTATCAATTTCATTGTGCTACCATCGAAAAATGCAGGATAAGAACCCATAGAATGAGATCCACATTCCACCTTCGGCTCAGACAATAATTCACTTGTGTATCCACCGCACATGAATTATTAAGTCAATCTACTGATAAAAAAAATAAACTGTCATATGCTAAGCTGCTCATCATATATCCAATTTGTTCATTATCAGCTTGTGCTTACTTAGCACTTATACAAAATGGTCATTTTGGCATTAAAGCTACTTTTGTCACAGCTACGACCAAGGCCTATTTTTTCTTTGAAGTTCACAAGTGTGATACATCAGCAAACAAACAATTTACTGATTAAACTAGCCATTAAGGTTTGGAAGTGTTGAAAGTAACATATCAACTACTTTGTATCACTTTTTGTATTCAAAGTGTATTGACGGGATCATGGAGAGGATGCTCCTGCTGGGGGTATAGTGGAGTCGGTCGGTGGGGGGGCAGCACATTAGCCCAAGTCTGCCAGTCAGACTGAGGGCTCGAGTGGTGGGGTGCGGGGGGGTGACAAACAGGGAAGCAGACAAAGGAGGTGGGATTTACCAATCGCCTATTAAGAGTACTGTACCTGATATTGCATTGGAGACATGCACCTTTCCTGATGGAAGAATCCAGGTTTGCCTGCTGGTGTGACTGAGCCAGGAATGTAGGCGAAAGGAGTATTTAGGGCCTATTGAAGCACTGAGTCTGAGTAAAAGAGTCTGAGCCGCAGTCCCTTCAGTGGGGTGTTAAACCAATGTCCCGGCTGCAGGTTCAGATGGATATTAAAGATCCCATGACACTATTTGAAAAGGAAAGAGCTATTTGTGGGACATTGCTGTGTGCTAAGTGGCTTTAGTTTGTGCCCTAAATACACAGTCATTAAACTTGATATCAATTACCTGTAAAGCACTTTTCAACACGCAATGATCAAATATACAGATTATTATTTGGCAAATAATTCAATTGACATATAAAATAAATAATATGTAATCCTTGCATTTGAAATAGGGCTTTACAGATCATATAGACATATCAAAGCATGTCACAGAATATACTGTAAAGTGAATTAACTATATATTTGTGGGCAATACACGGCAGCCAATTTTGCACAGCAGTGTCCCAGTCATGGATTGAAGTGACCAATTTATTATTAGGATTATTATCAGGCATGTGGAGTAAGGAAACTTGCCTAAAGTTTCACCCTGCTGGGAATCAAATCCAGGTTTCTGACTTGAGAACAACTTCTCTAACATCTGAGCGACAGGACTGCACAAGATATATAGTACATATAGTAGCAGGATATTTAAATACAAATGATTTTGGACATCGGGAGGCTTTTGCCTATTTAGCATTCCTATATTCCTTTACAAAAATGATTAAACAAACTATACCTATACTTTTGCTTAGTAAACCTAAAATGTAAAGGTTGACTGTACCATTGATTGCCCTTGAGATGTGGCATTGTGGCATATCCTCATAAGCAAAGTAACACCTTTCAACGATGTCAGCTATGTTACACTTGTAAGATCTTGAATGAAACCGCACAAAGCCAATGATCTCCACCCCCTTCTCTCCCCCTCATTGCCAATCTCCCTCAGGTTCAACAATAGTGCCTTTGTTTGAGAAATAAAATGTGGTTTGGGATGTGTATAGAAATGAGAGTATGATTAATGAAGTCTCTCATTTTGAACTGTACATCGCCTTTTTTTTACACAAAACATACAATAATTTTTGTTCCAAAAATGAATGTTGTACAAAGATGAACAGAAGCAACAATTGAACGTTATCATTGCACATCAACCATCTATGCAATGATGATACAATTGAAAGATACTGAACATTAAGTCACTTGAACACCGTAAGAATATAATGTATCATTAAATGAATCATCGTAACTTTAAAAAGATGCCTGTAGCTAAGTTGCACAGAGCTGAGCAAAATATCATTGAAGAACAAAGGGGAAAAAATCTAAACTGAAATAGATCAGTAATAAATCCATAATCCTTTCCACTCATTATTTTCAATATTATAATTAATGGCTGAATCGTTAATTAAAACACATCTTTAAAATCACACAATCCTGAAAGCCACCCTAAATTTTCATCATTCCCATGTCTATTCCATCTTTCATAGCTCTAGCAAAAATGATTGCCAGGGATTCTATTTTTCTTTGAAAGTGACTGTGGAAGGGATTGAGCTGTATATTTGTTTACAAATCTTTATGGAATGCAGATCAAAGTGGACAAGGAACATTTATATATTTGTTTTGATATGCTCTCCAATGTGTTTTTGGCATTGCTGTCATAACAATCTACAAAACATCTGGTTCAGATTCTTAAACACTAAGTGACATGATGCGATGCGTAATGTAAAATAATAACATGCCCAAATCCAGAGGCTGAGGAGATACACTTTCATTCCTGAAGCTGTAAAGTGCGCTAATTTTTCCCTTAGCTGGAGGAAGCAATTTATTTTTAAATAGCATAGACACATTTTCGCTTTTGCTTTGTAGACCTTTTCTATGAATGCCTTCTTTAATGCATTGAGTTCTCATCCCTTCTGTAAAATATATACATATATATATACCTGTATCTATCTATTTATATATAAATATTTATTTATAAATATATATATAAATAGATAATCCCTTGTAATGTGAAGTCATGTAGTTCAGTGGTTAGAGCACTTGCCTTGCAAGCAAGAGATCTGTGTTCGATTCCAGGCAGGGGAAACCTTGGGCAAGTTTCCTTACTCCACACACCTGATAATAATCCCTTAAAAAAAACAATAATAAAATGGTCATTTCAATCCACGACTGTTTGTGGGACACTGCTGTGACACAATTGGCTGCCTTGTTTCACCCACTAATATACAGTCAACTCACTTTACAGTATATTCTATGAAGCGTTTTGAATAATCTAGAAGACGTGAAAACGTGCTATATGAAATACAAGGATTATTATTATACATTATAATAATCCTTGCATTTGAGATAGTGCATTCTCATTCATTAACTCATCTGAAAGCACTTCACAGAATATATTGTAAATTAGATTGACTGTATTTTGTGGGTGAAACAGGGCACCAATTGCACATAGCAGTGTCCCACAAACTGTCATGAATCGAGTGACCTCATTTTTTTTTAGGGATTATTACCCATGGAAAGCAATCTTCCAATTGACTAACAACCAGGTTCCTACTTGCCTCTTGGTAATCAGAGGTGTGTGGAGTAAGTAAAGAAACCTGACTAAAGTTTGACCCAGCGTGGGAATATTTTTTTAAATGTTGCGGTGAAACTTGTGACATTTCATATGTCATTTATCACCAGCGATAATTATCACATCATCATATATTGCAGTTAAACAAATTAATTGCTAAAGTTTAGCTACACTTGTGAACCACCACCCAACCCTTCCTCCTCCACCCTCCCTAAATTGCAGCATCAAGCTTGGCCCAAAGCCAGCCCAAAGTCCCTTGTGGCACTGTTGGAATTGAATCCATGGAGCACTGCATTGAATTTTGCTTCACAGGAAACCAGCTTCACTTAGGTTGAGGCACTTAAATTCCATACTTCCTGACCAGAAAATGATGTGTTAATTATCACCAGTGATAATTATCACAACACTTGTATTTTCACCATTTGTGTGTGTTTTTTCACCAATTGTTCCTCAGGCATTTCGTACATGAAGGCAAATGGATTTTGCTCCCAGCGTTTCATCTAATACATTCTTGTACTCAAATGCACAACTCATGCTTGCTGAAAGGTGACATACATTTCATAAGAGTTTGACATGCAATTTTGCTTCACTTACCACCAGTACAAAATAATACAGTCTTCAGAAAGATTCAAGTGGTTCATTTCAGTGTGAAGCTGTTTAATTTGCTCAATTCTACCTATTGTTTCCTTTGAATAGTTTAACTTAATACTGGTAGTAGATCCAATATAAAGAAAATAGACAAAGAAAGAATTTTCCTTCATTGACTATGAAATAAGTGGAATATTTCTTGACAAATAAATTTGGCTGCAAAGAGAACATTTCCACTGTTGTGGCCTTTAATTCACAGTTTATGTTGCTGGAGTTAATAGCTCTTCCAGCAGTAAATCAATTTCCTTATCTAGAACAGGTAGGAATTGGCTTGCTAATTTTGTAAACTTTTGTTGAGTACAAACAGAATGTAATAAATACATGAATATATTTGGAAATGCAAGCTCTATTCACTGTCTTTGTAATAAAATGTTTAACCTAAATAGCACATAGTTACAAATCATGCTTGAATTATCCACCCACAACTTCCCACCATTTCCAAATCGCTAATAATTATGCAAACTGCACACTCAAAAGAGAAATAAATGCCTTAATGACAGATAAGCCCTGAGGGGAAATCATTCTGCTCTAATGTGTCACCCAATTACACCTATTGCTTTGCAGAAAAAAATGACAGATTGCCAATGGCACTCATAAGTGTTATGAAACACAAATGTTCAAGGAATGTTGGACCTTTCAGCCCTCTGGCCTCAACATTGATTTCAACATTGTCAAGCCATAACACCGCACCTTTACCCTCCCCTTCTCTCTCTTCTGTGACCTGTGTGGAGTCCTGTAGCTCAGCAGCTAAGGACTTGCCTTACAACAACAATAACTACAACAAAATTACACTGTGTAGCGCCTTTCACGCCAGGAGGACAACAAACGCGAGACCTGGGTTCTATTCCGGGCAGAGTGGAACCATGGGCAAATTTTCATACTCCACATGCCTGATAAGAGTCCATCAAATAAAAATAATAATAAATTAGTCAATTCAATCCACAACTCTTTGTGCTGTGCACAATTGGCTGCCACATTTCGCCCACATAAATACAGTCAATTCATTTTACCATATATTCTGTGAAGTGCTTTGAGCTGTCTAGTAGATTTGATAAGGCACTGTATAAAATGCAAGGATTATTATTACTACCATTGCAACATCATCTGGGTCCCTTTGCTCTGTTTGGTCTGCCAGGTTTGTTGCAATTCCATCCGCCCCTCGACGTTTTGCATTATTAACGCCTCTTCCCTCCATTTCATTGAAACCCCCATTTGTTTTGCATAATTAAAACTTCTTTAACCCATCATTCCCTGTCCTCTACACCATTTTTTCCCTTTGTCTTCCTTCTCCCACCCTCTGTTAGTCCTTAAAAGCCTATTTCTCCCAGCATGCCTCAGTTCTGATGAAGAGTCATGGACCCAAAATGTTGACTCACTTTCCGTTCTCCATAGATGGTGCCTGACCTACTGAGTGTTCCCAGTGCCTTCTGTTTTTGTTCAAGAAATGTTACTTCATTCAATGCCCTTAAGGAGTGATGGCCTTTAGATTGTCTCCTTTAGGTTTTGTTCTTATGGATACAATCTAAAAGGGTCTAAAGACAAGGTACATAGAAACTGAACAAATAATTACCTTAAACAAATGGGAGCAAACCAAGTGGAGGGTTTCTGTCTGCGGGCAAGTGTCTGACACATGTGGAAACCCATCACCAAGTTTAAGAGTATCCAAAGCAAATTAAGAATTTCATTCATCGCACCTATATATGGACATTCCAGAGATAAATTGGTGGAATGGAATGCACACTCTCTCTGGTAGGACATATCACGCTTATCTAATTTTGGAAAGTATTAGGCACACATTGGAAAGAGTCTAGACTTGGGGATTCCAGAGAGTGTTGGAGTTTAACCAGCTAAGACCACATAGCTTACCATTGACATCTGGCAAGCTTTCCCATGTCCAACTAGAACCACCCTACCCTTTAAGACTTTGCTTTGCAGGGTTAACAGGAGCTGAGTAGAAGGATTCCCCAGTGACTGATCTGCCCTTGCGAGTCATGCCGATAAACCAGGCTGACTGAACTGTCATCAAACAGAGCCCTGGAACACTGCGGCACTACCTGGCTCAGAAACCGGACTCCAGTGGGCTGGCTCTATTCCAACATAACGTTGTTAAACATATTACCTTAGAGCCAGTTCAGGTGTTTGTGTTTAGTAAAGCTAACATCCAGTTAAAAGTGGTGATTTGTGACCCAGAAATCTAATCAATGGACATTTCAGATCAGTTACAGGGAAGGGAAGGATTCGCTTCTGGTACGTCCAGAGAATATCCAATATAATAAATGTCTAACCGCTAGATAAACCCTAACGTGATTTAAGAAAGATTTAACTAGCAGGACAATGGTTGGAGTCGATTGCCCAGTGCGTGGCCTATCTGTAGTTTATTGGATCCCCAAACTGGGATTGCTACAAAATGTCTAAAAGTGTCAGCAGTTTAAACAAGGTATAAACAAAGTGCTCTAAACAAGTGCTTTAACCAGTTCTAAACGAAGTGCTAGGGATATAGTCTATCCTTGTGAGTTTCTTACTTATTTTAAAGTTTAACTCAAAATGAAAAGATAAAAAGCCATTTCTATGCCATTACTTTGCCCTCAGTGAATGAGTTGGGATCTCTTGGGAGAGCCAAATTTCAATGAGGCCCAGATATTGATGTTCTAATCCAGGATAATTTGGAAGGTAATGAAAAGGATGCTAGTGAAATTTATTGGGGAGGTGGAAGAAAGAGAGTCATAGGAACATAGGAAATGCTAGACAATAAAAGGTCAAGGTCCATCCAGAATACAATTGTTTACATCCTTCCATAATACATAGAACTACAACAAGAAAAACAAATAACATTTATGTAGTCAAAAACGCATAATACTGCTGATGCTGGAAATCTGAAACAAAACCAGAAATCACTGGGAACACTCAGCAGGGCAGGTCAGGTCACTCAGCAGGTCAACATCTATAGAGAAAGGGTCTGACGAGGAGTCGGAGGATCCAAACATTGACTCATGTTTCCTTTCTCCATAGATGCTGCCTGACCTGCTGAGCATTCTAATTTATGTAGGGCCTTTCACATCAGGTGGACATCTTATCGCCCTTCATACAGTTCCTGAGGCATTAGAACAACATTACCTTTTTCCATTATGGCACCCAATCAAGTTTGTTTCCAGTTCTTACAAGCAACTCTTCTTGTCTCAAACATCATGTTGTGGTGTGGCCTGCTGCTGCAGTGTGCATTGTTCAGCTCAAGTCTTCTGGATGCAAGGAATCTTTGGGCACCTGATCTTTTAAGAAAACATTTCTATTCTTTCTTGGTGTATTTGTTTATTCTTGTTCTCCATGTACACAAATTATCTCATAGGTTTATTTGTTCTGTTCAGCCACAGATGGAATGCCCAGCCACTAATTCACTGTTTACCACATCTGTCCCTGTAGTACTTGAAGGAAGATATCTGAGTCCCTTGACTTTAAATCAGTTTGAGCACAAATATACAGTCAATTTACTTTACAGTATATCCTGTGAAGCAGTTTGAGATGTCTTGAAGATGTGATAAGGTATTATATCAAATTCAAGGATTATTGTTTTTATTGTTCTTAAAAAAATCTATTTCATTTTCCTATTCATCGTGCCCTTTGTGGTTTCATTCTCTCCTTCGTTGTTACTTCATCACAAGCAGATGGTGATAAGAAAAGGTGTTTGGATAAGCTGTGATAGAATTGTTGGTTATGTCCATAATGTGTTGAGTTCTAGTGCTACTGTACAGTTGTGTCTCTCCTTGTTCTTCAGGAAGTCATTCCTGATTGATAGGTTGCTGCAGAAGCAGCACTTTCAAGAACATTTCTTCCTTTCCTTCCTTGTGATCTTTCCACAGAGGATTGATTTAAACCTTCTAATTTTCAATGACTGCTCAAATTCTTGTTTTCTGATCTCTTTGCAAGATTTACGTTTAATTCCTTCCTTCCTTTTTTCCTTCCTTCTAGTTCAGCAAATTATGAAACTGAAAACGGAAGTGTCCAATTTTAGACTTTTCTTCAAATCCTGGTGTAAGTCATTGGCCAAAATGATTCCTACAACATGTGTCGAATGACTTTGTCTTATGTTTATTCTCCTGTTATTTTTCCTACCATTTTACAACAGCTTTTCTCATCAGGCTTATGGTTTCCGTTCACTCAGTGATTGAATTTGCTTATTTTGTGAATATCTAAACAATAAAAGCAGTTAATTTTGACCTCTGTCCAAAAATGTTTCTTTGTAAAATTTATTTTCCTGATAATAATAATCTTTGCATTTGATATAGCAATTTTTCATGTCTTCTAGATGTCTCAAAGTGCTTCACAAACTATACTGTAAAGTAAATTGTATATACGTGGGCGAAATGCGGCAACCAATTGTGCATAGCAGAGTTGTACAAACAGTCGAGGATTCAAGTGACCAAATTATTATTGTTTTTTGAGGGATTAGTATTGGGCATGTGGAGTAAGCAAACTTGTCCAAAGTTTCATCCTGCCTGGAACTGAACCCATGTCTCTCGCTTGTAAGGTGAGTGCTCTAACCACTGAGCTATAGGACTTCACAAGTGTCTTATTAATGCAAAGAAGGGAATGATCAATGGAAATGATCAACATCTAGTCACATCTGTTAGGAAGTCCATATGTATGGGCTTTAACAGGATTGGACTTGGCTATGGTGCTCTTTATGTTAACCTGGTTTGTTTGCAGTCTGCATTCAAATTTAAGGATAGTAACAGAGGTTACTTATTCCTAGCAAGAGTCAGCTCCCCTAGGAGAGGAAGAGAGAAAACTTGAGGTACAATTAAAAGAAGAAATCTATTGATAGTTTACTTAGAAACTATATATATCCTAAATGCACCAGAGCTCTGCAAGTCAGACATACCCCTGGTTCAATGCCAGGCATTTACAGCTAACTTGATAATAGGATCCAAGTTGATATTCATAACATGAGTCATTGATGTAGACTCCAATACAGATGTAGGAAATCCTGCTGCTAAACGGAAGTCTGTCACTCTGACCCTTGGGACCCATAGGATTCTATTAATCCTGCACCGTCACTTCCAGAATAGATTATGGAGTCTCCACAGATTCGCATCAAGTAGTTTTAGTTACTGCCAGGATTTCCTCTTTGGGACTCAGAGTAATATTAATACTACATGTGGTGCTACAAATTACCACAAGTTAGGAAACAGTATTGGATTTTGTAACTTATGATACAATACTATAATGCTCTTCACCACTTAGTGTACCCATTTTTTACTGCATGCCCAGCTGGGGAATAGAGCCACGCTTCATCACCCATATGGGTGGATTTGGTTAATTGGTGTGGGTGGATAGAATTAGCACCTGATTTATCCACTAAAATTAGAATTGATGATAAGTGAATTAAGTGAATGGTTTTAAGACAAAAAATATCTCTCTCATTTGGTTACTTATATTATCTTTAATGGAAGCATTTTTTTCTGTGGAGAAACAGCTGGCGTGGTTTCCCCATTTCCCCACTTGGAAGGGCCCACCATCTGCTTTCATGGCAGCCAGAGACAGGTTTCAAATAAATATTCTTTCCTTCACACTGTACTTCTGTGCTGGGTCTGCCCTGCTACAGTTTTTTTTAAGTGGGCAGCATTCACCATTTGAGGCACTCTTGAACACTGCAAATGAAAAATTTGGATATTTGAATAAAACAGATTTACCATTCTAAGGGCAAAGGCAGTGGGGTGTTAACTGCTTTCAGTGAGTGATAAACCCTTATTGACGGCACAAAACAAAATACTAGCCACAGCGTTTCCATTGTGCAAAACCCTGACAGCCATTGGTCAGTTTGTCTGTTGCCCACTGCCTATATTAGGTACAAAGACTTATTCTCTGAGAGAAAATTTTATGTTACCTCAGCTTGCCAGGAACCAGCAGTAACTTCGATTGACACCACAACATTGATAATTCTGGGGCAGACAAGCTTACTCAAGAGGATTAAGTTAAACACAGGCTTTCTATTAACAGTTGCTCCAGCCAATCCATTTAAATATGATTGTTCTGACTCTCAGTAAGTAGGTCAAATTAATTATATCCTAGTTACATTGGAGAGAGCCAAACAAAAATACTCACGTTAGAAAGGCACATCAATTGCTATTCTTGCAAAGTTTAGTAAATGCATTGTGTGGAAATAACTGTAATACATTTATAAATAAAATTACATTATAAATATAACTGCAAATTATGCATATGACATTGCATTAGAGTTATTTATATGCACTGCATGTGGCAACACATTTGCTAAACTTCACAAAAGGAGCAGAATAGCCCAGAGCCACATCAACAAATTCATTCGTGGAGTGAATAGATTAAAATAACCTCCCATAGGTCATCCTATTAATTTTAGGGTAATGTTGTGACTTCTGCACATGGATAAATGGATACCAATATTATTCAAATTTAAATTAAAAATATATTTTCTTTACCTCCCCAAGAATATCTGTACTTTACCCAGGTCTCTGTCTATACTATTTTGTTAATTGAACTCCAGGGATGTGCACAAATCCAATGAGGTGATTCTCTATTTAATTTTCCCACTTTTCCACTTTTTGGAATGGTTTATTCCAGGGAATTATAGTACTGGGTGTCCCTGATTCTAAGATTTCTAACATTTAGCTGTCAGACTGACTCACATGTTGGCACTCTTGCCTTTGAATCCTAAGTGCTGTCTTTTGGATAGGATATTGAACTGCCTATTTAGGTAAATGTTAAAGATCCCATGGTCCTATTCAAAAATAGAAGGGAGTTTCTCATGGTATTGTGGCAACATTCCCTAAGATAAATGTAGTCATTCACTGCATTGCTGTGAGCGAATTAGTTGTCGTATTGGTTACAAATGTATTTTACAGTAAAATACAGTGATGCACTTTGCAACATTTCGATGATGTGATAAGGTGCTATATCAAATGCAAGAATTATTATTATCTTGCTACCTGTACTTCTACATCAGTAACATACAATACCTCCATTCCAATACAAGCTGTGTGTAAAATGTATAGCACAGCTGTAATGAAACGATTGTTTTTTTAATAAATCACATAAAATATTCCCTTTATGGTTGTTATCTGATTTAAGTGAAAATGACTGATTTGGGTATCTCAGGCAACCAGTATTTCACAGCCATCGGACTCATTACATATCTATTCAGAGGCATAATAAGAAAGATAAATCATCACTGTTGTTCTTGGCCTACAGAAGATTTTATGGTGAAACGAACACGTGTAAAAATAAAGCATCTCTGTAAAAACATATCATTCATCATAACAAAGTCACTTTACAAGATTTTGATCTTATTTTTTCGGCGCTAATTAAAGAAAATGCTAGTAGCAATGAAAATGTTACCAAGTTTTATCATGATTTCAATTACTTTCAAAGAAGAATCATAGTAAATTTAATTAATCTAATAACAAAAGGGGAATTCCTTCACAGAAAAAGCATTTGACACATCTTTTTTGCTGTTGCTTTAGAGGTCTATCATTCTTGTGACTTGCACAATTCTTGTGATTTGACATGGTCTCCATTCTTGAAGCCTATTTATGAGATTCGCACATCTAGATTGGCTACGTTATCTATAACTTTATTTGAGACATTCCAGTTTGCCGGAAATTGTGTTTGTGAAACCAAGTTTCCTTTCAGCATTTTGCTCACCAGTACTTGATTTCTAGATTTTGTCACACCTCGCAATTCACAACGAGCTGTTGGCAAATTTTGCTGCAAATTTCTCAAACTGGAAGGCCCAGTCTGGTCTGCATATATCACAAATTAGATGTTTTTCTGAGATGCTATTTTAAAAAAAATAGGGACAAATAAGATTTGGGAATAGAAATTCAGCCTGGGAGTAGAATTGTGTATTTACCCACAAAATACTGGTTGTGAAATACTGGTTACAGTAAATTCTGTGAAGCTCATTCAGATGTACTCCAGACATGAATGGCACTATATAAAATGTAAGGATTTACTATTATTATTTACTCTATTAATGTAACGTTA
The DNA here is from genome assembly GCA_035084275.1 of Hydrolagus colliei. Classification (NCBI taxonomy): domain Eukaryota; kingdom Metazoa; phylum Chordata; class Chondrichthyes; order Chimaeriformes; family Chimaeridae; genus Hydrolagus; species Hydrolagus colliei. Next base: position 28,751,281 of record CM068742.1, on the reverse strand, counting down.
CAGTGGGCAAATAGTAGAATTCAGTTTTAACTTTGAGGCTGCTTTTCTGTCAATCTTAAATAAAACTTACAGAAAAAGGGGTTCAAAATTCAACACTGTATTTAATATATGTTTGTATGCTTTAAAATGCTGCATCAATAGACCCAGGTGGAATTTCATCCCACAAATGAATATTTTGCCCGTGCAGAAAATGTCCCTTCAAAACTGATACAAAATGACACACTTGATTGCTGATAATCCTATTGGTAGAGAGAAACCAATAGTACAGATGCTAGTTTATGTGATCCTTTGTTGGCCCTTTGTACACCCATTTATTAGTTTGCCACTGTTTGTATTTACCATCATTTCCTCATTTATTGCTGAATGGAAACCAGCGATGAATTTCCCAACCCCTATTGTTTTGATGACATTGGCAAACAGGGTCAATGGAGGTCTGCCGGGTTCATTATGGTTTAGCCCGCTTACATTATTTCATGCTTGTGAAAGTTAAGTAGATGAGAGAATTCATAAATAAGATGACAGAATTTAGATTATAATTTTCCAAGGTCTTTATCTCAGTGGATAAAAGTTTTTTTTCATTTGTTAGATGATAAAATCCGCTCTGGGTGATTTATGAAGGAACTCGAAGTGATTAGTTTCACAGCACATGAAATTCCTTGGGTTCAGGGGGATGTCCAATCTGTTACACCACGAACTGTTGACTATATGAGAACATGAGCAGCTCTGCACTAAGGAGATTGTGTTGAGTTATTAAACACTTGTGCTAAAGCTGCTTATTGTTAATTCCCCAATGTCCTGCTGAACCGATCAGATCAAATCAGATCAGATTAGATCAAAGAGCCTGGGAACTGGGCTCTGAGCAGATTCATTTAATCAGTAAAGAGAACCTCTAAGGAGAGAGCAGTACCAGGATCACAGAAGATTAGGATAGAAAATATGAAACAGCAATCAGATGAGCAATGTCAGTAAACCGAATATGTTAAGCATGAGAAAAGTATATAGATAACCTTTTAAGTGCTGATTTTCCACAGCAGCCTTGGCTTATAAAATATGATTTTTCCATAAGATTTCTTGGCTAATGCTATTTTTTTTTGTCAAATATCATTGCTGTATTGTTATGGGCAATAACATGGAAAAGATAAAACACTGAATTTTACTTTATGAGCATTGATCTCTAAATAAAGTGTATTTTTCTACTAAGTATGCAATTATCAGTAAACGTTCCTGTCAATGTGCAATGTCTATTGGGAGTTAATGTGGTTGGAAAATAAATAAAATAGGAGACATTTTAAAATTGTATTTTAACCAGGGAAGAATACATTAATAATGTACTAATTTACTATTTATAGATTATGAAAATAAATAAAAACTTTTCTTGTTGATGCTTCTTACTTCTCATTTGGAATTCCAGCAGCATTAATATCTAATGAATATTACATATGAAGAGAAACAATTAATGGCTTCAGCAGAGAATGACTCCAACTGGAACAACTAACAACTGTATGTGCTTCTGACTGAGGTGTGTAAAATAAGCCAAATGGGTAAGATGCTCATTGAACTGTACTGCAGTAGAAGGAGGTAAATATCTTGAGGAGGTGACTGGGGGAAGGGAGACAATTTGGAAAAGAAAAACAAATTCTATATTTCCTAAACAAAATTGTATACTGGTGTGTTTTCAATGGCACAGAATGTTTAGTCTGTGAATAGTTGAGCATTACAGACAGGAATTATCTCAGGTTTGATCGCCACACTGGCAATTGATCTCAGTTGAGTCAGCAATAGAAGCCAATAGGTCTGTGTGACCCGAGATCTGAGGAGGATAAGATCAAACAGGGCATCTATTCATGATCACTATCTAGTGACCCCTCTGGAGTTTGGTGTTTATGGAGGTGCTAGGTGAGAACAATCTTGAGTTCGGATGTGATTCCCAAACATCTTATGTCCTTCTGGCATTCAAGTTTAACCGTGTACATGCCACCTGGACAATTCACCAGTACCCTTAGAACTGCAGAAGGAAAAGTAAATCAAATGTCCCTACAAAAGAAAAGGAGAGAACTGATGCAGAAAATATAAACTGTACATTGCCTAGAAATATAAAAAAAATTAACTTTTTAGGACCATAAATATTAATTTTTATAACAGTTAAACCATATTTAGAAAATCTTTTACAAGTAAAATACTTTAAGCAAACTAGAGAATTAATTGTAAAATACTGTAGGGAAATAAAGGAAAGCTACATTTGGATCATCAATTAACTGGAATCAAGATCCTTTTGAGAATCTGCTAGATTTTTTCATGTGGTTACATATCAAGCAGGCTTTCTTTCATCGGATGGATGGTTTTCTTCATTCCTTGGTCCGCTTTTAGGGAAAGTTATTTCCTCTGCTGGAATAGTTTTCTTATGTTCTTAATAGTTTTCCTTTGATAAGGCATCAATGAACAAGGGAAGTCATGGTTGCCACAATAGTGGTATCAAAGTATTTGGAGAGGTTTCAGCAACAGACTTTGGAATATACAACAAAGTGTTGTGAATGGCAATCCCTACACCTCCTGTGGCTCAAGTTGGAATCTGGTACAGAGAAAAAAGTGTAGATTTTTTATGCGGGAATGAGTGTTCAAATTTATATTTACTGGTTATACATATAGAAGTTTTAACAAGGCAAGACTGTTGACTGAGAAAACCAGAGACTTGGAAACCTCAAATAAATCAACAACAATGGTAAAACTATCTTACGATAATAATACTGTATATCCAATGACATAGTGCCTTGTCACATCTTCGAACGTTCTGAAAGCACTTCACAGAATATACTCTAAAGTGAATTGATTGTGTATTTTGTGGACGAAATGTGGCAGCCAATTGCGCACAGCAGTGTGACAAACAGTCGTGGATTGAGTGACCAAATTATTTGAAATTATTATGAAGGAATTATTACCATCAAAAAGGCGATCGGCCAATCCATTAATAACCGGGTTCCTATTTACTGCTTGGTAAACAGAGGCATGTAGAATAAGGAAACTTGCCCAACATTTTACTTTGTTGGGAATTAAACCCAAGTCCTCTTGCTTGCAAGGCGAGTGCTCTAACCACTAAGCTACAGAACTAAACAGGTTATGATTGCACCTGCACTTATATGGCACATTTCGCTCACATAAGATAACTCTTGTTGCTGTTGTTAGAGACTGAGTAGGATCAGATCCAATGTAGCAAAATATATGGGTGCATTGGTCTTGCAGGACAATTTGGATACATTGGCTCCATTAGTTCTTCAAGTAATTTGAATTAAAGTTCTTTCTAACCTATCAAATAAATTACCCATCTGACGGATGCTTCTTTCAAAAGCCAAGGAATAATTTACGACTATCATTTTAAAATCAAGACAAGTACTGGACATTTCAAATTAGATATATAATCAGTAGACAACTATAGTACTAATAATAATAATCCTTGCATTTTATACAGTGCTTTATCATGTCTCAAGGTACTTTTAATAGAGTTTCCGTAGAGATTAACAACAACAACAAAAACTACACCCGTAAAACAGAAGGGGATGTATTTTTATCTTTAATGTTTTCCAGCTTCTCCACTGTATTTCCATTCCAAGCTACAATTTTATATGTGCCTTCATTCCTTGCCCAAGTGGCTATTCCTCTTGATGTGGCAGTGAGTGATGAGTCTGGATTTTAACAGCGACTCTGTGCCAGTTCACCGGTGGCACATTTGATATAAGAGACATTAAAGCAGCAAGCAATAAACCCCTCAATAAATGATGTTTGGTATCAGTTGTCATTGAAAGCATGTTTCATCCATCAACAATTGTTTTTTGAAGCATTAAATAAGTATTAAAATAAATCCAGTATGTTCTTTAAAAATGCACATAGCATTTGAAACCCCTCTCTTATTTCTATAAATATTCTCTTTTTGACCTTATTAATCAGTATACTATTTGCTGACATAATGTCACTTGAATGTTGTTTTTCCCTCTAAAGTCTCTTAGAAATGATTCTATTCAAACTAAATGGGCCATCCATTCAAATCAAGTAACTGATTATTTATATTCACTTAGTACAACTAGTCCAGTCTAATAGCATTTCACCAACAGCTTCTTTTATTTCATTTAAACCTTCCAAATCTATTGTGTTTAATCCTATAAACTGACCAATAGCATAGTTCATTTCGTAAGTAACATTTGGTGTGTGGCATAATAAAATGGAATAATTCTGGTTCTGATCAGTGAAAGACAACAGTGATTTTATTTTATGCATTGACCTCAAGGGAATTCTATGTTCGAAAGTAATCAACAATAAAGCTCGTCAATGTCTAGAAATTTCAAGTGTGAATTTCCGCTGCAGTTCCGTGTAGTCAAGGCCTTGTGGGTAAATTACCGTAAAAGGTTTGGCGCCATCTACTGAGTGCATAATACACCCACAAACGTATAGAACAAGATCACAGATTGGTTCGGATATGGAAGGCCCTTCTAGTTAGCCTGGGAGACATATTATTGTTTTGCATTGGTGCATGTTCCCATTGGATACTGCCATTAACTCTAATGAGGATGGGCCAATGTTGATCAGTCTCTGTACAATGCAGAATATATTATAATAATAATGCTAGTATTTGATATTGCACCTTATTACATCTTTGAGACATCTCAAAGCACTTCACACAATATACTGTAAACTAGTGTCCAGCGATATATCGATATATCGGTTATATCAATATAATTTTTCATATCGACATGCCGATATTGGAATTTAAAATACATCAATATATTAAAAAAATTGGTATTAAAAATTATATTGGTATACCGTAAATATCGGTATATCGTTTCCAGCAATATATCGGTATTATCGGTATTATGCGAACTTTTCCAACTTACCTTGTCGCCAGCATTGCAAACCTCCTGGGCCTAGAGCACGGAATGCGCACGCACACCGGAATGCGCGTGCACCCCCGAATGCGCACGTACATCCAAATGCGTGCACCCCCAGCCACGCCAAAATGCGCGCGAACCTCCGAATACGCGCTCACCTCCGAATGCGCGTGCATGCGTGGTATTAAAAAACGCAGATTATCAATATATTGGTATATATCGATATGAGCCCATCGATATAGGAAAATTTCCATATCGGAAAATTTCCATATCGACGGACACTACTGTAAACAGAATTTACTATATTTTGTGGGCGAAATGCGGCAACCAATTGTGCACAACAGTGTCCCACAAAGAGTCGTGGATTGAAGTGACCAATTTATTTAGTATGGCCAAAACAAGTAAACAAATAGTGTGGTCTAAGGAAAATTGCTATGGTATTGGTGCCAAAGTTTCCCAACTTGTCTACCTCAACTGTATAAATGTGCACAATGTACAAATAATTTTAAATGACAGCACTGTTCAATATAGACTTGATATTCCGGCTGAACTCACATTTCCCTTGAAGACCACTCACTTTCTCCATATTGTTTCAAGATTATAAATACTAGGCTCTGGGGGCAGTGATCCCATTTGGCTCCTGTTAGCCCTGCAAGCCCAAACCTTAAAGGGTAGGTGGACCTACCCTTGTTGGACAAACAATGGGATGCTTCCTAGACAGCTATAAGGTTTCAGCTGATCAAATTCTAGCTGTACAACAACAACAATTCTTGGCTCTTGCCAAACTGTGTCCTGTGTCTAATATCATCAGGTATTTGGTTAAGCAGGATGTGATTCACAGAAGAGAGTGCCCATCCCACTCCAAACATGGAAATTTCCATGTGTAGGTGGCATACCTCTGCTTTGGATATTCTTAAGCAATGATATGAGCAGAAGCTACATGTCAATATACTTTTCAAAGAGGGTAATATCCACCATCATTTCTGCCCCTTATATCCTTTTCAATAGAACTTAAAAATAACTTATTCCTGTGAACCCTCCTTTCCTCTTGGAACTTTTTATCATAGCTCCACCTGCAGTGTCATAACACCCACAACGACCTTAGAATTCCCACCTTAGACAGAAATATTAATTTCACAGAAGTTAGCAATACATTACTGGGAAATGTAACTCCCAAATGTCAAATGTATTTTAGCTTTATAAATAAAGGCATACAATGCAAACCTCAGGAAGTTATGATGAATCTTTATAAAACACTGGTTAGGCCTCAGCTGGAGTACTGTGTTCAGTTCTGGGCACCACACTATATGTCGAGGCATTGGAGAGGGTTGCAAAGGAAATTTACCAGGATGGTACCAGGAATGAAGGACTTCAGTTAAGAGGAGAGGTTAAAGAAGCCAGAATTGTTCTCCTTGGAGCAGAAAAGCTTAAGAGGAGACTTCATAGAAGTTTTCAAAATAATGAGGGGATTTGATAGGATGAACAAGGAAAAACTATTTCCAATGGTGAAGTAGGTCAGTAACCCAAGGAAACCAATTTAAAATAGTTGTTAAAAGAAACACAGGGGAGGTGAGGAGAATTTTTTTCACACAGCAAGTTCTTCGGATTTGGAATGCATTGTCTGGAAGCTGATTCGATAACAACTTTTAAGAGGGAAGTAAATAATTACTTGAAGAGGATGGATTTGCAGGGCTACTGGGAGAGATGGGGTTGGGGGGGTGGGGGGGAAGTGGAGTGGAATTGAGTTTGACCACTTTTTCGCTGGCACAGGCATGATGGGCTGAATGGCGTCCTTCTGTGCTGTATAATTCTATGATTCTTTGAGATGTTAGTTTGCAAATATATATTGAAAATTGTCTTCAACATAGGATATTGATCCATTAGTTTCTGCCATAACCGCATGGAACATAGGTGTAAACTTTACCTCTTTTGCATTAAGCTATTCCAACAATCTCAAGTGCTGATGTGTAGCAGAATCAAAATAATTTTATACATTAATAATATTAATTATTAAGCTTAATTTTTTATATGTTTTATCACTTAGACAAATATCACCTCTCATGTCAATACAGTCATTATATTTTTCATGAATTGTTACGGAATTGATTCACAAGCTTAGAATCCACATCTGTGGAAAGTGTGCATTCCCATGTTAGATTTATTAAAATTGGTACAAATAAATATATAGGTAAACATATTGTCTTTGTTTTATAACTGTGGAGTCCTGTAGCTCAGTGGTTAGAGCACTCGTCTTAACAAGCAAGAGACATTAGTTCAATTCCAGGCAGGGCAAAACCTTGCGCAAGTTTTCTTACTCCACACGACTAATATTAATCCCTCAAAAAAACAATAATAAATTGATCATTTCATTCTATGCCTGTTTATGGGACACTGCTGTGTGCAATTGGCTGCCGCATTTCACCCACATATATACTGTACAGTCAATTCACCTTACAGTATATTCTGTAAATTTATTTTAGAGGTCTAGAAGACATGAATAATACCATATCAAATGCAAGGATTATTATTATTAATCACATATCATTCTGATAATGCTTTCAATCCACTTTCTTTTAAGGTGACTGATGTCAGCTGAGATATAAAATGAATGTTTAGGTTTGTGTGGTTCCTGTGACTTTAATTTTTGGGTCTTGCATTTTTTGTTTTTTATTTTATTTGTCTTACTGTAAAATGATACTCTGATCCTATTTGCAATGACTTTTTGGATTGCCTTCTCTTTTCAATAGTAATAATCCTTGTATTTGATATAGCACCTCATCAATAACAACAACTACTTGCATTTATATTGTGCCATTTATATGGGGTTAGTGTCCTAGAAAATTTCAATAATTCATCTTTATGTCAGTTTCCATTTATTTTATATTATGTTTTCCTAATTGTTCTTCCCTACCCTTTAATTCAACAGCCATCCACCAATACCCGGCCGAGGGTACCATTGTTCATGCATGAGCCACCTATCATCCAGCATCCACAGATGGACATTTTACAGCTAGGGACACTGAATAGCGATCAGAAGAAGAAGAAGCCAAGGCCATTTGCTCCTTCTCTTTAGCTCAGATCTTTACACCAATACTGCAAATGGGTTCTGCTAATTTAGCCCAGGATTAAACTTGGAACCTTCCAGGTTTGTACATCTCTTTTATGTTAGAAATTGACTTACCATAGCTGTCAGAGGACACAATAACAATCATAATAGTACCAATGGATATAGCGTCTTTCACATCAGAAGAAGCACTTCACAGGATTTATTATAATATATGGTGACATTTTATTTATAGGAAAATTCATTAATTTTGATGAATTCCCAATTCCCCAGTTATATAACGATGTTTTTCCTCTGTATTTCTCTATATGTTTTCTGCTAATTACTAATGATTCCTTTCATTGTTTTCACATCCATTTCACTTTGCTAAGATACAATTTCCCTTGTGGCTTCATATTCCCAGTTGTCGTGGTTTGTTTTTTCTTCCTCTTCTTTAAGTGGTCGCAAAGCCGATTTCCTCTATTTTGTTTCATTTTTAGCCTTTCCAAACTTCTTATCTGTGCTGTACTCTTATTACAATCTTGCTTTCATTCTCTTCTCATGCCTGGCTTGCTTCAGTGGGATTTCCATTGCTTTTGATGAATTCTCTGGCAGTCGTGTAATGACATTTTTTCTCTGTATTACTCCGTGCTTTTCTTTTGCTTTCATTTAAAAAATATATTTTTCTGTTCAAAGGCACTCTTTTTCATTATATTTTAAATAGAAGTTCTCTCTCGAGTATCTCCCTTAATTTTCAAAACTTATTTTCTTTTGTTTTGTTTCTTTTTCCTCAACAAGTCCTCCTTTATGTTATTCTTTCTATTTCTTTCTTTTTTTTATATTTCTGGTGTAATCAAGAGTCACTTGTGCTCAAAGTCTGAAGAAATGTTAAATTTTCCTTTGTTTGCTCAGAATCAAACATGCCCACAATGAATGCAGCCATACTGTACATTTGCAACCTGGTGTCTGCACAGAAAGGCCTATTGGGAGAACGCTTATCAGATTGAAACTCCAAAAGTACACAAGTAATAAAGGAGTCCAACAACAATAAATTAAATCTGTATTGCGCCTTTCAGGAGGACGTGCCAAACCACATCAAGGACATTCTGAAGATGTTTCAAAGACGTCCCAAAGTCCCCAAATTATGATTATTCTGTGTGAAGAAGTATTTTCCTGTGCCAGTCCTAAATTTGATCTTTAAGCTACCATCCCACGAATGGTCCATATTGGTGTATTCTATGATCTTGAAACTTCTGACAGATGCTTGTTACTTCAAGGTCTGAGAATCCACTACACTGAAGTAAAACCAACTACATAATATTTGCATTTGGTTAACACCTTTCATGTCAGGAGGATGTACTGTAAAGAGTAGAAATGTGTGGTTTGTAGGCAAAGCTGCAGCCAATTTGCACACACCAATGTCCCAAAAGCAGATACGAAGTGAATGACCAATCACCAGGAGGAAATCCTTTACTTTTTAAGCCATGGAATCTTTAATGTTCATCTGAATAGACAGATGGAATCTTAATTTAATGCCTCATCTGAAGCACTGTGCTTCCAATAATGCAGCACACGCCATCACTGTGTTGGACTATCAGCATAAACTGTGAGCTCAAATTTCTGATGTGGAGCTTAAACCCACAAAAGTCTGATGCAGAGCTGACCCTAAAGTAATTTTAGATTTCATTTAAAAAAATTAAATGAAAATGTACTGAATATCTCTCCAACAGCTGGCAGTTCCCATGACAACATGTACTGAATTGGACGCTTGGCTACCTTTGTCCTATGATTGGTTAAACCCTTGTTTGTGGAGACCTTTGAAGTCAGGAGAAAGTAATCCCATTGGGAGATTGATTATCGTATTGAAACTCAAAGCAACTAAAATAGGCTGCACTGGTGACATGTTGAGTCTGATCCACATTGTTTTAACTTATATCCCAAATAATTGATTCTTCACATCACCCTTCACCTAACCCCTATAAATAATAATTCTTGCATTTGATATAACAGCTATAGTCAAAACGCCTCTAAGCCTTGCAAGTGAGAGACCTGGGTTCAATTCCAGGCAGGGCAAAACTTTGGACAACTTCCCTTACTCCACACATCTAATAATAATCCCTCCAAAGAAATAACAATAATAAATTGATCATTGAATCCACGACTATTTGTGGGACGCTGTGCACAATTGGTTGCCACGTTTAGCCCACAAATATACAGTCAATTCCCTTTACAGTATAATCTGTGAAGTGCTTTGAGACATCTAGAATATGTGAAAAGCGCTATATCCAATGCAAGGATTATTATTATTATGAAACGCCTCGCAGGATTTATTGTAAAGTGAAGAGACAATGTATTTTGTGGAAGCAATTTGTGTACACCAATGTCGCACAAATAACCATGAAGTAAATTATTAATTTTCCCTGGGGTATTGTTTGCCAGGATACTGGGAGAAACTCCCTTCTCTTTTCAAATTCTGTCATGGGATTTTTAAAGTCCAGCTCAACAGTCACATAGGACCTCAGTTTATCATCTCATCCAAATGTCAGCACCTCCAATAGTGCAACAGACCCTCCAGCACTCCACTGGAGTGTCAGCCTAGACCACGAGTGGCCAACCTGTGCCCGCGAGGCCACCAAGAAGCATCCTCCGAACATTTGCATAAATCGAGGTGGTATTCAATCAAAAACATTTATTTTGTTGGCCGAAAGGCCGGCCACCACTGCCCTAGACCATGAGCTCAAAGTCCTGACTGTGTTCCAACAATGATTGTTGGTTGTTATAACAGTTTGGCCTAACATTCATTGTAGTCTTAGCAACATAGTTATTAGGGTGACCCTGACCTGCTTGCCTCTAATTGATTTGAAGCTCCACAATTTATTCTAATAGGTGTAGCCATTATAGGGCTATAATTGGATTACATCTCCCAAATGCACGAAGCAATTCACTACGTCACAACAATACGTGTTTTCAGTATCACTAGTCATTTTGCTCTAATTCTGATAATCCAAGCAGAATTAGCAAAGTGTATTTTCTGGAAATAAACAAGTTTGTTACACAATTGTTAATAAATTGGAAAAATTAAAATGAAGCTAATTTTCTTTTGGGTAATTCTCTCATGATCCCTTGCACTCCTTCACAATTTGCATCAGCATCCAGATTTGCCTCTTTGAGAACCCTTTGCGTCGTTCCCTCCGCGCTTCAGATCCTCCCCGGCTCGGTAGTTTTAAAGATTTTGCAAAACAAATGTCTTTTGCTCAGATGTTCTGGGAAATTTAGTGCTCAGCATATGAATTTAAACATTAGTTTGATTTTAGTCATTAATTATATACATATTTCTCTATTTATTAATATGTAGTGAAGTTTTCATGGCAGAGGTGATAGAGATATTTTCATAAATACTGCATTTAATCATAGGTACCCAAACTTAAACCTATTATTCGATTACAATGCTCAGTAGTTGTAGCAGACTTGGAACTATTACGTGACATGCCAATCCTGAGGCAAACTATTTCAAGTTGACACAATCACACTAAAGCACTTTAAAATAGTTCCCCATAGTTCACAAATGTTACAGTGATCTTAGATTAGAACAATGTGGAAGACAAATTCATTTTGAATGCATTCGCCTACAAAATGAAGTCACTACACTCAAACATAACATTCAAACATGATAAAGCGCAGCATCAAAATTAAAAGTGTTTTATTATTATTAATTAAGTGAGGCCTCTCATGGGTTATTATGCGATTACTATTTTTATATTAAATTTTCTTTACTTTGATTGAATATCTTTAAATGTCCAGTGTGAGAAGTTGGAAAGTAATTGCACTCTGGTTACTAATTGTGGTTTAACTGAGCCTGTGAGATGCATTGTTTATTCCTAACAGTATCACAGCTTCTTGTCCAGTAAAACCATCACTTTACTAGATTGCCCTCCCAGTAAAATGTCTGCCTGAATAGACACAGCAGAACATGGACATTTGGGCTGTTTAAAATGGGACTTGCAATCTTCCACCTCATGGTACAAATTGTAAACAGTGGCTTGTTACAACATTGTTGAAAACAGCAATTAAGGCAGTTAATGGTTTCTAGAAGTCAATTAAGATGGGAAATGTACAATTTTCTGTTGCCTCAGAGGTTCTCTAAACATTGAGGGTTTTTTTGCTTCCAATGTTCTCTTCAGCAGAATACTTTGTTTGCCTTCTCCTAAATTACTATTCCAAGGTAGCCAGTCACCTTCGAGGACCTCGCCCATTTACATCCCTGAACCTCAAAGACATGACGGAAGTTACTGCTAGCTTACTGAACCTTGAGCTGTCACAATCCACATTAAAAATATTTTTTTATTGGCCACTCAGGTGTCTGAAACATGCAGAAACCCATCAGTATGCTTAAGAGTATCCAACGAGACTGAGACTTCCACTTATGCCTCTAATACCACATATACATTGAAAATTCCCCTTATCTGGAATGGAATCTGCACTCTCCCTGGAGGAACGTGCCCAGTTTAACTAATTCTGGGGGCATTAGATGTAGGTTGAAACTAATTTCAATTTGCACTGGAAGGTGGGTTGGTACAACCAGAAGACACAGAGTCAGGACAATTGGCAAAAGAACCGGAGGGGAGATGAGAATTTTTATTATGCAATGAGTTGTTACAATCTGGAATGCACTGCCTGAAAGGGTGTTGGAAGGAGATTCAATAATAACTTTCAAAAGGGAATTGATATTTGCTTGAAAAGAAAAAAAAACTTGCAAGGCTAAGCGGAAAGAGCGCATGGTGGGACTAATTGGATAGCTTCCCTCAAGGAAACGTCACAGGCACAATGGGCTGGATGGCCTCCTTCGGTGCTGTACGATTCTATGATTGTAAGTGAACATGAAATGTTTGACAAGCCATAGCATTAGAAGAAAATGTTAAGCATTTAATCACAAACACACAGTGACTTTTCCAAGATGCAACTGTGGCATTCGACGGACATAATAATAATTCTTGCATGTGATACAGCACCTTATCACGTCATCAAGATATCTCATAGTGCTTCACACTACGTACTGTAAAGTGGTTTGTCTGTGTGTTTTGTGGGTGAAATTTGCTCCCATCTGGGCACCTTTTGTACATGCACTAATGACCTTACAATCTGCATATTAGGAGGCCATCAGTGATTCAAATGAACTTTTGCCCACTTTGTGGAGTCCTGTAGCTCAGGTTAAAGTACCCGCCTCACAAGCGAAAGATCTGAGTTTGAGTCCTGGCAGGGTGAAACTTTGAGCAAGTTTCCTTACTCCACATACATGATAATAATCCCTCAAGAAAAAAAACAATAATAAATTGGTCACTTTAATCCACGACTATTTGTGGGATACTGCTGAGCGCAATTGGCTGCCGTGTTTCACCCACAAACATAGTCAATTCACTTTACAGTACAGTATATTCTCTGAAACTCTTTCAGATGTCTAGAAGATGTGAAAAGCACTATAGTAAATGCCAAGGATTATTATTATTCTTATGTACACTTTACGAACCTTAGGCAGCATGGGGTTGCCATGCTTCACAGTGCTTCACAAAATATGCTATAATATGAATTGACTGCATATTTTGTGGGTGAAACGGGACAGCCAATTGTGCACAGCTGTGTCCCACAAAGAGTCGTGGATCGAAACGACCAATTTTTCTCGTTAATATAACTGTGGCTGAGAAAAGTTTGCACGCTTGGAGATTTTCACCCTAGGATTTTGATCTAGATTTTACCTGGCATTCTTGATTGGTCAGGTTTCCTTTTCCCATCCTGTTGAATGGTACAAATATCTAGCATTTTGAATCTTTATTTTATTACTTTTTTAAGATGGCAGCTTAGAGTGCTTTTTTTAAGTAATAAAATATTGCTATATAAATGCAAGATGTTGTTGTTGATAACTTTACCACTCTATAAGGGCCATCAGGAGGAATATATCCTCTTGTCCCATCAATTAGCTGTCAAGGGGCCATTGAAAATAGTGATTTCCTTCATCAAATCAAAATAAGTTAAGGATTGTCCATCATTATCATCATTTTCACAGGCGTGGAGAATTGTGGCTGGAGGAGAATGGGTTAATGCTGAGTACTTGCAACATAGGAATCTACAGGATGAGAAAAGAGCATTGTGGTCCTTCTGGACAGTCTCAGTGGTGAATTTATTAAAAAAGTGAAATCATTCTACAGTAAAAAAACATGCTGCGATATAGGAAATTATATGTTTCTGTCGCTCCAGTATCATTTTGTGGGTTGGAGTGGGTGAACAAGTGCGTTCACTTTGCATGTACTTATGCGAAAAACACGCCAAATCTCATATTTCAGACATATTGACCAGGTGTTTCACAACCACCCCAGAGGAACAGTCTGCATATCTATTTGGGAGTGGTAGTGCTGTGTCTATTAGTTGTAACAGAACCGTGGCGGGAGTCCCATTGAAAGCAATGGAAAACCCATATGGTGATAAATTCCTACATTGCTCTCTGTCCACAGATTGTCTCTTGCTCAAAGTTGGCTCAAAAGATGTGCAGACGAGGAAAACAGGCGCTAAATCAATTAAAGGGGGGTGGGGGGGGGAAACCTATCCAGATAATTATCTTCGCAGTTGAAAATCTAAAAAGCGGATGCACTTCACCAGCGGGGTAGGTTATAAATGCAATAAATGATAGCAGCAGATTGTTTCTGGGTCACCTCCACACAGGACTATAAAAGCTTTACCATAAGCTTAATACAAGTTATTGTTTTTTCTCTCTCTCTCTTTCCCCAGCACAGATAGGCTTTCGCAGTAAATCAGCAGGAACGTGTGTGCAATACCCAAGTGACTGTGATCAAGAATTTCCTTGAAATTCCTGAGGACACAAGACCTTTAAATAGTTCTAGCACATTTGAATGTTCAGCTGTGCAGGTTCCCTGCTCTCAGTTTTGCACAGCTATGCCAATGGTTAATTACCCAGGGCTGGCTTAGCACTGCTCTCCAAATCAGCGTGCATGCAAAATTGGCTACGATTCAATTTGACACATTATTAGTAATGATTATTGTCACAGATAAATTAGATTGAACAGAAAATAACCTTCATCCTCAGTGAATTTCAGCTCTCTGAATTAATGTGATTTGGTGAACACATATAAATAAAAAAACTAAATGAGTCTCCGCTGACTGCCAGACTTGTCTGCTCTGAGGTATATTAATTTTATGCAGATGATGAATTCCTTAAGCGTTCAGCGATAATCATGCTTGATTTGACAAGACTTTTTCATGCTATTTTAAGGCTTTAATTTTCTGTGAAGTTCTGTCAAGTGCTCATCAAGCACCCACTTATCTGCCTATATTACCTTGACAGTCAAACACAGGGTTGCATAACAGCAGTGAAACAAAGTGCCAGGTGATTAATATTCAGTTCACGTGATCCTAAGACGAAAAGCCAATCATTGGTCGATTAACATTCAGGTCACGTGACTCCTAAGGAGAGTAAATGAGTTACACAGTGAGACATCAAACAAATTTCCTTCTTGAAAGAGTGATTGCCTTTTCTTTTGCTGTGATGTTTGTCAAATTCACTCCAGTCTTGTCCAATTAAACCACATGAGCTGAATTAATAATCAAAGGAATGTATTTCTTGCCAGCGTGAATGCAATAAGCTGCACCATTGAATATGAATGCTGCCAAAATGATTGAAAAATCGCATCTGGAACATAATCATAATTGTGTTTAAGATTCAGTCCTCATTTCTTTGAGTGCAAAGTGTGAATTACAGTTTGCAATGAAGCAACACATGCCTTACCACATAAAAAGTGAAAATTATACTGTGTGGAATTAAAATGTGATTCCACATTTTAATTGCTGCAAAGATGCAGAATAAACAACAAATCACTTGTAACACTAATGAATATTAATTAAACAGTGTCAATATAATGTAAATCAGCAGCACTGCTATGTTTTGTAAGGTAGCTGAATGAATTTGTAATTACCAGGTACAGGATTGAGTCCCTCAAGTATATAACAGTACCAGTTTTCATTATGGCAGCAGCAATTTTTTCTCCCATCATTGTTTATGTCTTACGTACTCAACCTCTCACTTCACTCGGTACTTCAGCTGCCAGCATGAACTATGGAATCACCACTAGGGCGTGGCGGAATGTGGGATTCGAATCACTGAGCCACGATGTGAAGATGTGATGCTGGAACTCAAGGAGAGTACACTGAACACTTTGTCATGAGCTGAACTGTTATCTAGACCTTGGGCTTTCCAAATGAGTGTTTCCGACTGTAGCACACCATGGAACCCAGCATGCAGTATTAAATATCAGCAATTTTTAATAAGGAATCCTGGCAGCTTCCGCAAACGGGAATTATACCACAGTGACTCACAGGAACTTTGTTGCAATCCATCCCCTGAGCAGAGTTCCAGCAAGTCACAGAGAATTCTGACAAGGTTTATTGTTTAAAACATCTCATTAAGAAATAATAAAAATAATAATGAATAAAAAGCTTTACATTTGATATGTTTCATTTCACTTTGGATGATGTCTGTCACAAGATATACAATTTGCACGCAGCAAGGTCCCACAAACAACCATGAAATGAATGAACAATTGTATTTGGGGGTTTGTTGACCCAGAAGAAAGTCTCTTCACTTTTTGAATAGTGCAATGGGATCTTTAATGGCCACTTGAACAGACAAAAAGACCTCTAACATCTCATCCAAATGCATGATTTCTCTGTCAATGCAGAGTACCCCAGCACCACATTGCCTGCACTATGAATTCAAAGACTTGACATGGGATTGTGAACTTACAACCTTTGGACTAAGAGGCAAGAATGCTACCGAGCCAGACTGATACCTAAAATACTGCACAATAGACTTCATTTTCTTGCTGCAGTGATAAAATGTATGCAACTATCATCACCCCATAGTACAAGGCCACACACTATCAGCAGGATTACTTCCTGGTTGCAAATAAGTAACCGAGATGTAGGCATGTGAAGAAGTATTTTTCAGATCATAAATAATAAGCATATAATAACCAGACAGGGCTGCAGGATTTGCAAAATAACTCACAGAGTGATGCCAAGCCTGCATAAGTCACACGCTCGACAAGTAAGTGACTTATGTAGGCTGGAGTCATGAGCGAGCTATTTTGTGTGTTGCACCCTTCAAAGTCATTTTTCTACTTCTTGATAAGTAGCGGCAATAAAGTAACAATGGGGCAAAAAATGAGGTATTCACAAACAGGAAGTTTCTGCATTAATACAAATTTCCTGGTTGCGAATAAACTTGCAGGATTTATTATCAAGTTCATTTGTTAAAAGTATCAGGGGAAAAAATCTGGAAGCAAAACTCCAACCAGAAGCCCTGCAAAAACCTCTTTGGAAACAGCATTTGTTTCCAACCATTTAGTGTGAATTTTTGGTCTTACTCTCTGCCAATAAACAGCCCAAAAACAAAATGTCATTATTGACAGACAGAAGCTGTTAGCCTTTGGAAATGTTTTCCTAATTTGGGGGAGGATTTTTAAAATTAAATTTCATAGAGAATGTGGCGATTTCATTCATAATTCAGAAGTTTGCTGTTAGCACAGCCATGTCCTTCTCATAAAAAAAACGAATTTGAACCCATATAACATATATTGCAAGCTTAGAAAAAAGGATAGTACTGTTCTGCAGTAACATACAGACTAACTCTCAATGTCAATTGAAGAGAAGGTACCCATCCTAAAAATGCCGACTATACCTATGCTTATGCATTAGCTAGTCACATGTTAAAGATTTAGCTCTTATACTTTTTGCAGGATTTACTTGGGAGCCGAGCTAGCTCTAAGGTAACGTGCTTGGCAACAGAATGTTGGAATTGAGTCAAACATCTGTGGTGGTTTCAGTTGTCCATTTCCTGAGCCAGGTGGGTCCACAGTATTTCAGATCCCCGCTGATCACAGGCCAGCCAGCCTGGCTAATTACAGGATTTGGAGAGGCAGACTGGGCAAGGATTCTTTCCACTTGGCGCCCGTTAACCCTGCAATCCAAAGCTCTATTGGGCAGAGTGGTCCCAGCAGGACCACTCACCAACAAGCACCAACAACAATTTGCATTTATATAGTACTCCTCATGCATGGTTGCATCCCAGAGTGCAATGGAAACCTTGCCAGATGATGCTTTCAATGGCAAGCTGTGCAGTTTTAGCTGGTCACACTCCAGCAGTTTTCTTACTCCACACACCTCTGTTTACCTACCAATAAGTAGGAAACTAATAGTTGATTGACAGAATGCTTTTTACGGTAATAATCCCTCAACAAAAAAAATTGGTCACTCAATGCATAACTGGCTTTGTGGGACACTGCTTTGCGCAATTGGTTGCCCACATAATACACAGTCAATATTTACAATATTTTACAATATTTTCTGTGAAAACCTTTGGGATGTTTCAATAACGCGATGAGGCACTGTATCAAATGCAAGGATTATTATTATTAACTGTATCACTCCATCCTTCACCAGATCGACTGGCTACCCATCCCCCAGAGGATTGAGTTCAAGATCCTCGTCCTCATGTTTAATTCTTTCTATGTTTTTTTCTCCCATTCTAACACTGATCCCTGGGGATAGACAACCTGGATGCTCCCTACACTCAGTGGGCACTGGCCTCCTTTACGTCCCCTGCCCAGCTTGCCCCACCACTGAAATTCAAGTGTTCAGCACATTGGGAAGTCCTCCTGGCGTGAGAGGTACTATAATATTTTGGTTGCTATCTGAGGGTGCATTTAGGTCTATAACCCCCACCCCCTCTCCACAATCCCAGTATTTGGACTTGTGTTGCTTCATCAATATCACAAATTATCAACAAGAGAAAGAAGCTCATCTCCATTGCTTAACCTTTAAGATAATTTTGCCTTAAAACCTAAGGTCACACAGATTTGTGGAAATTTCTTAATTTAAAAGCTGGTTTTCTTTTAGGAATGTTGGAAAACTGGTTTCTAAATAAACCTCAATCTGAAATGTTTTCACAATTCTGTGCAAAATAGACTTAAAGGCTAAGACTGCAAAGAATTTCAGAATTAAAATCTAATTGTAGGGTGTTACAAGGTAAAGGAGAGTTCTCCAGATCAACAAGGTGACTCATCAAATGATTATTTACCTGTTATTCAAGCCTTTTCTCATTGAATTTAGCATAGGAGGCTTGAAATTCCATCTGACCTTAGTTTGTTCAACAATTTCATCTTAAAATTTAAGATTTGGCAGAAACATATATGATGGGGTATTGATTTCCTTAATATTGCAGAATTTTGGAAAATTCTTAAGGACAAGATGCTGAGGATTTTTGGCCTTCAAATTGTATCAAAGGGACCTACATTAGAGATGTTATATGTCTGGAAACAGCAAAAATGGTCTTTGCTGCAATACTCTGCCAGTTTGAATACCCTGCCGACACTCACTGTCATTGCTCACACATGAATAATGGCCACTTGCGTGCCTGTTGCCAGTGAAACCAGTAACCTAATAAAATAAGAAAAGAGACAGATGCTTTTGGAAGAGGTAAAGAAGCAAAATTGGCAAGTGGGAAAAACCATGGACTTTGCCTTGAGAATGAAAGTGTTCTGAATTTTAGAAAACTCATAGTCAAGGAATATAAAGTCATTTTTTTAAAAATAGGAGGAGAAAGTGAGGGTTAAAATAGGGAAACACAGTGACTCACAATATATGTGGAGGCAGGGACAGATTGTGAAGAGGAAAAATCTAAAAGCTAGGGTATGCTTTTCAGCCATTATGTTATATTATATTGGCCTATTTAAAACAAAGTTTCCATTCTTTCTGTGGTCAGCTTAATTTAAGGTGGATCAAGTCCACAAGTGACAAGTTACTGTACAGATGCAAGTTTTATGAATCAAATTGTGCCTGTACATCAATACAAATCAGTAAAAGTTACAGTAAAAGTCAACACATAACATTGGCAAAATAGTGCAATCGTTGAAATACTGTATATACAAAGAAGGAGAAAATAAATCTCTTGCAAGTAGTTGAACATGCATTTGATTCCCAGGAATGAAGGCAACATTAGTTCTAGTGGCCTATCCTAATTGAGTAGGACCATTAAATCCAATTTATACTATTGGTTTAAGGCCACGAGTAACAAAGCAGGGACTAACTGTGTTCAGTCACACAAGATCCGCACAGCCAGCAGAGACAAGATCATTATTGCTACTATCTGGATTGGGTTTAGGCACAGTTTAAAGATCCCAAGTGATTGCACACTGCACCATCCACTTTTCCCTACCTGATAGAGTCGCAAGACTAACATTAGCCCCAAGATACTTTGTTTTAACTTTTATTAAAAAAAACTTTTGTAAAAATGTTTAAAAAATGGACTTTGCCTTGAGAGTGAAATTGAACAAAATAACCATGTGATTGAAAAATAAAAGTAATAAAACAAATTGATTGTTTTTAAGAAAGGTGGAGAGAGAGAGGGTGAGGGAGGAAAAAAAACAATGGCTGACAATATATATGGACACAGCGATTGATTGTGATTGTGTAAATATTAGGATAAGCCGTACCCAAGAACATTCAAACATTTTTGCAGAAAATGATCTGCAGAAAAAAATCCTTCCATTTTTTTTAGCACCTTATCACATTAAAGTATCTCAAGTGTTCTATAATCAAGTGAAGGCAAACACAATAGATATTTGCAACAGCAAAGTTCCACAAACAGCCGTGAGATAGGTGAGTGACTTATTAATCTGTGGAATTGATGGCCAGGACAATGGTAGAGGAACTCCATTCTCTTTTCGAATCATGTCATTGCACTTTCAAAGTCCTTCTGAAGAACAAGGAGATAAGAACATGTTCAAAGATCTTATACAAGGGACAATACCTCCAATAAAATAGTACTCACTACTAACAATGTACTGATATGTCAGGGTAGATTATGAGCTCTAATACCATACAACATAGGCATTGGAAATGTATACTCCCCTCGCTTGCGTGACCTGAATAACTCCAGTTTAATCACAGATGGGCTTCGGTGCCTAATCCGCTGGTACAACTTTGCTTACAAATATGCAGTACTTGTATGTAACATTGCACTTTGCTGTGTAAAAATAAACACATCTTAAATTGAACTGGAGACAAGTGGAATAATTGCCGAAACAAAAGCAGGCTTGAAATATGAAGCTCACTAACCAGTTGTGTCTGTAATCCTTTCCTTTTTCTAATGATCACTGGCTGACACACTTTAGCAATAAATCAGCACAACAGTCAGTCAGAGCAGTGTAGTTAGTGTCTATGTCATGTGGTGCAGTTTTGAGGAGCACAGAATATAACCCTTCCCATGCTCACCACAAATGCTCTTCCATGACAGTCTGACAGAAAAGCGAGCTTCCACGAGTCCCAGAATACTGATGACACAAGCATTCAGACTCTCAGCTTGCTTGGCTCAAGTCCAGTCCCAGCATTTTGAGGAGACAAAGAGGCTGTGTTGTGCCATGGAATTCATTTTCTTGTTTACTTCCTATAGTAACAAGAGCACAATCACCACTCATGGCATCAAATGTGGCCGCTGAGTTGTTGACAGAATAAGGCAAGGCTGCCAGCTTTCCACATGAAACACTGGTCTCTTCTGATACATCCTTGACATTCTCCATTCCAGCCAACTCCAGCTTGCTTAGAAAGACTATGAGATAATTAGCATCAAGTCCCCAGACACAGTTTATTCCAGTGTAAAATGTTTTACTTAGGCACTTATAGGACAACATCTGTTTGAAAGTAAACAGAAACAAACATAAAAAGTGAAACAATCAGGAAACAGAGACAGCAGAGTTATAATTTTCTCTAACTTTAGTAATAAAATAATTACTTGTGGCAGAAAAATGAACCGCATTAATTGCATTCTTGCATTCATGTGTGATGATTTTGACTTGCCATTGATGTTTTTCAAGCCCATAATATCACCTAAAGACAAGATCTGCGACTTTAGGAAAACTATTCATAAATAATGTTATGCCTCTAGTTTATTAATAACAAATAAAAATACTTCAGCTGCTAGCTTGAAAGGAATCTTAATAACCATGACACACAATGTTACGGGGTTTAATTGATGCCCTTTGTTCCTCCTGCATAGCCTTTGTCAAATTCAGTTCACTTGAAGCTGTGGGTATAAGGGAGGTCTACATTTGACATGGCAAAACACATAACCAAAAAACTGCAAAAATGTAAACAGTCCTTTATTATAGCCTAAGTCTCATGGACATGAATTAGAAAGTTGCACACTAACTGGGCGGTTACGCCACTTGCCGCACACCACTATGATTATGGGTTTCAGTCCCATCAGACCTAAGCACCTCAGAATGTGTTTTGTCAGTCGCAAAGCTCAGAGAAAAGCTTCAACTTGTGCTCACTCGCCCTCCTGGCAAGAAAACAACCACATAAAAGTGAGCAAGAAGCGAGTGACAGGGAAGGTCACAGAGTAAAATTCAGAGCAGAAAGGAAATGCTCTGTGTATATTAAGTGGGAGGGGAACCAATTGGTCCTGTAAAGTTCTTAGAATTTCTATTACATTTGTAAGATAAGTTTTTCTGATGTGGAAAAACAAGGGACAGTCATTTATGCCACGCTGTGATAAGCCACATTGCAAAATTATTATTTTGTTGCACAATCCTCCCCAAAATGCTTGGACTTACCATCACGCTCTTGTGGATTCTTTCCCGACCGAAAATGGCAAAGGTCCACCCTTTAAAGGGAACTTGCCATCAACTTTGAGAAGCTTTTAGACAAACTGAATCCCTTGAATTAACTTAATTATTGTGAAGCGCTTTGAAATATTCCCAAAGTTATAGGACAACAATTGTACAATATTTGCATTTGACATAGTGCCTTATTACATTATACAGTAATAATAAAAAAAAATTGCATTTGATATAGGGCATTTCATGTCTTCTAGACATCTCAAAGTGCTTCACAGAACATAAGAATATAAGTAGGAGCCATTTGGACCCTCAAGCCTGCCCCGCCATTTAATAAGATCATGGCTGATCTTCTAACCTGATTCCACTTATCCACCCTATCCCCATATCCCTTAATCCCTTTAGCTTTCAAAAAACTATCAAATATACTGTAAAGTGAATTGACATAATTTGGCATTGAGGCACGTGAAAGTGCATATAAAGTGAATATATTTGAGGGCGAAACACGGGTGCAAATTGTGCACAGCAGTGTCCCAGACATTCGTGGATCGAGTGACCCAATTTTTAATTTTTTTATTTCTTGAGAGATTATTATCAGGCATGTGGAGTAAGGAAACTTTACTAAGGTTTCGCCCTGCCGAAAATCTAACCCAGGTCTCTCGCTTGAGAGGTGAGTGCTCTAACCACTGAGCTACAGGACTCCACATTGTTGAGAAATCTCAAAGTGCTTCACATGATATACTGTAAAGTGCTATGAATATGTATATTTTTGGACAATATGGCAGCCAATACGTACACCGCAATGTCTTACAAACAGCCATGGTGTGAGTAACCAATTCTATTTGGGAGATAATTGGTCAGCAACTAGAGAAACATCTTTTTTCAAATAATGTCATAGAATCTTTAACATCTACCTGGACATGCAGGCAGGAATTCAAGTTAATATCTTATCCAAGACTACACCTCCAAAAATGCAGCACTGGAGTGTCATCTTAGACTATTTGTATCCACATCCTAATGTGGGGCTTGTATCCATAACCTTCCAACTCAGAGTACTACCAACTGTGCCAGATGACACGTGATGGATACTAAATGCAAAGATCATTATTATTATAAATACTCACAACCATTACACTGCCCATAGACCATACTTATGAAGATTATTAATGAATGGTCTTATTTGCAGTACAATCGCTGTATATCGCTGAGTATTCCTTTGTTTACAAATACACCACTGGAATACTTTCCAGGCATTTCAACATTCTCACTGCATTAAGAAAAGACTCGAGTTCTTTGGTAGGGCAGATTTGTACATTAGCTGTTGATAGCTTTCAAATCACAGTAATGATCATTTTATGAAAGTTCACTTGATTATTATGTGGGTCATTTAACCACTTTTAAAACTCACTCACTTTGCAAGTTAATTTTCATTCTTCCACCTTGTAGGAGTGGAAATTCACATGCGGCAACCAAAATGCATATACATTAAACTGATGACAATAATCTGGCTTCTTGTCTCAAAGCGCTTTACAGGATATACTTTAAAGTGTAGCGACTAGGGTCCGTCGATATGGAAATTTTCCGATATCGATATATTGGTTGGCTCATATCGATATCTCCGGGTTTTTTGTACTGCGCATGCGCATGCATTCGGAGGTGCGTGCACATTCGGAGGTGTGCACGCATTCCGGTGTGCGCGCGCATCCCGTGCTCCAGGCCCAGGAGGTTTGCAATGCCGCCGACAAGGTAAGTTGAAAAAGTTCGCTTTATGTATCGCCGGATATGATATACCGATATTTGCGATATATCGATTTTTTTCAAATCAAATTTTTAGATATATCGATATATTAGAATTTCCAATATCGGCATATCGATATGAAAAATTATACTGATATAACCGATATATCGCCAGACACTAGTAGCGACTGTATGTTTGTGGGCGAAACTCTGCAAACAGTTGCACACAGCAGTTTTGGATTAACCATAAACAGTTGTGGATTGAACACAATTTTGGGGGGAGGGATTATTAACCCGGGTTCCTACTTACAGAAGCGTGTGCACTAGAGAATCTTGCCTAAGGTTTCACCTCTCCTGGAAATCAAACCCAGGTCTTCTCAAGCAACCCGCCTGGGTGAAAACCTCCTAACTGATCATGAGATTGCTTTGAGATGTTAAAAGGGCCCTACTACAAGTACAGCATCCAATTTTATAAAGGCCACAGCCAATTAAGTCATGTCACAAGATGTGTTAGAAATTCAAATCTAAATAAGATTTATAAAAACACTTTTTTCCAGTATTCACTAATGTGCCCTGATTCCTACAAGTTTTTTTTTCTAATACAGGTGTCGGCTTGCCTCAGTTGGTAGTGTTCTTACCTCTGAGTCAAACCTCTGTGAGTTCAAGTCCCACATCAGCTCTTGGAGGCATGATCGAAGAGTAGGGTCTTGAGACAGGTCTTAAAGGAAGGGGTGAGGTGTAAAGACTATAAGATGGAGCTCCAGAGATTTGGAGCAGAGTGGCTGAAGGCCCGCCTGCCAATGGTGGGGAGGGTAATGTAGGCTATGTGAAACAGGCAGCGCTGTTCAGATGGATGTTAACAATCCCATGGCACTATGTAAGAAGAGTGTTTCTACTGATGTTGTGGTCAATCATTGGCCACTCATTTCATGGCTTTCTCTAAGCCATATATTAACTTTGTTTGGTTATCCCACCAGTTAATGAATTTCATTAAAAATACTGCAAAGTTCACCCCACTGGATTTCTCATAATTTGGCATTGAGGCAAATCATGACCCTGCTTCAAAACAAGGCATCAAGTTTAAAAGGTACATATCTGTTGTTTGTAAATGATAACAGATTTGCAGAGTAATTAAATATTAACAACTCCATTAAGAATTAAATGATGCCCTCTGGCAGATTTGTATGCATAGAACTAACGCGGCAAAATATGTTCCACACAAGAGTGCACTTTAGTATGTGGGGAGGAGTGGAGCAAGTAAATTGGGATTGGATGGAGAAAAGTAGCAGATATAGTAAATAAAAGAATCAAACCAGAAATAAAATCAGTGATGACATGGCCCTCAGAGCAAATGTATAATGATAAAAAATTGTTGCATTTGCACCTTATCATATCATTCAGACATCCCAAGCACCTCACAAAATTTTACAGTGAAATGCAGTGACTATGTATTTTTAGGCAAACGAGGCAGCCAATTTGCTCGCAGCAAAGTCGCACTAACAGCAGGAAGTGAATCAGCAATTTCACCGGGGGAATTGTTGGACAGAAATTTTTAACATCTAATTGAACAGGCTGACAGGACCTCAGTTTAATGTGTTACCTGAAGAACGGCACCTCCTCCAATGCAACATGGCGTGTCAGCCTAGGCGGTACATTCCCTGTCCTGATTAGGTGATTGAATGTACAACTTCTGACACATTTATGTCATATTTATGTCATATAACATGTTTGTGGTCGCTTGATATATTAGCAGCATTTCAATCACAATTGGCTCTGACGTTACCTGAGGGTGCGGGTGCTGGGATTCCGCCCTGTTTATTGTGAAATAGAATTCACTGATGGCAATGTCAAAACAACAAGCAGCAACTGCCTCAGGAAGAAATATCAGTACCTCATTCATTCAGTAACATTTCTGCCAAAGGCTGGGCTACTATTGGCAGCAGTCCTGCTTGTAATCCTGGCATAAGTCTAAACATGTTCATTGTTTTCTCGCCTTCTCCTCTTCTAAACTTGTCTGACTCTCTTTACTGGGGTGCCCTACACTGTTAAATGCTCTGGACCCTATCCCATATGCAGGGGGCTAAAGAAATGCAATTTTTTTGTTGTTGTTGTCCCCCCTTACATGAACCAAGTGGTCATTATTTATGTGGAAATCATTTTGATTACTGTCTGAATCTTAACAGACTATTTGGCCAAGAGAAGAGGGGCATCATGGATAAACTCAAATCTGTCCACATACAGTATATGCAATCTGCGTCTCCAGATAGTGATTAGAAGTGGGGAATCTTGCTTGATTTGTCTCCCCTGATCCCAGTGCACTGAAATCAACTAGACTGTGCCATTTCCAGCCTTGGACTGCGACCATATCCTCCATGAAACCTACCACCTGTTCCCTGGACCCTATCCCCATCTCTCCACTTACATACCTGCTCCATCGCCTTACTCCACTACTTGCTGACACAATTAACCTGTCCCTTTCATCTGGCATCGTTCCTACCCCCTTCAAAACAGCCACAATCACTCCATCCTTAAGAAACATTCTCTCGATGTGTCGCAGCTTTCAAGCTACCGGCCATATCTCTAACTTCCCTTTTCCGACGTGAAAGGCGCTCTATAAATGTAAATTGTTGTTGTTGTTAAAGGTCCTTGAAAGAGTTGTTGCATCCCAGCTTCACTCCTTTCTCTCATGGCTACTCCCTTCATGAGCCCCTTCAATCAGACTTGAAGGAGGCTAGGGAGCAAGCGAGGTAGAGGGATTGTGGGATGGAGTTCCAGAGGTTGGGGGCAGAATGGCTGAAGGCTCACCAGCCAATGGTGGGGTGAGTCGGTGGATGTGGAGTAGGCTGGAGCCTGCTAAGCGGAGATGGCGGGCAGGTTGGTAGGAGTTACGATGTCGCAGAGGTAGGGTGGGACAAAGTCATGGAGGACATTGAATGTGAGGACCAGGATCTTGAATTGAATCCTCTGGGTAATAGGGAGCCAATGAAGTCAGGTGAGGATGGGAGAGATGGGGTCATGGAGCTTGGCGTGGTAGAGGACACAGGCTGCAGAGTTCTGGATTATCTGCAGCCTTTGGAGGGAGGAATTGGGTAGGCCGACAAGCTTCACATGGTCTTTCTGCAGAAGGATCTTTGGTGATTGGTGGCAGCAATGAAGTGACTACTTTATCCCTGGATGAGATACAGTTTTTCTCTGACTTAATTGTGTCTTTGACTTTGTAAATTTTCTCCATTCCTCTTCATCTCCTGAAGGTATTTGATTTATTTTTCCTTCAGTTGAGTTAGGGCTAAAATTATTGGAATTGATATTGCAGATGGAGATTCTTTGAAATACTCCTTAATACCTCTACTACTCAGATTACCAGAAAAGGTGGTTGAGTCCAGGTTAGTGGGCTCATTTAATAAGCAGGCTAGTGATGAATTGGTAGATGGTAGTATGGATATTCTGGAAGTTGACATCAATTGGGGTGAAATGCGTTCTTCATCTGAACCTATCATTCCATTATTTAAAACCAGTTTTGAAGCCAGTACCCTTCAAAGAGCAAAATCTGGTGGTTTTATGCCTTTACGATCAGCTAAAAAGGAACAAATGTAAAACCTGCTCTTCAGCCAAGTGAAATATAATCTAATTTTGATTGTAGTAAGAGCACATGGTGTACTGATTTTTTTTCAGGGCTGATTAAACTAATGGCACAATAATTGTTGTGTGGTATTAGACCATTTGTATTATTTATCTATGTTAAAAAATGTCAAATGTACAGTCAGTTAGTAAGGAATTAATCAGAGGTTCGAATAATGAATATTGCATTCAGTGGCCAATATATACATATGAAAATATTAAATAATTATTGTTTTAACAATGATATTTATCCTACTTTAAATTATTATTTACCTCCCTGATCCAAACCAACTCTTTACATCAGAATCACACTGTGACCAGAGCTGTATACTGGAGTCCTACAGCTCAATGGTTGGAGCACTCACCTTACAAGTGAGAAACCTGGGTTTGATTCCAGGAAGGATGAAATCTTGGGTAAGTTTCCTTACTCCACACGCCATATAATAAATTGGTCATTTCAATCAATGACTGTTTGTGGGACACTGCTGTGTGCAATTGACTGCCGTGTTTTGCCCGAAAACCCCCCCAGTAAGGCACGAAACGTTGACTCTTTTTCCTTTCTCCATGGATGCTGCTTGACCTGCTGAGTTTCCCCAGCAACCTTTGCTTTTGTTTCAGATTCCCAGCATCTGTAGTATTTTGTGTTTTGTTCACTTCAAAGTATGTTGTGTGAAGTGCTTTGAGACATCTAGAAGATGTAAAAATACTGTATCAAATGCTACGATTATTATAACATTACTATTATACAGTTTTCTAAATGGAAGTACCAGGAAAACCAGGATATCAAAAGATTTTCCACTCCTTCGGTTATACTATTTCTCTCTCAACATCATTACATCATTATAAATGCTTCAGCTCAGATCATGTGCCCAAAATATACCATGTTCTGAGTGAATGTTCTTACATTTTAAGACCATTTTCTTAAAATCTTAGATAGTGACACATTTTGGAAAACAGTCTTCAATTCAGTCTTAATTTGAAAGTAGATCTTCTACAGTACTCAAACACACTGGTGAAAAAACAATTTCAAAATTAAGGCTGAAGACGAGATGGTTTTACAAAATTGCTCACTAAAACTTTAAGGCAATGATTCTAAGCCTGAGAATTTCCTCTCCAATGGACAGTGTAAGTCATCAATGAGCTACTATGCCAAATTACTGTGTTACTCTGGTGTTTATACACAGTACTGTATTTCACAAAATCCAATCTAATTGTTTCTACATTTAAATCCAGATTCATTTCCTCGCCGAGGGCATTGTGTGTGAATCCACTGATTCAATGCACTAAATATACTAAATATCAAAACGCATTGCTCCTGTTTTTTCAAACAAACATGTAAACATTAAACCGGAACATAAATGTATGTTCAACATTAATATGGCAAGCCAACTGTGTCTGAATGTGTCTATCATTGGGAACTAAATTGGCAAGTTGCCCTTGGTCAGAATGTATTGAGTTTGAGTTCAACTTCTAATTGTGTTGTCAATTGTATTATTGTGGAGTTCAGGTTTCAGTTAAGGCTTGGAAGTAATGCATTGCCACGTACTTGGCTCATGGCAAAATTACACATCTGTTCAGCAATTCCGGAAGAGTGTCGACTAATCTAGCTGCCAACTGTGTGAGAAGAATATGTGCATGTGACAAAACGCATGTCCTCAAAACACTCCATAGGGAGGAAAAGGCAAAAATGTATGTGTTATGTACAAGAGGCGGGAGGTTGGAAGGCTCAAAATAATATTTAACCAATTTCAAGTGTTTGAGAAATGCATACATGAATCGCAACATAAATTACTCCACACTAATCCTGAATTTACAGATGAATAAATGAGGCTACATGTCAAGTAAACTATGTACAATAAAAATCCCATGCCACATGTATATTTTTCTTAGTTGATAAGAATAATACTGGTTCTGCATTGCTTTTAATGTGGATAGATTTATGGATACCGGCAGTCATTCCATGTCTCTGTATACATAAGGTACTGTCAATAAAGATGAAACTAGACAGCTTACTCTGTGTGATGCTTCAGATTAAAACCTTTAGATTTCATTTTCACAGCTAAACATGTTCGAACCTTTTGAATATTAATTCTGGATTTTGTTTTAAATGAAATCCATGTCATTATATTGAACCAAATATTAAAAAGGCTAAATGGGTGAATTTATATGCAGCTATGACTCCAATATCTTTGTCATTGTTGTTTTCACAGTGCTTCTCTATCCTCATTTTTAGCAAATAATTTCAAAAGTAAACACACTCTGACAATCTCCTCTGTAGCTCCTTGCCTTTGAGCTGTTATTAAGCATATCCATATGATTTGAAATATTCCAATAACACTGCTATTACCTGCCTGTCAATCACCAATGTGGCATTCACAGACTCCGTGAGAACCTATTCAAATCCAAATGAAGACATGCACAGGTTCATGGATTTCCCTAGTCCGCACTATACAGTAAATGTTCCAGCCATCTTCTATTAACTATTTAG
This sequence comes from Hydrolagus colliei, assembly GCA_035084275.1. Taxonomy (NCBI): domain Eukaryota; kingdom Metazoa; phylum Chordata; class Chondrichthyes; order Chimaeriformes; family Chimaeridae; genus Hydrolagus; species Hydrolagus colliei. The sequence continues at coordinate 28,720,843 of CM068742.1, read as the reverse complement.
GCACTGAAAGATTTTTTCAGCTTTTAACATAGAGTATTTATGTCACTTTTTGAGAAAGTGAAATTAATAATAATATGAGAATAATTATCCTTGATTTTGATATGTTGTTGATACACTGTGTTGTGGTGTGGCTATGTGCATTTTGTGCCAGTCAATTTGCCCACGGTAACATCCCCAAATTATATGTTTCATCAAAGGATACCATTAGGGGAATGGAACACTTCCCCATCCATGCATCTAATTTCAGTGTGATATGTTACAGCAAGCTCTATCTATTCAGCACAAAAAATGTGCCTAAACCCAAGCTACTAAGAATACTCTAAATATCACCAGTGGCCCAGAAAGGAAAGAGTCCAAGCTAATAGAGGTGCCAGCAGCATGAGGAAATATGTGCCACAAAACATACTGAGATACCCACAATGAGTTTTACATAGGACCCTTACAGACAAGACACAGAAAGCATACAGAGGAGGCTTTCATCCTAAGAGAAGTAATGTTTTGGCAAATAAAAATAAGGAATTTAGTTTGGAGTGTAGATCTAGACTCTTCCAAACTTCTGATTGTCCATTGTCCTGGGACGTCTTTCCAATATGAAGAGTGTTATTCGAGTTTAATTTATTGTTGTCATTGTTGTTGATTTCCAAATTCTGACGTGGAATTTGAACCGACAATCTTCTGACTCAGTAATGTCAAGCTACTTCACCATGTGGGGCATCACAGTTGAGCCCATTACTATTATTAACCAAAGTCCAAACTTGTTCACATTCCAGCAAAGATCAGCAATCAGCAGTTGGAACCTTACCTGATCTTTCCACACCCTAGTCTAAGGGCATGAAGACCAATTCTTAGATCCCCAACTGCAGCCCTGGTTGAAATCAGCTAAGTCAACACATACTAAGAATCAAACCTGTGACCTGTCTGGTCCTATGGCTGGGAGCTGATAGTGTTCTTAACTTGCTTCTTGAGGTAAAGGTGGATATTGTGCAACTGACAAAATTATCATAGGCTCAAAATTTTGATATGGGTGGGCCTTAACTCCACAGCCTGCTGGCTCTGAGGTAAGAATGCTGCCATATGAGCTAGATTTAGGGTGTTAAAATACAAACGAAACAAGCTTTGCAATGAAACAAGGAATGTGAAAAGAATTAAGTAACAAAGCAAATCTGAAACCTACTGATTCGAAGGTTCCTCCTTGAGGCTGGGCATATTATCCAAACTATACAATTTTTCCTCATAAAATTCCTCTGAGATTCTGTGAAAATAAGATTGTATCATAAAAAGTTGTCCATTTGTGTACAGATCACCATTGTTCATCCCAATATTTGTTGCAATTCACAGTCAAGTGATTTCTATTTTCCTGTGAAGTTTATAAGCTATGCTTTGTTACTTATAAGTAGCATTGTTATATTCTCTTCGTAATCAAAATTCAGGTCACGACTTTGATTCTAGTAAGCTAGAATAACAAGGAGCAGGGCAACAGCAACCGCAAATTGATTTTATAAAGATACACTAACTATGCGGTTTATGTAGCTCCAAACAGAGTCTGTGACCAAGTGTGGTTGAGAGCAAAGATTCCTTTGTGGTGGTTGGAATTCAGGTGCATGAAAAACAGATCATAGTCAATAAATAGCATGTGTCATTTCCTGAGAGTACTGCCCTACATACAACACCTCTGGAGTTTGTGTAAATATTGTAACACTGTTATTAGTTACATACTACTGGACGGAAAATTCACCTTGTCCTATCCTGTAAGACCATTGCGTTTTAACAATTAAAATGATGCAGACTTGTGGGCATTTCTTAGCTTCAGTCTTAATTTGTAAGTAAATGGTCCTGTGAAGGGACTAAAAGGAAGAACTCTTTTAACTGTTTTTCACTTCTCTACCCTGGGAAGCCCTGAGGCAATTTAGCCTTCCCATGCAGTTGAGACCAGCAAGCTCAGCACAGACCACAAACCAGCAAGCTCCAAGTCCACAATCTGCAGCTCAATCCACAACATCATCAAGTTTGCTTCTGGTCAATCAGTTCTATTTTTCACCATGGATTGTGCTCTAGTTAAGAGTGGCAAAAATCCATATAAAGTGTTGTTTGCCTATGTTAGATGAACACGTAGCTCTGGTATTCATATTGTGGTTTTCCTGTCCTGATAATTTATTCTCAAGACATCATCATAAGCACGTGCATGTAGTTAAGCTTAAAAATTCTACGCTGAAATGAACTGCGTGGTAGAATAGGTCAAAGCAATTTGATTCAGACCAACTATTTCCATGGGCTGAACTGGCTGGAGCGATGAAGGATTTTTTGTTGTTGTTGGAATTATGGATAAGTCTCATTATTTACACAATATAACTTCATTCAAATCCAAGTCCGATTAAATCAGATTTATGTGGCAGTGTTGTGTCAGTTTAACATTCTCCAGACGTTTCAGCCACAGTGTAAATGCCAAACATATTAGCAAAAGTGGAAAACTGGATGCAGATGAACTCGAAACGATTGCCAGTTTTATCTGTTTGACTTGCTTAAGGTTTGAAACTTAAGGAGACATAAAACTGTAACTTGTTTTTTTTTAAAAAAAAGAAAAACACAACTAAGTCTCTTGAGATGGCTTTGAATTTATTAAGCTGTATCCTGTTAACTTTTTAAAAATAAAAATACAAAATAACCCAGCAAAAGCAGTGGCCATGATCCAGCATCATCTATGGTTTCTTAAGGTGGATGGCATACTCTTTTTTAATTTGTATACAGTACTTAGTGGCAGCCAAAGTTGTAGCAGTAGTCGCCATACATTGAAAACAACAAATTATAATTAACTGAGTGGAAAAAGCCTGATTTCCATGTGAAGGTTTGTGGTATGTACCAAAATACAGTGAACATTCGCCATCTGGTTACTCGAATGCAAAATCTTTCGGTTTAATATGACGGTCCACCAATTTTCAAAGGATATGATAAAACAATATTACATTGTAGATGTTTGTGTACAAATGAGCTTTCAGCAACACTCGGTCCTTTCTTATTTTACAGCTGTAAGTATTTAAAATAACTTAAGAATGATATAGAAGTTTCAACCTCGCTGTGTTGGTGGAACTCTTGCTTCTGAGTCATAAGGTTGGGGGTCTTGAGCCCCATGATTCAAGTGGATATTTTGGATCCTTTGGAAGAGCTTCACCAATGGTTCTTGGAGGAAGGCTCGAGGCAGCACCTGGTGCAACAAAATATTACACAGCCCAGTTTGTCACTATGGATCTGTATTAATTCAGATGATTGGGGGCTATGATTGGCCCCAGTGTCACTCTATGGAGGAGATTATTAGCCAATGTATCTGCATCTGATTGCTGTCAGGTAATCGCCTAGAAAGCGTATGATGTCAGTGGCTCAACAACAGCAACATAATTATAGTTGTATAGCGCCATTCACATCGGTTTACATCAATGCAATGAAAAACTTGTAGTATAATCTATATCCTCTGCTCATAGGAAATGTTCTCTTTTCCAAATCTGCATTGCCTCAAATGCCCTTTTGAATTAGAGTGTGAAAAGCTGGAGGCAGAATCGAACGAAGCAGGTTTGTTGGCAGGAGCGGCTGGATGGAGCAAGTAAGCTGTGTTTTCTCATACCTTCTTGCCTTTATAACCTTAGTGAGAATGTTTTCAATGCATACTAGCATGGTTGAAATCATATAAAATCCATCTTAAGCTCAAAAAGGTTGTGGAATAACTTTGGTCTCAGGAAATTCAAAATCATATATAATTTCCTTTTTCTTCAACCATATAATGAATTACAACAACAACTTGCTTTTATATAGCGCCCTCCACATTGCGATTGAACAGAAAGGTCTTCAGATGTTACCTGAAGATGGGAAAGGAGAGGGCGAAAAGAAGCCTGTTGAGCAATTCATCCGAGATTGAGACCAATAGATCAATTATCACATACAAACATATTCATCTTTGCCCACCTCATTTCATCTTGTACCATTCTAATTTTATTTCCCTTCTAAATTTGAGATGTTAACTGTTCTTTTCTTCTGCCATATCAGTATGTTGGAATGCCCATATCCTGCAAAGCAAACAAAGATCCAATTCTCTTTGAATTACAAGGCTTCTGTAGTGCTGTGCCGTGAAAAAAAATGCCAGGCTACAGAGTGCTCCACATCCCTATATTAGATTTCTTCTCCCAAATCTGGCTCTCAGGCCCTTTTGTTCTAACGTCCAAATCAAGTACAAAGAATGTAATCTCCATTCTATCAGTTTAAATAGTTCTATCATATTCCCCCCTTAAAACTCTTTGCTCTGAGGATCAGTTGATGTTCTCCCTGCTCCCTGCAGAGCAACAGTATCCTTCTGCAATGCACAGAGATCAAACCTGGAAATTACCTAGAGCCAGCAGAATAATACAGAGCTGTCTCCTTAACACTATCATGACATGTTACTTCTTACTTGTAATGTACTATTCCATTGCATCAGTTGCTTTAACAACATGGTTAGCATTCCTAATCATTCTCAAGATTCACATTTTATCCTAATCTCGTACTTCAGATGAGACTTTATACCTGGATCCCGTCTACCTGTTCAGGTAGATGTTAACAATCCCATGGCACTATTCAAAAAGAAAGAGAATTTCTCCTGGTGTCCTGGCCAATAATCTCTCAAATAAAATTAGTCGTTTACTTCACAGCTTTGTTTGTTGAACATTGCTATGTGCAAACTGGCTCCTAGATTTGCTTACAAAGTACAGTGACAATACATCAGATCATTCCTCTATCTGCTTTGTTCAACGTAGTACTGCTCCACTTTGCCTTTTCTATGATGCCCATAACAACAACAACTATTATTTGCACTCATATAGTGCCCCCCACACCGGGAAGCTGCCCACAACACTCTGGTTAGTCTGGCCAGAACTGGTGTGATGGGGGCATGGGGTCTCCTACCATATCAACTTTGAAATCCTCACCCTCACCTATAAATCATTTCATGCCTTTACATTTGTTTGTGAAGGCATGAAGGAGGACATCTGGGATGCCCTCCTGATGTGAAAGGTGCTACACAAATGTAATTTTGTTGTTGTTGTTGTTGTTCTTGACCTGTTGACCACTCCATCCTACTCTCAGCTCAACCTTCGTGGACCAGGCTGCCTGTCAGACATCAAATCCTGAATGAGAGCTAGTGAGGCCCACCTGATTGGCCCGCGCCAGCATCTCCGCACCTCAGGTACTGGCAGCATCATCCTCCATGGATGCACACTCCACTTCACCAAGTCAATCAGGAACCTAGGAGTCTAGTTCGATCCTCAACTGTCTTTCCTCCCCACGTCCATGCCATGACCCACTCTGCCTTCCCTCACCTCCGCAACATTGCCTGACTCCACCATTACCTCACCCCTCAGGCCACTGAAACTCTCATTCATGCCTTCACCACATCCAGGCTCGACAATGCTAATGCCCTGCTTGCCATCCTTCCCAACTCCTCCCTCCATCAGCTGTATATCAACCAGAAATTTGCTGCCTGTGTCCTCTCCTGCATCAAGCTCCACAACCCTATCTCCCCCATTCTTGCCCAACTCCATTTACTTCCCATCATTAAGAGGACTGAATTCAAGATCCTGGTCCTCACCTTCAAAGTCCTCCATGGCCTTGTCTCATCCAATCTCTGCAATCTCCCAACCCTTTACCAACCTGTCCACTCCTTCTGCTCAGCAGACTTTGGCCTGATCCATGTTTCCCAATCCACCTGCCCCACCCTCAGCGGAACGAGCCTTCAGCCACTCTGCCCCCAAACCTCTGGAACTCCATTCCACAAACCCTCCACTTCACCCCTCCCTAGCCTCCTTCAAGTCCCGCCTCAAGACCCTCCATCACTCAGCCTTCTTCCCCTCCCTTCACACTAGGGTCCGTCGATATGGAAATTTTCTGAGTTAGATATATCAATGGGCTCATATCAAGATATACCGAAATATCAATATTTTCGGGTTTTTCGTACTGCGCATGCGTGCACATTCGGAGTGCGCGCGCATCCAGAGTGCGCGCGCGTTCCAGGTGCACACGCATTCGGGGCCTATCTCCTCAGGAGGTAAATATATTTCTCTCTCTGTTTCTCTCACTCTCTCCATCTCAGTGTTTTTCTGACTGTGTCTCTGTGTCTCTCTCACATCCCCCCCATCTCTATCTATCTGTATATTATCACATCCACCCCGTCTCTCCATCCCCCCACACCATCTCTCTCTCCCCCCACCCTCCCCCCCAGCTGTCTCTCTCCCCCCCCCACCCACCCCCCCAGCCATCTCTCTCCCCCTCACCCCCCTCCCACCCCCCCAGCCTTCTCTCTCCCCCCCACCCCTTGCATACCTGTATATTGTATTCAAGGACTATGAATACAATATGGCGGCTTTGCACCTCGGTCTGTGCATTGTGGATAGAGATGAGCATTCTGGGTCTTGTAGTTCAGTGTGTGCGCATTCAGATTTTTTACCTCGATATATCGATATTTTTGAAATGCCTATATCGGCGTATTGATATGAAAATTATATCTGGTTTTAGCGATATATCGATATATCGCCGGACCCTACTTCACACCACCCTCCCCGATCCCAACCCCAGCTCGGGTCTGAAACAGTGACTGTCCAGCGACTTGGGAAGTCCTCCCGACGTGAAAGATGCTATACAAATGTAATTTGTGTTCTTCTTCTTCTGTAATCATCTCTCACCTCATTCCTCCACTCAGACCTGCTGCAATCTCCTTCACCAGCTATAATGCCCACCTTCTGGAAGATTAACTCCTTTCTCTTCCTTCTTCCTGTACACCCTGGTTGTTCTCTGTCACCGTCTCTGTAAAGCACTGCGAGTTGTTATTCAATATGGAAAGCACTTTCCAAACATAAATCATGGTTGCCCACATTGGATGAAAAGAATGAAATATTTGCGATTGCCAATATGAGGATGGCAAAGATTCAATAAATTAAACACTAGCATTTTTTTGCAAGTGGTGCCTGAGTCACCTTATCCAGAATCAAACAATGGGTGGCCACAATTATCAACATGCAGTTGATAATCAGAACACAGGTTTAGGTGACAGCTTGGCTCAGTTGGGAACTTGGGAGCACTCTCACCTCTGGCTTAGAAAATTGTAGTTCAAGTCCCACATTTAGACATGAGCTCATATTCCAATGCAGTGATGAGGGTACTGTCCTTTGAATGAAATGTGAAGCTGAGGTCTTAATAATAATATATTACATTTGATATAGCGCTTTTCACGTCTTCTAGACATCTCAAAGCGCTTCACAGAATATACTGTAAAGTGAACTGACTGTAACCTTGTGGGCATAGTCTGGATCGAGTGACCAAATTATTAATTTGTTTGAGGGATTATTATTAGACGTATGGAGTAAAGAAACTTGCCCAAGGTTTTGCCCTGCCTGGAATTGAACCCAGGTCTCCCGCTTGCAAGGCAAGTGCTCTAACCACTGAGCTACAGGACTCCACACATCTTGTCTGCCTATTTAGTAGATCAAAGATTTTGTGACATCATTGAAGAAGAGAAGGGAGTTTTTCTTGCGACTGTTTATGGGACCTTGTCATGCACAAATTGTTTGGCAAGAAAAAGCAGTCTCTGCTCGACAGGAATGAGTGCCAGTTGTTTTGCGACATTTTCAATGTGATAAGCACTCTAAAAAGTCATGTTCTTCGTTTTTGATGTGTTTGCTTTGATGTTTTCTCATACAGCAAGATTTTGATACTGACTGTAAGTAGAGTGGAGAGTGACAGAGTGGGGTCATAGGGTGTAAGGATAAATTGGAGAGTTTAATTCACATCACCCTTAGTGTTTGGGCAAAGCAATCTGCCCCACTTCTAAGCCAGGCTACAGCTCATGGTATATGTCAGACTAAAGAAGGGAACCTTTTTATCAATAAGTTTTATATTAATTGTTAAATTCAAATTCAACTTTAAAACAATATTCTGTTAAATAAATATTGATCTTAAGAGGACTTTGGTCTTTAGAGCAATATTGCAAGTTCCCTAGTTCATATTTTCTTGTGACTTGAGCCTGCAGTGTATAGGCCAATTAAAATAACAATATGGACATGAAGCCTTTTGGATTATTGTTGTTAGTCTTTTTGATGTCATGGGACTCTCTAATGCTGTGTTTATATTGGCATTTGCTGTTCCACAACTGGAGACATTTGTACCAGAAAAAAATATAACTATTTCTCTATTGCATTCCTTATTTAAAGTTGGCAGTTTAGCGCACGCACAGAGTTCCAATGTTAGGTGTTAAGCAGACAGTTGTACAGCCAACTCTCCAATAACATGAAGAAATAATCAGTCAAAAGCTGCTAGGGTTGATCATTGACCCATCCAAGAGCTTTCAAGTGACTGCATGGGGGAAAGGAGCCCATTTTGATTTGCACTTCTGCACTTACATGGTTGGGAGACAGAATGAACTACTCCTGAAACCATCTTCTCCTCCAGAGGTATGGTGGGGGGGTTGCTCACAGGATGATTAATGCTGGTTCAACAGCAATTTATAAATCATATAATAATAATTATTATTATAATATAAACACAGAATAATTATAAAGATAATATATTATAATATAATATAAACATAGAACTAATTAAATAAAATTCAAGCCTTGGTTCAAATGTAGACCAGTCAAAATACTTGCTTGGAAATCCATCTTTGGAATTCAAGTGTTTTCAATCACTGGCAGCATGGACACAGATTTGTTTGACATTATAATGGTTTTAGGTAAGGGAAAAAAAAAACTTTAAATAAGGAATGCAATAGAGAAAAAGTTATTTTTTTTCTGGTAAACCCTAAACCATCACAGCAGACACATATAATTTGTTTAATATAGCCCAAAATATTCTAGCAGCAAAGATTAGACCAATATACCAAAAGAGATTTGGTATAACTCATTATAGTACACTCAACTTTTGCCTGGTGTAAGAAGCACAGTACAATACAATAGGAATGAAAAGTTAATATAAGTATTACATTTTTAAATCCAATGGGTGGGACGAACAGGATGATTCCAGCTCCAAGCTATCAGTTCCTGGTACCTGTCATCTACCCAGTGAGAGTTCATACCTGTTCTTGTTAGATGTCAAATGGCCAACTAGTTACTACAATAAAATTACATTTGCAGCGTGCCTTTCTCATCAGGAGGCCATCCTGAGTTGCTGAATAGTCAGGGGTCAGTACCCAAGCATGAGGGGGGTAGGGTTGGGATGAGAGATGGCAGAGATGTAGGAGGGCGTCTGAAGGCATCGTCGATAAGGAGGGTCTTGAGTCAGGGCCTTGAAGGTGGCAAGGGAGGGAGCAAGGTGAAGAGATTGTAAAATACTGCTCCAAAGGGGCAGAGACGCTGAAAGCATGGCCGCTGATGGTAGGGTGGATCGGGTGGGAGACATGGAGCATTCTCCTGAATGGAAGGAGTGGACAGGTTGATAGGGGGTCAGCAGATCAGAGAGGTAGGAGGTGGCATGGCTGTGAAAGTCCTTGAAAATGAGGAGGAGGAACTTGAATTCAAGGATCTTGAATTCTATCCTCTGAGGGATGTGGAGCCGGTGGAGCCGGTATAGGGTGCAGATGGTGAGGTCAAAAAGCCCGATGCAGGGAGGACACAAGCTGCAGAGTTTTAGATGATCTGCAGCTTGTAGAGGGAAGAGGGATGCTGACAAAGAGGGAGTTTCCGAGGTTGAGCCTTGAGGTTACAAATGCATGTATGAGGGTTTCGAGGCTTGTGGGGTGAGGCAGTGGCATAGTCGGGCAACGTTGCAGAAGGGATGGAAGGCAGTGCTGGTCATGGCATGGATATACAACAACAACAACAAAATTACATTTATAGAGTGCCTTTATAGAGTGGAGGACGTCCCAAAGTGCTGAACAATCAAGTCGGTATCCAAGCTCGGGGGGAAGGATAAAATATATGGGAGAAAGGATAGTTGAGGGACGAACAAGATACTCAGGTTCCTGACTGGTTTGGTGAGATGTCCACTCCTTCCATTCAGGAGGCTCCGGCCTGCTCCATGTCTCCCGCCCGATCCACCCTACCATCAGTGGCCGTGCATCCATGAATGCTGATGTTGCCAAAGCCTGAAGTATGGTGGTGCTGATGGGAGCCAATCTCGATGGTCTGACAGCATGTCTGTCCGACATTGAGTCCTGGACGAGGGACAATTTCCTCCAATTGAACGTGAGCAAGACCGAGGTCCTCCTGATTGGCTCAAGCCAGCGCCTCCGCACATCGGGCGCTGCCAGCCTCAACATCCAAGGCTGTACTCTCCACCTCACAAAGCCAGTCAGGAACCTCGGCATCACGTTCGACCATAAACTCTCCTTCCTCCCCCACATCCGTGCCTTAACCGGCACCGCTTATTTCCACCTGCGCAACATTGCCAGGCTCTGCAACTACCTCACCCCCCACGCTGCCAAAACACTCGTGCACGCATACATCACCTCACGGCTGGAATACGGAAACTCTCTCCTCGTCGGCCTCCCCAGTTCCTCCATTCACAGGCTGCAGGTCATCCAAAACTCTGCAGCCCGTGTACTATCCCGCACCCGCCTCCGTGACCACATAACCCCCACCCTCGCCCGTCTCCACTGGCTCCCCATCCTCCAGAGGATCGAGTTCAAGATCCTCGTCCTCACCTTCAAGGCCTTGCCCCGCCCTACTTAACCGACTTATTTTCCCCCTATAAGCCCACCTGGTCCCTCCGTTCAGCAGGTCTTGGCCTACTCCAAGCCCCCCGTCCGAATCGCCCCACCATTGGAGGCCGGGCTTTCAGCTTTTCCGCTCCCACTCTGTGGAATTCCATCCCCCAATCCCTCCGTCTTGTTTCTTCCCTTTCCTCTTTCAAGGCCGGTTTGAAGACTTTCCTCTTCAACCGTGCTTTTTGTTCCCCCCCGAATTTTTCGACCTCCCCTATGTGTTTCACCCCTTCCCGAACACACCCCTCCCAGCTCAGATCACACATCTCCTGTGCAGCGCCTTGGGACTTCCTCCCGACGTGAAAGGCGCTTTATAAGTTTAAGTTGTTGTTGTTGTTTTGGGATGTTGTCATCAAGGTGGAGCATGTAGAGGTTGAAGAGGAGGAGTCCAAGGACAGTTCCCTGAGGAACACCGCACAAGAGGGTGTCGGGGCTGGAAGAAAAACCGTTAGTGGAAACACATTGGAGACGGTATGAGAGGTAGGATCTGAACCAGTGAAGGCAAGAACCTTGACGATTGATGTGAGAGGAGAGGTGGTGGAGGAGGATTGAATAGTTCACGGTGTCAAATGCAGCAGAGAGGACAAGGAGGCAGAGGAAGTTCTGGTTACAGATGGACAGGATGTCTTTTGTGACCTTGACCAGAGCAGGAGGAGAAGAATGAGCGAAGCTGGAAACTAATGATTCTTTTTGAAGGACCTTGGAGAGAAAAGTGAGATTGGAGATGGGTCCGTAGCCAAAAAACAGGAATGTGTCATGGAAAAGTTGCTTCAGAATGGGGTTGATTGTAACTGTTTTGATGAGAACAGTGCCAAGTGATAGGCTGGTCTAATTTCCAAAGACTATCCAACTTCAAGCTAACTAATATTCTGCCTATTGAGATCATAAATGGAAAATCATTTGTCCCCATTCATAATGTCAGTGGAGCAGAATGCACTACACAGAGTTCCACTCCCCAGTGTCAGAGAACTGAGCTTTGACCAATGAGTAGACAAGCTGGGACTCTCCAATCTTGAAACGAGACATCTCAGTAGGAACCTTTTTGAGGTATGCAACATTTTAAATGGGATTGGGAAAGTAAACCCACAACAATTATCTTGGATTTGCTGAGGCAGCAGAAGAGGACATGGTTGTAAAGAGCAATATTAGGACACCAAGAAATATTTATGTACTTGAAAGGTAAGTTATGACTGGAACAGGCTACCAGGAAGGGTGGTTGGGGCTGGATGCTGAATTCATTTTTAAAGAACAGTTTAATGTTGTGCTAGGAGGTGAGTCAGTAGGGTAGGGAATTCTAGAAGGTTGAGATCAAATAGGTTAAAGGACCTTTGTTATCCGAATCTTACTTGTGATCATCTGATCACAGTGTACTCTTAAACATACATCTGATGTATGTTTTCAGCATTCCAGAGCGTTGGGACTTATGCCAGACGTGAAAGACGCTATACAAATGTATCCAGGCAGCAGAGCAGACCAATAAAACAGGCTGACAAGGATTGACAGAGACCTGACAGCAAGTATAGGAATTGAAGATTATGATCCTATACCACCTTACTTTTAAAAATAAAACAAAACACCTCAGAGTTCTGTTGTAACACAAATAGAGACCCTGAAATTGCACTTAGTTGTAGGCTCACCCTTTTTGCCTCTTCAATTTCAGAGTGTGTGGAATTTGGGCCGAATCACTAAATTTTTCGAAGGCATTTCTCTGCAAGTTTCCCTTTTAATAAGAATTAATTACCAAAGCAAAACAGCTTCTAAATGATGAATTTGTGAATTGGCCAAAGTTATGCCACTCTGAAATGTTAAGGAAAAAAAATTCCAAGTCTAAATCTGGGTGGGAATATGGGGCCCTGGAGTGTGCCCAATGATTTTGACTTTTTTGGCTAATGTTATTCACATCCAAGCCCAAGAGCAAATTGGCCAGTTTCTAAAGAGGGAAAATCAGAACCCTCAGTGGTAAGATAGCTGGCCCAGTGTACTCTTAAATAGGCCCACTTCCCCTCCTAGCCACAGTGCTACCTACCACGTTAGCACTGTGGCTAGCCCAGGGGAATGATGTTGGCGATGGTGTTGGAGAAAACAAACAAACAACATTTGTATTTAGTTCATGCTTCAGAAGAAACCTGAAGCTGTGCTCATGCCAATGGAACATCGTGTCCAATGTGTAAAATTGGATGACGGGGTCAGATTGGCTGAGAAGACATAATCCTCTGCTGAATTTTGCCAGTATTTACACACTGAACCCTGTTGCTTTTTGTGCATGTTACTCATATTGTTTAATAAATTCCATCTTTGTTTGGTAGCGATATGTGTTACAATGCATTTTCAGAACCTGTCAACCTTGTGAAATTTGTGAATCCAAAGGCTGATAATTTCTCTAAGCTGGTGCAGGAGACTCCCTAGACTGGCAGTGAACCTACAAGCCAACACCACCCACCCTGCATTATGTCACTAAGCATGGCTTCCTCTGTGCATTGAGCAGCAAATAGATACATATAATATTATTTTAAGCTATTAGATTCAACTTTATCAGCAGCATCAAGACCTGGTCAGCAAGTGTGGCTGGCTCACTCACCTGTTATTATAAAAGTGTTCAGAACATCCAAAACACCAACAATAACTTTTAATAGCAATAACAAACTTACTGGGTTCAAAATTCTGATGTTTATTGACAGATCCAATGTCATTTTCACACCAACAGTTAAACCGCCGCCTCTCTACATTTTTAACATTGATTCGACACAGAAACCACATCAAATCAACGTGAAGTGTGCAGTGTTTTGTTTCTTTGAAATGTTTTTTCCAACTACCTGTACTTTAATGGTCTCACACTCACCAACTCAAGATTACAGCCAGTAAAGCCAGGGTGAGCAAAGCAGGAGGTAACCAACAAGAGGTTTGACTCTGACTCACCCATTGAATGGCTGTTTATACTCAATGTCTGCTTCGAAACTTTTATTATGTTTCCTGCTGGTTTCCACGCACTTAAGAACAACTGTTCCCTTTAATACTCTGAACTGTGAGTACTAAAGATGGTACTCCATAAGCACAGAACTAGTAGTAGATGTGAAAATAAATCTGCTCACGATAAACACCTCTTAAAGGGAATGTCACGTTTGAACTGTGTCACATTCAAATCAAAACGAACATTTCCACAGCTCCCAGTGCAACTGTTGCTTGGGAAAGTTCAATCTGTAAAAGCTATGACTCAAGTGTAAATTTCCTTCAGTCTATTTCTCTTATTAAGTACATGTATTTCCACCTGCGCAACATTTCCAGGCTCCGCAACTATCTCACCCCCTACGCTGCCGAAACACTCGTGTACACGTACATCACCTCATGGCTGGACTATGGAAACTCTCTCCTCGTCGGCCTCCCCAGCTCCTCCATTCACAGGCTGCAGGTCATCCAAAACTCTGCAGCCCGTGTACTATCCCGCACCCGCCTCCGCGACCACATAACCCCCACCCTCGCCCGTCTCCACTGGCTCCCCATCCTCCAGAGGATCGAGTTCAAGATCCTTATCCTCGTTGTCAACGCCTTACATGGCCTTGCCCCGCCCTACCTAGCCGATTTACTTTCCCCCTATAAACCCACCCGGACCCCCCGTTCAGCAGGACTTGGCCTGCTCCAAGCCCCCGCCCGAACCACCCCACCATCGGAGGCCGGGCCTTCACTTTTTCCGCTCCCACCCTTTGGAATGCAATCCCTCAATCCCTCCGCCTCGTTTCCTCCCTTTCCTCTTTCAAGGCCGGTTTAAAGACTTTCCTTTTCGACCGTGCCTTCTGTTCCCCCCCTAATTCTTCGACCTCCCCTACGTTTCTTACCCTCTCCCGAACACTCCCCTCCCAGCTCGGGTCACACGCCTCCTGTGCAGCGCCTTGGGACGTCCTCCCGACGTGAAAGGCGCTTTATAAGTCTAATTTGTTGTTGTTGTCTTGTGTTGGTCGGTTTGTTGAAGCTCGACTCCTGGGTCCAAAATGTATAAAATGTAATAAAATAAGAATGTCCTGACATCTCCCAGATGGTCTTGTGGGCTAAAGGAACTGTTTGGTACAGCAATGAGCCATACTGACAGGAAGTTTATATATTTACCACGGTCAATACAAAATTGCGGAAATATTTGCCAAATTTGTGGGGAAATTTGACAAGCTCTGCGGAAAATTTCGGAGGGGATAAGAAAGACACACAGACACATTCATACAGAGAGAATCATAAATACACACACAGGAGAGAAATACGCAGAGACACTCGCAAACAGACATATAGAGGAAAGAGAGATGCACACAGACAATCTCATCAGTGGGGCCTTAAAGTGAATTAAAATCAATTTTCCACTTGCACTACATCGTGTATGTGCATCCAGAGCCACTCGCCCCACAGCAACAACAGAGCCCCGCCCACAGCAACAACAGAGCCCCGCCCACAGCAACAACAGAGCCCCGCCCACAGCAACAGCAGAGCCCCGCCCACAGCAACAACAGAGCCCCGCCCACAGCAACAACAGAGCCCCGCCCACAGCAACAACAGAGCCCCGCCCACAGCAACAGCAGAGCCCCGCCCACAGCAACAGTGGAGCCCCGCCCACAGCAACAACAGAGCCCCGCCCACAGCAACAGCAGAGCCCCGCCCACAGCAACAACAGAGCCCTGCCCACAGGCAACAACAGAGCACTACCCACAGGCAACAACAGAGCCCCGCCCACAGCAACAGTGGAGCCCCGCCCACAGCAACAACAGAGCCCTGCCCACAGCAACAGCAGAGCCCCGCCCACAGCAACAACAGAGCCCCGCCCACAGCAACAACAGAGCCCTGCCCACAGCAACAACAGAGCCCCGCCCACAGCAACAACAGAGCCCCGCCCACAGCAACAACAGAGCCCCGCCCACAGCAACAACAGAGCCCCGCCCACAGCAACAACAGAGCCCCGCCCACAGCAACAACAGAGCCCCGCCCACAGCAACAACAGAGCCCCGCCCACAGCAACAACAGAGCCCTGCCCACAGCAACAACAGAGCCCCGCCCACAGCAACAGCGGAGCCCCACCCACAGCAACAACTGAGCCCCGCCCACAGCAACAACAGAGCCCCGCCCACAGCAACAACAGAGCCCCGCCCACAGCAACAGCAGAGCCCCGCCCACAGCAACAACAGAGCCCCGCCCACAGCAACAGCGGAGCCCCGCCCACAGCAACAACCGAGCCCCGCCCACAGCAACAACAGAGCCCCGCCCACAGCAACAACGGAGTCCCGCCCACAGCAACAGCGGAGCCCCGCCCACAGCAACAACAGAGCCCCGCCCACAGCAACAGCGGAGCCCCGCCCACAGCAACAACAGAGCCCCGCCCACAGCAACAACAGAGCACTACCCACAGCCCCACCCACAGCCCTGCCCACAGTCACGACACAGCCCCGCCCACAGCCCCACCCACAGCCCCGCCCACAGCCCCGCCCACAGCCCCGCCCACAGCCCCACCCACAGCCCTGCCCACAGCCCCGCCCACAGTCACCCCATAGCCCCGCCCACAGTCACCACACAGCCCCACTCACAGCCCCGCCCACAGGAGCATCGGGTAAACAATCAGCAGAAGTGGTGCAGAGACTCCATTATTTTGTGTGTGTTTTAGGGGAGGGCGCTGGTTATAACTGATAAGGCTGTTTACGGGAAGTTCTGTTAAAAAAATTGCAGTCGCACTTTTCTTTTGGCCCAGGTTATAGGTCTGTTTCCAAGTTAGAACAACAACAACAAAATTACATTTATAGAGTGCCTTTCACATCGGGTCGGGACCCGAGTAAGGGAAAGGGGCAGGGTTGGGTTGCAAACGAAAAAAATATCGTGCTTTTTTTAATGTTGAAAATGCTTTTTTAATGCTAAAAACAAGTGTCCGAGGCTACACCGCCGACCAATTTGTGTGAAAGAGCGTACTTACGAGTTGCGCTGTCCACAAAAGATAACGTTTTGGCTGAGCTTCACTTCAGTCGCGATGTCGACCCCTAAGGGTGGGAGGACCTGTTGGAGGCTAATTTGGGTCGCAGCAAAAAAAAGGTTGGGAACCATTGCCCTAGAGGATCAAATTTAATATCCTTGTTCTCACCTTTAAAGTAAGCCATTGCCTTGCTCTGCCTTACCTTTGTAACCTCCTAACAGCCTATCAACCTGATGGTTCCCTCCACTCGATGGGTGGAGGGAACCATCTGGCCTACTCCTTGACTTCCCCATGACTCTGCCTCTCCACCATAAGAGGTCACGACTTATGCCTTTCTGCACCCACTCACTGGAACGAAGCTGAAGCCTCTCTACCTTCTCCCTCGCTTGTCTCCTTCAAGCCCCATCTCAAGGGCTTCCTCTACAATCATGCCTTTGGTCATCTTTCCACTACCTCAACTTTTGCCCACCTTATTGGCTGCTCAGGTGCAAACAATTGGCCAACCAGCGCCTTGGGTCATCCTCCTGATGTGAAAGGTGCTAAATAAATGCAATTTGTTGGTATTATTATTGATGCTATGTGCCATTCTTCTTTGTGTCCAGCCTATGTATGAAAACCAACAAATAATTCCACATTTAATTCAGCTTTGATATGTCTAGCGGGTATCACTAGTCTCCAATGCAACCATAAACAGATCCTGTGATAGAATGGGCAAATTGAATCATGCATGTGGAGAAAAATCCACCTGAGCCTCAATAATAAAAATAATAATAATAAATTACTACTACTAATAATAAAATAATAAAAATACTTTCAGACATCTGAAAGATGTGATAAGATGCTATGTCAAAAAAACAAGAATTATTATTATATTCCTCTAAGATATACAGGAGTCCTGAAGCTCAGTGGTTAGAGTCCTTTAAAGAGTCATTGCCTCCCAGCTTCACTCAGTTCTCTCATCCCACTCTCTCCACGAGCCCCTCCAAACTGCTCTGGTCAAGGTTACAAATGACCATTTGTGATGAAGGCTCCCTCTGCCTCCTCATCCTCTCGACCTATCTGCTGCCTTCGACCATTCAATCCTCCTGCACCGCCTCTCCTCCCACCTCAACCTTCAAGATTCTGTCCTTAACTGGTTCTGGTCCTATCTTTCACAATGCTTTTAAACTGTGTCCGCCAACAGCTTTTCCTCCAGTCCCACACCGGCTCGTGCAACATTCAACAATAAAATTACATTTAGAGAGCGCCTTTCACATTGGGAGGATGTCCCAAAGCACTGAACAGTCAGGTTGGGACCCGAGCAGGGTGAGGAAGGGTCGGGGTAGGGGGAACGAGGGTAGGAGAGGTGGAAGAGTTAGGAGGGGAGTTAGCAGAAGGCATGGTCGAAGAGGAAGGTCTTGAGATGGGCCTTGAAGGAGGAAAGAGGAAGTGAGGTGAAGGGATTGTGGGTTGGAGTTCCAAAGTGTGGGAGCAGAGAGACTGAAAGTCCGGCCACCAATGGTGGGGCCGTTAGAGTGGTGGACGAGGAGCAGGCCAGAGCTTGCTGAGCGGAGGGGACGGGCGGGCTGATAGGGAGAAAGCAATTGGACAGCTAGGCGGGGGCAAGGCCGTGAATGGCCTTGAAGGTGAGGACGAGGATCTTGAATTCGATCCTCTGTGGGATGGGGAGCCAGGCGAAGGTGGGAGTGATGTGGTCGTGTAGCCTGGTGCGGGAGAGTTCATGAGCTGCAGAGTTCTGAATGAGCCGGAAGTGATAAAGGCATGGATGAGAGTTTGGGGGCATGGGGGGGGTTGAGGTAGTGGCGGAGCCTGGCAATATTGAGGAGCTGGTGGAAGGCTATATCAGATATGCAGTGGAAATAAGGGAGGAAGGACAGTTCGGGGTGAAACAAGATGCCCAGATTCCTGATTGGCTTTGAGAGAGCTGCCTTGATACTGATGTTGTCAGTGCCTGAGGTGCGGAGGCACTAACGTGGGCCAATCAGGAGGGCCTCCGTCTTGTTGACATTGAGCCTTCGTCCAGGACTCAATGTCAGAAAGACATGCAGTCAGAATGTCAGTAGTCCTGGAATTGAGGGTGGACACGGAAAGGTAGAGTTGGGTATCATCCGCATACATGTATATTCCTCAAGGCTCTGTCCTTCGTCCCATCCTCTTCACGTACTCCCCCTCGGTGACATCTTCAGCAGACTGCCTGCCTGTCTGACATCCAGTCCTGGATGAGAGACAACTTTCTCTAGTTGAATGTCTGCAAGAGAGGCCTTCCTGATTGGCTCGCGTCATCTCATCATCTCAGGTGCTGGCAGCATCAGCATCCAAGGCTGCACTCTCCATCTTTCAAAGCCAGTCAGGAACCTGACTCTTATTCGACCCTGAACTGTCCTTCCTCCCCCACATCTGTGCCATGGCCTTCCATCACCATTGCAACGTCACCAGACTCCAAGATTCCCTCACCCATCAGGCTGCCGAATTTGTCACATCAAGGCTCGAGTATGGAAACTCCCTCCATATCGGCCTTCCTGGCCCTTCCCTTCACTATCTGTAGATCATCTGCAGGTTGTTTCCTTTCCTGCACCAGGCTCCATGACCACATCATTCCTACCCTTGCCTGGCTTTATTGGCTCACCATTCCCCCAGAGGATCACATTCAAGATGCTCATCCTCACTTTCAGGGCCATTCACGCCTTGCTTCCTCCTATATCTCTGACCTGCTGCCCCCTATGTACCTGCCCGCCCCCTCCATTCAACGTGCTCCAGTCTGCTCCATGTCCCCCGCCCGACCCGCCCTACCTTCGGTGGATGGGCTTTCAGCCTCTTTGTCCCCACAAACTGGAACTCTATCCCACAGTCCCTTTGTCTCGCTTCCTCCCTTGCCTCCTTCAAGGCCGATCTCAAGACCCTCCTCTTCGATCATGCCTTCTACTGCTCTTCCAACTTTCTCTCTCCCCTCCTAACTCTCTCCCACCCCTCCCACCTACACTACCCCTCTGACTGTCCAGTGCCTTGGGACATCCGCCTGACATGAATGGCGTTCTATAAATGTAATGTTGTTATTGTTGTGTTAAAGGACGAGACCTGGATTCGATTCCTGGCATGGCAAATCCTTGGGCAAGTTTCCTTACTCCACATGCCTGATGATATCCCATCAAGAAAAAAAAAAAATTGGTCACTTCAATCCATGGTTGCTGGTGGGACACTGCTATGTGCAATTGATTGTCACGTTTTGCCCACAAGTATTAAATCAATTCCCAAGTATATCCTGTGAAGCATTCTGAGACATCTAGAAGACGTGGAAAGCGCTATACCAAATGCAAGGAATATTATTATTATTTCCTACACAGGGTCATGATCAGTTCGGCTAAAGAAGGCCCCTCAGCCCATTTGATCTCATTCTTCCAGAATACCCACCGTTTCATCCCCCCATCACAGCATCAAGCTGCTTTAAGAATGAATATCAAACATTCTGTTGGTTGATGCTGTGATGGGGGGATGAAACGGTAGGTGTATGGCGGGTGTTCTGGAAGGATAAGATCAAATGGGCTTGATCAACTCAGATATTTACTCAGAGAGTAATCAACAACCACTCACCCATACTTGTTCCAGTTGTTAATTACCCTTTGAGTAAAGAAACACTTCCTGGTATCTGCCCTGAAATTGTCCCTTACAACTGTAAACCTATGTCCTCTTGTGTTTGTTCTACTATCACGTTGCATCCAATTGTATTGATCTAAGATTAGTTTTTAACTCCCATTTAAAATTTGATACACCTCTAAAAAGTCGCCCATTGCTTTTCTTTTGCTTATCCCTTCTCAATTCATGTGGTATAATGAATTGAAATGAGTTTTTTTATGGGAATTACAAATCTGAAGCGTGCATAGTTTAATATTCCCCTGTCTCTCTTTAGACACAGTTGGGCACCAACACGAGGAACCCCTTGTCAGGGACAGATTATTAAACTCATGTAGTTATTTTTCCTTCCAATCCTATTCTGTTATGACTGATTGGTGTTCACAGTGAATACTGTGAGGTAAAGAGGAATAAAGATAAGAAGGATTCTTGGGAAAATTGTCATCAGCTGTTGTATTAGATGAAAAGCTTCAGCTTTATGCTATTGTTTTTAACTGTGGTATCACTGTGGTAATTAGGAATTTCACAACAGAAGAAGGTTTATCAATTATACTCAGACAGGTGCAGTAGTTCAATTCACACCTGGAGGCCTGTGGGAGGTTGATAGAAAATTCCATCTAATGTAAAATATAGACCCTTTTTAGACATTTCAAAGTTAGAATTGTACAACACAGAAACAGGTAAGCAGAATGTATCCCTGTCGTGAGAGCGTGCATTCCATACAAAACACGGGATTTTCCATGCGTAGGTGACATGCAGTTTGATTTGAAATACTGTACTCATAAGCATGGCAATGGGTTTCCGCTTGAGTCACATACCCAGCTGACCAAACATAAATAAACAGATAAACAAACAAACAATCAAACAGACAGACAAATAAGGCAAATTAAAATGAACATTTTCAGTAACTGAATAGGAAAAGATTAATTACTTGTGATCAAACATTTTCTAGAGAAGTAGCTGTGTAACGGACTTAAGATCAGGATACAGAACTCATTATCAAACAGCAGACAAAGATTATGTCAGACATTCAGCAGAATAAGATGTTGCATCGTTTGGGTTTATTTTTAGAACATTTAATATTATATTCTTATATTTGGATTCAATATTTCTCTAAGACAAACAATGTTTACAAAATTTTAGTAACCCAAACAATTATTTGCATTCAATGAATAACTACAGTAGATAGAACGAATGGTGGATGTGTAACACAACCATTGCATAAGGATTTTCTTCTAATAATAATCCTTGCATTTGATGTAGCGCTTTTCACATCTTATCGACATCCCAAAGCGCTTCACAGAGCATACTGTAAAGTGAATTGACTATATTTGTGGGTGAATCGTGGCAGCCAATTGCACACAGTAGTATCCCACAAACAGTCGTGGATTGAAATGACCAATTTTATTATTGTGGTTTTTTTGGACGGATTATTATTAGGTGTGTGGAATAAGGAAACTTGCCCAAGGTTTCTCCCTGACCTGCCTGGATTCGAACACAGGTCTCCCCAGCTTGGTCTCCCCAGCTTGCAAGACAAGTGCTCCAACCACTAAGCCACAGGAGCTCCACGTGTAAAAACAGGTAAGTCAAATTATAAAGCACAGAAGCTCTGAAATATCTACCAGCATTACCATTTCTCACTCAGCAATATAAATGCTTCTATCTCCTTCATTATGTTTGCTCTGAAGACTGGAAAAGTGGCAACTACACTTAAATGTATTATAAGGGTTGTGCTTTTCAAAAAGCTTCTGTATTTAGTAGGAGTGCAGAAAGGAGAAAACATGGTACTTTTCCAGACTGTCTGAGTAATGAGGAGACTATACTCCATGGCACCACATTTGTTTATTCAGATAAGCCTGGATTGAAAGTACACACTATTGCAACCTGATTCCAAACTGACCTAACTTCTGAAATAGGTACAAATACATCTTGGCTGCAGGTTCAATCAAAGTACCTTCTCTTAAAGTGACATTACACAATTGGCCCTATGTTTCATCTCCTTTTAAATATGAAGATATTTACATTAGTATTACTCAAAATAGAACGCAAAGCAAAATTAACTCTAGGATAGTGACAATTAAGTTAACCCTATAATGGACCTAACTAATGGATTCAAAGTGAATTGGCTGAGTACTCCAAGCAGATGAGAGGGTTATTCTGCCTCCATCATTCAGGCACTTCTGGTTCTAATCGGCATCTCATCTGCAGATTTACATCCATGAGTATCATTAGCATTAGTCACAATAGGGTTTTGATTTCTTTGAAGTTGTTTTTCCTGGATTGACTCAACTCTTTCATTATTGCTCTGCAACTGAGCCTCTAAAGTGCAGGTGCAGGTCACGGGTTCACAACTGCAGAAGTTAGCTGTTTGATTTGCCTTACTGGCAGGCAAACAAGTCTATGCCTTGATCAGAAACAGCGACGCTGGAAATCCACAACAGATCAACCAGGCCCATGTTCCAGGTGTTGCCTTTCATAAGCTCTGCTGAATTGTTGCACTCTCTTCATCTTTCAGTTGTGAATTTTCCGGATTTCTGATTTTGTTTGAGATTTCCAGCGTTAACCAGGTGTCAGACTCGTTCAGTTGGTGGCATTTTTGCCTGAGTCAAAACTTTCAAGCCCCACTCATATAACACTTTCTAACAGTGCCAAAATATCTCAAGGCACTTCACATAATTTACAGTACAGTGCAGTAACCATGTATTTCTAGACAAACATGGTAGCCAATGTGCGCATAGCAATATCTCACAAATAGCGATTAGATGAATGATCAATTTTATCTGATGGATTGTTGGCAAGGATACCGAGAGAAACTCCCTTCTCGTTTCGAATAGCATAGTGGGAGTTTTCACATCCACCTGGACAGGCAGGTCGGACTTTGGTTTAACAACTCATCAGAAGAAAGGCAAATTCAATAATGAGGCACTTTCCTAGAACTGCACTGGAGTATCAGTGAAGACTGTGAGCTCAAAGTTCCCAAAGCTCCAGCTCCCAAAGAGGAACTAAACACCAAAACCAAGTTAGCTTCAGGTACGAGCGACAAATTCCTCAATAGTTTCTCATGAGATCCATTTCTCACTTACCAGCACCATTCATATTTTTAGGTTGAGACAAATTATTACCATACGGTTTGATGAGTGTTACCATACCATTGAATCATAGTGGCTGTCATTACATAATGCTTTTCCATCCTCTCAAACTTATTTTCAATCTGTCCTCTTAGTACAACTGGTACTGTGCAAGAAGGGTGTGCATGGTTTGAATTCTGGGATTCAAATAATATGATACAGTACAACAACAACCACAACAACAACAACAATAACAAAATTACATTTGTATAGCACCTTTCAGGTCGGGAGGACGTTTCGGACCCGAGCTGAGACGGGATCGGGGAGAGGGGAGGAAAAGAAAGGGAGGCAGTGGGAGTGGCCAATGGAAAGGTCTTGTGATGGGAGCGGAAGGAGGCTAGGGAGTGGGAGAGGCAGAGTGATTCCAGAACAGAAATTCAAAGGTTTCAGAGTGGCTGAAAGCTCGCCTGCTGATGGATGTGCAAGTGGTTTGGGGACATGGAGCAGGCCAGAGCCTGCTGAGCGGAGGGACCTATCCAAAAAGGTGGATAGGTGGTCAGGAGGTTGAGAAGTTAGGGTGGGGCAAAATCATGGAAGGCTTTGAAGGTGAGGACCAGAATCTTGAATTGAATCCTCTGAGTGATGGGATGCCAGTAGAGTCGGACAAGAATGGGGGTGATAGGATTGCGGAGCTTGGTGCAGAAGAGCACATGGGCTGCAGAGCTCTGTATGATCTGCAGGCTATGGAGGGAGGAATTGGGGAGACCAATGAGTAAGGCATTGGCATAGTTGAGCCTGGACGTGACGAAGGCATGAATGAGAGTTCAGTGGCCTTAGGGGTGAGGTAGTGGCGGAGTCGGGCAATGTTGTGGAGGTGAGGGAAGTGGGTCATGGCATGGAGGTGCGGGAGAAAAGACAGTTGAGGATTGAACAATACACCTAGGTTCCTGACTGGCTTGGTGAGGTGGAGTGTGGAGGTTGACACTGCCAGTGCCTGAGGTGCGGAGGTACTGGTGCGAGCCAATCAGGAGAGCCTTGGTCTTGTTGACATTCAACTGCAGGAGGTTAGCTCTCACCCAGGACTGGATGTCATGACAGTAGTGATCGTGGAATCGAGGGTGGAGACAGAAACATAGAGTTTGGTGTCATTTGCATACATGTGAAAGTTGACCACCCATCTGCAGATGATCTCACCAAAGGGGAGCATATAGATTTTGAAAAGGAGAGGGCCAAGGACAGAGACACCACACGTGTCACTGCAGGGGTTGGAGGAGAAGCCGTTAGCGGCGACAAAGTGGAAACAGTGGGAGAGGTAGGAAGGTTGAAAATGTGATGTTTCATATCAAATTCCACATGATAATGATTGCATGAAATCTGTTTAGAATAATAATGTAACAATACTAATATGATTGAATATCACAATTTCGATAAATTGATCACTGTTGACTAGTTTTGAACCTTCCTTAGTTGAAGAAGACTGCATCTGAAAAAGGCTGATCGATGACCACCATCAGATAAAAAATTTGGCATTCAATTCATTGCTCGTTGTGGGACATTTTTGCTTGCAAATTGTGTGCCTATGCTCACTTCTCCTCTATCTGTATCTAGGTGTCAAGCTCTGCCACTGATAAGTGTTGTGAGAAATGACACCACATGAAGGATACCTGCGTGAAGGGCACTATATATACAAATTATTGTTGTTGTTGGGGGTGGGTCTTCACCCCCAAATCTGACAATCTATAATGGACTGATTCTTCAATGTTTTCTTCAAAATTTGATATGATGATAAATCAGTTGTGAACACTTTATTGTAAATCCTGTGAAGCCATTTGAGACGTCATCCTGACATGATAGGTAATATATTAAATGGAAGGATTATTATTATTATTTTTAGTAGTGGTAGTAGTAGTATTCTGGTTCCTTTTGTCCTTTTATCTGATTCCTTTTGGAAACCTTCTTGTAGTTATTATCTACCAGTTATTATCCACTATCTATGCAATCTATTTACCGTTCTTTATTTCACCAGCTGATAATTTGTTCCACAAGCCCATTTATTAAAAAATAGATTCTTCTGCACTTCCCAGTTGCTTTTATTCCACTTATTTTAAACCTAGAACTCCCTTGTTAAAAGCTTGTAAGAATAATTCAGCCTCTGAGTCAGAGGCAACATGTCTTTGATTTATCTGCCATATGCACTGTTTGATTTAGTTTTCCGCAGCCTGGATGTAATAGTGTCAGGATATGGTTTGGCTTGCCACAGGCCACAGATGCCAAACTTTTTTTGCTGGACCTCTCTTGTATTCAAAATGATAATTAAACAACTTGCATGAAGTCCTGTATCTTAGTGGTTAGAGCACTTGCCTCACAAGCAAGGGGACCCAGGTTTGATTTCTGGGCAGACCGAAATATTGGGCAAATTTCTTTATTCACTACACCTTTGTTCATCTAGCAGTAAGTAGGAACCCAGTTCTTAGTCGATTGAGGGATCACTATTTCGGGAGTATTAATCCCTTAAAAATTATTATTTGATCACTCAATCCACAACTATTTGTGGGTTCACTGCTCTGTGTAAATGGCTGCCATGTTTTGCCCATGAAATATACAATCAATTCACATTGCAATATATTCTGTGAAGTGTTTTGAGACTTCTTGTAGACTTCATAAGGCGCTGTATCAAATAGAATAATTATTATTATTATATAGTGCCCTTTGTGTAGGATCATAGCACTTTACAGAAGAGGTGTCGGAAGAAGAACAAGAGAGAAAGGAGAGGTGACTAAAGGAATTGAAGCCGGATAAAAAGGGGTGAAGTTTAGGGAAAGATGTAGAGAGTTCTAGAGGTTAAGGGCATGGTGACTGAACACTGGGCCACAGAAGGCAGTGCGGAATTGGTGGGTGTGCACAGCAGGTCTGAATTGGCTGAGCAAAGTGAGTGAGCAGAACAGTGGGATACAATAAGATTAGAGAAGTAATGGATATCACCTCCATTATCAACAATGATGCATTGAACAGATTTGCTACTTGCAATTACTGTTGATTTGTTTGTTCCATTCAACAACAACAAAATTACACTTATGGAGCGCCTTTCAGGTCGGGAGGATGTCCCAAGACGCTGAACAGTCAGGTCGGGTCCCGAGCAAGAGAAAGGGCCAAGGTAGGGGGGACGGGCAGGAGAGAGTTAGGAGGGGAGGGAGAAAGTTAAGTGCATGCTTTGGATTTGTCACTGAGCAATGGTGAAATTGTTCATAGCACACTCATTTCACTTGTTCTACAAATGTCAATGGCTTTGGCTAATGTGAAATCAGTTTCACTTGGCTACTTTATATTCCACAGAAATATTAGTCTCTATTCAGATTGTTAGCTGCGAGGTGGGGCTTGAACCCATACTCTTATGAATCAGAGGTTAGAGTTGTTCTGACTGAGCCAGGGTGACACACAAAGTACTCTAGCACTCAAAACAAGACTTTCCACTCCCCCAAGTGGTTTGGTGACCAAAAAAGTCATTCTGTGCAGCAGTGCGCCATATTGACTGGAAGGTTGAGGTCTGCTGATAACCATGGCCTGAAATTTCACATACTCATAGCTTGTAAATATATTTTGGCTTCAAATTTAAGTTTGTGCAATATTTGGAAATTTCTTAAATTCATTCTTAGTTTGGAAGCTGCATTTCCGCAGTTCTTAAGCAACAACAATTTTTTTTGCATTCTTGTATAGCACCTTTCATGTCAGGAGGACATCCCAAGATGGTGGTGAATTAACCTAAAAATAAACCGAGTTTAATTTTGAGCTTTTAGCTTCCAAGTATGTCTAAAATTGAGAGTGCTTCAAAAGTGTTCTGCTGAATCTTAAATGTTATGACACTGGACATAATGCTAAGACTATGAGCGATCAGCCTTGGTTGTGATATTGTTCCATCATTGAATAGTCTGCCAAGGCAAACACATGAAATAATGGCCACTTGAGCAAAGTAGCAGAAGGCTGCAGATGGAACTGTACCCATCTGGAAGGGAAACAGAGTCAAGTGGCCTTATGGAAAAGAGGAACAGAAGAGTGGGGAGAAAATTGACAGGAGAAAATAAAGCATTCCATTCTCAAGATTATATTCTTGTGGCGATGGATTGAGCTTGAAAATTTTCAATAACCTAATCCATTCTCATATAAACTTTTTCTTCCCATTTGAATGAGTTATGAAGGTTGACTGCATGACCCTCAGACAAGTAGAATGGAGGCTTTCAGCAATTTCATTTTCTCGAAGATAAAAAGTGAAATTCTGCCATCACTTTTTCTAGTTATCAGCAAATTTACCTGCAAAGCTCAAAGAAGTACGAAGGCTTCATTTAAATCAATAAATAATCCTTGCATTTGATATAGGGCTTTGCATGTCACGATGACGCCTTAAATAACTTCACAGGATTTTTCTGTGAAGTGCAATGGCTGCACATTGGTAGGTGAAAAAGACAGCCAATATAAGTACCACAAACAACCAAGAAGAGGATGGCCAATTTTATTTGTTCCATCTTCACTTTAATATGAAGTTTTTAAGATAAAGCTTTTTTAACTTCTGACACTACATAATAATGAGAAGGTGGCATTCAGTGCTAACACGGCACTTGTTTATTCAGACTGAACTGAATTGAAAGCACACCTTGGAGTTCTCACATGTCCGGTTCCCTGGAGGGGACACACATTATTAGGTCTCAAGATGCCATGTTTCCCACAAATGCTTTTTCAACCCCATTATCTCAGACTGATTCCAAACAGACCCAACTTGCTGTTGCATAAGCTACACCTTCAGTGGATATACCTTCCCTTAAAGTGGGTTTTGCAGAATTGGTACTTACCACACCAGTAAAGGCAGTGTGTCAACTTTGAGGTAAAAGCGATCAAAAAGGAATTAAACGAATATGATTAATAAACCTCGATTTTCAACGGGTTTTATTGAGCTATAATTCTTTTCAGGTTTTCCTCTTTATTTTTGATCGTGAGAGAAATGAAAGGAATTTTCCATGACTTTTGTGGGCTTTGGCACACTCATCTTATTTGTGCAAAAGGAAAGCTGTTTGGGTGTGTTTAATCATTTGCCAGGGCAGCAGCTGGGGCAGTAGCGATCTGCAACAAATTACAGGGCAGTTAAACCAAGATTTTCCACAATCAAGAACAAAGCACGACCAGTTAGCAAGAGGACAGCTTGTTCTTGTTGCTAATATGCTTAAGAAGTTGCTGCACATAATCTAAACCAGCTTTGGTGCAAGGATACTGAGCCCGGCTTCTGAGGTCTTTATACTAAATTAAAACCACATGTAAGGATTAAACAAGAAAATGACAAATTACACATTGGCTTGCTCATGCTCAGGTTACACAAGTTCGGAGGCTTTTCTGCTTCTACTATTAAAGATAAATAAATATTAATTGGCTGAGACTGTGCTTTGCAAAGCTGTCGTTAATCAACAATATGAAAATGACGATTATTATGATAGAATTGTGTTTCTTACATACCAATGCTCCTAACAAGGTAAAATGTCCACTCTTGAATTATTCTGAATCAGTGTGGATGGTTTATAAGCAGTGATGGTTATGTGGGAGTGCAGTGGTTTTGTAAGTGAGGACAGGCTGCTTGATTGAAAGGCAAGACCACAGTTAAAGTCCTTCAGTTATTCTATCCCCTCAATTAAAACCCACTGTTCTCCCCCAAGTTCATTAATTCCATTTACACACAGTAAAATTATACAGATTCTCTTTTCCTTGACAATTTCCTTGATGCCTGTCAGTGCTGGTGAGATCTAAGTTTGCTCAACAGGGGACCAGGAATAGCATGACTGGTATCTTTATTAATGTTGCCCCAAACCATCTTGTTAAAAGTTTAGATTATGAAAAATAAAATTAAGCACAGTTTTACTGTCGGCATTGACGGTGCTGTGACCGTTAATTAATCCACATTTCAAACTGTGTTTTGAATATTAATATCCTTTGATTTACCATGTATAGCTTTAAGAGAAACAGCTTTCTTTAATATTGTATGTTGATCTTTAGTGTAAATGTTACAATAATAATAATTATCATGTTTGATGTAAAGTCCATAACATCACAGACTCTCAAAACACTTTACAATAATTATTACTGATGTAGTGACTGTGTACTTAAAGACAAATGTGCCAAACAATTTGAGCGCAGCAATTTCCACACAGCCAGGAGAAGATTGATCAATTGATTTTAGAGAATTGTTGACCAGGACATCAGAAGAAACTCTCTTTTTTCTCAACCTGTGTTAAGGCACTTACAGGCTTCAAAGAATAATCAAGAAAAAAAATCAATTTTATTTTAGTTTTAGATGGAATTAATAAAGTTCATATTAAATCATAATAATCCTTGCATTTGCTGTAGCACTTTTCACTTCTTCTAGACATTTCAAAGCGCTTCACAGAATATCCTGTAAAGTGAATTGACTGTAGAGTCCTGTAGCTCAGTGGTTAGAGCACTCATCTTACAAGTGTGAGATTTGTGTTCGAATCCAGGCAAGTCAGGGTGAAACCTTGGGTAAATTTCCTTAATTCACATGCCTAATAATAATCCCTCCAAAAAAAAACAATAATAAAATTGGTCATTTCAATCCACAACTGTTTGTGGGACAATTGGCTGCTGCGTTTTGCTCACAAATATACAGTCAATTCACTTTTGAGTATATTCTGTGAAGCGCTTGGAGAGGTCTAGAAGACATGAAAAGCGCTATATCAAATGCAGGGATTATTATTACTGTATATTTGTGGACAAAACTCGGCAGCCAATTTCACACACCAGTGTCCCACAAACAGTTGTGGATTGAAGTGACCAATTTTATTATTTTGTTTCTTGAGGGATTATTATTAGGTGTGTGGAGCAAGGAAACTTTGCCCTGAGAAAAAAAACTTCAGCGAGAACAATGGATTTTAATGGAGAGGAGCAGTGTGCCTCAAAGAGCCTAACTTTCAATCTCATCTGATAGACAGCATCACTTACAATGGAGGGCTCCCCAACCCTGCACTAGAGTTTCAACCCAGACTTTATCCCCTATAGGTAGCTTCAGCACACAGCATTCTGACCCAGAGGTGAGAGTTGTACCAATTCACAATAATACAAGATTAGTTTGGATGAATAAGGCCATTTAGCCCATCTGATCTTATCCTTCCATATGCAGTAGTATTAATACTGAGCCAGGCTGAGAATTATGATTTATGGCCACCACTTCAACCTTCCAATGTCCTAGAGGATTTCTGTTAGATAAAGCCATGTCCTCAATAATCACTTGGGAAAGAATAGATGATTTAATCATTAATATGGCCTACATATATACAGTCAATTAAATTTACAGTGTATTCTGTGAAGTGCTTTGACACACCTAGAAGATATGAAAAGTGCTATATCAAATGCAAGGATTATTATTATTATATTATTATCTGAGACTTTGGCAAACAAAAATTTCAAACTGGGAAATATATTGTTTTCCCTGAAAATAGAGAGGCCTTTATTGTGAGGTGAGTAACTCAAGGATTTCCCATTTACACAACTTGGATTCCTTATCAAACAATGATTTCGAAAAATGCATTTTAGATCATTTTCACGTTGTGTAAAGGCTTCATCCTCTGAATCTTTGACCATTAATATTAAAATTCCCCTGGATTATGGCTTCCATCGCTCTTTGCTCCTTTTTTTTCTTTATTGCTGATGATTCCAATCTAAATATGCCAAACTTCATTCCACCAGTGGAGAAAAATGTCTGAGCTTTGGTCTTCTCCATGCCCTTTGATAGCGGAATGATAATCTTATTTCCTTCAATTCCTCAAAAGAGACTTTTTGGATGTGTCTCACAAGTCTAACTAATAGCTGTTGCCTTGCCCCTTAAATGACTCCACTACTAATCCTTCTTGATCTGTTGATGTTTTTGGCCTCACTCCCTCCTCTGATCTCAAATAGAATTCTCGCCTTTACTCCATTGGTAAAATAGTCTCCAAGAAGCTTTGTTTCCGCTTTCAAGCTAAATATTTATTTTGCCCTCAGAGTACACTTTCCAAGAGGGACCAGTGGATAGCTTGCAACCAGGAACAGAAATACTAACTAATCTTTAGCTTCCTGAGCACAGGGGTACTGACGTTAATCATAGCCCTCCCCTCCGACACCACCTTCCCCCACAACCCACTCCGGACTGCTACACCGACCGAGATCAACAAGCTCTGTACATTGTTAGGAATCAAACCTGGGACTTTTTTATTTGATGTTTTAGCATTGCTCTGTGTTTTAATGCATTTACTATTAAGAGATCTACAAAGCTGAGATCCGGTGTTTTGGTTAAAATATTCTAAACTGAAAAAATAAACATTTTTCCCGGGGTGCTAATGGGGTGGAGGGTCATTCACTTTCTATATTGCTGGGTGACAGCAGCTACATTGGCACTGAGTTTGAAATCTTAACTGTCATCACCACAGGAAAAGCCCCATTCACACCACAGCACAATGACCAAGGTAGAGTCTGGGGGTCATTCAACAGTTTCACCCCCAACAGTCAGCAACGTAACAAAGAAATTACCAGGAAGCCTGTAAAAACCCAATAAAAATTACAGAGGGAATGACCTACCTGAAATCCTGCCACATGTCATCTTTAATTAGTTACAGAAGCTATTGAGGGTGGAGGGGGAAACCTGCAGAAATCAAAATGCAGCATGAACAGAATTATTTTCAGATGTCACGACCGATAATTGTTAGTGTGTTGTTCTGACGCAATGGGGCTTTCAGAATAATAGACATGTTTTAATCTCTCAGGTAGATGACCTGGAGGCAGAATGCAGAGATTCTTAGGAATGTTAAAATCATAAGAAATGTCTGCACTGAAAAGGGAAGTGGTCTGTGTCTCTCATGCTTTGAAGAGATGTACAAACATGCGATCAAGCTGAAAAAAACTCCTCTCAGCAATGTCAGCCTATATGTGCAGCTGAAGAGGCCATTGCATAGACCTCTTTCTCAAGTGTCTATCAGATGCAATTTCAAGTGTCCTGTCGCTGACATCGAATCTGACAGACTATTCAAATCTTCCGGTGCTTGTGAAATCTGTTTATTTGTCAAACCCACTAATGAAATGCCTGCTTGGTACTCTTCTCATGTTGAAAGCGTGTACAAAAGATATGCTGGCTTTACACTCACTACTTTCTCATTAAAGGCCACCTGACAACATCCCCAGGTTAGACAACAACAACAACAAGAACTTGGATTTATATAGCGCCCTCCACGTCGGACGGTGTCTCAGAGCCCTTCAAAGTCATGGGCTGAGTAAATTTTCTGAATTAAATATCACTCCAATACTACTAATAATCTATGCATTTTGTATAGTGTGCCAAACTTCATGGGAATTACTTTAAGTGAAGCAATTCCATTTACAGTATAGGAAAACATGGCAACCAATTTACACACATTAACGTCTTATAAGCAGAACATAAAGAATGACCAATTTATCTGGCGAAGGGGTGTTGGCCAGAAAACCAGCAAAAACACCCTTCTCTTTCTGAATAGTGCCATGACATCTTTAGTATGAGGAACCTTGGTTTGATGTCTCATTGGAAGAGCGGCACCTCTGACAATGCGGTGTTTCCCAAGGCAGCATTGCAGTGTTGGTGTGGAATGAGAATTGAAGTCTTATCAGTGGGCTTGAACACATAACCTTCTTACCTATGCCAAGCTGACACCAGATCTCTTCATAAAAAATGTATTTTGACATAGTTTTTCTCCAACTGTTCTATATAAAAACTGGTAGGAATGATTTTTTTCTGAAGTAAAACAATAGAGCTCCAACTCTATGGCTCTGATACAGGTGGCTTGATGGTTGTCAACAACAACAACAACAATTTACATTTATATAGCGCCTTTCACGTCGGGAGGACGTCCCAAGGCGCTAAACTTGGACTTGACAACTTGAGGGTTGTCAAGTCCAAGTCCCCTTGAGCTTTTAAAAGCAAATTGTTCTTTTCTGAAGATTATCATATAAATTAACTGGTTTATGAATATGGCAGTACTGTAACATTTGATAGTGCTAAAATAATGCTTAATTGCTTGAAATACATTCAACCACCCATTTTAGATCGTAAATGCATTGCTGAATCAGAAAGTATTACTTTATTAGAATTTAAAATGGAACATAAAGAGTGGCCTAATTTAATCCATGTGGGCATGTACTTTTTCAGTTAATAGGTCCTTTCTTAGCAGCAAAGGAATGCAATAGCCCTTTCATAAAAATGTAATATCCTGCCAAGTCTTTTATCCCACAGGGCTAATTTAATTCATGTTTTTCTGGATGGTTTAATGGATTCCACAGAAACAACCTAAGACTCAAAATCACCGCAATGCAATTTTATTCCATTTATTTACATGGATAATTAGAAGTGTCTTTGAGAAAAGCTTTGAGAAGTCAACTCCATCTTTTCTTTCTGTATAAATAGTAATGGGTTGAAGATCTTCGAATGGTGTTTGGCGTGAGCATGAGCCTTTAATAGTGGTCATTCGATTTTCAAGTGAATTACTTGTAGGGTATCCCCATTAAGGCATGTCTATAAAGGCATTATGTCAGTGGGAAGACATGGCACTTGCTAACCAAGACCCTAAATTAAAATGTAGTAACTTATCTAGTCCAATAGTTGAGTGTGAAACAGAATCATGAGATGGTGAAAAGCCTATGGATGAGGTTGGGATTGATAAAAGCATTGGCTTGTTTGGCCTAATGGTCTTTTCCTGTTCCTAAACTTTCTTATTGTTCACATGCGTGTTAGATATTGCTATTTTGATAAAATGATATATTATGTAGCAGTATTAATATGAAGGGTATAGTTTCAGTATGAACCAAAACCTGAATATATCAGATTTCTCTTTCATAAAATCATCTCAGTGCAAGTATAACCTTTAATGGCATTAATGATTGCCATGAATTGTAAAAAAAACTTCCTGTATTACCACTCAGAGGTAATTCAATTGACAAGGTTGATCAGTCAAAACCCAACTGAATTAGCAGCCAGGGATATATCTTTCAAAAAGAAATGCCATCAGCCAAACAATATCAGACGGTAAGTACTGATATTTAGGAGAGTCCTGGAGTATGGTATGAATACATTGCAGTGTCTGTTTAATAGTCCCATAGACATACTGGGTCATTGGTTATTTTAGTTTTTTAGTTTAATTTTGTTATTTTGAATTCAGTACAGAGGCAGTTACAGAAAGGTAATGTAGTAGGAATGGACTATTCAATCAATTCGTTAAATTATTAAACTCAAAATTGATCAGGATGAAATTATTACCATTAGAAGTTGATTTCAGCTATATTGAAACGTCTTCTAAGGGAGATTAACTAATCCTACAATTTAATTTGAACAACAATGCATTATTACTCATAATTGTAGTGCTCGGCTCTGAGTCCCGAGTCACTACCTCCCGAAGCTGTTGAATACTCCCTCAATCTCCCCGCCTTGACCCCTGTCTCCACACTTTCAAGGCCTGGCTGAAAACCTTCCTCTTTGACTGTGCGTATGGCCACCTCCTCTCCCCTCCGACTTGGAGTCAGGCTCCAATACTGTTAAGCACTCCGTTACGCCACCCTGCATGGAGGGCACTATATAAGTGCAAGTTGTTGTGACTGTGAAGTTCTCCTGATGTGAAAGACACTAAACAAATGTAATTTGTTGTTGGAGGTGGTATTGATGTTGTTGTTGCTAATGCTGATGTGGAGAGAAATCCAGCTACATGGGTTTGCCCTCCCCAATCAGTGATATCTGCCTCCATGACTGCCCTCTGGATTATGTTCGATTATAATGGTGGCATAACGGCTATTCCATTCCAAAGATTTTCGGCTCCTCGAGAACATATTTCTCAATAAACAGAGCTCTGTGACAAGGATAATGAATGGAATGGAAACAAAACTGACAATGTAGCCTGAATCTGTCCCCCAAAAAATTCTGCCTCTTTTCCCCTTCAGGGGGTTGCTAAATTCACCATTTGAATTTTGAGATTTTCCCAGGTAATTTGATATTTCCTTCCAGTTTGCTTGCTTTTCTCTAATAGAGGAGCTCTGTTTTTAGATCATGACCCTGTATTAGCAGCAATGGATTCCAATAGATGGGTTACTGTTGTAGCTTTTTTCCCTGGTTGTTGGGCTTTCATACCAACAAATAGGTTCCAGGTGAGAAATATGAGCTTAATTACCCACCAGCGGCAAACCTCTGTGCCATTATAAAAAGAGTATAAATACACTGCGGTGGTTAGGTACTTTAGATAATGTCTGCCACCTGCAAGGCATTTTTCAGAATGCAAACAATATCAGGATAGGTTTCACTCTGATGCCACACTTATCTTGCAGTTGCTGGCAGCCAGTTCTAATAAACTACCATCCCAAGACAATAACTCCAACTGAAACTTTACCATCGTTCCTCTTTCCTATTGTAAATTTCTTCTTTCTTTCTCTTCCCCGACCCTGTTTGATTCTTTGGTTTCTCCTTCTCTGCTCTTAGCTATCAGCCCAATCGTTTGGCCTCGCTGCAAACGTCTTAGTGGCACAAGGTTTTGCCTGTGGATGAGTCGGATGTTCATTCAGTAACAAAGAAAGTTTGTCTGTCCTCTTCAGGCAATTATATCCTTTAATTTTCCACCCTTTTCTTACTCCCTCTCTCTCACTTTTCTCTCTCTCTCTCTTACCCTCCACTCTCTCTTTGTTTCCGTTCCCTCTCTCTTCTTTCCCTTTTCCCCCTCTTTCCCTCACTGCTCTCTTCCTCCTTTCTCTCGCTCTCTGTCCTTCCCTCTCCCCTTCTTGCTCTCTCTCTCTTTCCCTCCCTCCCTCTCTTCATAATTTCCATATTTCATTTAAGCGCTCTGGGACGGTACCCCACATGAAGGGCGTCATATAAATGCAAGTTGTTGTTGCAGTAGAGAAAATAGCTATACGGGTTTCTTTCAAGTGCTTGCTTGAGCAATTCTTAACCTGGACATCAGGGGGCTCTGGAGAACAGAGTGTCAACACTCTCCCTCTGATTGCTCCCTCTGTGAGGAACGACAACAAAATTACATTTGTCTAACGCCTTTCGCGTCGGGAGGATGTCCCATGGTGCTGAAAACCATCTTCCCTACACTAATGGAGCCAAGCTGAATGGCAGGTGATGTGGGGAATGCATTTAATCTGTGTGGCACGGCTCTAGGGTTCTATTTCATTGTTATTTGCCTAATTTTATGTCTTGATAAAATTCCCCTGCCTACAGTATTCTTTTCAGTGAAATCAATAATTGGACACATTTCTGAAATTTTGCAAAAATAAGCAACTATTAATGAGGACATCGCATATGCCAAATGACATTCCTGGTGACAGCTAGTTTTGCCATTTACTCCGGCTCTATTTCCTAAACAATGGTGAATGGAGCCATTTTCTCATGTCCACAACCCCTGTATTGCCATCACGTATTCCCAGGTCAGGTATATTATAGCCAGCTGCACAGCAAAGCTGCCTACGCTCCCTACGCTCGGCCCCCATTAAAATGCCTTAGCTCCAACCTCAGAAGAGGTTAATGGGAACGCTACTGCCCCCATTTCCATCTCCCACACCAGCCATTCGTGTGGATCTTGGAGATGAGGATTGCCAATTTAATCATAGTTACATAATTGATGCTGCTATTCACTGATATCATTACAGTGAGCAGCTGCTGCGTTCTTTAAATATTTAACACACTTTCATTTTAAAAAGGGAGAATCAAACCTTCCTACTACGTTATGCTTCATATTTCACTACAAAGAACATTCATTTTTATTCATTTTATGAGCTGTTTACTGTGTGTCTTCAACCTGCCAGTAGGAATAGTAGACCCCTCTATGACTGGGATCAGTGTGCTCAATAATTAACAGTCAGGAACCATGATTTGGGGGGGATAAAATTGACTGGTTCAGCTCTCTCCAAAGTGTTATCTAGACCAAGCCTTTGAATGAGAAGAGAGAAATTCACTCAGTTGAGTCACGAGCATTTGAGTGACATGTGTTTATGGAAACAGCCATCCACCAGAAGTTGGTTGGTGTTCTGTTGTACTATATATTGTAAGGGATGTCCTTTCATGCAGTAATGATGTAAAATATCAGATGAGCCTCACTACGCCCCGCAGTTTTGCTCACACCTTTCTTATATGCACTGTTGCCTTCTTATTATCTTCTCTTGGTATGCTCTCATCTGCACAATAGTATTTCAAGTGTGCTTGTTGGAAACAATCACCTTTGGGACATTAAAGATCCCATGGCACTGTTTGAAACGAGAAGAGAGTTTCTCCTGGTGTCCTGTCCAATAATAATAATAAAAATCTCAATAAGGCACATTTAGTATAGCGCCTTATCACGTCTTTGAGGCATCTCAAAATGCTTCACGGAATATACTGTAATGTGAATCATGGGGAAAATGTGGCAGCCAATTGTACGCAGCAGCATCCACAAACAGTCATGGATTGTGTGATCAAATTATTATTATTACAAATCTCCCCAAATAAAATTGGTCACTCACGCCACATGATAAGGCACAATATCAAATGCAAGGATTATTAAAACTACCAGAAGCTGATTCTGTCTAGCACCCTCTAGAGGCAGGCAGAAATCACTGTTTTTACATTTTCGGGGCAGAAAACAGCAGAAGGAACAGTAATCAAAACAATAGGCAGTTTCATGGTCCTGCAATATCGCAGCGTAGCAGCCATTCAATAAGAATGACAACTTGTATTTATATAGCCCCCTTCACACAGGATAGAGTTTGAAAGTACATAGGCAAGGAAGGTGTGGTTCTGAGGAAAAGTGGGTGAGGAGTTCATGACGAAGACTCAACCTAATTTTATGTTGCCCATAAAATTATTCTATGGAATGTCATTTATTATTATCAATAATAAATAATCTTTCCATTTGATGTTGTACCGTGTCCCATCATTAAATCATCAAGCACTTCACAGGAATAATTGTAAACCGCAGTGATTACGTATTTGTAGGCGAAGGCAGCCAATTTGTGCAGAGTGATAATAATAAAAATAATCCTTGCATTTAATATAGCACCTTATCACATCATAAAGTCGTCTCAAAATACTTCACAGAATATACTGTGAAGTATTTATGGGTATTTGTTGGTATTTGTGGGTGAAATGAAGCAGCCATTTGCATACAGAAGTGTCTAACAAACAATCGTAGATTAATTATAATTTTTTTTAGAGAGGTTATTACCCTCCAAGAAATTGATCTGCCAATCAATTAACAGTCATGTTACTACTTTATGGCAGGTAAACAGAGGTGTATAGGGTAAGGAAACAACAACAAAATTACATTTGTATAGTATATTTCACTTCCAGAGGAGGTACCAAGGTTACCTAAGGTTTCACCCCACCTCTGCATCAAACCCAAGTCCTCTTGTTTGTGTGGCAAGTGCACTAAAGGACTCTAAGATGTCCCAAAAATGGCCAACATTTGGGGGGGCAAACTGTTGGCCAGGACACCAGGTGAAACTTACTTGTTTTCAAATTGTGCTGTAGGATCTTTAATGTCCAGTAAAACAGGCAGATGGAGGCTCAGTTTTAACCTCTTATCCAAAGTATGGCACCTCCAAGGGAGTAATAATAATAATAATCCTTGCATTCGATATAGCACTTTTTACATCTTATCAATGTCTCAAAGCGCTTCACAGAATATACTGTAAAATGAATTAACTGTATACTTGTAGGCGAAAAGCGGCAGCTAATTTCGCACAGCAATATCCCACAAACAGTCGTGGATTGAAATGACCAAATTTTATTATTTACCATTTTTTATAAAAAACCTCTTATCTCATGAAAGTGTGGACTCCTGCTGAACCTGAAGACAATCAAACAAAGTAAAATCTTAAGAGCATTCATCTGCCTCCACTTCTACACTATTCAAACTTGAGCATCTTCCCTTCCCAAACGAGAATAGCAATGCCGTTCATAGCACCATTCACATATGAAAAGTTTCAAACTTTTTCACAGAGAAGAACTGGGAGCCTAAGTGATTGAATATCTCCACATAAGCCTCTCCCTCGGTTATACAGGCACTGATTGAGTGACCTAGAACTGAGTGACCCAGTACCTCATCCAAGTGACCAATCTTATTACTGCTGAGTGAAGCCAGAGTGCTTTGTCAAGTAGCTCTAAAATGCTCAGATCAGGCAGCAGGCGCACAGGTGCTGTGCGGCCATTTCAAACATTACTAAAAGCAGCTTTGGCCCAAGCATTTTCATAAAGTCAAGAGGTAAAAGGGGTGTTGTTTGTCCCAGTCCACTTGATGATCGATTGGGACCTTGCCAGACACAGAAAGGAACCGATGATGTGATAGTTATCACCAGTGATAACTTTACGGTTATTCCCTCTCCTGCCAATGGTTTAAAAAAGATCTGAGTCGCCCCTGGTCTGAAAAAAGATTGTGATACACAGCCCAAGTGTACTAGTGCCACCTAAGTGCCACCTAAATCTTCCATCTGTCTGGTTTGTTCTGAAAGGCAATTAAACTGATAGCTCAGGGCTGCAAACCATGGCTGATTATACATTTGCTTCTTAAAAATGCACTGTCTTAAAACGATGTTGGACATGCTTTGATTTTTCTTTGACTTTGCCAGAAGACATATTGAGGTGATGTTAAAGCTGCATTGATGTTTTAAAATAAACTGGTCAGTAAGCAGAAGCCATTGGACAGACATCAAAAGCTCAACAGAGATCAGTGCACTTTTCTAGAGTAATGTTAGCCCACAAGTGACAATGAAGAATTAAATGCAATAGTAATAATAATAAGCCTTGCATTTGATGTAGCGCTTTTCACGTGTTCTAGACATCGCAAAGCATTTAACAGAATATACTGTAAAGTGAATTGACTGTATATTTTGTGGGCGAAACATGGCATCCAATTATGCACAGCAGTGTCCCACAAACTGTTGTGGGTTGAAGACTCCATATACTTTACTGAAAATGCCTAATTTAATAACACAGCCTTTATATATATGGAGAGCAGAATCCTCACAACTTTGCCAACTTTTTCATTTGAGGATTGAAGAAATATCTGCAGGATTCCGTATGATTACAATGACTTTGCAAATACGATGTCCAACAACAAAAGGTTTTGGAATTTAAAACTAAGCAATTCACATTTTAAAGAATGCATTTTTCATACGTAATACTTTGTGGTGTGGCATTAAGGGGTTGCCCTTCAAAATGTAAATATTATTCAATAATGACGGTGCATCGCTGGTCATCTGACCTTTATCAGAGGTGCTGTCCTTCAGATCAGACATTAACCCGATGTCCTGACAGAAATGATTACCGGTATGTAAGAATGCAGATCACAGTAATTACATTTTGCTCACAAAATATAGTCAATTCATTTTACAGTACATTCTGTGAAGCACTTTGAGATGTCTTGATGAAGTGATAAGGCACTTTATCAAATGCAAGGATTATTATTATTATCATCATTATTACATTAATTTACCCACAGAAGCGCAAAATGCAGTTAAAATACAGAATGGCATACAACAACAACATTACATTTGTAGAGTGCCTTTCAGGTCGGGAGGACGTCCCAAGACCCTATACAAAAGAACAGGGGAAAACATGGCATGAAAAATATCCACGAAGCTTGCTGCTTCAGTGGAAATCCAAATAGACAATATCCCCAAATTGTACCATACTACAGTGTCTACTCCAGGCACTCACTCTTGAGGAAAGGTCTTTGTAAAAAGCTCCTGAATTCCAAACTATGTTTAAGTTATTTTTAAGAAAATAGGTTAAGACAAGGTCCCTAAAAATCCTAGAGCACTATTCAAAAACAGAAGGGATTTTCTCCTAGTGTCCTGACCTACAATCCCATTAATAAAATTGCCCACAAACAGCTAAAATTCTTAGCTGTTTGTGGGCTATTGCTGTGGGCAAATTGGCTGGTGTGTCTACCCACAAAATACAGAGTCACAGCACTTTAATAAACAGTATTTCCTGTGAAACACTTTGAAACAACTCGATGAGATGCTATATCAAAATTAAAGTTTTGTTATTATTTTTTATTTGTTATCAGAAACAACAGAAGATTTATCCATACCATAGCCCCAACAAAACAAACAACTTCAATATTGAAATGGTCTCTGATCTTGAAGAACATTGTGCACAATGGCTTTCTTTAGCCAAAATGATATTAAAGTAAGTATGCGCCACAACCAAAACCATAAATCCTCCCTGCATACAGCACCAGTGCTGCAATGAACCAATGCAACATGACCACCCATTATGTATTATTTGGCTTTGCCTTGATGTAAAGCCATTAATTTCCACATTAAAACCTCAAAGGGGGCCAAGTAATATAGTGGGGGTTTGAATCTAGCCAATAATGACAGTTTGAAATTCAGTTTTCCACAGTTAATAAAAAAAACTTCTAAATTAATTCTGAAGTATTTTTTTTCTATCAATTTGTGCAATCTTACATTTTAAGACAAAATGTTCTTCCAGTCTAAGACTAGATGGAATTCGGGGCCTTAAAACCTTTAAGACCAAACCAACTTCTAAAATTATTTAGTTGTCTGGTTTAGAAATAAGTTTCAACAACAACAACTTTGATTTATATAGCGCCTTCCACGCCGAACGGCGTCTCAGAGCGCTTCACAATAGCGGATCCCGGAACTGAGCCAGAAAGGGGTAGAAAGGTGACCAAAGGGGCACGGTCAAAGAGAAGGGTCTTTAACTGTGACCTGAAACTCGGAAGAGAGGGGGAGAGGCGAAGGGAGTGACGAAGACAATTCGAAAGCCTTGGGGCATAGTGGCTGAAGGGACGGCCGCCAAGGGTGGAGCAGAGGATTCGGGGGACATGGAGGATGCCAGATCCAGTGGAGCGAAGGCAGCGGGTGCTGGTTTGGGGAGACAGGAGATCAGAGAGATGGGAGGGTACAGAGGAGTGGAGGGACTTATTTCATTACGCCTATAATGCTAAAACATCTCAAAGGACTTTACAGTAATTCCTGCCACATGTAGTGCCTGTTTTTTGTATCGAAATGCGGCATGCATTTCATGGATAGCCAGGTTGCACAAGCAGTCATGAGGTGAATGATCACTGAGAGAAACTCCCTTATTCTTTTCAAATAGTGCCTTGGGATCTTCAACATCTATCTGAAGAAATGCAGACTGAATCTAATGGTGCAGAGCAATGAATAACTACATGGCACAGTACAGTGAAGTAAATGTCAAAACATTGTTTCAGTAAGAGTGGCAATGAGCTGCCAATAGCAGATATACAAATATTTTTCAACCAAACCAGGTTGTTTTCCTGGGGGGCACTCGATAGTCCGAAGGTTCGATAGTCCGAACCCACAAATTTCCTATACCCGCGGCGGTTACCGTGGTTACTGCTCAATAGTCCGAAAATAAGGTTTGTTAATCCGAACATTTGGTGCGATAGCCTGAAGGCTCATTAGTCCAAATGTTAGGGTTAGGATTATGGTTAGGGTTAGGGTTAGGTTTTATAAATTTCGGGGATCATTGGTACACATAGGCTTGTGTTTTCTCGCCCGTGCCCTGTGCTGGGGTTTGTCAAATTTCGTTAGGGCTCATGAATGTGTTTAGGGTTTTTTTTAAGAAAACAATATTTTTTTGTGTGAGGGAGAAACATTTTTTTGGGGGGGTGTGTTAGGCATAGTTAGGGTTATTGTTAGGGTTAGGGTAAGTTTATAGGTTAGAGTTAGCGGTTAGGGTTAGAGGTTAGGGTTAGGTTTAAGTTTAATAAATTTGGGGGCATGAATGACCAGGGGTTTGGTTTGGGGGTTAGGGGTTACAGGAGGGGGCTAACTTTAGTGGATGGGGTTGCGTTCGGGTTCTAGTTTTGCGGCTGTCCTATTTAATTATTTTGTTGTATAGTTATTTTAATATGAGTTCAATCCATTAGGCGTTATCCTCCATGTCTTGTCCTATTTTAATTTGGCAGGGGTTCTCTGTGGGGACGAAGGTCAAACCCTTATTGAGTATACTAATCTGTGCCTCTGTGGGCTTAAATGACTGGGAGACGTTTACGATATTCGTCCCCAGGCCTAGGTTCCCCCATGCTGGGGCTCCTGTTCCATTTATTTTAAATAATTTGACCAGTATTTTAGTAATACTTGGGCTGTTTTTGCTGTCCACTGGATTTCGTTTGAATTTTGTTGCACCCTGAACCGGGTGGCTGGGATTGTGGGGATTCCATTTTGTTTTTTTTTGGTGAACCGATTAATTTCCTCTAGCGTGTCCCTTTCTTTTTTACTTAACTGGGGGCTATAGTTACTTTCTACTGTCAGGATTTCCGCGTTAGGGAAAGCCTGCTTGGTCCTTTTTAACATGGCCTGCAACTGTTTAGTTGCCGTTTTGGGTTGCTGCTTCCGGTTATGGATACCGAGAGAGAAGATAACCTTCCTGGTCCCTTCGCAAGGTGTGATTTTACTTAATAATCTGTCCACATGGTT
The DNA here is from genome assembly GCA_035084275.1 of Hydrolagus colliei. Lineage (NCBI taxonomy): Eukaryota > Metazoa > Chordata > Chondrichthyes > Chimaeriformes > Chimaeridae > Hydrolagus > Hydrolagus colliei. Next base: position 28,677,033 of record CM068742.1, on the reverse strand, counting down.
GAAGTTTGCCTCTGGAAAGGCCTCCACCTGTGTGTGCGCGTTCGGGCAACCTGCTATTTTTGCGAGGTTAGGGTTAGGGTTAGGGGAAGCTTCGGACTAACGAACCTTCGGACTAATGAACTTTCAGACTATCGAGCTGTAACTGTTTTCCTACCAGAAAAATCTAGGCCTGAAACTTCTCCCAAACATTGTCTTAAAATTTGAAATCTGGTATAGTTTTACAAAATGCTTAAATTCACTTTTTTTCTAAAAGAACTATAAAAAATAGCTTTCAAATTAAGAGTCAATTTAAGATTTTTCCACATGATTGTAAATTGTATATTATACAGGTAATACTGTTCTTGCAGAATTGTGGAAAATTATTAAATTCAGCACTATTTTGGCAGGAAAGCCTATCTTTTTAATACAGTGCTTCCATAAACACATTTGCCAAATTAATACTGAGTTTGAAAAGTTTTCCACATGTCTGTGTCTTAAAGTTTAAAACAAAATGATCTTAGAGGCTAAGAAATTTCTAGTTCCACAGTGTGAGTTCTGAATGAAAGGCAAAATGTTGCCATTAGACCCTGGAAGGCTTTAAGTATCCAGAGCTGCCCAAGGGAATTTAGCTTCTTATCATGTCTATTAGTTTTTCTTCCCATATACTGCATTCTGCTCTCAATGCATCTCCTGAATGCTTTTGAGCATTTTGCTGTTCGGGAAGCATCCCAAAGTTTGCTGAAATTTTGAAAGTTGCTGCAATGCTCATCACATGAGACCCTAGCCTTATCAAGGAAATAATTGAAGTCTAATTTGAATCCTCTGCTTCATATTCAAATGGCCAGACCAAAAAAATACAGTCACTCCACTTCATAGAATATCCTGTGAAGCATTTTGAGATGTCCTCCTGACATGAGAACATGCTCCACATGCCTAATAATAATCCCTCCAAAAAAAACCACAATAATAAAATTGGTCATTTCAATCCACTGCCCGGATTGGCTGCTGCGTTTCTCCCACAAATATACAACAACAACAACAACAAATTGCACTTATAGAGCGCCTTTCACGTCGGGAGGACATCCCAAGGTGCTGCACAGGAGACGTGTGACCCGAGCTGGGAGGGGAGTGTTCGGGAGGGGGTAAGAAACGTAGGGGAGGTTGAAGAATTAGGGGGGGAACAGAAGGCACGGTCGAAAAGGAAAGTCTTCAAACCGGCCTTGAAAGAGGAAAGGGAGGAAACAAGGCGGAGGGATTGGGGGATGGAATTCCAAAGGGTGGGAGCGGAAAAACTGAAGGCCCGGCCTCCGATGGTGGGGCGGTTCGCGCGGGGGGCTTGGAGCAGGCCAAGTCCTGCTGAACGGAGGGTCCAGGTGGGCTTGTAGGGGGAGAGTAGGTCGGAAAGATAGGACGGGGCAAGGCCGTGTAAGGCCTTGAAGGTGAGGACGAGGATCTTGAACTCGATCCTCTGGGGGATGGGGAGCCAATGGAGACGGGCGAGGGTGGGGGTTATGTGGTCGCGAAGATGTGGGTGCGGGATAGTAGACGGGCTGCAGAGTTTTGGATGATCTGCAGCCTGTGAATGGAGGAGCTGGGGAGGCCGACAAGGAGAGAGTTCCCATAGTCCAGCCGTGAGGTGATGTACGCGTGCATGAGTGTTTCGGCAGCGTGGGGAGTGGGATAGTTGCGGAGCCTGGCAATGTTGCGCAGGTGGAAATAGGTGGTGCCGGTCAAGGCGCGGATGTGGGGGAGGAAGAAGAGTTTGGGGTCGAACGTGATGCCGAGGTTCCTGACTGGCTTTGTGAGGTGGAGAGTACAGCCATGGGTGTTGATGCTGGCAGCGCCCGGGATGTGCAGAGGCGTTGGCTTGGGCCAATCAGGAGGGCCTTGGTCTTGCTCACGTTCAATTGGAGGAAATTGTCCCTCGTCCAGGACTCGATGTCGGACAAACATACCGTCAATTCACTTTACTATATATTCTGTGAAGCGCTTTGAGATGTCGATAAGATGTGAAAAGTGCTATATTAAATGCAAGGATTATTATTACTGTATTTTATTATTGTGAGAGGCACTGTATCAAATGTAAGGATTATTAATAATTCTTGTGTTTGTTATAGCAAGTACACTGTTGAGATGTCTCAAAGTGCTTCTTAGGATGTACTGTAATAATAATAATCCTTGCATTTGATGTATTGAAGTGACCAATTTATTATCGTGTTTTTTTGAGAGATTACTATATTCGAAAGTGGTATTACTGTGTGTATTTTGTTGGTAGATATTATAAATACAAGCTCAAAATGCTTGTTTCTTCGTGAATGGATTTCAAGCAATACTTCTAGTTCTTTCACTACACCAGCGTTAACCGATTCACAATGAATTCCACTCTCTGCAACGTATTGAGAGTTGTCCCAAGTAACATCACAGAGGCGGAGTGTTGAGTGAAAGAAACCTCAATAGCTCGCTGACAAAGTACACTTCAACAAATACTTCACACCAGATATAAAGGCTCACAATAGATTTGTACAGTAATAGTTCAGACAGCAAGACTCTGACTTCACTTTAAGCAGCAGCAACTTTGGGCTTCACAACTTGTGCTATTTTTTGCAAAGTATTCTGAAACTTAGCCAGCCAATAGAAAAAGAGCCCTTCACAGTTTCCAAACAACACTCCCAATCAGTATCTGAAGATGGTTTAGCACGTAATACGTTTTATGGCTTGTCAGTGAAGAGTTCAGTTGCATTAAACATTATAGTTCTTCTGTAAGCATCCAAAACTAAGACAGCACAAACAAAAATCCCAAATTCTGCAGATGCTGGAAATCTGAAACAAAAACAAAAATCGCTGAGAACACTCAGCAGGTCAGACAGCATCCATAGAGAAAGGAAGGTAGCACTAGTTTAGCAACAGCAACAGAATTGTATTTGTATAGCGCCTTTCATGTGGGGAGGAAGTCCCAAGGTGCTGACGAGCTTTGTCACTCACAAGCCTGGCTGTGACAGGCACATGGCAGATAAAGTGCTCTGCAATTTAATTCTTAATTCAATTTAATTCAGGCATGTCTGCAAACCAGTTCTCTTTCCTTTTGCATTGCTGCAGTTCTCATAGCCTTGACTGGGCCAGTCATTTACCTTCACTCCAGTTCTTTCAGCAGCTGAAGAAATGCTTTTGTCAATTCTTTGCAGTGTTGTCATTCATTTAACTCTACTAGAATTTCCCGAATTGTTGCTGCATCGCCAGATGAATCCACAGATCTAATAACAATGGACATCTGCTTTTGGTGGCATCTATGGAATAGTGTAAGAATAATATTTTCCTTTCTTCACCAGGGTCATGCTTGTTTTTACAATTTCATGAACAATTAAATGAATGACTTCACTCTGTATCTTCTTCCCCAAATATTTTCTTGTCTTAGTTACAATAAAGATGCTCATCCAAAACTGGGTCACGTTTTGCCACATGTTCCAGCTAAGCTAAAATACCACGACCATCTGTGTGAAGTCCACTGGCTGCACCCCGTAAAGTCATGTTTCTCTAAGACAGAAACTGACTGACAGAATGATTTATCCTCTGGTTTAATGCCTCTTGTTTTCGTCAGCCAGAGTGTGGTCACATTTACATCAAAGTTTTCTCATTTCAGTATATCTTCCATATGTCCAATGCTGTGTCATGAGACTTTAAAGAGCAAATAATGTCAAGAGAGAATAGAGTTTATACATCATTGTTTGAATATATTAGAAAAAGATTATTTGACGATAGCAAGGATTCCTAATTTCAATATAGTACCTGAGACTCACTGAATTGGCTTGTTTGATATAGGGTCCGTCGATATGGAAATTTTCTGATTTAGATATATCGATGGGCTCATATAGAGATACACCGAAATTTCGATATTTTCGGGTTTTTTGTACTGCGCACGTGTGCGCAGCGCGCGCATTCGCAGTGCGCGCGCGTTCCAGGTGCGCGCACATTCGGGGTGCGTGCGCATTCCGGGTGCGCATGCATTCTGGGCCTATCTCCTCAGGAGGTAAATATCTTTCTCTCTGTGTGTCTCTCACTCTCTCCATCTCTGTGTTTTTCTGTCTGTGTGTCTCTGTGTCTCTCTCCCTCTCTCCTCTCTCACATCCCCACATCTCTATCTATCTGTATATTATCACACCTACCCATCTCTCGCCCCCCCCTTGCCGTCCCTCTCTCGCACCCCCCACCCCCGTCGTCTCTCTCCCCCACCACCCCCCCAGCCATCTCTTTCTCCCTCCCATCCCCCGCTGTCTCTCTCTCCCTCCCCCCCCAGCCGTCTCTCTCCCCCCCCCACAGCCATCTCTCTCCCCCTCCCCCCAGCCATCTCTCTCCCCCTCCCCCCAGCCGTCTCTCTCCCCCTCTCCCCCTCTCCTCCCCCACCAGCCGTCTCTCTCCCCCTCCTCCCAGCCGTCTCTCTCCCCCCCCCAGCCGTCTCTCTCCCCCTCCCTCCAGCCATCTCTCTCCCCCTCCCCCCAGCCGTCTCTCCCCCCCTCCCCCCAGCCGTCTCTCTCCCACTCCCCCCAGTCGTCTCTCTCCCCCTCTCCCCCTCCCCCTCCCCCTCTCTCCCCCCAGCCGTCTTTTTCCCCCTCCCCCCAGCCGTCTCTCCCCTTCCCCGCAGCCGTCTCTCTCCCCCTCTCCCCCCAGCCGTCTCTCTCCCCCTCACCCCCCCCCCCCCACCCAGCCATCTCTCCCCGCCCCCCCACCCCACCCCTTGCATACCTGTATATTGTATTCTAGGACTATGAATACAATATGGCGGCTTTGCACCTCGGTCTGTGCATTTTGTATAGAGATGAGCATTCTGGGTCTTGTAGTTCAGTGTGCGCGCATTCCGATTTTTTACCTCAATATATTGATTTTGCGATATATCGATATTTTGGAATGTCTATATCGGCGTATCGATATGAAAATTATATCAGGTTTTAGCGATATATCGATATATCGCCGGACCCTAGTTTGATATTATGATTATTTATTATTACTCAGATGTTCTGGTATCAAGCACCACTGTCAAGCACTCTGGGATGCTACCCTCCATCAGGGGCGATGTATAAATGCAAGTTATTGTTGTTGGCAGTCGAGCCGTTATAGCAATAACGTGGCTGCGACCCATGAAACTAAAAGGAGCCACATGGAAACATAGAAAAGAATGAATAGCAAATAATACAATGTTTAAGCATGAGAAGTGCAAGGCAATGTATATTACAACATGAAAGAATAAATGTAAGCACGTACACACAGAAAAAAGGTGCCTGTTATTAGAGTTGGAGAGGAAAAAGTATTTTGAGAGCTATTATTGATCATTTACTGAAGGTTTTCAATCAATGTGAAGCCTAGTGCATGAACTAATCATGCACAAGGCTGAATCTGTGGAGTCCTGTGGCTCAGTGGTTAGTGAACTCACCTTACAAGCGTGAGACTTGTGTTCGAATCCAAGCAGGTCAGGGCGAAACCTTGGGCAAGTTTCCTTACTCCACACGCCTAATAATAATCCCTCAAAAAAAACAATAATGAAATTGATCATTTCAATCCACAACTGTTTGTGGGACACTGCGGTGCGCAATTGGCTGCCGCGTTTCGCCCACAAGTATACAGTCAATTCACTTTACAATATATTCTGTGAAGCACTTTGAAATGTCTGGAAGATATGAAAAGCACTATATCAAATGCAAGGATTATTACTATTAATCTCAGAGGCATTATAATGGTGAGAACATGGTAATTTTAAAGAAAATGTTGGCATGTTGGCCAGAGTTCAGGAATACAGAACGAAAACAAGAATTCTGGGAATTCAAGCTCCACATTATGAAGAAAGGCCCACGGAGCTGATGTCTCATCAGTAAACTGTGATTGTGGGATATTGTTCCTCTTTTAATCCAAAGACTTGTGCATAATAGTAAGGTAACTCCTTGAGGCTTTTAAGCAGCATGATGGTGTAGTGCAGTAAACTTCGAAAGGATGCTTTATTTGACAGTGATACATGCACTTAGGCAACAGTAGAGAAGGGCCCTCATTCTTACCATCTGGTGGTGAAAACATAATCGTTTTTATGTATTCCCATAAATAATACTTGGAAAAGATCTACTGTAGCTTCCAATCTGATTATATTTCCACATTTGGGAAACTGGAAAATAATAGGCATTTTGTGGTTTTATCTTCTAAATTGCAGCAACTGTGCCAAGCTGATATTTCCCAGTCCAGAACTCTGGAATGTTGAGCAATTTTGTTAACGTTATTTTGGTAAGTTTGTTGAACAGACTCTACACCCGGTTTCAATAAACAGAGGAATTTTTGCTTCAATTTCTTTGGCAGCATATAATATACGTTGTCAGGTATATACCGTGTTATGGTATACATTAAATTTAAATTGTTACTTATCGACCACTTAAGACAAAACAGGGAATTCCATGATATAAATAGACACACCAATTTCTGAATGAAGGTTCCAGCAAATGACATACTATTCCCAGTTTCTACCCTGTAGTTGAGTAATAATCAATGGAAAGTGGGGAGAATGGGGCTTTCAAGACTTATTGAGTGCTTTTGTCATACTTAATAGAATTCAAGTGATATTGTTCTGCCTTATAGAAATCCCTTGCTCTCAGTCACTCCTTTCCTTGTGTTATAGGAGGAACGCATCCACTTTGTCATCCTATCATGGTATTTTGCATTGCTTTTTTCCATACTTGGAAAATGTGTGTTCATGTTACTAGCTGATATACATTCAAAGCCCTCCACGGCCTCTCCCCACCCTATATCTGTGACCTCCTAACGACCTGCCAACCTGCCCACCCACTCCACTCAGCAGGTCTGCTCCATGTTCCCTGACCCACCCACCCCAACATTGGTGGGCAAGCCTTTAGCCTCTCTGCCGCCAATCTCTAGAACTCCATCCTGCAGTCCCTCCGCCTCGCCCCCACCCTACCCTCCTTCAAGTCTCGCATCAAGATCCTCGTCTTCGACGGTCCCATTGGTCACTCCAAATTCCCCCCTTTCCCTCCACCCTCCCTGTCCCCAGCTTGGGTCTGAAACAATGACTGTCCTGCGCCTTAGGACATCCTCCTGTCATGAAAGGCGTTATACAAGTGTAATTTTGATGTTGGTATCAACATATTCTGTACATTCTTCCATAAAATATATTTATAATATTGACAATCTTAGACGAGGGCTCCATTTGTCTTGATAGCTCTATTTAGTATGTTTTCTATTTTTTTTACTATCTGGGTAGGACGAATCACTGAGTATTTGAGGAAGATCTAACGAGAGAGAGCAATCTTTCTTGTATTGGCAAAGGATTATAGGCACATGGACTAGCCAGAAAATACTGTAACAGTTTCTATAAACAGTCACCACACTTGATAGCAATTACTTTTGAAACATTTTCAAATGTTTCAACATGGTCAAGTGGAATAATATACAAATTCTACTTTTTACACTTATGTATGGATACATATTACATTGGATTGAGACTGCCTAAACTGGTTTCATTTTAATGCCATCAGAAAGAAAAGGCTTTTGTCCTATCTGGCTAGACTGGATCTGAAGCCAAGTCTCACAGGTGAAAGCACAGTGTTCTAACACACTGTGCCCTTAATGAAGAGATTTATTTACTAATAAGAGTCTTGGAGAACGCCTTAACCTGGGATTAAACAGTAAAACGGAAATAAACTCACAACATTGCTTAAGCAAGCAAACACTTCAAACATTGAACAAGTCAACAATAAGCAGTCTGCAAAAACAAGCAAGGAACCATGTTACTATTAAAATTTATAAACAAACATTGGTTGTCTTGACTGGCAACATAGTCATTTTTTCCAGGCTTGAACATGTTTGCTCGGCAAATATGTCTAGTGAATGCAAATGCAGATTTTTAAATTTAGGTACTCTTTAGTTACTGCACATGTTGATTTGATTGTGCATTGGGACATGTTAGAAAACATATAATTGCTCATGCGTTCGCTAGGTTAGAGCTGAGATCTGAATAGAATTAAAAGCCCAAAGTGATTTAAAGTGATGAATTTAGAAATCCTGAATCTCAGTTTTTCACTTAAAACTGAAAAGTCGTAACAATTGTATGAGCCTATGACTTCAAATGAAACATACATTTCAAGTTTGAAGTCATGTTTACTTAAATCTGGTATGCTTGAAGCTTGTGAACTCTGAAATTGAATGGTTCTTAAATATCACCTGAAACATATGGGCAGGTTGCAGTCTTTAGCTGACACCTGGGTGTTTGTTATTTTAGATAATCTATATTACTAGGATTGCTTTAAATCCAATTAAGATTACTGTCAGATTTAGCTGAATTCTTGCGGGTATCCTGGAATATACAGTTAAAGTTGTAAGCAACAGCTTGTAATTTTGAGGAAAGTATTGGAACGTTTGTTTTTATTTAGAATCTATGTTTATTTAATTCACATCGACTGGAAGTTGATACAGCATGGTGTTTGTATTCAGGTGCCCCCACCACTTTACACTTTTTGGGGATTATCCTCCCAATGTGAAAGGTGCTATACAAATGTAATGTTGTTGTTATTGTTGTTGTTACTGGTTTCTGAAATGTCTGTTTAATGCCGCAAATCGATTTTTCAGGCAGCTGATCAGGGCTATTGTGTTATCTTGGCACAAATGGTAGCATTTTTGCTTTGGAGCCAGAAAGTTGTAGGGTTAAACTGCGTGACAGCAATTTATCTCCAAGTCCAGGCTGATACTCCAGTGCAGTATTGGAGGAACACTGTGCTTTAGATGGAATGCTAAATCGAGGTCTCATCTGCCCAGTCAGGTTGGCGTTGAGGATCCCAAGGCAGTATTCAAAAGAATGAAATTTCTCCCCGTGTCCAGGCCAAAAATCCTCATGTTAGATTGATCATTCACTTCATTGCTATTTGTGGAATATGGCTATGAGCAAATTAGCTGTCTGGTTTAATAATCCTTGCATTTGATATAGTGCTTTTCAATGTCTTCTAGTTGTTTCAAAGTGCTTCACAGGTTTCGATCACAGATCTCACACTTGTAAGGCAAGTGCTCTAACTACTGAGCTACAAGACTCTTATCATAATAATGATAATAATAATAGCAGTAATCCTTGCATAACCACTGAGCTACTGGACTCCACAGTTTGTATAGCATTGTGTCCACAGTACTGTGCCAATCCTCAGTTTTAGAGAAAAGAGATATGAGCAACAATTAAACAACAATTAAAATTGTTTGCATAGTCGCTACATCCTGTTTGACATTGTAAACAATATGTCAAATCATGGAGTTTCGCCCAACAATATACAGTCAATTCACTTTACAATATATTCCTTGAAGCGCTTGGAGATGTCTAGAATACGTGAAAAGAGCTATATCAAAGATTATTAAATAAGATTATTATTAATAATAAAGAACCAAGGGAGGTTATTCAGCCCAATGTGCCTGCATTGATGCAAGGATTTTTTAAATCTCTTGGAATGTAACTTTTAACAATAATATTTGTTATTTCTTCATGCATTTGGACATAGCTATTGCATTCTGTTAAGCAAAAACAAAGAAATTCCCTGGCTATCTTTTGTTGAAGCTAATGTATGATTACGATCAGTTGGTAGCTCTTCCAAGAACAGGCAAGTTTAATTCCTGCTCCAAGAGGGACTTGCATCTGAATTGAATAAATCACTTTACGGCTGCTGCATTCATGTAAAGGAATTTTGATCACCAGGTGAGTCAGATGTAAATCGGATTGATGTTTGTATGCTTTGAATGCGCTAAAATTCATATCAAACCCATACTTGCAGTGTAGATAATTGAGATGTCATCATCTCACCGCAGGCTATTCCAGTATATCTCCAGGGGGCAGATTTATAAGGCACATAAGGAGTGTGAGTCGCACCCTGAAAAAGAAATTCTGTTTATAAATCAGGCTTTTATGATCATTCAAAATTAATCATTCCTATGAAAATAAATGTATTGTCCGCAATGGCAGAGAGTGTTAAAAATAATATTTGTTATTGCTTCATGTAAAATAGCTGCTACTGAAAGAGAAGGCATATGTGTGCGTGTGTGTATGTATGTGTGTGTGAAGTGGAACTTTGTAAAAATGCAAATGTAAGCTGACATACCATCAGAATTTGTGAAGAAAAATACTGGCCACACATCAATGAATGCTTTCAGAGCCATAAATATAATTCACAGAGGGTGCACCACAAAGTTGAATTTCCTTCAAAAAAAAGTGCTGAAAATAACTCTTATGTTTCCAGTTATGAAAATCATGGAAGGTTGTTTAGTGCTGGACTGGTTGATAGGTATCAACTGCTCACATTAGACTCAACTTAGAGGGCATAAATTTTGCGCAGCAGTCAATCCCAGTGATATGATTCAGCTGTGGTAAAACTGTGACAGCTCGGAATAGGTTGTGGATGATAAAGAGACATTGTGTGACACCTGAGCAGACTTTCACAAAATTAGTCTGTGTTTCTGTTTGAGTCACTGTATGGGTCTTATCGCTGGTTAATTAAGGAAATTGTCAAACTGATAATAAAATGTACACACACTAAAGGAAATATTTCCTGCTTTAAGACTCCTAATGATTTGCACACAACAATGTGTCAAGTGGGCAGTTTCTGCACAGAAAATATTAATGTTTCTATGTGTTTCTTTATTATTGCACAAACAAACCAAAATGGTGCACAGCGAGTTATTCCAAACCATGTTACTCTGTAGTTGCTGGGAATCAAATGAGATAGAAGTTTGCCTATAGAATACAGACCAGCTCACTTTAGAGTAAATTCGGTGGAGTGCTTTGAGACATCGACCTGACATGAAAGATGTAATGTTAAATGCAAGGATGCTTAAAAGGAAAATGAAGGCAGTTGGTATAAGGAATATGGAGACACAATTCATAAATGGGATTAAAAATAAAAGGATGTTCCATAATTTAATAAAATAACTGTGAAGGTTCAACAGAATCTGACTCCCCAGATCCTACATTCAGCTCTTCATTATCATTTGACTGTGAGATTATCCAGCATTGTTGGTAGTGTACCAACACCACATTGGGGAGGAAATTCAATTGTGGAATGTGATAATGATCATATCTCATATTGAACTCCCTCCCCGCCACAACAAACCCTCGCCTCCCACGTTGAGGTCTACAAAGCCTATCTGAAAGCCTATCTAATGGAAAGGGTATTCCTAACTGGACAAGCAGCATGGTGCATCCCTATGGAGAGAGAGTTGCAATGCATTCCAGACAAATGAAAGATTTCCATGTATAGGTGGAACATTTGTGATGCTCACAGTTAGGTTTGGAAACTCTCAAGCATGGTGATGGGTTTCCACTAGGATCCGGCAATATATCGATATATGGCTAAAACCCGATATAATTTTCATATCGATACGCCGATATAGGCATTTCAAAAATATCGATATATCGAGGTAAAAAATCGGAATGCGCGCACACTGAACTACAAGACCCAGAATGCTCATCTCTATACACAATGCACAGACCGAGGTGCAAAGCCACCATATTGTATTCATAGTCCTCGAATACAATATACAGGTATGCAAGGGGTGGTGGGGGGAGAGAAGCCTGGGGGGGGCGGGAGGGGGAGAGAGATGGCTGTGGGGAGGTGAGGGGGAGAGAGACGGCTGAGGGGGGAGGGAGAGAGATGGCTGGGGTGGGGGGGAGAGAGAGACGGCGGGGTGGGGGGGGGAAAGAGACTGCTGGGGTGGGTGGTGGGGGGAGAGAGAGAGACGGCTGGGGGTGTTGGGGGGCGAGAGGGACGGCGGGAGGGGGTGAGGGGAGAGAGACGGCTGGGGGGGTGGGGGGGGGGAGAGAGACGGAGGTGGGGGGCTGGGGGGGAGAGGAGGGGTGGATGTGATAATATACAGATAGATAGAGATGGGGGGGATGTGAGAGAGACACAGAGACACAGACAGAAAAACACAGAGATGGAGAGAGTGAGAGACACAGAGAGAGAAAGATATTTACCTCCTGAAGAGATAGGTCCTGAATGCGCGCGCACCCGGAATGCGCGCGCACTCCGAATGCGCGCGCCATGCGTGCATTCGCAGTACAAAAAACCCGAAAATATTGATATTTCGGTATATCTCGATATGAGCCCATCGATATATCTAAATCGGAAAATTTCCATATTGACGGACCCTAATTTCCACATATGTCGGCTCCAGGATTCACCACTGAGCAATCAGTAAACTGTATCTTCACTATGGGATTTTGCATTCTAAATTTATAATGAACCAATATAATGCCAGTTGTAGCAATCAGGGTGAAACAGGTCGCTGTCTTGTGGCAAAAGAATGAAGAAAATAATTTTTTAGTAAATCCATATTCAATGTAATTGGCTTTCAATAAATGTACATTTTATTGCACAGTCTGCTAGTTTTTACCATAAAATTCACTTCGCAAGAGACCTGAGGCATAAAATTTCACCTTGTCTTGACCTTAGGATCATTGCCTTAAAATGTAAGATCAAGCAGAATTTTCAAAATCTCTTTAGAATCTGGTTTCCTGCAGTTCCCATTAAAAATTGAGGAAAGACAGCTTCCAAGTTAACTCTGAATTTTAGATTTTTCCCAAATTTTGGATGATCATGAAGATTAATTCAGTAAATCAGTATTAATACTAATAACAATCCTTGCATTTGATATAGCGCTTTTCAAGTCTTCTAGACGTCTCAAAGCCCTTCACAGAATATACTGTAAAATGAATTGACTACATTTTTTGTGGGCAAAACATTGCAGCCAAATGCACAAAGCCGTGTCCCGATTGAAGTGACCAATTTTTTTTATTCTTGAGGGATTATTATCAGGCATGTGGAGTGAAGAAACTTGACCAAGATTTTGTCCTACCAGGATCCAAACCCAGGAAGACAAGTGCTCCAACCACTGAGCTAGAGGACTCCACACTCCAGCACTTAATAATATTAATCCTTACATTTGACATAGTGCCTTTCACATCAGAGCATCACAGGATATTCTGTGGCGTGGCTGCATTTTATAGCAAATGTGGTATTCAATTTACACATAGCAATGTCTAACAAACATGTAGTCCAGACTACACTCCAATGGATTTATGGGGATGTGCCTCATGGTTGGAGGTGGCATCATGCAAATGCAATGTTAAACCGAAGCCTGTTCTGCATATTTGGGGGAACATTAAAGATCTCAAGGCACTATTTCAAAATAGTATTTCTCCTGGTGCTTTCACACGCAAAACACCTAGTCACTACACTTTGCAATATATCATGTGAAGTGCTTTGAGATGGTCTCCTCACATGAAAAACACAAATAAAAAAAATCATTTTTCTTTTCATAGTGAGATGGGATCTTCAACAAAGGATGGCACCTTCAACAATGCACCCCACCCCCAGCACTGCAATGGAATATCAGTCTAGACTCTATAACTTCCAAGCCTCGATGTGGGACGTGAACCCACAACCTTCTGACTCACAGGTGAGAGTGTTACCAACTGAGCTAGGCTGACATTTCCTCAAGGTTCAAAAAGTAACAATTTTCATGATTTTCCCAATCATGTTTTACTTGGCTCAGAGCTGGACCACAAATTACCGCTTAACCTTGCTTCAATCAGAACTCAAGCAAAAACAGCAAAATTGGGACTCTGCTGATTAAATCCGTACCACAGGCAAATATGATCTGCCGTCAGTTCTCATTAATAGCAACTTCAGTTTGTCCAGAGAAAAATCTTGCTTTTATCAGGGATTCAGCTATCGTGTTGCTAATTGATCGCAAAGCCGTATCCAAGGGAATACACTTTTTTTCCCCTTCAAAAACCATCGGCTTTTAAGTGAACAAAACCCATAAAGCTTATTCACGCTAGGAACATTCGGGAATATGGAAGGTAAATCATTGAGCGAGGCGCTTAACATGTTAATCTGGTTGGGGGAGCTGAAGCTAAAGCTTTTTGTGAAAGGAATATTATCAAGAAGCTGTTCATGGAGAAAGCTTGCTGCTATTAGGACCCCTCTTGATTCAAGCATCCTGGTGCCTTCAAAGGCCCGGTGATGTAAGTGTTCTGAGTGTCACATTTAAAATGCTGACTGGCATGGTAGAGATTAAAGTGTTGCGAGATATGAACCTGAAAAGAGAGGAGTTTGATAGCCAATTGCAAAAGAATAGAACCCCATGAATTCTGAATATAATCATTTTTCAGGAGATGTGGGAACAAGCTACCTTTTTTGGGACCATCACGTTTGTAGGTAGCAACAAACTCCACAAAGCTATCAGTCAAGAGTCTCTTGGGTATTTTGTACCTGTGATCATTCCTTAAGATAATAAATTGTAAAACAATAGAAAGAGACATGTTGTGATCCTATCCTAACCCTAAACCGACCCCCAACACTCCAGTTGAAGATGTCAGTCTAACTCAGTAGGTAGCACTCTGTCTTCTGAGCTACAAAATTGTAGGTTTCAAATTCCATGTCAGATCCTTGAGCCCTTAGCTGGGCTGACACTCCAGTGCAGTGGTAGAGGATGTTCCATGATTGGAGATAGAGTTCTTTGGATGAGACATTAAATAAAGTTCCTGTCTGGCTATTCAGGTGAATGTTAAAGATCCCTTGGGATTTTGCAAAAAGAGAAGGGTGTTTATCAGTGTCCTGGTTAACCTCCAGATTTAAAAAAATCATTGACTTCATAGTTGTTTGTTGCTGATGGTAATGTTGATGTTGCGACCACATTTTTCTACAAATCTACACTTTCCTTTAAAGAAAATCTCTGTCAAATATTTTGATAAATGGAGACAAATTATCAAATGCAAGGTTTATTGAAAGTTATTATACATTGTTTCCTTGAATCATCAATGGAAAGTATTTTCTACAAATCATGTATCTTTCCATAATGGGTTCAAATACAAATTTACATCTGGTGGGAGAAAGTTGCACAAATGCACATGTGGGTGTTTAACCATATACTGTAGTACAAGTAAATCACATCCCCAGTAACCTTATGCACTTTCATACAAATTTTGCACAATGCCACAACTGGATGTTCAATTATCCACAATTTCCAATTCTATTTGGCCAAAGCACCTTGAAGCTGAAATATGCAACATTACTGTACAGTCATATCCAACTGTGCCAAAACATCTATTGTATCAATGTTTGCTCATTCAATGCCAAGTAAGCAAATATATAAATACGGTCCAGTACTAACCCGTTATAAAATTTTAGAATAAATACAATCAAATGTCAGCTTTTTGTCTACCATTCAATGCAATCCAATTTAACTCTTGGCTTATCAATATTTATATGCTTTGCATCTGACATAGCCTCTATAACGTTGAAATGTTTCAAGAGCTTCAAAAGGCTGTCAGATGTCTGTGTGTTTGTAAAGTAAACGTAGCAGCCAATTTGTGTGCGGTAATGTTCCACAAACAGCCATGAAGTGAATAATCAATTTATCCAGAAGATTGCTAGCCAGGACACTGGAAGAAACACCTCTCTATGAATAGTTGCATATAAGTGAAGACAGTGTTTACCATCAATAAAGTGTGATAGGCAGCAGGCTTTTATTTTGTCCAACTGCCATGTTTCATTAGAAAATTCCTGGCATGTTAAAAAGGATGACAGTGTTTTTTAGAGACAGCAAGAGTACCACAACCTTCAAAGGCACATTTCTTCACTCCCAAATAAAATGTTTTTTTTGCCTGGTTAGGTGGTGTTAATTGCCTTAAAGTGGCACACAAGCTCATAAAAAACATTCAATCCCATCACATTGCCAGCACTTCTGTGTGAAGTGAATTCCAAAGCCCCCATCCCCACCCTCCCAAACAAAATAGAGCAAGTGGTCAGAAATTAAAATTGTTGTCAATTTAATTTCATGGCATGTTTAAATGTGGGAGAAGCGTGAAATTAAATTGACCGTCATTCAATACATCTCTTAGCGTTTCGCAGAGAAACCTCCATTCACGTCTTCTGTTGAAACTATTTTTCTTTTGTTATTCTTCACACTACACAAACTATATTACATGTTCAGATTTCCCCAGCTTTGGTTTCTTGATTTATATTCAATGGCACTCTAATCATATACTGATTCCAATGATAAATATGAAGTTCTGCACCAAGGTGACAGAATATTGCATGAGACAGTCATTTCAAGTCATCCAAATCTGGATATGTTAATTTGCTACATTTTTATAAAAGAAATAATCTATCCTTAACATTCAGGCAGACATTTCATTTTTCTTTTTATCTTTTGTCTATTATTACCCCCATCCTCATCAATGACTTTGCCAAGAACCACGATCACAATCTCCTATTGATAAAGTAGGTTACCTCTGGGCTAGCTCATCATAGTATATGAATAAAACTTATGAAATGTAACAGCTTTCCTTTGAAAATGCATTCAGGATCTCAATCAGGCTGACATTCAGCTGTGCAGTAAGGGGTCCTGAGGGAAGAAAAAGAAGTCATCTAAAAATAATGAATCTGTTCCAGCAAGCGAAGCACTCATGCAAGTCACAGAGATCTGTTCACTGAAGCCAGCTCCCTGTTCATACTGATCATTTAACGATAGCTGAGAGCAAATTACTTTGACAAGGCTGTTACTATTGTAGAATTGAAGAGTTTGGCCGAGAGCTCTTGGGCTGTTAATAACTGACTGAAAGCAGGCAATAAATAATTGACGGTTGTTTTCTGGCCCCTTCTCACTTATTCACGCTTTCTAATACAGTTCCTGATATCAAAGTCATCTCATTTTGTAAATCTTTCTCACCCTTTGGCCAAAACACTAATTTGTTTCATATGGTCACATGGTCTACTTCAGGTCACGCTGCTTTCATCCTTGTGAATTCCGATAAGGATCATCTCAAGTGACCAGAATGAAATGAAGCAGAATGCCACAGAAAGTGAGAGTTAGCAGGAGATGTGAAATAAGCTGTTGTGTGTGTGTGTGTATATTCTTCCGTGTGTTTATTTTTTCTTCTTCAGAACAGATATATAGCCAGTGTTTCTAATGAATCTGCTCAGGACACCTAGAATAGGGTGATTTATGGTGCTTTGCCTCACTCTATCATAGCATTTCATTAGATGGATGGGAAGCTGGTAGTAATGAGGTTAGGGATGAGAAAACATCCATCAACTACTTCTACATCTTCCAGGGAAAGACAACACACTATCTCATGTGTCACAGGCAGTGATCTAGGTCAGAATGATATAAAATGCATGATTAAAACCAAACTCTTGACATTCGATGATGAGTGTCTACTGGTTAAGCTTCAAAGAAAAAGTCAAAGTATTTCTGTCCTTTAATTAAACCTGACTCTCAAACAGGTATTGTGTTAAATACACAGCAGAATACTTGCTTATGTTTTGTTGCTTAATAACCACATAAAATATTGACTCTTCTTTTAAGCACATCATTCAGATGCAGGTCACTAGCCAACAATTGCCAGGGCACTCAGTTCAGCTCTACTGGCCACCCTGTGAACATAGAGATTTCTAATGTACTGTCAGGACCTCTTTTACACTCGCTCTCAATTCAAGACTCTGCAATGCAATAAGAACTAATTTGGCATTGCTATAGCTGATACAAAACATTCTCTGTCAAACTGCAATGTTACCCTGATGCCTAGTTTACTTTCTGTGTGTGTGGCCACTTTACCAAAATAGCTGCAGTGTCAGTGTAATATGAATGCTTCAAATCAAATCACGAACGCAGAAAATAATTTTCATAGAATTAATGAGGTCGCCAGACATATGGAGGACAATAACTCAGCCAAGGACCTCTGCCACTTTTGATAATTGTTTGAAAAGCGCAGATTGTCTCCTTTTTTAATACACCACCAAAAATAGAATAAAACTTCAAAGAAATAAGCTAACACAAAATGCTCATTTATTATCAGCTAATTAGTCATTTCAGCAAGAAACATAAACTTCTGAGGAGATGGAAATGTGTGTAGTTCCAATAAAAAGGAAAGACTGTGAAGTAAAATGGTACATGATTAAAAATTAAAAGCGGAAGAAAACACAAAACAAGAATAGACCTTTGGCCCATCAAAGCCACTTCTGCCATAAATTACCCAAAGCCTACCCTGTTGCAGACTCCACATCAGCCAGTCTAGCTCCTGGGATCAAAGTCTTCATAGATACAGCAAAACCCAAAGGTAATCAAGCAAAAACTCCATAATATTCATCCATTCACATTGTCCATTCATGGCTATTGGACTCCTTTCCTTCACAGACAAGATTGCTCCACTAGATCTAAGATGGTCCACAATTCTCACCCTTTCTGATGGACAGATTTAAAGTAGTTTAAGTCATCATTAAGATTTCTCTGAAAATAGTCACTTAAAATTTTTGGACCAAGAAATCTTGTATCTTTCCAATGATAAGTATATGTTAATAGTGTGGACTTGCTAAGATTTCCAGATCATTTCATGACTTGTACATAGGCTTTCTATCTGTATGTGAACAGTTTTCTGACTTCTTTGACCCAACTTAACTGTCTGGATCTCTACACAACCTGCCCTCAAGGTCCCAGGATGGTGATATTGGTTTCCTACATTTACAACAACAACAACAACAACAACAACAATAACAACATTACACTTGTATAGGGTCTTTCACGTCAGGAGGACATCCCAAGACGCTGGACAGTCATTGGTTCAGACCCGGGCTGGGGTCGGGGCCAGGGACGATGGAGGGAAATGGGGAGATTTGGGGTGACCGCTAGAACCGTCGAAGCGGAGGGTCTTGTGGTGGGACGTGAAGGAGGCTAGGGAGGGGCCAAGGTGGAGAGACTTTGGGATGAATTTCCAGATGCTGGGGGCAGAGTGGCTGAAGGCTCCCCCACCAATGTTGGGGCAGGTAGGTCGGGGACGTGGAGCAGGCCAGAGCCTACTGAGTGGAGGGGCCAGGCAGGTTGGTAGGGGTTTAGGAGGTCGCAGAGATAGGGCTATTCAGCCTCTCTAGCCTGTTCCATCATTCTATATGACTCATGATTGATCTGTATCTCAACTTCATTTACCGACCCTTTCTCCATATTCCTTTATACGCTTAATCTCATATTTATCCATCTCAGTCTTGAAAATTCTAATTGCATGTACAGACTTTTGGGGGAATAATTTATTTGTGTCTATCAAGTCCCTTTATCATTTTAAACCTTCATTAGATCATCTATGAATCTTCTGAACTCTATGGAATACACATTAAAAGTTTACACAACCTATCGTTATAATTGAACCATTTGATCCCCAGGATCATTCTGGTGAATCTGTGCTATATCCCCTACAAAGTCAATATATCCTTCTTGATGTGTGGTGCCCAAAACTGAATCGCACATGTACATGGTCAGACTTTTAACATGAGTGTTGCCTAAGCGGCCTCTGAAGTGTATAATTTGGTAAATTGTCCTTGAAAATCCAGATCCAAAGATCTGTTCTTCTGTGTAAAGAATCCTATTCATTTTGTCCATAGTCTCTAATTTGCTGCAAATCTTGATCAACATCTCTATACTAATACATTATTGTTCTTTATGGTCCAATAATCATTGTCTCTGAATATGAATGCTTTGCATTAGTACCTTGAATCTCTAGATGCTTACATTTTACTGAAAATTAAGGCATCTATATGACCTAGTTTTTAATTTCTAGATTGGTAGAAACTTTCCTGTCTCCATTTTTTTCAATAACCTACCATTAAATTTCACAATTCTTTCTGTAAACCTTCCAATCTTTCATCTCACTTCAGATGTTCCCCACGGACCACTAAAAGGTGCTCTCAAGTTATTCTCCAAATCTATTTGCCGTTGGTTTCTACTATCATCATCCTAATATTTCCCAAATTTTCACCCCCATACATGTTTACAATTTACTGATCTAATCCAACATCTATCCCACTGTTTATGTGTTGCCAGAACAGCAAGTTAGTCCATGTCATCTATTGTTCATAATCTCTTTCCCATAGCTTTTTCAGCAACCTAGCACAGGTCATGACAGCATAGTTTTAAACTCACTGTTGTGGATATGGGTTTCAAATATTTAAGGCAGTGGAAAACTGAATACATACAACAACAATTTGTACTTCTACAGAACATCTTTCATGTAGGAGAATGTTTGAACGTACTTCATAGGGATGGAGTGGGAAACCAAGATGGATCAAAGGTAGGGGAGAGGTGATCCAACATGGAGACAACAGATTTGAGTATGATGGATAATGTTTGTTCACTACATCTTTAGTGATCTGAAGAGCAACACAGTTGTGATATTAATGTGTGCATACTTCCCAGTTTGCAAACATCATCTCCTGGGATATCCTTGGAACTGAACTGACCCCAAGGTGACATGCTTGGAATGTCAGAATCGAGCCAGGCCTATGTGGCAGTTTCGGTAGTCTGTTTCCTGAGGTAGGTCCGCAGAACTCCAGGGCATTGCTGATAATAGCACAGCCTGATTTTCTCTAGAATTTCCACGCGCAGGTGGAATGCATGGAATTTGCAGCTTGGTTTGGATAACCTTAAGCATGGTGATATCATATGCTGAAATTTCTGGGAGGAGAGTTGTGCATTCCAAATCAACATCCCAAAACTTGTAAGAATAAGTCACAATGAATGCAATAAATTGGATTTGGGAATATTGTGACTCAGACTCCAGCTTTGTTGCTACTGACTGTTATATGCATTCAATCTTTTCCGACTGGTATGATTCTAACCTTCCGTGTAAGCTGGCTTCCTGTAATGCACAATCATTTTTCACATGCAAATAATTTTAGTAAACCAGCAAATGAGATAGACTAGTGTTTTATTCCATTTAAATTTGATTGCGTAGAGGTATGACTAACATGCGGTTCTGGACCTTGTGGTGAGGACTACAAATTACTGCATTACATCCTAGTAGGCTCTGTACCAGAGGAGAAACCTTCTATTTCATGAGGACACTGGTACACTCAAATCTTGAACCAGAAACAGAACAGTCCTTGATAGTCCCAGAGGAAGTACATCCATCTGTCTCTTTCTTCTGCACGCAACCCGCATGCACCACACCATTAATTCACCCCCACCTGCACCAGCTTCACTTGGCTAATGAACCCAATTGAGAATCATGTATAGGATAAGCCTCATACAAGCATTTGCAGAGGGCAGTTTACTGTTTTACAGATGGTTTTCCATCTGTCCATCAGGAAGCAATATCTCATGTGATCTGAAGTGGGTAAAATATGTGCGTCTGACTCAGGAAAACATTATGGTCTGGTAAATACCAATGCCCCAGACACGAATGAAGCAGCTTGTGATTAGAAGTAACATTCTGTCAGATTTATTGTGTTTTAACTTCTTTTGCCATCCATTGGGGAAAAAAAATGTATTTTGAAGTCACGGTTAGTGCAACACATCGTTCTAAAATTTAGCAGCCACAATTTTCATTTATTCCTTATTCTTCAATGCTCTTTTTTCTTTTCTTCTCTGAAAATGGTACAAATATATCCTGAGGTGCAGTTCAACAGCCTTATTTCTCCTCTCTACCTTGTCCAAGAGAAAGGCACGATGCAATTGTAATGTTGTTGTTGTTGTTTTGGGTGGTGGAAGGGGCATCTGAATCAATTGACTTCATAATTTAGTATGCATTTTATAGCAAATGAACATGGTGACAGTTGCATCACATTAAAACCACTACATTATTACTAAGAATTGAGTATACACTGAGAACACCAAGTTCTTTCATTATCGTTTAGATTTATCCTTCAATCACAAAGAAGAATATTTTGTTCATTTTTACAAGAATTATGACTCACCCCATAATAACACTTTCTCTCAAAGATCATAGAATCATACAGCACAGAAAGAGGTCATTTGACCCATCATGTCTCTGCTGGCTCTTTGAAAAGAGCTGTCCAAATCAATCCCATTTCCCACGCTCTCCCCATAGCCCTGCAAACCTGTCCTCCCCAAACAACTATTTATTTCTCTCTTAACAACAATAGCAAAATTACACTTCTATAGCACCTTTCACGTCAGGAGGACGTCCCAAAGCGCTAGTCAGTCAGACCCGATCTGGGGTTGGAGACGGGGAGTGTTCATGTGTTTGATGTGCCAATTTTGATATTCACTTCCACAATTCATTGGGAGTAATCCAGAGACCACCACTTTTGAGGTTTTACTCTTTCCCTTTTTCCCTAGCTTCTGATACTCTCCCTGTAGGATCTCAGCCCTGCTATTCCATACATCATGGGTACCAATATAGACCACGACTTCTGGATGTTCTCTTTCCAGCTGTAGAATGTTTTGCACCCGTTCCGTGATGTCTTCAACCCTGGTACCAGGGAGGCAACATACCGTGCGAGAGTCACGTCTTTGATAGCAGAAACGCCTGACTACTCTTTTCACCATTGTGTCCCAAATGAGAACTGCATTGATACTCTTCCCTGAGTACCCCATGCATCCATTTGCTTTTGACTCCACTTCCTAGAGTTGCTAACACCCTCACCGGTGTTCAGTACAGAGAACAATTTGTTAGTGCTACACTCAGGGGATTTCTGCACTACCTGTCCCCTCTTCATGCAATGCAGAGTGGTAACCCATTCACTCTCTTTTTGAACCCTCTGTAGCTGTGGGCTGACCACCTCCTGAAATATTCCTGTATCCAGTCTTCCCTCAAGCTCAGAAACTCGAGCAACAGGAGGCACTTTCCACACACATGCTTGTCCAGGGCATACAAAGCATCCTGGGGTTCCCACATCTGTATGCAATCGTTCTCAGCTGCCCTGCCATATTTCCAGACATGTTTTATATTGTTTATTATATACTATTATACCTCTTTTCCCCCCTCTGCACCAAATTCCCTAACAGAATTCTCACTTTGTTCTACCTCACACAGTTCCCTCCTCGCTCTGCTGGGCTCTCTGCAGAACAGAGACATCAGCTACTCCAGCACTTCCACTGGTTTAAACCCACACAGGAAGACACCGATGGGGAAAGTGATGCACTTTGAAATATTTATTCAACTTCCTCAGTATTTGACAAGATTAGTTGGTTATCATTTTGCTAATTGAAGCATTTGGCCCTGCAGCAAATGAGGTGACCGGTAAAACATTCATTGTGGCTGTTAAATTATGACGATATTCAAATCGATCCACTCCGAGACAGGTAGCCAATAAAGTCTGCAAGGACTGTGGTAATCGGGAGCGAAGTTCGGTTCTGGATTTTGTGTATGGTAGCAGAGGGGAGACGGGCGAGGAGGGCTTTGGAGTAGTCCATCTGAGAGGTGACAACGTCATAGACCAGGATTTCGGCAGCTTTTGTGGTGAGATATTGGCGGAGACGGGCAATGTGGCGGAGATGGAAGAAGGTGGTGCTGTTGACGGACCGGATGTGGGGTAAGAAGGATAATTGGGAGTCGAACCTGACTCATAGGTTGCGTACAGGTTCAGAGAGTTTTAGGGGCAGGTCAGGTAGATGGCAGAGATGAGAGCTGGGGGACTGAAGACGTCGACAAGAGCCAAAGTGTATGGCTTCCGTCTTGTCAATGTTTAACTGCAGGAAGTTTGCACTCATCCAGCTCTTGATGTCTGACAGAACATCAGGGGACTGGGTGTTGTAAATTGAGTTAGAAAAGTAGGAATTGGGTGTCATCCACATACATGTGGAAGTATACCCCCTGTCTACAGATGAAATCGTCAAGAGGGAGCATGTAGATAACAAAGAGAAAAAAGACCAAGGTCCTGACGAAGAATTGTAGACCCGAAACGTTGACTCTTTTTCCTTTCTCCATGGATGCTGCTTGACCTGCTGAGTTTCCCCAGCAACCTTTGTTTTTGTTTCAGATTCCCAGCATTTGCAGTATTTTGTGTTTTGTCAAGGTCCATCTAGTTTGCCTTCCACTTTCCTGGAGGTCACAATAACATATGTCTCAAACTACTTATGTTGTATACCCCATAATGTTATTTCCCATTTTTCTGGACCAAGACTATACTAATTCATTTATCAACGTTTGCAAGTGATCACAGCTGCACAGCTTCCTAAGGTGAACTATTTCGATTTATTGTTCTACCTTTGATCTCGTTCTATAACCTCCTCTCATTAGACACCTTCCAGTGTATTACAATCTGATCCCAGGCCTTCGAATTGCTCTCCACATTGCCCTCAGTTTAAAAAAAATCTCCACATTGCCCTCAGCTAACAGTTCTCTGCAGTGGCTTAGCTCAGGTATGACATTACTGTGTGGGTAACTGCAGCTACAAACCTGCATCCTATCATTCTACACTACAATTGGAGCTCCAACATGCTGAGCTGCTGAACTGCTCTCCCAACTATGTGTGACTTAAAATAAGCAGCATTTTTTGTAATGGTTAAGGTAAAACCTCAATGTTGCTTTGTAGAATGGCAAAATTATTTGGGGTGCAAATTCAATCTGTGATCATTGTTGTTTTTTAGAACTAACTGTTGTCGATACAGGACCCAATTACCCCTTAATGAAAATACATAAATCAATAATACTAATAATAATCCTTGCATTTGATATAACGCTTTTCATATCTTGGAGATGTCTCAAAGCACTTCATAGAATACTGTAAATTGAATTGACGGTATATCTGTGGGCGAAACGCAGCAGCCAATTGCACATAGAAGTGTCCCGCAAAACAGATGTGGATTGAGTGACCACAATTATTATTGTTTTTGGTGGAAAAAGAAACTTGACCAAAGTATTGCCCTTCTGGGAATCGATCCCAGGTCTCTCGCTTGCGAGGCGAGTGCTCTAACAATGGCCTATAATGGTTGGCAGTCATTATAGTTGCCATTGTTAGTGCTCTAAAAATAGCACATTATGGTTGGAAATCAGTAAAGAGATTATCAATGCTAGAGGGACATACATGTGGATGGATGAAAGCAGAAAAGTGAATAAAATATACAACAATGGGACAAATTTGTAGGTTTCATAAACCATGTACAATAATAAATAATTATACTTACATTTTGATATAGTGCTTTTCTTGTCTGCAGGATATCTTTATATTTCACAGGATATTTTGAAAGTTGCAGATGCCAAAAATTATTGTAGGTGAACGTGCAGATGCAGAGATTATTAAAAGTCCTTTTAAATATGGAATTAGAAACAACCTTAGAAATTCCAGAATTACCTGGAATTCTTTTTATTGGATGTTAATTGAATAAATAAGAGGGCATATGTTTCCACACAATTTTTACAAACCGCAAATTAAACCCTCCTATGAGAAAATAATGAACAACATGGCGAGAAGAGAATGTGAAATAAATTCACACAAAGATCAGATAACGAATTGGCATTGGCATGGTGCCACGCTACAAAAGAAAAGTATAGTTTCGCGTGAGAAACATAGTGAAAAAATATTCAACACTGTACCTGATTTGGAATTTTATTCTTTGGAATACGAGGTAGGTGTGTTTACACTGCCATCTCTTTGTGCAATATCGCGATACAGTAGATAACAAAGAACTATAAATGTAACATGTGTAGAACATCCCAAACTACCTTTTAACAGTCTGTATTATGCATGTAAATAGTCCTGTACACAATAATGCATAATATATTGCATCCATTATTGGAAATGTCTTTCTAAATGCTCTCTGCATCTGTTGGGTTTCCAGGTCCCAAGTACTGGTGATTAAACAAGCTGCGTCCTGTCTCTTTCATGTCTCCTTGAGTGAGTGTGTTTCTTCTTCTGGCTCCATTCCACCCTTGTCAATAAGGCTTCATTACCTGCAGTCAGGTAACAGAATTCAGCCAGAGAATTCAGTCCATGGTGTGCTGCGCACATCGGGCGCTGCCAGCCTCAACATCCAAGGCTGTACTCTCCACCTCACAAAGCCAGTCAGGAACCTCGGCATCACGTTCGACCATAAACTCTCTTTCCTCCCCCACATCCGTGCCTTGACCGGCACAGCTTATTTCTAACTGCGCAACATTGCCAGGCTCCGCAACCATTTCACCCCCCACGCTGCCGAAACACTCGTGCACTCGTACATCACCTCATGGCTGGACTACGGAAACTCTCTCCTCGTTGGCCTCCCCAGCTCCTCCATTCACAGGCTGTAGGTCATCCAAAACTCTGCAGCCCGTGTCCTATCCCGCACCCGCCTCCGCGACCACGTAACTCCCACCCTCGCCCATCTCCACTGGCTCCCCATCCCCCAGAGGATCGAGTTCAAGATCCTTATCCTCGTTTTCAAAGCCTTACATGGCCTTGCCCCGCCCTACCTATACGATTTACTTTCCCCTTATAAGCCCACCCGGACCCTCCGTTCAGCAGGATTTGGTTTGCTCCAAGCCCCCCACCCAAACCGCCCCACCATCGGACGCCAGGCCTTCAGCTTCTCCGCTCCCACCCTATGGAATTCCATCCCCCAATCCCTCCACCTTGTTTCTTCCCTTTTCTCTTTCAAGGCCGGTTTGAAGACTTTCCTTTTCGACCGTGCCTTTTGTTCCCCCCCTAATTTTTTGACCTCCCCCACGTTTTTCACCCCCTCCCGAACACTCCCCTCCCAGCTCGGGTCACACGCCTCCTGTGCAGCTCCCGACGTGAAAGACGCTCTATAAGTCTAATTTGTTGTTGTTGTTGTTGTTGTTGTTGCTGAATGCTCAGAAGATTGGATCTCCTATGAACCTGCCTGAAGATATCTCCATTATTTGTGTAGTTCCGGACGAATAGACAAGAGGACACATCAGATATAATATCAGCCCATCTTATACGCACCCAGTTCACATCTAATATAATTTGTGGAGCAGGATACGTACTTTCTAGAGGAAAGTCATTAACAATACCCATGTCAACGTGTCACCTAACAATATCTACATGCACACTGACTCATTTAGTTTGATATATGGCTGTACACAATTGGTAGAATAGAGTTGGTGTAAAACGTGGGCATTACTTCAAATCATTTAGCTCTTTAGAGCTTCTCAGAGACATATAATCCATAGATGTCTCTTTGGGGGAATGGGCAGTCAACATTCCTTCACCTTTCATTAAGGTACTTGATTTCTCCGCCCACTGCAACAAAGTGTAAAGCACATTATCAGCTCCCCAATCTGAGTGAATTGTATCTGCTTTTGGAGTGTTCTAATTTAGTTTTCTGGGGACTTGACAGCATCACATTCTTCCCGAGACTGCTAATTATCAAACACAGTTATGTCCTTCAAAGTTATATTGCACATGTATCTGGTAAAGTTTGCATTCAGAATAACACAATAGTGATTAATTTTATGCTTTCTGAATAAATGTTGGCCAGGACAATGAGAGAAACATTAGGAATAGAGGAACAACAGGGTTAAAAGATGTGCCATTATGATCTAATAAACTGTTGCAAAGGCTTAATAGATTGAATAGATTTCTCACTTTCTTATGCTACCATTACTGTATTTTGTTCCAGGAGAGAGAGGGAAAGTCAGAGCCACGACAGGGTCAATTTTGGAGAGAATGACCAAGATGGACTAAATAACCTTTTCCAATTCCACACTTCATATTATCAACTGCCAATAATTAACTTGAGTGCTGTTATTGAGCCATCAGTGTTAAAATGTTAACCTCACCTATTAAACCCATATGACAAGAATGTAAAGAATCATAATTAATATCCAACAGTGCTTTTAAGTCTAGCCAGACATAATCTGTAAGGCGTTAGGTGGGTGTTAAAATTACCACCAGATGGATTATCAACCCAATTATTGTTTCATTTTTCCAATTCTGTTGGATTTCATAAACATAAAGCTAGGAGTTCACAGGAACATTAAAACTTTTCAAATAACATGCCTTTTACGAAGTTGATACTCCCTGCAGATTTACGTCAAAGCTATATCTTGCTAATCTCCTAACTGGATGCTCCCTCTGCTCTGTGAATACCCACCTAATTCATAACCCCACTTGATTCATCAAGTTGCCAAGCTTTCAACCATTCTGTCCCCGTTCTCTGAGTCACTATGCTTCACACCCTCTCTCATCCTATTTTTAAAGCTTGGGTTAAGACCTATATGTTCAAAAATTCATTTAATTGAAGAGGCACGGGTGATTATTCCTAGGCTTCTTCTTCAACCCTCAACGGTCCTTTCTCCCCCACATGCATGCCATGATCCGCTCTGCCTTCCTTCACCTCTGCAACTTTACCCGACTCACCCCTCAGGCCACCGAAAGTCTCATACATGGCTTTATTACAACCAGGCTTGACTATGCCAACGCCCTGCTTGTTGGCAATCCCAACTCTTCCCTCCACAAGCTGCAGATCATCCATACCTTAGAAGATTTAATTCAAAATCCTCATCTTCACCTTGACAGCCCCCCATGGCCTTGCCCCCTCCTACTTCTCTGACCTGCTAACCCCTTATCAACCTGTCCACTCGCTCCACTCGGTAAGCTCCAGCCCACTTCATGTAACCAAGCTGGACCGCCCCACCATCGGTGGTCGAGCCTTCATCCTCTCTGCCCCACCCTATGTAACTCCATCCCACATTCCCTTTGCCTCATTCCCTCCCTCAAGGCATACCTCAAGACACTTCAACTGTGCCTTCAGCGACCCTCCTACCCCCACTCTACCCACCTTCCACCCTCTCGTTAGGCCAGAAAGTTATAGGTTGAAGACCCGCATCAAGGCTTCAAGGCATAAATCAGTGTGACACTTCAGTACCATTTTGGAAGACTGCATATCATTTCTAATAATGTGTCTATTGGACGAGATGTCAAATTTGTTAACATGTCCAAGTGAATATTACAGCTCAGTGGTTAGAGCATTCGCCTTGCAGCAGCAACAACAACAAAATCACACTTGTATAGTGCCTTTCACGTCAGGAGGACATCCCAAGGTGCTGGGCAGTCATTTCTTCAGACCTGAGCTGAGGACAGGGTGGGGTGGGGGGTGGGGGTGGTGTGGAGGGGGAGAATAGGAGTTGCCAATGGGTCCATCAAAGAGGAGAGTCTTGAGGCGAATCTTGAAGGAGGCCAGGGAGGGGACGAGGTGGATAGTCTACTGGATGGAGTTCCAGATGTTGGGGGCAGAGTGACTAAAGGCTCGCCCGCCAATGGTGGGACGGGTGCTTCGGGGATGCAAGTGAGAGACCTGGATTTGATTCCAGGCTGGGTGAAACCTTGGTTTTCTTACTCCATACACCTGATAATAATCCTTCAAAAAAAACAATAATACATTTATCATTTCAATCCATGATTATTTGCAGGACATTGATTGGCTGCCACAATTCACCCACAAATATACAGTCAATTAATTTTACAGTACAGTATATGCAGCATTTTGAGACATCTAAAAGAAATAAACAGCACTATATTAAATGCAAGGATTACTATTATTATAGTTTATTTGGTCAATCAAGTATCTAAAACATGGAAACCAATTTGAATGATTTAAGAGTATCAACAACAACAAAAACAGCAACTTGTGATTATATGGTGCTCTTCATGCAGGGAAATGTCTCGGAATGCAACATATTTAACATATTTAATGTATTTCAGCAATGTATTGAAGACATCTGATACATGTGTAAGGGAGGGGGGATCAAAACGAATGGAGAAAGTAGTTGTGGAGCCTTATGTGGAATATAAATACGGATATAAATATAGCACAGATTGATTTGGTCAAATGGCTGTTTCCAAGCTTTAATGTTCTGTGAAACTTTACATCCATTAAGATGGAAACTTCTGACATCAGTGCCTTGGGACATTCTCCCAAAGTGAAAGGTGCTCTATAAATGTAATTTTGTTGTTGTTTATTGTTCATCACAGACAACACATCTCAGACATTTCCAATGACTTTCTCATATTATTTCAGATTAAGTAAACAACTGCTGTCATAGCAGGGAGGAGAAAACCACATCATTTGATCAGAATCATCTGATACCATGATTCAGTCAGTTGTCAGATCTCTCCAATGAAAGTCACACAATATTGCAGGATGAATTAGAATTTGAGTGGACCCCTATCTTTGCAGAATGTGGCAAATCAAAATGGTAAAATAAACCTTTTCAAAGGGATATCTCCAATACTGATCTGGACTTCCCATTAATAATAATTAATCAAATTCCTTGCATTTGATTCAGCTGTTTTCGTGTCTTGTAGACAACTCAAAATGTAATGAATATACTATAAAGTGAACTGAGTGTATATTTGTGGAGCAGCACCAATTGACTGTCCAGTGCCTTGTGACATCCTCCCGAAAGGCACTATACAAATGTAATTTTATTATTGTGGTTGCGCATAGCAGTATCCCACAAACAGTCGTGGATTGAAATTACCAATCTATTATTGTTTTTTTGGTAGGGATTATTTATCAGGTGTGTCGAGCAAGGAATCTTGCCTAAGGTTTCGCCCTGCCAGGTCTCTTGATTGCAAGGCAACTGCTCTAACCACTGACCTACAGGACTCCATCAGCAAAATATGCATGATGACTGGGGAAATTACTTAACGGATGGCTAAGTGTTCCTTTTAAATGAAAATGCTTTGTAATAAATTACCAATAGCAGTCTCTCTTGGGTTGGTTTGCTTTATGGTTATTTTGTGGGCCATTGCACATTGCGGGTTTGATGCGTTCACCTACAAACACTCGGTCATTCCACTCCACAGAAAATTCAATGAAGCACTTTGAGATATCATCCTGATATGATAGATGCTATGCTAAATGCAATTATTCTTTTTATTATTATTTACTGAATGGATTGATTTAAAGATCCTCTCACTTATTTTCAATCTATTAATGACCTCACATCTCTCTACCTATCGAATTTGCCTACAAACCCCACTCCACCACCTGGCTCCAGACTCCTCTTTGTCCCTCGATGGCTGTGCCTTCAGCCACTA
Organism: Hydrolagus colliei; assembly: GCA_035084275.1. NCBI lineage: Eukaryota > Metazoa > Chordata > Chondrichthyes > Chimaeriformes > Chimaeridae > Hydrolagus > Hydrolagus colliei. The sequence goes on along the minus strand of CM068742.1, from coordinate 28,646,257 downwards.
GGCCTTGAAACTCTGGCACTCCCTTCCTCAATCCCTCTGCCTTGCCCCCTCCCTTCCCACTTTCAAATCCTACCTGAAGACCTTTCTTTTTGATCCCCCCCTCTCCCGATGGCTCTTAGCCAGACAGTGCTACAATCAAGCACTCTGGGACACTACCCCACGTGAAACCGTTATTTCAATGTAAATTATTGCAGTTGTTAATAACCAGAAAAGCATTGAGAGCAATTAGGAGAATTATTTTTTGCACGAAAAGAGGAGTGTTAGGATCTGGAATGTGCTATCTAGAATCACGGTTAAGGTAAAATTCACATTAGTTTTAAAATTGAATAAAATCAATAAATGAAATTGTCCTCCTTGAAAGGGGGTGGGAGGGTGCAGGGGAGGGGATGGCAGGATCTCTTTGGACCTGAACTGATTTAAGGTGACAATGGAATGCTTGGATCAAGTCAATAAGTCAAGTAGATATGCAGTATTCCAAAGCACTGATAATGACAAGCCAGCCTACCTCATCTGTGGGACTTGAAGAGGCAAATCAGTTACTAGCAGCTAGGATACGTACCAATTGGTTCCTGTTAACCATGCAACCCAAAGATCTATGGGTAAGGTGGTCATAACTAGACTAGCAGTAGGAAGTTTGCCAAGCAATGCTATCAATGATAAGTTATGCAGTGTTAGCTGGTTAAACTCCAATAGTATCACAATGCACCCTCTGGGGTGCCCATGCCTTACTCTCATCAACCTCTACCTAATACTTTCTGCAATTAGATAAACAGGGTGCATCCTTCCAGGGAGAAAGTGAGCTTTACATTCTATATACAGGGAAATTTCCATGTGTAGGTGGCGTACATGTTGAACAAACATGGAATATTTGGGGTTTGTATATTTTTACAAACAACAAACACAATTACATTTGTATAGGGCCTTTCAAGTTGGGAGGACATCCCTTAAGCATGATGAATGGGTATCCATATGTGTTGGATATCTGCCTGATCAAAATGAATTGGAGAAGAAGAAATATAACAGGATATGAAGAGAAGGCAGGAGAGTGGCACTAAATAGAGAGCTCTTATAGAGAGCCACCACCATAATTTTTTTGATGAGCTATTTTTGAACCCCATTGGGCTCCCGGCAAAAATAAATTGCACAAAAAAGATCGAGAACAAACCATAAGATGAAAGGTATAATTTAAAATTATTTTCACTTAAATAAAGAAAAACTGACATAAGCTGCAGATCATCACCAGAATTTAAGTGGAGGAAGTTAAAATAATTATTGTTACATGGAGGATTGTTCTAATTCCTATCACAATGGCTGTTGAAGCTACATCTGTAACAGCATTTTAAAATCTTATTGCTTGAGGAAAAATAACATTAAAGGGTATGGGGAAAGAACAAGGAATGAGTTCAGACCACATAGCTTCATTAGGGAAGTGAGCATCAAGCACGCATTTTGAGAATTGGAAACTTTAGAGTTTCCCATTACCAATTGAAAATCGGTATGATGGACTCGACTCATAAGGGACAGAGGAAATGAGGAACATGCTGTGATAATTACCACCAGTGACAATTATCTATTGCAAAGTGCATCTTTCTCCCACATTGCTGGATAACGTGAGAAGCAAGTTGTCAAGAATGAAAAGGAAAATACAACACGTTAATAGAATTTTTAAGGAAGCTATACTGTATCTTCAGACAACTTATAAGAGCACTTATTGTGAGAGGCTGTATAATCAAAGTACACAGAGAAAGGCTATGTGTGAGGGGCTGTGTAATACAAGTAGAGAGAAGGGATGTGTAAGCGACTGTACAATGCAGAAAAAACACCTCAAAGCTCTTCCATTGTGACACTACAATGTCACAGACAACAACAACAAAATTACATTTGTATAGCGCCTTTCATGTCAGGAGGATATCCCAAAGTGCCAGACAATCTGTGTTTTGGATCCGAGCTGGGGTCAGCAACAGGAAGGGTGGAGGAAAGGGAGGGGAAGTGGGGATGACCGATGGCACGGTTGAAGAGGAGGGTCTTGAGGCAGGACTTGAAGGAGACTAGGGAGGGGGTGAGGTGGAGGGATCGCAGAATGAAATTCCAAATGTTGGAACAGAGTGGCTGAAGGCTCGCCTGCCGATGATGGGGTATGTGGGTCGGGAGTCATGGAGCAGGCCGGAGCCTGCTGAGCAGTGGGAGCAGACAGGAGCTTAGGAGGTCACAGAGGTAGGGTGGGGCAAAGCCATGGAGGGCTTTAAAAGTGAGGATAAGGATCTTGAATTAAATCCTCCGAATGATGGGAAGCCAACGGAGTCGGGTGAGAATAGGGGAAGATGGGGTCACGATGCTTGGAGTGGTAGAGGACATAGGTTGCAGAGTTCTGGATTATCTGATATTGTCAGATAATATCAGGTGTGGGCGAGGACAAGGAGGGTGTTGGCCTAGTTTGGTCTGAGCGAGGACAAGGATGGTATTGGTCTAGTCAAGCGCTTGGATATGATGAAGGCATGAACAAGACGACTTTCAGCAGCCTGAGGGGTGAGGTAGTGTTGGTGTTGGGCAATGTTGCAGAGGTGAGGGAAGGCAGAGTGGTTCATGGTGAGGGAGAAAAAATGTGAGGGAGAAAAGACAGTTGAGGATCAAGTAAGACATCTAGGTCCTGACTGCTTGAGTGAGGTGGAGGGTGCAACCATGGAGGTTAATGCTGCCAGTGCCTGAGGTGCGGAGGCGCTGGCACGAGCCAATTAGGAGGGCCTCGGTCTTGTTGACATTCAACTGATAGCTGTTGTTTAGCTCTCAATTTAATTCCCTTCAATTTAACAGTATTGGCAGGCTCCGGCAATGGAAACCAGTACTCTCCACTTCAGTGTAAACCCCAACACTTTAGTCTGCTACAATTTTAAAAGACTTCTTTGATCAAAATCTTGAAACTTTCCTTTCATCCGAGGCTGCACACTGGGAGTAGGTCACCTTCACTTGACTTGCGAACGTTGAACCTGGAGTGGAGGGCAGAAGACAAAAATATATCTAGTGATTATTATTAACAGAAGCCAACTTTCAGACAGCACAACTGGATTACATTTGAATGAGAATGCAGTTTGAAACAAAACATATGCCGCACTTATAAGACCTTCATCTTGAAGGTCTTATATGAGAGATAATACAAGGTCTTGAATGAGAGAAATGTGAGTATTTTACCAATCTGATCAGCCTGAGGAATACAGCTACACATGTTATGGCAATGACCCAAAGTTCTTCCACACTGGGTCAAAGTATCTGAAATGCTAACATGTTTAGTACATTAAACGCAAACCTGTCTTCTTTTGCCTCACTCTTGTATCCCAGGAACTGCTTATATGTATTTTTAATGTGGAACAAAAATAATCACTGCTGCCACTTCAATAAGAGCATAGTTTAGAAGTGCAAAGGGAAATTGATTCAAATTTGATGATAATATGAAAGTCACCAGAAGCAATATTAATTTGTACATGATCAGCTCCCTCTAATAACTAATAATAATATAATAATCCTCACTTTTGATATAGCGGCTTATCTAGTTATTAAGATGTTTCAAACTGCTTCTCGGCATATATTTCTGACACAGGGAAAGAGAGAGACACAGTAAAACAGGCTAACATGCAATCTGGGCTAAGTAACCCATGTTTTCATCTGTAATTATATCATTATTGAGTGTAAGAACATGACACATTATGCCACTAAAACTGCTCTCCACTCAATACTGACTTAAAGGCACCCGCATCTAATTTACCCGTATTTTAGCCCAACCCTGCACGTATCAACCCACTTATTAAACTTCTTCTGTTCATTTAGTCTTTCAACTCAGTGGTTAGAGCACTCGCCTTGCAAGCAAGAGACTTGGGTTCTATTCCCAGCAGGTCAGGATGAAACCATGGGCAACTTTCCTTACTCCACACATCTGATAATAATCTCTCAAGAAAAAACCCAATAATAAATTGGTCATTTCAATCCACTGCTGTTTGTTGGACACTGCCATGTGCCGCATTTCACCACAAAATATACCATCAATTCACTTTACAATATATTCTGTGAAGTGTTTTAAAACATCTAGAAGACGTGAAAAGTGCTATATCAAATGCAAGGATTATTATTATTACAGTACAGTATTATTATTTCAGTAAAATATATACAGCAATAAGCAGACCATTGATAGATTTCAGATATTTGCCCAGCTAGAACCACCTGACATTTTAAGAATATTGCTCTCAGGGTTGAGCACACAAGGTCTTATTGATGATTAAGACAGACTAGTCAGACAGCAAGAAAAGCCTCACCACACCTCTATCACTATCTATTAGAGTCTCAAATACTGAATGCTATTATTTCTCTTCATCTTCCATCTTTCAATGCTAACTTGCAAGTCTTTTATTTCTCTTAATGCAAACCACTCTCAGGTAGGAATCTGAAATTAACTTGATTATGGTTTGCTTGTTCAGTGTAAGATATGTGCTGATTAATGTGGGATTGCATAACTCCTTAACAAATACAATATGTGCACATTTAGTCAATGCTTATGGTATTGATCTACATCTGTTTGCAAAAAAGAGAATGTTTTCTTTTCCTTCCATTCATGAGCAAGTTTTCAATAAAATTAGTTTGAAAGTTTTTTTTAACTGATTGCCATATGGATCAGATGTCTAATGCATACCTTTTGGCATTTACTACAGCAACAATGTGTGCTATATAGTGCCTTTCATGTATGTAGAACTTCTCAAAGTATTTTTCAAAGATTGAATGGGTTACTGAGCTGGGTAGGAGATAGGAGAAGTTGGGGACATAAAGCCAAAAGGACAGTCAAAGAGGCAGATTTTTAGAGAGGTTTGAAAGCCAAGATGGAGGGGATGAGATATAGGAATTTGGGCAGAGAGTTCCAGTGAATGAAGCAAAGTGGTTGCTTCATTCGTCTACCAATTGTGGGGCAAAGCAGCCAGGCGAGTTGATAGAGCAGAGACATTGACTGAGGGAGAATGATCATATGACACTGCAGAGGTGTGGTGGGACAAGGCCATGGATACATTTGCAGGTCATGAATGTGGATCTTGAAATCAATCCACTGGATGATAGGGAACAAATGCATACCATTTGTGATTCCAACCAGGTATGTCAGTTTCTTGAACAGGAGAGAAGCTAGATTGGAGGAGTTGTGGAAGCGGAAAGATCAAAGTTGGGAGACAACATCACATTCCAACACCTAGGAGAGGAAGAGCAAAGAGATGAAGCAATTATGGAGTGGACAAAGAGGGGATTTTTTTGCTTTGTATTTTTTTGATTGTGCCCAAGAACACAGTTATTTCAAAGAATTTTTTAGATCTAACAAGAAATAAGAAACAATGTAAAGAGTAATTTTTTTTCCTGAAACTGGAGAAGAGACAAGGACACTATGGTCAATAAAATGGAACAACAGCTTTCTATCCTTTTGCTTGTGTTTATTCACTGCAGAAAGGAGGCTACACTTTCAAGGCCATTCATGGCCTTGCCCCCGCCTATCTCTCTGACCTATTGTCTCCCTATCAGCCTGCCCGCACCCTCCATTCAGCAGACTCAGGCTTGCTCCGTGTCCACCACCCTAACCGCCCAACAATCGGTGGCCGGGCTTTCAGCCTCTCTGCTCCCACACTGTGGAACTCTATCCCACAACCCCTCCACCTTGCCTCCTCCCTTTCCTCCTTCAAGGCCGGTCTCAAGACTTTCCTCTGCGACCACGTCTTCGGCTGCCTCACTAACTCTTCCCCCTCTCCCACTCTCCTTTCCCTTCCCCCTACCCCGACCCTCCCCCCACCCACCCCCCACCCCACTCCACCGCTGAGGTCCCGACCAGGCTGTTCAGCACTTTGGGATGTCCTCCCGACGTGAAAGGCGCTTTATAAGTGCAATTTTGTTGTTGTTGTTACAGATTAGAATAAAACAACTGGCTAGCTTGTACATTCACAAGAATGCTGTGGCCTTGTGCACACTGATTCTGAATAAACACAAAGTTCCACTCTAAAGGATGAGGGTTTATTTACTTAGCAGTGGGGGATATTGAGACCTTTCTCCAGTTACATCTCTGAGGTAAAGGAGAATTAGGTCATGTAGTGCAATTTAGGTTTTGTATTCTCTCAACCTTCATGTTGTTGGCTTTACTGGGCCAACTGTGCCTCAAAAGAAACAAAAAGGAGTAGTGACATAATATATCGATATAATTTTTCATATCGATATACCAATATCGGAAATTTGAATATATCAGTATATCGAAAAATTCGGTATGAAAAAAATATCGGTATATCCACAAAATATCGGTATATCGTCAACAAATGCCACGTTACAGCATACAGACAATATACAACCAAAGGTTCAAATGCCCATTACGCTCCTTTAAACTAACAAAAAACCATAGATAGCATTTAACTGATCTTGTCGCCGGCATTGCAAACCTCCTGGGCGTAGAGTACGCATATCTGAATGAGCGCGCATCCCCCTTCTTCCCTTCCGCCCACCACCAAACACAATGACATGCACAGACATGCACAGACCGATCATTCCCCCTCCTCCCACTAAACACCATTTTTGTGCATGCGCACAAGATAAAAACCCGGTGATATCGATATATTGGTATATATCGATATGAGCCCACCGATATATCGATATCGGAAAATTTCCATATCGACAGACCCTACTTTAGACACATCATGTGAACTCTACACTGACCAGAGAACATGGCACAAATTACATCTTCTGTTAACAATAATGAGCAATAAGAAAGAACTGGTGGGGAAAAAGGAAAATTCCTTCAATTTCATTGCGATCTGTAATGAAGGACTACTTTAGCCAAGTGTGGCTTTTAAACAGCATTTGATTTTGACTCTGTTTGCAGAGCACCATATTCCCAAAATGAGTTTCAGCCATAACCATGCACCTGTGATATTAAATTCTGATCTTTAATAAACCAGAGCAGATTTTTCTATACCATCTGTTTGTCTTGTTAAACCCTATTGGCCTAAGAATATGTAAATATAATTTAAGCAAATACACCTTCTTCATTTTCATTTGATTTGGTGAATCAGCCAGCAATGTGCTAAGCATTGAATATTAGATCATAATTCCATATCAATTTCATATTAAAATATCAAAAACTTCATTTTAAATGAAACTACATTGCTGGTTTTAAAATATGATTGTACTCTGCATGTTGAAATTACAATGGATTTCACAAAACACATTTTTTTTTACATTATGCTGCATTAAGCAGTCGGGAGCAGAAATGAAGTAGAATGATGTGTTCGATTTCAGCAAATGCAATATTCTAGTGCTGCTTCATTCTATCAGTTGATCTGATCTGCATCAACATCTATATTCCCCATTATTGTGTTCAACTTTTGAGACATTTCTTCCCCACTTTTCAGGTCAAGCTGAGAACTGTAGGAATCCTGTATGGTATTGATCAGAATGTTTCCAATCCAACAAGGAAGGAAGCAGTGCTGGATCTAGTTTTGGGGAATGAAGTGGGGCAAGTACAACAGGTTTCTGTATGTGAGCACCTAGGAAATAGCGATCACAAAATAATTAGATTCAGAGTAATTAAGGAAAGGGATAATGAACACTGAAAGGTGAAGACACTCAACTGGAAGGTTAATTTCAGTGAGTTAAAACGTGACCTAGATGAGGTGGACTGGAAAGAATGATTGGCAGGTAAAACAGCAGTGGGCAGTCCTCAAGGAAAAGATAGCTCAGGCACAGGTCAAAAACATTCAACAAAGATAAAATGTAGGGCATCCAAACCTCCCTGGATGACTAGGGCAATTGGGGTTAAAATAAAGCAGAAAAATGAGGCTTATGACAAGTGTCAGGCCCAAGATACAGAGGTCAACCAAGCAGACTATAGGAAGTGAGGGGAGAACTGAAAATGGAAATTAGAGGGGCAAAAAGGCTGCTTGAGAAACAATTAACAGATAACCTTAAAGGGAACCCTAAGGTATTTTACAAACATATTAAGAGTAAAACAATGGTCAAGGGTAGGGTGGGGCCAATTAGGGGCCAAGGAAGAAATCTTATTGTGGAGGCAGAGGGCATGGCTGAATGATAATTTGCCTGTCTTCACAAGAGAAGTGGATGCAGCCAATGCTACAGTATTGGAGGAGAGGGTAGAAGAAATGGATAGGATTAATATAAACCGAGAGGAAGTACTAAAAAGGTGGACGGCGCTCAAGGTAGATAAGTCATCCGGTCCAGATGGGATGCATCCTAGGTTACTAAGGGAAGTACGGGAGCAAATAGCAGAGACTCTGGCCACAATCTTTCAATCTTCCTTGGACACAGGGGTAGTGCCAGAGGACTGGAAGGTTGCCAGTGTTACTCCCCTGTATTAAAAAGGGCAGAAGGCCAAACCTGGAAACTACAGGTCAGTCAGTCTAACGTCGGTAATGGGCAAACTTCTACAGTCTATAAGCAGGGACAAGATAGATCTTCAGTAGGAAAGATATAGACTAATAAAGGATAACCACCATGGATTTGTTAAAGGCAAATCTTGCCTTAGAAATCTGCTAGAATTTTTCGATGAGGTAACGGAATGGGTAGACGAAGGTAGCGCAGTTGATGTTGTTTACATGGACTTTCAAAAGGCATTTGATAAAGTGCCGCATGAGAGGCTTATTAGGAAAGTAGAGGCCCACGGCGTTAAAGCGACAGTGGCAGCATAGATCCACAACTGGCTGCAAGACAGAAAGCAGAGAGTTGTGGTGAGCAGTTGTTTTTCAGACTGGAGGAAGTGTGCAGTAGCATCCCCCAGGGATTGGTTTTGGGACCACTGCTCTTTTTAATGTATATTAATGAACTGGACTTGGGTGTAAGGAGCACAGTTTCCAAGTTAGCAGATGATGCTAAGTTAGGGAGATGAGTAAATAGTGAGGAGGATAGTAACCATCTGCAAGAAGATATAGATAAAATGGTAAAGTGGGCAGACACACGGCAGATGAACTTTAATGCAGAGAAGTGTGAGGTGATACATTTGGGGAGAAGAAATGAGGGGAGGCAATATAGGCTTGATAGTACCATTTTAAGGGGTGTGAGGGAACAGAGAGACCTGGGGATTTGTGTTAGTGACTCTTTGAAGGTGGCAGGACAGGCAGACAAAGCCGTCAAGAAGCACATGGAATACTAGGCTTTATAAATAGGGATATAGAGTACAAAAGTCAGGAAGTGCTGACTAACCACTATAAAACTTTGGTTAAGCCTCAGCTGGAGTACTGTGTCCAATTCTGGTCACCATACTATAGAAGGGATGATAAGGCATTGGAAAGGGTGCAAAGAAGGTTTACCAGAATGGTACCAGGGTTGAGGGACTTCAGTTATGGGGAAAAGCTAGATAGGTTAGGTTTATTCTCTTTGGAACAGAGAAGGTTGAGAAGAGACCTAATATAGGTTTATAAAATCATGAGGGGATTTGATAGGGTGAATAAGGAAAAACTGTTTCCATGGTGGGCAAATCTGTGACGCGTGGACACAGATTTAAAATAGTTTCAAAACAAAGCAGAGGGGAGCTGAGGAGAAATGTTTTCACTCAGCGGGTTGTTGAAATCTGGAATGCATTGCCTGAAAAGGTGGTGGAGGCCAATTCGATAACAGCTTTTAAAAGAGAATTAGATCTTTATTTAGGGAGAACAGATCTGTTAGGTTATGGAGAGAGAGCTGGGCAGTGGGATTGAGGTGCTCTTTTCAAAGAGCCGGCACAGACTAGATGGGCCGAATGGCCTCCTTTTGTGCGTAAAATTCTATGATTCTATGATTCTATTAGTTAGAGCACTCGTCTTGCAGGCGAGAGGACCACGGTTCGATTCCTGGGTGAGGCAAAAACCTTATGCAAGTTTTCTTACTCAACATGCATCTGCTTACCTAGCAGTAAGTACAAACCCAGTTGTTAGTCATTGTGAAGCATGTTCTGGGTGTAATATTTCATAAATAAAAATGGGGTGCCTCCATCCATAATGCTGTGTTCAATTGCTGCAGCATTTCACCCACAAACGAAATAGTCATTTCAGTTCATAGTATAGTCTGTGAAGTGCTTTGATATGTCTCGACAATGTGATAAGGTGCTTTATCAAATGCAAGGATTAGTATTATTAGAATGTTCCCCTACTTTATGACACCTAATTGTTTGGGTGATTAACGACTGGAATAATTTGCAAGAGAAGGTTGAGGGTACGATATGATTACGGCCTTCAAGATTCTGAAGGGAATGGATAATGGAGATCATGATAAGCCATTTTATATTGTACTGAACAGCAGAACCAGAGGACGCAGCTTCAATATGTGACACTTGGAACATCACAAATAAGTTTATAATCAAATAGCTCATCTGAACTATTGTCATGTCATGGCTTACAAATGAATAATACCACTTATGTGAGTTATTATTAAGAATAATAATAATACTGTACTATGATTTCATATAGCACCTTATCATGTCTTTAATACATTTCAAAGCACTTCACAGAATATACTGTAAAGTGAATTGTCTGTATTTTGTGGGTAAAACACGACAGCCATTTGCACACACTAATGTCCCATGAGAGATGTGAATTGAAGCGATCAATTTATTATTATTATTTTTTCCAAAAAAATTATTACCCCCAAAATAGCGATCTGCCAATCAACTAACAATTGGGTTTCTAATTACTGTTAGGTAAACAGGCATGTGGAGTAAGGAAACTTGCCCAACATTTTGCCCTTCCGGGAATTTAACCCAGGTCTCTCGCTTGCGAGGCGATTGCTCTAACCACTGAACTATAGGACTCTACCTTTAATAGATGGTGACTGGTACTCATGACCAGTCTGGCAATAGTCAGTCTATTGCATTAGAACCGTAGAGATTTCATCTCAGAAGGATTTTTCTGAGAATGTAATTATCCGGTGAAACACATTGAAACATCATCCTGATGTGAAATCCTAATTTATCAAAAGCAAATATAATTTAAAAAAAGTAAAAACCACTCGAAATTTTCAAACCCCATACCAAGTCTCCTGTCAATCTCTCTGTTCTGCGTAAATAACTATTGCTCCAATCTTTGCCCATCAGCAAAACTTTACACCCCTGGTATCACAATAGTCAATATATCCACATCCTTCCTATGGCCTTGACATCCTTCCTTTAATGTCCCACAACTGCACACAATACACCAACTACTTTATTCAGGAGAGGAGAGAAAACTAGCGATTTAAAACATTTCACAATACCGATGGGATTTAATTATTGAATAAATTACCAAATTAATTGAATGAGCCCTGGAGGCATTTACTATTTTAAATAATTGAATCCGCTCTTGGAGGTGTTTTGAAAAGGATATTAACTTGGATTTAACAATGATACCGATTTCAATAAATAGTTAATTTTGTTAATTTCACTGAATAGTTGAGTAAATATTGATTACATTTCAATGACTAGATTTGTTGGAGCTTGTGTTTTAAAGGAGTGAATTGCTGGCTAAAATTAAATAATGAAACAAGTGGCTAATTATCATTTTTTAGAAACTGATTCATGGCCAAGCTTCTTGAAAATTCTATTTCTCTCATTTTGTTAGTTCTAGTGTCTAGACCATCTAATAGTACAGTACTGTATAACAATAATCCTTGCTTTTAATAAAGTGGCTATACAAATATCTCAGTGTTTCCCATGTAATTGCTGAGAAGTGACATGACTGGCTATTTGTATGTAAAAGCCACAGTTAGTTTGCACACAGCATATCCATGAGGTGAGTGCTCATTATTATCTGATGAATGGCTAGTCACACTCATTTTGAATAGTGTTATCTAATCTTCACGTGAGCAAACAGATGGGACCTACAGTTGACATGTCCAGCACTTTGGGACGTCCTTTGGACATGAAAGGTGTTATACGTGTAATTTTGTTGTTGTTGTCATCGAAGGACAGCAGATACAGCAGAACTCTGTAGAATATTAGCTTAAGGAATAATAATAATACTACGAATAATAATAATGCTTGCATTTGATACAGAGTCTTATCACATTATTGTGATACCTCAAAGCACTTGACATGTGACTTGAACGCACAAGCTTTTGATCCAAAATGGGACCTAGGCTAACACCAGCTTAGCTCAGGAGGTAGTTCTTTGTCTGAAGCTTGCAGGTTCAAACAACTCAGCTCCTAATACTCCTCTGTGTGCTATTTCTTCTCATTCTTCCTAACTAGTTCAATCCATCACCTTCGTCTCAGAGACCACGGCCCTCACCATGTGATTACTTGTTATGTCAGTGGCAGGCCAGTGAGTGGTCCCTAACCTGACACTATCCACTCACATCAAAGAGGCAACCCATGTGTTACTAACTACATTGTTCAATGAGCAGCAATATAACAAGGCATCTGTGCTGGCTTGTGTCAAACCAGGCAGGTCAGACAGCAAGCCAAATGAAGAGAGAGCTTAGTGAAAGCAATTGAATCAGTTTTGAACAAATGTTATACCAAATGAAAAATTTTCAGACAATCCCACTTTGCAATACATTCTGTGAAGCACTTTGAGATGTCTCATTGACGTGATAAGCTGTTATATCAAACGCAGGGATTATTTTTCTGTTATATAAAATCTAACAACAGGAAGAGTATAGACAAAGTTTTTAGGTCTTCCATCTTTATTCTTGTAGATTGATAATTTTCTACATTAATAAAAAGACAATATCTGTTTGCACTTTAAGAAGGATCTCATTAAACAATTGATGCAGATATATGATTTATACCTCATCGGAAAGGTCTTGCATTTGGGAGGATGTGATTATATATATTATATATTTATATTTATAGTGGAGTCCTGTAGCTCAGTAGTTAGAGAACTCATCTTGCAAGCGAGAGAACTGGGTTCAATTCCTGGCAGGGCTAAACCTTGGGCAAGTTTACTAACTCCGCACACCTGATAATAATCTCTCAAGAAAAAATAAATAAATTGTTCTTTTCAAACCACAACTATTTGTGGGACACTGCTGTGTGCAATTGGCTACCACATTTCACCCACAATTAACAACAACAACAAAATTACACTTGTATAGCACCTTTCACATCAGGAAGACATCCCAAGGCGCTGACGCAATATAAAGTCAATTCACTTTACAGAATATTCTGTGAAGCACTTTGAGATGTCTAGAACAGCAGTTCTCAACCAGGGGTACATGTACCCCAGGGGGTACAAAATTACTTCCGGAGGGTACAGGTGGTGGTACATTGATTTATTTAGCTCTCTTATTTAGCGTTTCATAGCCTTCCAAATTGTATATTTAATTGTTATTCCCCTCGTTTTGTATGTGCTAGTTATTTTGTTATATAAGAAAAATTTGGTCATAAAATACAAGCGGAATGAGGTGGGTGGTGTGGGTGTATGTGGTTGAGTGGGGGTACATGACAATATTGAAAATTAACAAGGGGTACATTACTGAAAAAGGTTCAGAACCACTGGTCTAGAAGATATGAAAAGTGCTATATCAAATACAAGGATTATTATTATTTATCGTTACAAGAACGACTAAGCAAAAATCAAACCTTTCACCGATAAGTATAAATGCTAGACAAAAGAGAGAAGGCCCATTAAATGAAACTGAAGTACAAAGTCCTCCCACAGAAGTCCTCCATTTATAGATAAAGGTAACATTTCTGTCTGTGTGTCAATTTACATTCCACATTGGATCCTTTGGTAGCAAGCGTAGCTGCTATGTGTATAGCTCATATTTAATAAAATTGTAACTGGAATGCATTTATTTTAGGACTTGAAGGTTGATTTCACAATGTTCTTTTGATGTTTGAGTAGTTTTATAACTGCAAAATTAATATTTTTTCAACATTTTCAACACGTGATATCAACTTTAACTGACTAAAATAAATATACGCCCTCTACAATTTTCCAGTGCATGAGCAAAAATTTTCAAAGCCTTTGGCTCATAGAAGCAGAGAGCTGCTTCTATAAAGAACACCTTCCAGAGAGCTGGCAGTGTGAGAGTTAACTAATCTTACAAGGTAGAGAGATGGTAAAACATTTCCTTTAAACAGTCATCTGGGAAGCCTTAAGGTGTTGAATGGGGAATTGAGGCTCTGACAGAGTGAAGCTGCTTGACCTGTCATACCAGAAAGCCTTAAGTCCATTGAGGAAAGCAATGAATTGTTGTCTGGGAGTCCTAAGGTGGGAAAGCCTGCAGCATCAATCCTTAAAGCCTTAAAGAGCCTAGGGCAAGAAGGAAATTCTATCAGAACTTCTATCTGTAAATCTAGTACATTACTAATATTTTGAAAGAGCTACATCCTATTATGTAGCGTTTAAATACTGTAATCATTTGGGCCAGACCAATCTGTAATTTACTAGCCTTTTATTGTTTATGCTGCTCTGTTCTTGTGTTACTTCTGGTGTGCTTTGCCACATGAACATTAACAGTTGTAATGTATCACCATTGGGATAAAATGTGTGTTGGTTGATAATTTCATTATCTAATGATGGCTTTTCCCCAAGTGTCAAATACTCCCCAGATGACCAAATTTGATCATTTCATTATCAAACACTAATAATTCCATTATCAACGTTCTCTCTATAACTGAAAAATCCATTCATTCCCTGACAAAGGGTGGGACCAAATGAAAATGAGATAAGCTATTTTTAGTTTAGTTTTAGCTCTGACGAAGGGTCGTGGACTCGAAATGTTGACTCACTTTCCTTTCTCCATAGTTGCTGCCTGACCTGCTGAGTGTTCCCACTGATTTTTGTTTTTGTTTCAGACTTCCAGCATCTGCAGTATTTTGCATTTAGTTTTCGACTGGTTGGGTATTTGACACATTGGGAACCTCATCCCCGTGCTTAAAAGTATTAAATCAGTCTGAGAATTTGACATATGTTGCCACCCACACTTGGAAATTACTTTGTAATTCTGGATTGGAAATTGCAGACTCTCTCTAGAGAAATGGACCTTGCTTCCCTAAATCTGGAGATTATTGGGTGCAGGTTAGAGAGAGCCAAGGCTTGGGGATCTGGAAAGGTGCATAGGGTACTGCGCGAATGTATTCTGACACTTTGCCAAGCACATTTACTTATAGTTGAAGATTTTTATAGTTATTGTTTACCTCAGCTATGCTTATAAGATACTATGTTGTGAATGAAGCAATATTACTTTATGATACAATTATTTTCAAAGCTGTTAAATATAGCAATGGATTTAATATGTTATTGATGCAGTTTTTGCAGTTTGGGACAGTAGACTGGCAGGTTGGCAGTTTTGCATTAATAATCCCACCTACATTGGCTTGTTAAATACTTCATTAATTTAAAGGAGGTAACTAAATATTCTAAAGCTACTTCATTTGTTGTAATTGTAATATACGTGAAAAAGCTTTTTTTAAAAAAAGCTCAATACTTAAGATTGCACCCACAGAGCATCCTAATTTGCCATCTCTTTAGATGTTGTTTCATAAATGTTTCATTTTTTCACTGCTTTTTAAAAAAAACACATTATGTAAAAAATCAATAACCTTAGAGCATTAGAACACTGTGTATTCACCTCTGGGACCAGGATTCAATAACCTATCTCAAAGCCTCCTCTCTGATGGCAGATAGTGATCAAAGTCATAAATGAAACCAGTTTATGGTGTCTCAATTCAGATCCCAGAGGACATGGGTTTGGATCTTAAAGTGGTGCTGAAACATGGATCTGGTAAGCATGAATTCACTGATTTTGCTGGAAGAAGCCACAAAGGTCAGGAATATGTGAAATAGAAATATCATCCTGGTTCATGAGGAACTGCTCTGTGTTGACTGATGCAGAAACATGATGCTGGGATACCGATAGGAGATGATTTATCGGACCAAATAAATCTAGTTCTGTGCAATGCTATTCGTCACCTTGATAAATACATCTAAAACAAGTCCACAGCGTGAAACAGACAAGACACAATGGGAAAAATCTCACCAACAGAACCCTTGTAAAACAGAAATCTTAAAAAAAGAGAAATTTATAGCACAGAATAGTAGCCATTCAGTCCATCATGCCTTCTCTCTGAAAGAACTATCACTTGAGTCCCATTTTCCTGTTTCTTTCAAATGCTCTTTTATATTAATATCATAAATAACTGCAGCATTTTCCTGTCCATTGAATGCATATATAAGTGACCAAAAAAGTCTATGTCACATCTGTCCAGTCATCTGATATTTTATTTCTCATAATACTAAATTGCTTCTCGCACCAAAGCTCTATTCCATTCACTTTTGAATTTAATGACATAAGTTGACTCCAATGTCTTCTAGCACAATCTAATCCATTTATTCAATACTCTTTGTGCAAAATAGTTACCAGTAAATCTTTCCTCCTCTGAATATGAGACTGTGTCCCCTTGTGGTTAAGTCGTACATGTTATTTGAATTCAGGTTATCTATGTCAATTAGAATGTTGAAATTTCAAAATTGCCCCTTCGAGTCTTTTTCTCCAGTGGAAACTTTCCCCATTTCCATTACCTTCTCTATTGCTCAAATGCTTCATCTCAGCTGACAATCCAGTTGCTCTCCTGTGAACCCTCTCCAGTGCCAGATGGCATGTGTTGATTTTTTAAGGTGATATGTTAACTTGAAATTATAGATCATCGGCTTGCTACTTGTAACAGAGAAAATGTTTCAGAGCATTACAGAGGATGCTGGTAATACTCATCGATTAAAAACTGTGATGAGCAATCAACATCCATCAGAAACAATACATCTTCCTCCACAAATCAAGTAGAAATATATAGTGTAGTAACCAACCTAATGGATAAAGATAGCCAATAGACACAATTTTCCTGGATTTTCAGAAGGTATTTAATAAGGTTTTGAATGCAAACCTTTTTTTAAAAAAAATGCAACAACAACAATTTAAACTTATAAAGCGCCTTTCACGTCGGGAGGACGTCCCAAGGCGCTGCACAGGAGGCGTGTGACCCGAGCTGGGAGGGGAGTGTTCGGGAAGGGGTGAAACACGTAGGGGAGGTCGAAAGGTTCGGGGGGGAACAAAAGGCACGGTCGAAGAGGAAAATCTTCAAACCGGCCTTGAAAGAGGAAAGGGAAGAAACAAGGCGGGGGGATTGGGGGATGGAATTCCACAGGGTGGGAGAAGAGAAACTGAAGGCCCGGCCTCCGATGGTGGGACGGTTCGGGCGGGGGGCTTGGAGCAGGCCAATTCCTGCTGAACGGAGGGTCCGGATTGGCTTATAGGGGGAGAGTAGATCAGATAAATAGGGCAGGGCAACGCCGTGTAAGGCCTTGAAGGTGAGGACGAGGATCTTGAACTCAATCCTCTGGAGGATGCGGAGCCAGTGGAGACGGGCGAGGGTGGGGGTTATGTGGTCGCGGAGGCGGGTGCGGGATAGTACATGGGCTGCAGAGTTTTGGATGACCTGCAGCCTGTGAATGGAGGAGCTGGGGAGGTCGACGAGGAGAGAGTTTCCGTAGTCCAGCCGTGAGGTGATGTATGCGTGCACAAGTGTTTCGGCAGCGTGGGGGGTGAGATAGTTGCGGAGCCTGGCAATGTTGCGTAGGTGGAAATAAGCGGTGCCGGTCAAGGCATGAATGTGGGGGAGGAAGGAGAGTTTATGGTCGAACGTGATGCCGAGGTTCCTGACTGGCTTTGTGAGGTGGAGAGTACAGCCTTGGATGTTGAGGCTGGCAGCGCCCGATGTGCGGAGTCGCTGGCTTGAGCCAATCAGGAGGGCCTCGGTCTTGCTCACGTTCAATTGGAGGAAGTTGTCCCTCGTCCAGGACTCAATGTCGGACAGACATGCTGTCAGAACATCGATGGTCTGGGGCTTGAGGGATGAGGCAGAAAGGTACAGCTGGGTGTCGTCCGCATACATGTGGAAATTTACCCAATGTTTGCGGATGACATCGCCCAGAGGGAGCGTGTAAATGGTGAAAAGGAGGGGGCCGAGGACAGAGCCCTGGGGGACGCCATGAGAAACTGTGTGGGGGTTTGAGGAGAAACCGTTGGAAGATACAAAAAGATACAAACAAAGCGAAACTAACAGCAAATTAGCTGGTTTGCTTGAAACATGGTTTACAAAAGCAATAAATTTGCATTTATACATGGCCCTTCACATGTTATGTTGGATTGCTGAAATATGGTGCAGTTTGATGCCAAGTTAGCAAGAAAAAGTTGCTGACCATGAATAAGGTCAAAGAGGAAAGTATGAAGACAGACAAAGCTGGGAAAGGTGAGGGATTCAGTTAGGAAGTTTGAGAGGTTTAGGACATTGTGACTGAAGGCAGGGCTGTCAATGGTGGAGAGGTGTTGTCAAGGGATGCACAGAAGACCCAAGAAGCCAGCAAAGGGGACCGGCAAAGTAGCTAGTTATAATAATAATAATCCTTGCATTTGATATAGCACTTTTTATGTCTTCTAGATGTCTCCAAGCTCTTCACAGAATATACCGTAAAGTGAATTAACTGCATATTTGTTGGCAAAACACGGCAGCCAGTTGCGCACAGCTGTGTCCCACAAACAATCAAGAATTGAGTGACCAAATTATTATTGGGGGGTTTTTTAGGGATCATTATTAGGCAGGTGGAGTAAGGAAACATACCCAAGCTTTCGCCCTGCTGGGAATTGAACTCAGGTCTCTCGCTTATAAGGCGAGTGCTCTAACCACTGAGCTACAGGACTCCACAAGTGTGATAGCAAGGTTTAACAATAAGCAGAAGGCAATGATCAGTGGGCAAAGGTCTATCTGAGCTTTAGTGACCAACACGATTAAGATGGCACCTGGGATATCAGGAATCAATGCAGAAACAGGAGATTGAACAAATGAGTAGGTTGGCCTTAATTATTAACTGTGTTGAAATTTGCTGCTTTTCATAACTGTCCTTGTGATAATTAAGGCAAGGGGCACATGGTTAAATGTTGCATATTTCACCTTTATGCTAGCATGTTAAGTCCCTCAGGTGGAGAGTAACACAAAATCAGAGATAAAATATAACATTAGCCATGACTATTTTTTCACTGTTGGATATTTGGCAGAGGATACCAATGGTGGTACTTTAATAGAATAGAATGCTGAGATCTGGTATACCTCATTGCCAATTCTAAGTCAATGGGAAAGATTTTCACCACAGCATTTAAATTTAGCTTCACTGCTCATGCATATGCAAGCCTCAGAAGGTTACATTCCCACTGATCAAAGAGTTGTAATTCTACAGGCTATTTAAATAAAAAATGATTATTTTTAATTTGATTGCCCACATCTTTTTCAAGAAGGGAATGACTGTCTGATATTTTAAAGCTGTGGAACTGAAATACACATGTTATCAATTCTTCTGCATCATACCACTTACCATACGCAGGCATCTTCATATGTCTGAAACATAAAAGAAAAGAAAATCAGTATTAAATGTAGAACATAAGTGTCACATTTACTTTGCGGCAGTTTTGATCATAGATAGTCCATAAATTCTCTTGTGATTATTAATAATAGAACACAACCAGGCAGCTAAGGTATGGAAACAAAATAATTTATTAAAACATCATTTTTAGATTAATCATACTGTTAGACCATTCATTACCTCTATCTGAGGGTGCAATGGAGAAACCTTTTAGATAGGTGTTAATGCCACTGTGGTTGAATGTAAAATTGTAATTCCAGCAGTATGAGTACATCTTAGCAATATTACTGGCACTCCCCATCTCCCACCAGCAATTAACATGGTAGTAATGAATTACCTTCTTACGGACTGAAAAACCTCAATTATTGTCCCAAAAGAATAATACACTCCTCTATTTTCCGAATTTTAAAACCGTTTACTCCCTGATGGCATGAGTTCAATTCAATTTGGTTTTAATACCTGCAGGTCCATGAATCTGGTACTTTGAGAAATGTATCCTTGTTCTATTCCTACTGTAAGTGAGTCTGTACCATATTCCAGAACAACTGTGTTGTATAAGGTGGGTTGAACTCCTTCAGATAATAAGTACTCCAAGACACCATTGATGACAGACCAGCCAGCCTGACTTGGCAGAAGCACCTGGAGAAGCAGACTAGTTATTGGGCACAGGGATGCTTTCCACTTGCCTCCTGGTAAATTCTGTAAACCAATATCTTAAATACAGTAGGGTTGCTAGAAAAGCACTGGGAAGTGTTAACAGTGGCAAAATTCATAGTTTTAGCCAGTTTATCTTCTGCAGTCCTCCAACATACGCTCTGGGATCTCCACATCGTAGCTCGTGCCAAGTTGCACTGAAAAGTTGCAGAACTTATATCTACATATTCTGCCTACATATAGCAGGAGAGTGTACACTCCAATCCAGGCAAAAATTAATTTCCATGAACAGGTAGCATGTTTATGTGGAACTCTATGTCTGGTTTGGATAGTGTTAAGTATGGTGAGAGGTTTGTGCATGTGTCAGACACATTGCTGACCAAAACAATTACAATGAGCCATATGTAAAAAATCTTGTCTACTTACTCGAACCACACTAAATTCCATGTTTTCCCTCCTAGCTATGTGAGAGAACAGAGAATGAATAGGAATGGACCACAGGTAGTATTGTATTGAGACTACAACCTCAGACTCAAGGGAACAAAAGTAAGCCAGAGGCAACACTAAATATAAAGAAACAGAGCTGGAAAGAGAGAGAATTGAAAACAGAGCATGGCAAAATAAGCAGGCAAACCCCACCACGTTAGACCCAGAAATAACAACCACAGCTACAACTATAAAAATAAAACACACCCAAGGGGGCATATAACGGGAAAACCTTAACAGAAATGGATTATACCTAATAATCCACATAGAAGAAAGAATGCTTAATGGCAAGGAAATAATTTATATACTCCGGTTACAAAGCTTTGCATGAATTATTTATGCAATTATAACCCATAACTGAAATGAAATGCACCACTGCAAGATGTGAAACCCTTTTGAAGAACACAAAATGGAAACAAGACAAGCATAATATACAAACAGAACGCTCATTTCTTAATTCACCATGCAGTACTTTAAAGACTGTGAAGGTATTGCATTTTTGCATGAACCACAGACTTGCTTAGGTTTGCAATCAGAGCTCTTCTGAAAAATGGATTCCATTCGAACAATACATTATCCTTTAGAAAGATATTTTTAATAAATAAAGCAAAATCACCAAATATACATTAATTCCCATGTTCGCATTATCTTAGCTTGCTGCCCTCCCTAATATCCTTTCCCTCTTCCCTCAGGCTCCAACAGCAGAATTTAACCCACTCTGCTACAACTTCCAACCTTATTCCCCACCAAATTTTCACCCAGTTAATTGGTGAGGGAGTTACTTAACACAACTTATTTTGCTGGGAGCCTGTTTCACATCTTCACTATTCTTTTGTTTTAAAACAGAAACAGCGTTTAATTATATTCTATATAATGTTCTCCCCACTGACAAATAATAGCTCTTTGCTTCTTATCTGGTTCACTTGCTGGAGTCAGGTTCCTCAGATGCTGACTGGCCTCCTATACCCCACCAAGTAGCCATTTGTGAGTCTTGGCAGTGAATGTTAGAGGTCTTCTTAACTGCGGAGGGTAATACAGTCGAGCCTAACCTCCTCCCACCTAGCTGGCACAGTCACATTGAGTTGAAGGTGCTGTAAGAACCTTGGCTGGTTTCCCCTCCTTCACCCTGGGAAGACTGGGCCAATTTAATTTCCCCCATGAGACCAGCAAACCCAGCACAGACCTAGATTTGAATGAGCAAGCTCTTGGTCTGAAGGCTACAGCTCTGTACACTACACTATCATCGCTGTGGAAAAGGTGTATTCTTGTCTCGTTTTCCCTTTGAGACTTGTTGATTTCCAGCATGTGTCATCCATCTGGAATCATTTCGTTGATCTTCACTGAATCCTCTGCAGAGCATCAATACGCTACAAATTATATTCCAAATATGACCCCATCAGTGATCTACAAAAGGTTAGAATGACTTCTTTTGACTTACAGACAAATGCTCTCAAGATGCAACCTAGTATTTGATTAGCTTTGATAACAGCTCCCATTGATTGAAAGCTTCAGCAAATGATCGATAATCACGCCCACATCCTTTTCCCTTCTCTACTTTCCTAATGGACACCCTTTCTTTGTGTCTACATGTTTACTGCTCCAGTATGCATGACCTTAAATCATATAAATTAAAATCCATCTGCTGAATTGATGATGACCGTTTAAATGCCACTTATCTTCTTTATATTTGTTACTGTCCACAAAGCTTGGTGCTATCAGCAAATGCAGCATTACAACATTTCTCTTCAAGTAATTTTGTACACAGCAGAAGATCAAGAAAAGACCCCCCCACAGAGATCTATTGGGTATCACTGTTCCTAGCCCCATGAGCCAATCGGTTTTATTCCTTCTCAGATCACCTGCTCCTGACATATGAGTCACTTTATTCTAGTTATTTAACTTTCTGTTGTCATAGTGTGAGCTGGCAACGTACAAAACTACCCAACCCAGAGAGACTGTCAGTTTCACAAGCTGAGAAAGGCATAAAGACTAATTTCACAACAAATGTTATGCAAGTATTAACAAGTGTTAAAAGGCTGTGTCCAAATCATACTTCCTATCCAACATCCAGTTTTAACAACAACAAAATTGTTTTGGTGGCTTGTCTATCTCCCTAACCTTACTGATGCACAGGTTATTATAATGCACCAGCATCCTTCTCTACTCTTCTCAGATTGTCAAATGCTTGCCAGAAATTAACAGAGTCTTCAAGGAGTATGTTGTAGCCTCCATATCCCTTTTGTCCTTGAAGACTCTGTTAATGTCTGTATGATGATTGCCCACAGGCTCAATGCTTTGAAGAGGTTGGGCTTGTATTGGCAGATCTCAGGATTGACCCCCACAAAGTTCTGGTTGATCTGGAGGTTGCAGAAGGAAGACCTTGGGAGGCAGGTTGTGTTGAGGGTGAGGTCTTGATACATGCTCGCAATGTTGAAAGGAGATGGAGGGAGGCAGACTTTGGTCAGAGAACAGGAGAAAGGACATTGAACATTGGGTAGTGTAAGTTTTTCGAATTTTAACTTTTTCATTAGGAAACTACTTTAAGGCAAATAGAATGAATTATTTATGCTTTGGTACCAAATTAGTTTTCCAATCAAACGTCAAAATAAAGGCCAGGATAATCATTTGTTATTGATTTCACACCATGATGCAGTAGAGCAGGTTTTCTTAGCATCTCTTGAAGGACCAATGTTTTTGTTCTGAAATTGAACATGCTTTTTACTACCTTTCTCATACCATGGTGTGTACCTGTAAGGTGTCAGCCTGGTACAGTTGAAAGCATTCCTGCCTCTGGATCAGAAGATTGTAGGTTCAAAACCTGAGTCAGGATGCTCCACTGCATCGATGGAAGAATGCAGAGGTGCCTTTCTTTAGGTGAGACATTAACCTGAGCTCCCATCTGCCATGTCAATTGGATTTGAGATATCTAGGGGCATGATTCAAAAAGAAAAATAAGTTTCCCCATGCCAACAAACCCCCTTACCCCCAGAAAAATGGTCACTCACTTCATGTTTGTGGGACATAACTTTGTGCAAATTGGTAGCCATATTTCATCCACAAAATGCACTGTTTAGCAAACTCTGTGAAGTGCTTTGATATATTTCAATGAGAATGGTGGCATATTGAGTGCATGGCCTCTTGTCCTGATAATGATGCTGAGAAGTGGCTTTTTGCATGAAGTGTTATCATCATGGAGAACTAATGAAAGTTCAGACTGTTCATACATTTGTATCTGTTCATACTGAGTGCGATGGTAGTTACTCCTCCACATTTCAGATTTGTCATTGCGAAAACTAGATGTTGATGTTCGGCTGTAAGACTATGAGCCAAACCGACATGCTGGACAATTATTTTGCGGACTCGTAGTTTTTGTATGGGTCTAAACATTCCATTCACCATAAAACATAGCCTCGAGATATAAAGAACATAAACTCAGCTTAATTCATGTCCCAACTGAAATACAAAACATAAATTTTTGTAATGGCCCTGTTAAGTGACACTTATGTCTTCACAGAACTTGGCAACAAAGTTGAATAAATGGAACAACACCACAGTTGTCACACACTCCTGAGCCTCAGTATCACCCATTATAGCCATAAATAATGGCTAAATCCTGATGACCACATACAATATATCTATAAACAAGAGTCCTCACCAGCTCATTCACCTCCAGCCACTTCAATCTGTGACTGACGTATTCATCACCATGCATTCAATTTGCTTCCTTTATGTGATTAACCTCTCTTTTTGGAGGGAGAATCCTGACCTCAAAACCGCCTGGCTTGATCAGAAGACAAACTGGTATGCCTCATATTAGTCAGTATTTCAAGAGCCGAGATGTTACCACAATCTAGGATGGAATGTTTCTGGCAATCAGCCATGGCGTATCTAACTATCATCCCAATACAGAGGGTAACTCAGGGTCAATAATAATAATAATAATAACCCTTTCATTTATTATAGCACTTTTCGTGTTGTCTAGACTTCTCAAAGCGCTTCAGAGAATATAATGTAAAGTGAATTGACTGTATATTTTGCGGGCAAAACGCGGCAGCCAATTGCGTACAGCAGTGTCCCACAAACAGTCATGGATTTAAAATGACCAATTTCTTTTTGAGGAATTATTATTAGGTGTGTAGAGTAAGAAAACTTGCCCAAGGGGTCACCCTGCCTGGAATTGAACCCAGGTCTATTGCTTGTAACAATTTAGAGGTTGTTGTTGAGTGCTCTAACTACTGAGCTATAGGATTCCACACAATAGAGTTGCTCTTGCTAACAACAGCAACAAATGACAATTGTATAGCGCTGTTCACATCAGGAGGATGTCCCAAGGCATTTGAAACAGAGGTTTGCATACTGTACAGCACGGAAACAGGCTATTCGGTCCAAGCACTCTGTGCAGGTGTTTATATCCCACATGAATCTCCACCTAATCTTTAATCCCTGCTATAGCTCAGATGAAGACTGGACTGAAATCAATAACAAATCATTGTCCTAGCCCATATTTTGACACTTGATCGAGGAAACTAATTTGGCACAGCATCATGAATAATTCATTTTATTTTCCTTATAGCAATTCCCTGATCCAAAAGTTTTGTGGTAACCCTTTTTAAATTCTCAAAGCTTAGACTGCCTTAATAAACACAGTTGGCCTCAGGGTTCCAGTAGATAGAACAATTATTCTGAGCCCAGGAGATTTTGTGTGTGGGGTGGAGGGGATAGGGAATCAGGAAATTGTGGTGGATCGTGAGATTGTGGGAGCGGTCGACAGATTTAGGAAGGGAAGTAGTTGGAAGATGTGGAAAAGGGGAGTTGTGAGGTTTTTAGGGGGCAGGAGATTGTGGGGGGGTTAGGAGATTGCAGAGGTTTGGAGGATTATAGTGGAGTCGGGAGATTTGTGGCAACAACAATGCAACTTGTTAATAATTATAGTGCCCTTCATGTGGGATAGCATCTCTGAGACAATAATCTCCTTCCAAGCATCAGTGGCAATTTAAAAAATATATAATTGATTGCTACAGTTCATTAATTTTCATAAAATAATCTGACAGTTGTTTTCAACGTTGTTCCTGCAGTAATAGTATAATATCACATGTCGTTTGGTGTGAGGTGAAATGCGTCCGTGCTCACTGATCAAACCAACTTCATCCCAATCTTACATTAATGAAGTCGGTTTGATCAGTGAGCACGGACGCATTTCACCTCACACCAAACGACATGTGATATTATACTATTACTGCAGGAACAACTTCGAAAACAACTGTCAGATTATTTTATGAAAATTAGTGAACTATAGCAATCAATTATATATTTGATATATTGCCACTGATGCTTGGAAGGAGACTAATACAGCAATCAACCTGCCTGGCAGCAACACTTTGTAGTGTAGTAAATAACAGCATGTTCGCATTTCTGTGGCAAATAGGGTGCCACTTAATACATGCAGATTTACAGGGGATTATTAACAGAGGATAAGGGATTATCAAATGCTGCTTGCAGTGTTGATCAGAAACTAACAGATAATACCACAAAACTGTGACCAATGCCAGTTATTGTGATGAAGCATGACGGGTAATTCGTTTTGTGCATTTTTAGCCTTGGACCGAGCACTTGTCAATGTTAATGATACAAAACAATAAAGACAGACTGCAGCAATCTCACATTTATCTTTAAGAGTGTGTGTGTTTCCCCGTGGTAAGCATTCACATTGCAAGTATCACCATAAACATGAGTGACTCGGAACATTTATTAAATACTAGAGATTAATATTTAAATACATACGGGACTGGGATTCGCAGCTCAATCATTCTAGCTGTTTTATGGGCAGTGGAAGACAATTCCACTACATTGGCCATGAATATTTTATTGCACCTTTTATTATGTTTACTTTCAGGGTGAATTTATAATTTAAAACCCTTCCAAAATTAAAGGCCAACATAGCCCCAAAAGTAATTCAGATTTTAACAAATCTCCAGTGAAATCTTGTGAATCAAATTCTGCTGAAGAAAAAACCAATTTTGTGTAATATTAGTAACATTAAAGTAAGGTAAAATCGTGTTTACTTTAGCAGCCATGTCCTTAAGGGCTTGAAGCTAATGGAATGACATGCTTGCCTTTTAATGACCCGTTGTAACATCCTCTCCATTTGACTTCATTGGTCTTGTTGGCCCAGAAGGAAGACCATCTTTGACTACATTTAATCACAAAATGCACTTCATAATCTTTGAAGGGATCATGTAATCAAGGAGAGACCCATTGCAGTTAAATCAAGCATTTCCAGATCAGCTTCAATGTTTTGTTAGTCTGACACACGCATAAACCGATCACCTGCATTTACAAACCAGAGTGAGAGTTTCACCCATATATGCCACCTACACAATGTGCACTCCCTCCCAAGAGAGACAAATGCTTCTTATCTAATTCTAGAGAGTGTTAGGCGCAGCTTGGCTGGAGTCATGGGTGGGGACACTACTGTGTGTATTTGGAGAACTACTGAAGTTTAACAAGCTAAAACTGCACAGCATGCCATTGAGAACACTGTGTGGCAAGCTTTCCTGATGCTTGTCCTTCTGGGGCCACCCTACCTGTTAGGGCTTGGCTTGCAGGGAGGTTGCCATTCCAAGTCCTGCCACTGATCCAAGCTGACTGATCTATTGCAGCAGGCCCCGGAGTCATACCTCAGGCCCCATACTAAAACAGGAGGTAACACAGAATAAGCACACTTGAAGAAATGAATATGAAATGTATTGAATAATAACTACAACAACAACTTGCGTTTACATAGCTCCCATCAGGCAGTATAGGGCCCAAGAGCACTTGACAGTGGAGGAGTATAATCCTGAGCCTGAAGGAGGGGGGAGGTGACCACAGAAATGGTCAACGAGGAAAGTCTTCAGGCACCACCTGATGTGGAAGGAAAGGGAAAAGTGAAGGAATGGTGTTTCAGAGGTTTGGCTGAAAGCATGGCCAGTAAAGATAGAACAGAGGGCACAAGGGACAAGTGTAGGCACTCGAGCAGAGGCAGTGGATTAAGAGGTAAGCAGGTCAGAGAGGTAGGGAGGTGCTAGGGCATGAAGGGATTTGAAAACGAGTATGTGGATCTTGAAATTGATCCATTCGGCAATAGGGAGTCAATGGAGCCTGCTTAGACCTGGTTTAGTGCGGGTGAGTATGCAGGCGACGATGTTTTGAATTGGCTGGATCTTGTGCACAGTGGAGCTGGGGAGACCGACAAAGAGAGAGTTTGAAAAATTGGGTCGGTAGTTAACAAACAAATGGACGAGCGTTTCGACTGTGCCTGGGTTAAGATACAGGCAGAGGCAGGCAACATGGCAGAGATGGAAGAAGGCATTTCTGTTCAGGATCCAGACAGGTGACTGGTGGGGATGGGATGAGAAACCGTTTGAGGAGACAAAGTGGTTCAAGTCTTACTTAACAGTTTGTTAAGTAAGACTTGAACCAGGATAGTGCAGTCCAACTAAAGTGGTTGAGGGAGGAGTGGCGGTGGATGGCATGGTTGACCGTGTTGAACAAATTGATTACAGCAGTAACTGGTATTACATTATAGAGGGATAAGAAAACTCTGGATTTAATTTTGTCCAGAAATCAGCAGCCTTTTGATGTGGTTGGTTTGATTTCCTTTCTTCCCTCCCACCACCACCCCCATCTTAAAATCCAAATCAGAACCATTCTCTTTAAAATAATATTGTCTTACCTCCCCCACATCCAACCCATGACTCACTCTGCCTTCCTTCACCTCCGCAATGTTGCCTGACTCCGCCACTACCTCACCCTCAGGCCACTGAAACCCTCATTCATGCCTTCATCACATCCATACTCGACTACGCCAATACCCTGCTTGTCGGCCTTCCCAATTCCTCCCTCCATAGTCTGCAGATAATCCAGAACTCTGTGTCCTCTACCACTCCAAGCTCTGTGACCCCATCTCCCCCATTTTCACCCGACTCCATTGACTCCCTATCACCCAGAGGATTCAATTCAATATCTTAGTCCTCATAATCAAAGCCCTCCATGTCCTTGCCCCACTCTACCTCTGCGACCTCCTATCCCCCTACCAACCTGCCCTCCCCTCTGCTCAGCAGGCTCCGGCCTGCTCCATGTCCCCCAACTCACCTATCCCACCATTGGTGGGCGAGCCGGAGATTGTAGGAGGGTGGTCCTACAGATCCCATACTTGGACTTTGGATCTCTAAAGAAGCCACAGGTAATTTGGACCTTGCTGTACAGATGAGAAAGTGATTATAAAGAGCTATAGAGAGATTATAGAGAGGGAATTTTCAAAGGGCCAGATATTTCAACAATGTGATCATGATCATCAGTGACAGTGAGGACAAGACAGGGTTGAAAATACAAGATTCAGCATGATAAAGTATTATTGATAATCCAATGATAATTAACATACCAAGTGCCCCATTTGTGCCCCCATTATATTTTCTCCCAATAGAAAAGTGGGTCCACAATTTGCTTAATGCTTAATATATACAGTATATATATTTAAAAATCTGAAGTTTGATAATCCATGCATGTCATTACTCTAACAGTACCTCCTAAATCCAACAACCGCCTGTGTATTTTATTATATATTCTTAATAGAATCCTGCATGTTTTTTTCTGTAGAAAGCAGGACACCCCAGTGAATGCTGAACTTGTTTATCTCTGTGACTAAGAGGTTTATTATTTATCCCCTCCTGTTTCAGTCATGTGGAGGCAGGGTGATATTGAATAGTTAAACATATTATACCCTGGAGCCAAGTCTGTTACAGTAAATATCGACACACGTTTCCACTCTTGCATTGCTTTGGAAATTTATCTCCAGTAAATGTAATTTACTGTCAGCTGTATGGATTTCTTTCAAAGATTGTAATTCTGTTATCTTTCTCCATGCATCCTGGCTGGTTTATAATGCTCCTCGGGACATTTATTTATTATATAAAAAATAAATCTAAATTTGTCTTGCTTGTGATGTTTTTCCTGGTTTTGTTTAATTCAATGCTGAAGTTAGATAGAGTCAAGTGAAAGCAATTATCAAGATGTGATTTGCATTACTTTCTTCTGCTTTTTACTGCCTTGTGTTATTTAGAATCGGGAAGTATTAAAGCTCTAGTGTCCCATCTCTAATGACCTGATAAGTGATTTCAGGTTCCCTTTACAAGTCGGGAAGGAGACAGTGCAGACTGAGTGGTGCTGCTGTTTCCCATCATACTTTGGGAGACGCTTAAAGAGGCTTGGCCCCAAAGTAACTCATCTTTCATACACATTAACTGCAGAACATTAGGGCTTTTTGCACACCATATTTGCAAACAGTAACTAGTTATTACAGTCCAGGCCGAAAGCCATGTTAAACTACAGAAAGCTTTTGTGGTCTTTACCTGGCCAAGCTATTAGGCAGAGTGCAATAAATTGCTATGGAGCGTAATTTATGAGTGCATTGAAATAAACTACCCATATTTTGGGGAGAAACCTGAGAACTCCCATGTTACTTCTGGCTGTCCAACAATCTCCCATGATAAAATTGTTCATTAATTTCATGGCAGTTTGTGGGACATTGCTGTGTGCAAATTAATAGCTGTGATTGCCAACAAATAGGCAGTCACTGCTCATTGCAGTAAATCCTGCAAAGTGTTTGAGACATTTCGATGAAATGATAGGCATTATATCGAATCCCAAAGCTTAGTATTATTGCATAGAATGCATGAATAAATGATATTACTATTCGACTCAAATAGATTTTCAATGTTGCTGCAAGTGAACAATGTTCTCCAACAATAATAATGATCCTTGCATTTGATATAGTGCCTTATCACAGCTTTGAAATGTCTCAAAGCGCTTCGCAGAATATATTGCAAACTGAATTGACTGTACATTTTGTGGGCAAAACACAGCAGCCAATTTGCTCACAACAGTTTCCCATAAATAGTTGTGGATTGAAGTGACCAATTTATTTACTTTTTAGGAATTAATACCCCCAGTAAAGTGATCCACAATCTACTAACAACTGGGTTCCTACCAAATGCTGGGTAAACAGAGGTGTGCGGAGTAAGGAATTTGCCCAACATTTCGCCCTGCCGGGAATTCAACCCAGGCCTCTCTCTTCCTACAGTACTCATTAATATTTTGTCAGTTAACTCCTTTGAAAAGGAGATGTTTCCAAAAGGTTTTGAATGTCATAGGGATATAAGGTCACCTATATAATCAAACTTGGAATGCAGAGATTTAGTCATGCTCTGGGTGTTATCTGTGGAATGTAACCATCAGACGTAAATAACACAGGACAATTCCTATCAGTTTCTATAGATCTGATTGTTCTCAGTAATCAGGAAGAAATTTAATATTTTTTCCTCACTTTGTAAATACTGTACTCCACCCAAATGTTGCTGTGTTGGAAGTAAGGAGTGGTCACCTGGAAAGTGTTCTGAGACATTGAGACATCTGTAGGAAGCAATTATTATGTTAGATATACACAAGTTGTTATTGTTGATTGTACACAAAGAGCTCAGTAGATAGGACATAGCTCCTCATTGAACTGTTGTAATCTAGATGACTATGAAGTAGGGTCCGGCGATATATTGATATATCGGTCATATCCGATCAAATTTTCATATTGATATGCCGATATAGACATTGCAAAAATATTGATATATCGCAAAACCGATATATCGAAAAAAATCAGAATGTGCGCGCACTGAACTACAAGACCCAGAATGCTCATCTCTATACACAATGCACAGACCGAGGTGCAAGCCGCCATATTGTATTCATAGTCCTCGAATCCCTCCCCCCGTCCCACGGGGGGGAGGGAGAGAGAGAGACCGGGGGGGTGAGGGAAGGAGAGAGACCAGGGGGACGGGGGGGGGAGGGAGAGAGACCGAGGACCGAGGGGCGGGGAAGGGGGAGGGAGAGGGAGGGAGAGAGAGAGACCGGGTGTGGGGTGGGGGAGGTAGAGAGAGAGACCGGAGGGGGGGGGGGGTGGGGGGAGACGGGGGGATGTGATAATATTCAGATAGAGACGGGAGTGGATGTGAGAGAGGAGAGAGACACAGACAGAAAAACACAGAGATGGAGAGAGTGAGTGTGAGAGACACAGAGAGAGAGAGATTTACCTCCTGAGGAGATAGGCCCCGAATGCGCGCGCACCTCGCAACGCGCGCGCATGCACAGTACGAAACCCCCCGAAAATATTGATATGTCGGTATATGTCGATATGAGCCCGTCGATATATCTAAATCGGAAAATTTCCATATCGACAGACCCTAATGTGAAGATTATTTTCTTCCATTCCAGTTCTCATGAGGCATACAGTGTGCTGCCAACAGGATGAGGACCACAGCCTCTGTCAATGCTTCTGGAAGACGTGGCTCTCTTTTCAGTTCTCCCTCCCTGTAAGTCAAGTGGCTGTCATTCCATCAACATCTCTCCATAAAGAAGTGGCTGTGACTGTGATTGGAAACTGAGCAAATGGTGGAAACTCCACATGTGAATTTACATCCTATCATCACAGGTTGGGTCCTGTTTACAATTGCCCATGATGCCAATAGCTCCTCTCATTTTCTATTATGTTTGTTGTGAGATAGGACGATCACTTCACATGGTATCTAATTATAACACACACAACTGCTGAGTTGGTTCCTAAAGTCTGGTATTATAAAGAGATGGAGTGCACTTCAAAGGTGAAGAACCTGTAATTTATATCTCTTTTAGAATTGCTGTGTTATTCAGACTTGTCTGTTGCCTGCAACATGCAATTAAATTAATAGCTACATTATTTATAGATACATTACTTTTCTTCATTAGTCTGTTATAAACAGTTGTAACCCGGGAAAATATACTATGCTGAAGATTTGTTTTGGCTTAACTAGACTGTTAATAATTAACAATATTGTAATGAATATAAACATTAAATTAGAAATGCATCAAAATTCAAGCATTATTGCATCAAAAAATGGAAATCAATCTATATTAAATTATAAATATTTGAAGGTGTTGAAAGCAGTCTAATTGCTGGTAAATAAGTCAGAGGGTTTTTTAATTACTCATAAGAAATAATTGAGATTTATTCCGCAGGGAAAGATTATTCCTTCTGTTATTGGGGCATTGGCAGAACTTCCACAAATATGCATAGTCAATCCGCTTTCCAATATATCCTGTGAAACACTTTGAGGCATCGCAACGACTTGGTAAGATGCTATATCAAATACAAGGATTATTATATAATAACCCTTGTTGACGCCTTCGGTACTTCCCGGCCGGACCGTTCTAATGCCCTCATCACTGATCTTCCGAGCTCTACTATAGACAAAATTCAACTAATTTAAAATTCTGCCACCCAGGGACTCATCCACAAAAAACTCCACATCCCCATCATACCATGCCAGGCTCCACTGGCTCCCAATAACCGAATGGATTGATTTCAAGATCCTCTTACTTGTTTTCACATCCATTCATGCCCTCAAACCTCCCTACCTATCTAATCAGATTCCACCATTGTCAAGCTCTCTGGGATGCTACCCTATTGAAGGGCAAGAGCAATAGTGAAGGGCAAGTTGTTGTTGTTGTTATGCAGTGTGGCCCAGAATTTCACCTTGTCTTAGCTTTGAAGACCATTTTGTTTTAAAATGAAGGGTTTCAACAAATTATAAAGAATGATTCAATTCAGTCCTTATTTGGATGCCACTGTTTTCAATAACTGTGAAAACTCGGCTTTCAGACCAAGATTGAATTTCAGAATTTTTCCAGAAATTTAAGACAAATTAAACTTACAAGGCACAGTCTGGGGACTAAAAAAAATGTGTGACCAAAAATAGTGTTGAAGCCTGGCAGCTGTGTGTCAGCCTAGCTCTGTTGATTATACTCTTGCTTCTGAATTAGAACATTTGTGGGTTCAAGCCGCAAGTCAAACTAATATACTGTATGCTGACACACCAATGCAGTGCTGGGGTGTGCTACATTGCTGGATGTGCCATTTGTCAGATGACAACAATAACAAAATTACATTTGAGGAGCGCTTTTCATGTCAGGAGGACATCCCAAAGTGCTGGGACCCATTACCCCAAGATCCCATTAGACTTTTGGGGTCGATGCTAAGTAGTCCAGAGGCACTACTTGAAAGGAGAAGGGAGTTTGGCCTGATATCCTGGACAGCAATTCCCTATAAAAATTGGTCATTCACCAAATGTAGGGCATCTTTGTGCCCAAGTTGTCTGCTACAATATCTAAAAATACAGTCACTGTACTTAACAGTAAAATCCTTTGAAGGTTTGAGATGTATTGGCAACGTGATAAAGTGCTACGTCAAATGCAAGGATTATTATTATTATTATTATTTAAACTATTCCACGCACCTGATACCAAGTAGGCAATTGTGCTGTGACGGTCATTAATTACCAAGCAATAATCAGCATCTATTCAAGTATTAAATGCAAAATCCACTGACTTTACACTCCTGCTTATTTGAAAATGAAGCAAACCAGCAAGGTTTTTAATTTGCTTAGATGTGTAGGTTGAAGAAATTGTACTCAGGAGATCAGCACCACATTTAAACGCATATCAGGAAGTAGCACCATCATCTACACCAGCTGTCTATGTGCTAAAGCACCAGATGTTGGTAGGTTTAGACCACCAGCAAAAGAACCACAGCTGAGAAATCTATCACTCACACCTCTTCAAAACAATAGAATTCAATGTTTTCATTGTGTAATCTTTTGGATTTGCCACAGCATTATTTGCATTCGAAAAACTCATAAAGTTTGTACCATATGTCCTAATCGAAGGAAATCTACTAAAACATTGAGCGGATCAATTATATTTGTCTTCAGTGTAGGTACAGCCATCTGCTTGTGTGTGTTGAGGACCCTGAGTCTATGCAAACTGAGACTGAGGAGAAGGACACATACAGTGAGTGAGATAGGCAGCATTAACCTTTGAAAAATAAATCAAAGGCTTTTTCCAGGATTTTTTTTTTGCAACCATACAAAACATCAAAAGTCTAAATGTCACCAGCAGAGCACTGTATGGATTGCAAAGTAGGAAAAAGACTAATAATTTATCATATCTGTTACATCTGACAGGACCTGCACAGCTTTAAGCAGTTTTTGATATGTATTACAATGGTCCTTTTGAAGTAAATATAATGTAGCAAATGGCTACAGGAAGTTTCCTTCAGTTTTCAAACATCTACCTTCTGGTGTTGAGCAAACCTAATATGGATCAGACATTCTTCAAGTAATATATTAATTTACCAATAGATTTGTACCCCCTCCAAGCTGGGTGGCCAAGTAACTCAAGTGTAAATTTGCTTTATTCTCAACATGATTACCCGTTTGAGTTACAATGGTATTTGTCACTCCAGTATGTGCAACTTGGTCAGGCGTAGTTCTGTTCACCCGTGGGCTTAGCTTCATCGGGGAGAGGAGGTGGAGACAATCTGGCATTTTAGCCTTTCCTGTTTGAGAAAAAGCTTCAGTGAGCTGCAAAGAAGCATCATCACTGGTGGATCAGGAGGAAAGCCTGAGGCCTGAGGGTTCCGGCTTTTCTAACTGGAGAACGAATATGGGTGCCAAAGGAGGGAATTCTGCACTGAGCAATAAAGTGTCAGTCTGTCTCAGTTGACAGCACTCTTACCTGAGTTGTGCATTCAAAAGCCATGTCTTATACTAGGAATTTGAGCTTGTAGGTTAGGCTGACAGTTCAATATAGTGCTGGTGGTGTGCTGTATTTTTGAAAGATGCCATCCTTCGGATTAGATATTCAACTGAAACCCTGTTTGTAGGTCTTATGGTGGGTTTCAAAAGTAGGAAGAGAAGGAATGAGTCAGAGGGACGCTTGGATGGAGTTCCAAGGAGCATTACGGAATTGGAGCAAGATGAGTTAAATTTTCCCCAACATGTGGAGTCCTGTAGCTCAGTGGTTACAGAACTTGGCCTCATAAGCGAGAGACCTGGGTTCGATTCCAGGCAAGGTAGAATCTTGGGCAGTTTTCTTACTCCACAGGCCTAATAATAATCCCTAAAAAAAATTATAATTTGGTCACCCAATTCACCATTGTTTGTGGATACTCTTGAGCACAATTGACTACCACGTGTCGCCCACAAATATCAGTCAATTCACTTCACAGTATATTCTGTGAAGCGCTTTGAGACATCCGGAAGATGTGGAAAGCATTATATCCAATGTAAGGATTATTATTATATTATTAATAGTGAGGTGGATCAGTGGGGGACATGAAGCAGGCCAGTATTAAGAAGTATTGAAAAAAGGCTTCCTGAGAGTGCAGGAGACTGGTAGGTCAGTCTCCACTCTGTCATGAGTTCTAGAAACACCTACATCTGCAAGTGTAGTAGTTGACTAGATGGATTCTTGCAGGTGAACAGTTCATGCTGAAAACCGGAAATAACAGAAGCAGTGACTTGGCAACTGCAAAAAGGCATGACCGGTCATTTTTTCAGTCTATAATAATAAATTATTTATAATAAAGAAAAGAATGTTTCCCAGTGTCCTTGTCAATGATCTCACAAATAAAATTTGCCATTTATATATATCTGAAGTAATGGAGAGGGTTGATGTGCAGTTGATGTAGTTTATATGGACTTTTAGAAGGACACATAAGAGAATTGTAAGCAAAATAGAAGACCATGGTATTACAGGGACAGTGGCATCATGGATACAAAACTGTCTGGTAGACTGAAAGCAGAGACTGGTGGTGAACAGTTGTTTTTCTGACTGGAGGGAAGTGTGCAGTGGTGTCCCCAAGAGGTGATATTGGGACCACTGCTGTCTTTGATCTATATAAATAACCTCAATATAGGTATACGGAATACAAATTCTAGGTTTGAAGATGATACTAAGCTAGGAAAAGTAGTAAATCATGAGGAGGATAGTAGCCAGACTCCACCACTGCCTCATCCCTCAGGCTGCCGAAACACTAGTCCACGCATTCATCACATCAAGGCTCGACTATGGAAACTCCCTCCTCGTCAGACTTCCTGGTTCTTCCCTTCACAAGCTGCAGATCATCCAGAACTCTGCAGCTCATGTCCTCACCCACACCAAGCTCCACGACCACATCACTCCCACCCTCACCTGGCTCCATTAGCTCCCCATCAAATTCAAGATCCTCATCCTCACTTTCAAGGCCTTGTCCCCCGTTCCCCCTCCCCACCACCACACTTCTCTGACCTGCTGTCCCCCTATGAACCTCCCTGCCCCTTCCATTCAGCGGGCTCCAGCCTGCTCCATGTCCCCCGACTGACTAGCCCTACCATCGCATCTGGGCTTTTAGCCTCTCTGCGCCTACACTCTGGAACTCCATCCCACAGTCCCTTCAAATTGTTCCCTCCATCACCTCCTGCAAAGCCGGTCGCAAGACCCTCCTCTTCAACCGTGCCGTCTGCTACCCTCCCAACTCTCTCCTACCCTCCCCTCTGCCCTGCCCCTCTCCCTTGCTCGGGTCCCAACCTGACTGTTCAGCGCCTTGGGATGTCCTCCTGACGTGAAAAACGCTCTATAAATGTAATTTTGTTGTTGTATAGACTGCAAGAGGATATAGCCTCTTGATGTTATAAATATAAAATGGGCAAATATGTAGCAGATTAAGTTTAATGTGCAGAAATGTGCATTTTGGATGGAAGAATGAGGAGATGGTACAATCTTAAAGGAGGTACAGAAACAGAAAGACTTGGGAGTTCATATAAGAAAATGTTTGAAGGTGGCAGCAGAGGCGTTTTTAAGACTTCAAACAACTCGGCGCAATTTTCTTAGAGAGCCCATCACTGACAGTAAGTTTAATAAGTGCGCAATTTTATTTTATGCAAAAATTAACTTTCGGTGGGTGTGATGCCTTTTTAGGCAGACCGCCTGCTCTGCCGGGCTGAGGAGAGCTCTGGTTTTCGCTATATTTAACAAAAGACAAGAGCACAGCACACTCAAATCCTCCCATTTCGATGATTTTTTACAATACTTTGAGGGCCCGCAATATGAGGGGCCTGTCAGTGCATTGCACCGATTGCACGAATGTTAAAAACACCTCTGGGTGGTAGCACAGCAAGATAAAGCTGTCAAAAAAGCATATGAGATACTAAACTTTATAAATAGGGGCATAGAATACAAAAGTCAGGAAATTATAATGAGCCTTTATAAAGCACTAGTTAGGCCTCAGACAGAGTACTGTGATCAGTTCTCGGCACCATATTTCAGGATGTCAAGGCATTGAAGAGGGTACAAATGAGATTTACCAGAATGGTACCAGGAATGAGAAACTTCAATTATCAGGGTAGAGAAGCAAAGATTATTCTCCTTGGAGGAGAGAAAGTTAAGGTGAGACTTAATAGAAGTTTTCAAAATTATTAGTGGATTCAATAGGGTGAACAAGGAGAATCTATATCCATTGGTAGGTAGGTTGGTAACCCGAGGATACCAATTTAAAATATAATAATAGTCCTTGCATTTGATATAGCGCTTTCCACATCTTATCAACATCCCAAAGCGCTTCACAGAATATACTGCAAAGTGAATTGACTGTATATATTTGTGGGCGAATCGCGGCAGCCAATTGCACACAGCAGTGTCCCACACACAGTCGTGGATTGAGATGACCAATTTTATTATTGTGTTTTTTTTGTAGGGATTATTATTAGGCGTGTGGAGTAAGGAAACTTGCCCAAGGTTTCGCCCTGACCTGCCTGGATTCGAACACAGGTCTCCCCAGCTTGGTTTCCCCAGCTTGCAAGACAAGTACTCTAACCACTGAGCCACAGGAGCTCCACAAAAATAGTTGCTCAAAGAAACAGAGGGGAGGTAAGAAGCAATGTTTTCACACAGCGAGTTGTTTGGATCTGGAATGCATTGCCTGAAAAGTTGGTGGAAGCCAAATCGATAATAACTTTTAAGAGAGAAGTAGATAATTATTTGGGAAGGACAAGTTTGCAGGGCTCTGGGGAGAGAGCGAGCAAGTGAGATTGATTTGCAAAGAGCCAGCACAGGCACGATAGGCCAAGTGGCCTCCTTTTGTTCTGTATAATTCTATGATTCTCTGAAGTTATGGCTGTTTGTGGGACATCCCTGTGAGCAAATGGGCTGCTGCATTTCCTACAAATACACAGTAAATCTTGTGAAGCACTTGTGGGATGTTCTTCCAACATGAAAGGTGCCTTACTAAATGCAATGATTATTATTATTACTATGGTTATTATTAAAGCGGGATCCAATTTTACAGACACAAAACATGATGTTATAATGAGTTTGGCAAACTCCTACCACTATACACCAATTAAAATGGCTAATACGAATGGAAAGTCCAGCTTTTAGTATTCAAGTAGCCCAAGGCTTGATCTATCAGCCACACACTACTCATTCAGCTGAATTTTTTAAAACAAATAATATAGATTGAAATGTTTGCTAGTTCAGTTACATTTCACGCTTTGTGACATTTCAGCATGAAAAATGCATTGAATTAAAGCAAGGCCTGGGGTGTAACTGTAGATTTACAGCATCAATTTGGCTTAAGACAGTCTGGACTTGCTTCAGACTTACACCAGCTGTAGTGTAACTGGTGCCAGTGTGACAGGAACTTCAAATGTTAAAGTTCTGAAAGTCCTACTGGCTTGTCACTAACATTTTTTTATACCTTGCCAATTTGTTCTCTTCCAATATTCTCCCCTCCTCATCCTATCCTGAAGACAATTAGTTCCAAATCAGAAAAATGGGATGGCCTCAAACAAAGAGAGTAGGTAACACATTTATATAATATCATATGTAGATATAGTATTGGGCTGATGTTAACTGAATGTCTTTGAAATGAAACAATATTTGGTCGGTTAGCTGAGTCTTTGTAAAAATATCTCGCACATCTCACTAAGCTTTTAAAATTGGTTATTGGTCCAAATGGCTCTACTCAACAGTGGATGAAAGTAATCAAGGAGCATGGGTATATCAGCCACTAATGTGAAAAAATAATTAGTCCGGGCATTATTTAGTGAAGTTACATCTGGTGTGATATGTCTGGGTACCGAGAATTTCTATGAAAGATATAATTGTCTCTTTGGAGAAAAGTTTGCTGATGTAACTAGTCTTGATCCGTGACAGCATCAAATGTAATGTGAAAATACAGTAATCAGTTTTCATCCTGACTGATGTCTTATGAGGATTACAGGTGTTCGGCACATCAGTCTCCTTGGTAACAAGGACAAATTATTGTCTGAGCAAGGCAATCATCTCAAGTGACTGGAGAGCATTTGAAAAGTAGTCTGAGTCACCCAACTTGTAGGTACTCAGACTCCTGTCCTTTCATTTCTCTTTGATTGTCCTCTGCTGCTACTTGTCATGGTTCACCGGAAGGAGACTCATAGAGTCAGGAACTAACTAAGCACTTCACTGAGCAGTGCCAGTAAGTACAGGGAATCAGCATCAATAGCAATGTCAGTATCTGAAACAATAGATCACATTAATACATTGATATTCCATCTCAAAGACATTGAAGTATATTTTGCAATGATAATCCTCGCTTTTGATTTCGCTCCTTATCATGTCCTCAAAGTGTCTCAAATGCTTCAAAGCACTTTACAGGATTTATTGTAGAGTATATTATAGCGACTGTATATTTTGTAGGGAAACATGGCATCCAATTTGTAAAGTTCCACCAATAGCCACAAAATTAATTATTAATTAGATTTGGAGGATTATTGGTCAGGACAAAGGAAGAAACTCTTTGTCACTTGCAAATAGTAGCATGACAAATTTAGTGACAAATTGGCCTGGTTTTCCCACGATCCTTTTCTACTTCATGCTTTTGTTTCATTTGCTCTTTCTTAATTATCCTTTACATATAGCCTGACCTTAAAACAACACAAATAAGTAACTCTTTTATTCTCTGTTCTCAACAATCCAACACTCCAACCATAAACCCACCTGGCGTTCAAGCCCCATCTCAAGATCCTCCTCTTTGACTAAAATCCCTGATTGTTCAGTGCATTGGGATGTTTTGCCAACATGAAAGACACTATACAAATGTACAGTAGAAGCACATTTATCCGTGACCCGATTAACCGGATTGCTCGACCCCCTCCTGGGGAAATTCCCCATTCAGCAATTGCAAGTATGCTCAATTTGCGCATGCACGCAATGCATGTGCATGCGCACTTATTAAACGTATGAACTTGGAGGTTTTTACCAATCGGTAAAAAATGCTTTTTTAACGATTTTTTACCGAGTGTGCTTAAATCTTTATTAGTATGTAGCTGTACAATATTCTGTTACTATTTAGTATATTATTAATATAGTATGTTTTAAAATAAGCAAATTGTTTGTGTTGGGTTTTCGGCAACTTGCTGCCCGATTATCTGGCACAGTCATTTAGTCGACCCCCCCCGAGGGTGCCGGATAAACGGGCTTCTACTGTAATTGGTTGTTGTTGATGTTGGCCTGACTTGTTCACAAAGAGTGAACAGATAGACAAGATCCAGGGATAGTGTCCATTCCTCCGCTTGTAAAACAACACTTCAGCTCAGTTAGTTTAAAACTTAAGATGAAAGAATGTCTGCAATAAATTACGATGCTCTGAATTTCCTTTATTCTGTAAAATACCTGTTCTACAGTATTCACTTCACCCACATGCAGCTACACCCTAATGTACCCGTACTATCATCAATTGGTACACCTCGCCCCAGCGATCATGCTCAAAGTGGATCTCTGATGACATGCCAGCTCTGTGTTTACACTAACAGGAGAAAGAAAAAGTGAGAAATAGAGAGACTGACAAAGGCATGATGCATGATCCAACTGCTAAATCTTATGTACTGAGATGGAGTAAGGACAAAAAAAGTCTGGAGAATTTGGACGACTCGATTGTATTAGATTTCCTTGACTGATCACTTGGTTTTACATAAAGCAGTCACCATCCCTGTAACTTTGTCCCAGCATGTTTTCTGGCTTGCAATATTGCGAGTCCTGCTGCCACCCCCAAACAGTCTCTCCTTATTTACCACCATTGTCTGCTGTGTTACCACTGGAAAGTTTCCTTTGATGCCTTGTTGTTGTTCCAATCCTGTTTCAATATTCTGCACCCCACAGCTCCATTTGCAACCCTCTGCTTTAGTTAACAACAACTTGCATTTATATAGCAGTCATCATACACGTTATGTAGTGTCCAAGAAAGCATTAACGCAAAAATGAAAGCTAGTGAGTTCATTGGTAGATTGATAGATCTATTATTTACCTATTAGATCCTACTTTAAAGCTAAATGTCATGGTGGAGAGTTAAACCCAGTTTGTTGCTCCTGCATTCAAGAGGAGACACTGCCAGGTATTTAAAAATAAACAAACCCTAATTGGTGAAGGTCAAAACTTGGTATTGGATCTGTGTGAGATGCAAATTATATTACATACACACAATCAGGCTTTGTGCTAGTAGAAGCAAAGGGAATGGGAGTGGTTGGGCTAAGTGGGTGATTTAACTGTTCACATCATTAAATATTTACTTGTCCAACACAATTGTGTTTGTGCTTTGGTGCCATTCAGTACTTTCAATACTTTGATTTATTATGAATGAAGTAATAAGGTCAAAGCTGCTCATGTTTCAGTCCAGTCTCTGCCTTTGCTTTTCCCTTTGCAACATGTATACATCATCTGGAAAAAATAAACAGGGTATCAAGCTTGTCATTGTTCTCAAATATGAGCAGCAATGGCCCCAAACTTCTTGGAACATTAGTGAACTCTATTTGGTTTAGTCCAAGACCTCCAACTATGCGTGATGTGATGAGATAATATTATTGTGGGACACTCTGCTCCTTGATATTTCCCATGTCAATGACTCCTGCAGATGATCTTTCCCCCCACCCCCACTCCTAAATCCACCCCCTCCCATTACTGTTCAAATGGGTTTCTTTCGCTCAAACCCAGTAAATCAGCGATTGGAGTGGCCGGCGGTGGCTGTGGATCTGCTGCCAGAAGGATCGCAGCATTTTGGTGCAAATTCAGGTTATAATGGTTTAACTCCAGCATTGGGAGATTCATGTGAGCCACAAGCTCTCAGCAGCAACCAGTTTGTTGTCATAACCATTTGAACAAAATTTGGAGAGAGGGTGTTACCCCTGTAACAGTCATCAACAGAGACATACAATACAATGCAAACATACATTTTTACAGTATCTTTAACATAGTAAGGATGTCCCGAGGTGCTTAAAAGTACTGGCTGGGAACCTGAGCTGGAAATGGGAGCTCAGTGGGTGGAGAAGGGAATGGTGATCAATATCAGGGTCAAAGAGGAAAGGCTCAAGACAGACCTTGAACAAGGTGAAGGAGGGATCGACTTCAGGAGTGGAATGCCATCTCCAGACATCAGCAGTAGTGAAATGTCTCACAATGTAGAAATACTTCCCCACAAATATACGGTCAATTCACTTTACAGTGTATTCTGTGAAGCGCTTTGAGATGTATAGATGATGTAATAAGGTGCTATGTTGAATGCAAGAATAATTAACATCACAGGTCATAATTATCACTTGCCATTATCGCATTTTTCACCCCATAGTCAGCAACAAGTGGGCAGTGATTATAGAACATAACTGGTTGAGATTTAAACTGTCTCATGTCTTTTTGTGTACTTGACATTCCTTTAGCATGTTATGATTGCACCTGCCCTCATAGAGGAAATGAAAAATTATTAACAATTAAAAATAGATAAACTATATCTTTACAAATTTCGAAGATTAAATTGCCATTCTAGGGAGAACAGTCCATTAACGAATTCGGCTCCAGAGAGTTAATTTGCATAACAAAATAAAGTTGATCAGAAAACAAATATTCTCCTACGTCTGGAAGAAAGGTATCAACTACTGTATATATCAAGGATAAAGTCCATTGTGGATAGCATTAACAGTGTGATAATTAAAACTAGCTTACATATTTAAATTCAGAGCTTAAAATAAAACTTTACCTTATAGGTCGAAAGCTGGAAGAGAGAATTTCCACTTAGGTTTAGATTTGCAGTTATATTTGCATATAAGATTGAATTATATAATCACAGGCCATTAACAAACCAGACGGAGGGTAATACTGACTGTCATTGGATGGCACCCTATTTTACAGCAGCTAATCAATGGAACACCAGATCAGCTCCTATGTGCTCAGAGATCAATTGACAAGGTGTTCCTTATATCAAAGTGACCTTCTCAGGAATTTGGTTTGGAGTTTATAACTTTGATTTGCAAAAAATGTATGCCCCAAATAGATTTTTTTTAAAAAGTGACCTTTTTCTTACTGAGATTCCATCTAACATGAACAGACTTTGTTTATTAGCAGTCTT
The DNA here is from genome assembly GCA_035084275.1 of Hydrolagus colliei. Classification (NCBI taxonomy): domain Eukaryota; kingdom Metazoa; phylum Chordata; class Chondrichthyes; order Chimaeriformes; family Chimaeridae; genus Hydrolagus; species Hydrolagus colliei. The sequence goes on along the minus strand of CM068742.1, from coordinate 28,602,427 downwards.
TAGCTTCTATACTTGGGTTAAAGAGAAGATCTCACATCTGTGACCTCTGCATTTAATCAGTGCAAGGAGCAGTTTATTGCCTTATTATAGACTCCTGACAAAATAGGAGTTATCTCTTAAATGTAACTGGCCATTACTGTCAGTTAACAGATGAAGGTGAAACTTAGAAGGAGTTAGTGGGTTTTAACAGCATGGGATATAGCAACTGGAAAACATTGTGCTTCTAGCTCTCAGGGAGAAAATCAGTAAAACACAGCAATAAAATACAAGTGGATACTTACGGTAATGTAAAGCCAAAACCTTTACTGCAACTGTGGTAATGCCGTATTACTTTTTGTAGCAAGTGCTTAGGTTTTCTTTTTAATTTGACAAAACCCTACAATCTAATCCCGTGGGATGACCTTAAATCAATAATCTGCATAATACAGTTTAGAACTGCTGATGCCATTATACACTTGTCCATCGTGCTGGAAGAACTATAATGCAAAATACTGCAGATGCTAGAAATCTGAAACAAAAACAGAAATCGCTGGGAACACTCAGCAGGTCAGGGGGCATCTATGGAGAAAGGAAAAGTGAGTCAACATTTCGGGTCCATGACCCTTCATCAGTTCTGTTTTTGTGCTAAAAGAACTGTTGGTTATCAGCAGGCTGTCTCAAAGAAAAACCTTTGCTTTTGTGCACTATTGGTTGAAGGTACTCCTTTGCACTTTTCTCATTTTATAAGCAAGGTTCCTTGTGCAGTAGGGCATTCACACAGGTAATACACTAAATAATGATTCTCCAACAACACAGCCTTTATGTTACAGACATCTCTGAAAAAAATCATATTCAAGTTTGGAAAGGATAGTTGACGGAAGGAGATCTTGTCTGGCCGAGTATTACAGAGCTCCATTGTAGTAGTTATTAAAAGCTTTGAAGTGCGAAGGGCCTGACAGCCTTTTAGAAATGGATGAGGAAGAACTAAAAGCAGGAAGGATGATGGGATGAAACATAGATGTGTTTATTCCCTTCTCAAGCACAGGATTTGTACAGTCAGCCTTTGGCCGCAGACATCCCTCAGCTAATCCGCACTGAGTGCATTCTAATACTCCTTTATGATCCCCTGCTTCCAGATGAAAATTAAAGTGTAATTCGATAACGTCTGACACAAAGCACCTTTTCGGAATTGGGAGGGGGGAGGGGAAGAGGAGGAGGCCTAGAAACAGATTAAACAACTGTTGTATTTATATATAAATCTATTTTTTTTGCTCAGCTTTAGTGACATCTTGTTTCCTTTAATCCCTAACATCAGTTCCCGATTACTAAAAGTGTACTGCTACACAGCAGATAGGAGAAGGGACTGGCAGGAAGGTTGTGTGCTTTGTGTACAAATGGTATATACTGGAGCAGCTATAAATCTTTCATATTTCCACACAAGTCTTTGCCATTAATAAATCTGTGTCAAGCAAGGGGTTTATAAATAAGAATTGAGGTAATGGGAAACAATAAATCATTTCATTTGGAACAAAACCCAATTCCAATTGATTGGAATTTTAATGGTCCATTGTATCTCACTGACGACTACTCTGGCTTTTTTTTAACCAGTCTTTTCTATTAACAGTAATGTGGTAATGTATTGTTCAATTTATTATTGTTACACTAAGGAGAAGGGAGCGGATAACAGCAAAAAATACAATTTACTGTTACTGCAAGTCTACACTTTTCTCTGAAGCAAATTGTTTTGTTGTTTAGTGAAGAGGATAGAAATGGATTTTCCAATAGTTTCAATATAGTTCGAAACAGAAGTGAATGTTCTTGAACTATTCAAATATTAATTTATCAACTGAGATCAAACAGAGTTTATTTATGTACTTATGTATTTATGTTTATTTATTAACCAATAATTATCGAGCTCACAATCTGAAGAGTATCACTCAAACCAAAAATGAGCCATGCATAGTTAAAATATGAAACACTATAACTATCAAGATAGGTTCTGCAGTTCAATCTGGTTTCCAAAAATGGGTTAATATGAATGTCGAGAGTGGATTGATAGCCCAATCTGTTACTTATTAATACTTGCAGTATACTTTTGGGATTCAAATAGTATTTGAGACTGTCTTTGTGACAAACTGTCTCAGTTGGTTCACTCCTGCGTCGGGGTCAGGCAATCGGAGTCTTGCAGCTTAGTGGTTGGACCACTCACCTCACAAGCAAGGAGACCCAGATTTGATTATTGGGCAGGCCAAAACCTTAGGCAAGTTTCCTTACCCCACACACTTCAGTAACGTAGGAACACAGTTGTTAGTTGATTGATGGATCACTTTGAAAGGTAGTAATCCTTTTAAAAAATAAGAATTGTTTGGTCACTCAAACCATGACTATTTGTGGGGCAATGCTGTGCACAATGGGCTGCCACATTTCACCCACAAAATATACTGCCAATTCACTTTAGAGTCCCCAGTTATCCTTCCTCCCCCACAACTGGGCCCTCACCAGCACCGCTTTCATCCATCTCCACCACATTGCTCATCTCTGCTAATATCTCACCCCAACAGTGGCCAAAACCCTGGTCCATGCCTTTGTCACCTCTTGGCTGGATTACTCCAATGCCCTCCTTGCTGGTCTCCACTCCACCACCTTCCACAAAATTTGACTCATGCAAAACTCTGCCCACATTCTCACTCACAACAAACTTCATACTCCAATTACCCCAGTCCTTATCAAACTGCACTGGCTCCCTGTCACAGAGTGGATCAACTTCAAGATCCTCACTCTTGTGTTTAAATCCATCCGCTCTGCTGTACTCCCCTTTCTCCTCACAGTGTACCCGCTGCTTCTGCTCTACTGGGTCCGGCCTCCTCCTTGTCCCCCGAATCCTCCACTCCCCCATTGCCAGCCGTGCTTTCAACCACTATGCCCCAAAACGTTGGAAATCTCTCACTCAACACCTTCAACTCGTCCTCTCCTTTCCCATCTTCCGGTTGCACCTGAAGACTTTCTCTATGCTTATGGTCACCTTCCCCCTCCCCCTGGCTCGGCCACAGGCTCTGCACTGTGAACCGCTCCAAGATGCTGCCCAGTGTAGAGGGCGCTGTATAAATGCAAGATGTTGTTGTTGTTATACTTCCTGTTGAGATGCCTCAATGATGCAATAAGGCTATATTAACACGGATTAACAAGGATTATTATTGTACTTGCAGAAGGGTGTTTCTCAAGGTGTGATGGACATCAAACCCCATGATAAAATCGCCCATCTATTAATGGTTGCTTGTGGGACATGGCAAAATCACAAGGTTGCTTTGAATGAAGAAGGCCCTTCAGTCCGTCTGATATCATCCATCTAGAATATTCCCCCATCAGAGCACGAAGCTGCTTTTTAAAAAAAAACAATATATGTTGTTGCTGTGTCCAAATTGGCTTCTGTGCTTATCTACAAAATACACAGTCACTACACTTCCCAATAAATCCTGTGATAAATCAATATGAGACATCTACCTAATGTGAAAAGCACTATATGAAATGTAAAAATACAAAATTATATGACGAGGCTCCACTTCCCTACTAGAAATGCAAAGCTACATTTCCTTAGGCTCATGAATATACCTGTGTGCCTTTAATCTATAATAATAATCCTTGCATTTGATATAGCGCTTTTCACATCTTCTAGACATCTCAAAGTGCTTCACAGAATATATTGTTTAGTGAATTGATTGTACATTTGTGGGCAAAATGTGGCAGCCAAACGTGTATAGCAGTGCCCCACAAACAGTCATGGATTGAGTGACCAAAATTATTGTTGTTGTTTTTGACGGATTATCATCCCTGGAAAATCGATCCGCCAATCGACTAGCAACTGGGTTCCTACCTACAGTTAGTTAAACAGAGGTTTGTGGAACATGGAAACTTGCCCAACGTTTTGCCCTGCCCGGGAATAGAACCTGGGTCTCTCGCTTGCAAGGCGAGTGCTCTAAACATTGAGTTATAGAATTCCATACATTTGTATTTAATTAGAGATTGGGTGTGCGAACATTCCATAATTTCATCCATTCCTAAAGAATGTCAGTAGAACTAAATACCCCTTTTGACACAAAGGCTGATTTTAAACATTCTTCCCCCATTTTGAATTGCTACAGTAGGCCCCGATTTATTGTTTCGAATTTGGAGCCAGCATTTGACAGAACCAATTGAGTTAAACTTTTATACTATTAAATGGCCTTGGAACGTCCTCACGACTTGAAATGTCGGGAGGACTCTATAAATGTAATTGTATTGTTGTTTCTTTGATCCCTGATCAAACAATGATCCCTGTGATTTCTTGTTGTTTCTTGTCTGATTGGGAGCAGAAACAACAATAACAACAAAATTACATTTATAGAGCACCTTTCATGTCGGGAGGATGTCCCAAGGCGTTGAATAGAGTCATCTTCAGTTCTTATAATTATGTTGATGCTGGGTTGTTTATTATGAAGCCCAGAGGAACTGCTGCGTGAAATGATCAAATGTGGAGCAAAACTGAATTGAAAGGGTGATTTAAACAGTGCAATTGGTTACTTTGTTGAACAAGTTGGAGAAAGGCAAGCATCCCAGTTAGGCATGCCAATGAATTTAGTCACTTAGAGGATTTAATTTGTTTTAACCTGAATTCAGCAATTTGGTAATCAAAAGCGCCTTGGGACGTCCTCCCGACGTGAAAGGCGCTATATAAATGTAAATTGTTGTTGTTGTTGTTGTGTGGTTTAGGGTTAAACACTAAGAATACTATCCTATTTCTGGCACTACTGGATAGATCCTTTTTCAGCACTGCTTGTTTTAACATAATTGCAAGCCATTTTCCGCATTCATTTGAATTAAACCCAGCCATAATAGATTAGTGCACAATGACTAAACACAAATTAAACCACTAATTAATGGGTACGCTGACTGAAGTAATCCAGCCTGACATTTTTACCACTTTGTATTGCTGCAAGTCACATTTCATGTAAGGCTTCATACTTATGCTATTAGACTAATGATCAGTCATAAATCTTCCATGTGTATTCCAGTAAATATGTATGTGTGCTTTGATTGATATAACTATTGGGAATCATTAACATTCACCACAATGATGCAGAGGTATTTGGGGATTGGAAGGTAATGCAGGATTATAATGTAGGATTTTTTAAATTACCTATACTGAGGGCATCATGTACAGTTTATTTAAAACTCATGTCCATAACAACAACAAAATTACATTTGTATAACACCCTTCACGTTGGGAGTACATCCCAAGGCGCTGGACAAAAATGGAAATTGAACTCTATCCAACTGACCTTATGAATTACTGTGACTGGCACGAGGCAAAATAGCTTCTTCACACAGGCAGTTAGTAGTTCAAGATCCAAAAGATAGACAGAGCAGAGTCGCCCAGTTACTGAAAGTACCAGTCATAAGACTGCCTGGAAATATGCTCAAATCAATCTATAAACATTTATTAATTTGTTCAAAATGCTAAATTACTATTTTACATTACATACTATAAAATAATAAGAATAATCTTTAAATTTGATAAAAATAGAAAATAAAAACAATTAAATACAATAGAAAAAATGGAAAGTGTCAGTGATAATTTGAATCCGTATTCAGGATAGTACAGAAACCAAACAAGCAATCCAGCAATCAGGCAGGTCCTCTCTCACTCACTCTCAATGTTGTTCTGACCTTTACACTTGTTGTTCTCTGGTTTACCCCCTTTGACCTCCCTTGATAAACTACATTGATAAACTACACACTAGACAAATTCTGTAAATTTAACAAATGAATGAATCAGGTTTCAGGAAAGCTTCAAAGGACACATTCAATTTCAGGTGTGAATGAACTTGGCAATGAATTTAAGGCAATGTCCACAGATTATCAGCAGATTCACACCTCCATGCATTTACTTTGGAATACAATGCACTCAAAACTGTTCCCAAACATAAAGCCTCCATACAAGGGGTCTGCCCCACCAAGAGCTGCCAATGGGCCTAGCTGGCTGCGCTGTCATGAGCAGTGCCCTGGAACGTTGCAGACCTGGCTGGCTCAGGAACAACAACAAAGTTAAATTTGTATAGCGCCTTTTATTTTGGGAGGTTGTCCCAAGGCACTGAACAGACAGTATTTCAGATCCAAGCTGGGGGTCGGAATTGAGGATGGTGGTGGGCCAGGGTGGGGGGAAGGAGGTTGATCAAAAGCACGGTCAAAGATGAGGGCCTTATGATGGGTCTTGATGGAGGCAAGGGATGGGGCGAGGCAGAGGGACTATGGGATGGAGTTCCAGAGGGTGAGGGCAGAGTGGCTGAAGGCTCGCCCGCCAGCCAATGGTGAGGCGGGCGAGACGACTGTCGGCGAGAAGGCTGGAGCGCGCTGAGCAAGGTAGAGGGCAGGTTTGTAAGGGTTTAGGAGATCGCAGAGGTGGTGGGTGGGGTTCGAGACCATGAATAGCCATGAAGATGAGGTCCAGGACTGTTTGACTGTTTGATGGGAAGCCAATGGAGTCGAGCAAGGATGGTGGTGATATTGTCTATTGCGGGAGAGGAGACCGGCCACAGAATTCTTTAAAATCTGCAGCATGTGGAGGGAGTAGTTGGTGAGGCCAACAACCAGAGAGTTTGCATAGTCAAGCCTAGATGTTATGAATGCATGTATGATAGTTTCAGCAGCCTGTCATGTGAGACACTATCAGAGCTGGGCGATGTTGTGGAGGTGAGGAAAGGCAGAGCAGGTCATGACACGGATGTGGGGTAGAAAGGATAGTTGTAAGTCAAACAGGACATCAAGAACCATATCAAGTTTGCCAAGAAGGTTTCCTCAATTAAATTCCTCAATTCCAACAGTCCAAGCATATGACCTTGGAGCCAGCTCAAGACCCCACTTATCTCCCGCTCCCCCCAAAACAGTATAGTCCAAAAACACTGTGTGCGGTTGGTTGCTGCATTTCGCCCACAAAATTGAAGGAGTCCTGTGGCTCAGTAGTTGGAGCACTCTCCTCACAAGCGTGAGACAACAACAGCAAAAACAACAAAAATTGCATTGCATAGACTAGGTTTGATTCATGGCAGGGCAAAATTTTGAGCGAATTTCCTTCCTCTACACGCCTGATAATAATCCATCGAGAAAAATAAAAACCAATAATAATTTGGTCACTCAATCTACAACTGTTTGTGGGACATTGCTGTGTGCAATTGGCTGCCACATTTCGCCCACAAAATATACCATCAATTCACTTCACAGTATATTCTGTGAAGCGCTTTGAAATATCTATTTCTTATTATTATTATTATTATTATTATAATATTACGTCACATGAAGGTCTGGTGCCTGGCTGCAGAGTTGGCACAGGCAAAACATATACAAACAAACACACCTACAGCATAAATATTTTATTATAAGGCTCAATCTTCTGCAAGGATTAACTCACTATCGTTTTGGCAGATGTTTTACACTGAGCAAACAAAATTGTTCATGGAGTGAAATGACTGGATAACAAAATACTATTAAATAACAGATGGATTATGCTGTTGGAGAGGAATATCTTGTTAAGAAAAAAATCACAGTGTCTGATGCACATTTGCGAAGTGCGAGGAGGTCATGACTTCTCCTCCAAAATCCACCATATCCGCCAGCCAGCCTCCTCCTCCTGCCTCTCATTGCCCACCACCACCAGCCCCGTTCCGTCCCCTTCATCCTCCCCGTCATCAGCTCCTACCATGACCCCCTTCCTACATTCCTTCTCCCCCATCTCGCCTTCCTTCCTTTCATGCACCATCACCTCAATGACACCTACCACCTGCTGCCTCGACCACCTTCCCACCAACTTACTGGTCACCCAGCTCCCCCTCCTCTGCCTACTGCTGGCTGACATCATCAACCAGTCCCTCTCCATAGGATCAGTCCCTGCCCCCCACAAAACTGCTACCATCACCTCCCTCCTCATAAAACCTTCCCTAGATCCCTTAAACCCTAGCCACTTCCTCCCTATTTCAAATCTGCCCTTCCTTGCCAAAGCACTCGAACGTGTTGTTGCCACCAACTCCGTGCCCACCTCTCCTCCCACTCCCTCTTCGAATCCCTCCAGTCTGGTTTCCACCCAGCCCACAGTACAGAGACTGCGCTTGTGAAAGTCACAAATGATGTCCTCTCTATCTGTGACCAGGGATCCCTCTGCCTCCTTATCCTCCTGAACCTGTCCACTGCATTCAACACAGTCGACCATGCCATTCTCCTCCACCACCTGTCATTCACCTCAGTGGGACCGCATTTGCCTGGTTCGGGTCCTACCTCACAAACCGCCAGCAGCACATCTCAATAAACGGCTTTTCCTCCCGGTTACCCGGTTACCTGTGGGCTACCCCAAGATCCATCCTTGGCTCCCTCCTCTTCCTCATCTATATGCTCAATCTTGGGAACGTCAGCCGCAGACAAGGGGTACACATGTATGCAGATGCCACCCAACTCTATTTCTCCATCTCACTTTGCGACTGCCAGTCCCTGTTGTTCTGTCAGCCTGCCTGTCAGACATGAGTAGCTGGATGAGCGCAAACTTCCTGCAGCTGAATGTTGACAAGACAGAAGCCGTACTCTTTCGCTCTCTTCAAAGTGTTCAATCACACTGCTCTCACCTCCTCCACCTTCCCAACCTGCCCCTAAAACTCTCCGAACCCGTGTGCAACCTTGGTGTCAGGTTCGACCCCCAACTGCCTTTCCTCCCCCACATCCGGTCCCTCATCAGCACTGCTCTTTTCTACCTCCAACGGATCACCCGTCTCCGGCAATATCTCATTGCAAAGTGAAAACAAAGCTTCAGCGGTTCCTAAATATTATCTGATACAGACATGGGCTTACAAGCATTTCAATATCAGCTGCACGTATCGGTTATTTTTTACTTGTTCTTTGTTTAGTGGTAGCTTTTAATGTGCTTTGGGTTTCTCTCTTTCTCCTGATTAACAAACCCCCATCCCAATAAAATTGGTCACTCACTTCCCGGTTGTACGTAGGATACTACTGTATGCAAATTGGCTGCCATTTTTGCCCACAAAACGCACAGTCACTACACTTCGCAGTGTATCTTGTAAAGTGCTTTGAGACATCCTCCCAATATAAAAGATGTCTGAACAAAGATACAGATTATTTCATTCTCTATAAATCCAGCCTGATTCTCCCAGTGTTTGTACTCTGTGTAATTCCTGTCTGATTCATAGATTCATAGAATTTTACGGCACAAAAGGAGGCCATTCGGCCCATCTAGTCTGTGCCGGCTCTTTGAAAAGAGCGATTCAATCCCACTGCCCTGCCCGCTCCCCATAGCCTAATAGACCTGTTCTCCCTAAATAAAGATCTAATTCCCTTTTAAAAGTTGTTATCGAATCAGCCTCCACCACCTTTTCAGGCAATGCATTCCAGATTCGAACAACTCGCTGAGTGAAAAAAATTCTCCTCAGCTCCCCTCTACTTTGCCTTGAAACTATTTTAAATCTGTGACCACGAGTCACAGATTCGCCCACGAGTGGAAATAGTTTTTCTCTATTTGCCCTGTCGAAACCCCTCATGATCTTATAAACCTCTATTAGGTCTCTCCTCAATCTTCTCTGCTCCAGAGAGAATAACCCTAGCCTATCTAGCCTCTCCTCATAGCTGAAGTCCCTCAATCCTGGCACCATCCTAGTAAATCTTCTTTGTACCCTTTCCAATGTCTTCACATCCTTTCTGTAGTGTGGTGACCAGAATTGAACACAGTATTCCAGCTGAGGCCTCACCAAAATCTTATAGAGGTTAGTCAGCACTTCCTGACTTTTGTACTCTATACCCCTATTTATAAAGCCTAGTATCCCATATGCCTTCTTAACAGCCTTGTCTACCTGTCCTGCCACCTTCAACGAGTCACTAACACAAATCCCCAGGTCTCTCTGTTCCTTCACACCATTTAAAATTGTACTATCTAGCAGCCTATATTGCCTCCCTTCATTTCTTCTCCCAAAATGCATCACCTCACACTTCTCTGCATTAAACTTCATCTGCCATGTGTCTGCCCACTTTACCAATTTGTCTATATCCTCTTGCAGATGGCTACTATCCTCCTCACTATTTACTATTCTCCCTAACTTAGTGTCATCTGCAAACTTGGAAACTGTACTCCGTACACCCAAGTCCAGATCATTGATATAGATTACAAACAGTAGATGTAGATGATTGAACAGTTTTGCCATTGGGGCAGTTATATTGAGTTAAAATGCAGAACTGATCACTGACAAAATGCATTACATTTTATACATTAAAGGTTGAGTTAAGATGGTATCCTATGAATCAAGGTGGGACAGCAGACTCAATTGCCACCTAAACTGCTTTAGGTTCAATAATTTTCTTAAGGTTTCGGGCCTGTGGGGGAGATTAACCCTCAATGACATTCGATAGCTGAATGATCATCTTCACTCATGATAAGCATCACTTAGAGCATTTCACCTGCATGTTCCTTTGTTTTGAACTTTTCATTAAAGGCGTGAGTCACTCACATCTAGCTTATCTATTTACCTCCTTAGCCAAGAAGGGCCACAGACCACTTACTGCTGCCTCAGCTGTGATCAGCTCAGTCACCACAGACCACGGATCAAAGATGGGTCCTTTCAGATTGACTTAGCTCAGTTCCTTATTCCAATATATCCCTTCTTAATGATGCGGCATGTAATATAATAATAATAATAATAATTGATAATATGATAATAATATTATCTCACATGAAGTTATCATATGAATCACATCAATAATTCTGACGTGCCTTTGGGTTACTCCTCCCCACCCCACACTTGTAACAGGGAGAAATATTGAACTGTAACTGCATTTTTGTTTGATGTGATATCACCAGTCTAACATTAAACAGTAAAAGCCCGTTTATCCGTGACCCGATCAACCGTAACTTCCGTATAACCGGCACCTCAAAAAAAAGATCCCCATTTGAATAACCGGATCTTACCGGCACAATCGCGGTGATGCATTTAATGAGTCGATTGTCGCAGGAAAGTACTGTACGATTAGCTCTGAAAACAGTACATAGTAGCACTTCCAGGTTTTCATCTTAAAGGTGCACTATTTTTTCTCTCCCTCTCTCCTATTTCTCTCTCTCCCTCTTTTTCTTTCTCTCTCTCCCTCTCCTTCCTTCCTCTATATCTCTCTCTCTCTCTTCCATTTTCTTTCCCTTTCTCTCTGAAATATACTACTTATTGCCTGCGTAGCCTGACTGTATTGTGGGTTTATACAGTATTGGTGGGGGGGTAGGTGGGAGAAGGAGAGAGAGGCAGGGAGAGAGGCTTGGGGAGAAAGAGAGGGAAAGATGGGGCGGGGGAGAAAGAGAGAGAAGTGGGAGGGGGAGAGAGAGGTGGGGGAGAGGAGGGGAGAAAGAGAGGGGGTGAGTTGATTAATTTACATGGAAAATTAGAGGAATGGAGGGGGGTTGGGTTTGGAGCCATTGAGATGCCAGACTGACTGAGTGCGTGAGTACCCCTTTAAGAAGTAAAAAAACTCTTCCATCCGCCACTGTAGAGGTTTGCTTTGTGATTGTGAGCTGTGTTTATAGACTGTAATCAATATTTATTGCTTTATTGGTAAGTATCCATATAATATTTTGTTATTATTTAGTCTAATCAAAGTCTTCGAATTCATGATCCTCATCCTCACTTTCAAGCCCAGTCACGGCCTTGCCCCCACCTATCTCTGACCAACTGTCTCCCTATCAGCCTGCCGGCACCCTCCATTCAGCAGACTTAGGCCTGCTTCGCATCCACTGCCCTAACTGCCCAACCATCGGCGGCCGGGCTTTCAACCTCTCTGCCCCCACACTGTGGAACTCCATCCGCAGCCCCTCCGCCTTGCTTCCTCTCTTTCCTCCTTCAAGGCCAGTCTCAAGACCTTCCTCTTCGACCGCACCTTCGGCTCCCCCACTAAGTCTTCCCCTTCTCCCACTCTCCTTCCGCTTCCCCCTAGCCCGACCCCCCACCCCCAACTTGGGTCCTGACCTGACTGTTCAGCACTTTGGGAAGTCCTCCCGACGTGAAAGGCGCTATATAAGTGCAAGTTTGTTGTTGTTGTTGTTGTCTATTATTAATTTGATATGTTTAAAAAAATGTAATTACATTTTTTTGAAAGTACATTTTTTTTGTATTGGGTTTTCGGCAGCTGGCCACCCGAATATCTGGCATGTGGTTTAACCGGCATTGGCCAGGTCCCGATGGTGCTGGATAAACGGGCTTTTACTGTATACAGCATTTTTCAATTCTACTCCAGTTCAAGCAGATGTTGTGTCAAAACTGTAGCAGTAGCTAAGTTAACAAACGCATGTCTGTGTGGCTGCTGGGAGTGTGAAGCAATTAGAGGTTCAACTAGGAGAAAGTGGACAATGATAGAGCTCCAAGGCTAACTGTAGCATTCCAACTGCTTCCCTGTCTGAGATCATTTAACCAAGCACAAATCTTCCCTGAGATTAAAATCTTCCCAGATTGTAACGATCAGATGGACACAAGACAAGGCTTGACTCAAGTCAATGGCTGAAGTAAGGCTCAGTATATTAACTGAGCTAATGGGAAGTCCCTTTAGCTATCAGCTTTATTAACAGGTCGACAGTAACTCACTTTCATTACATTTATTTCTGCAGTGATGTACTCAGGTGCATTCTGACTGCCTGACCTTGAGATACAAGGCCCACATTCAGAAGCCTTCTGGCTCAACCAATTCCCTCCAAAGAGAAGAAATGTCTTTAACTAAATAAGTCAACACCTTTACTGCAGGCTGCCCTGCTAGTTTATTGATTTTCTGAGAAGGAAGGTTGTCTTATCTAACCTCCGGGTTCCAGGATTGTAATTATTTTAAGCAGATATGCAACCTTCAGTTTCTATAAGATCTTCATAAATTAATACTGAATTCAATAATTTTCCTACTTTCTGCACAATCAGAAAAGTCCTCAGCTACATAAGGTTCATTTCGAACATTTAGCAGAAAACTCGACAGCAGCTAAAGTTCTTTCAGACAGCAGACTTCCCACAAATGCAAAGGATATTTGATTGCATGCACATATCCATTTGAGCACCTTCATGAAATCCTAAGGCATATCTAGACAGGAAAAATCTCCTGCTCAATGAAAACATAGCTTGCAGGTGACAGCAAACATTTTGTACGTGAACCTCTGATATCCAGGAGTAACATGACTCCTACATTTTGATAAACACACGTATCACTTTTACACTGCTTGTTTGTCTCCAGAGGCAACTGGTATAAAAATCAATGGTTTTCTAAGTTCAGCATCTCCAAAGACTTGACTTTGAATCAGATCTCCCATTGCCTCTGCATACAGGAGCTTCAACTCCATAGTGTAGAATATTGTTGCAAGAACAAGCAGGCTAATACCATGATGGTGACACCATCAGATAAGTATTGCAATGACGTGAATATCCTCCTGACATGAAAAGCACTCCATAAATGTAATTTGGTTGTTGTTGTTGAATACGCTCACACATGCACAAAACAAACGGAAGAATATTTGTTTGCCAAGTCACGGTAGAGAAACCACAAAACGATAATCAGGCGAATCTCTCCCCACCCCACCACCATTATTTGAGCAGAAGAAATAACACCAAATATATTCCTGTGAAGTGTTTTGAGTCATTTCGATGATTTGTATCAAATGCGATGATCATTATTTATTACAAGGCTTGTTGGCTATAATGCAGCAATGTAATAATGTAAACGAGGAACAAGCATCAGATAGACTGCACATTGAAGCTTCAGTTGCAGGGCATGGGCTGTCATTGATTGTAAAATTAAAGCTTTTTTCATATATCTGTATCAAGTGTAAAACTTCAAGATTTTTCTTCCAGAATGACTGGACAGTGTATTAAGTGTAGAGAACTTAAGTTTCACCTCTGAGTTTGAATCTATCCCCAATGGATGAGATAAAAGACATTCCCTTCTTATAGCTGTGAAAATGCCACGGTAAATTGCTTCAGGCAATTTTGGAATCAAGTGCAGAGAGCTTAAGGCTATATCAAACCTAAATTACAGCTGACCTAGGAACAACTGATGGCAAAGCTGAGTGTTCACAGTGGAGATCTATTCCACTCCTTGTCACTAACTCCCTCATCGAGATGAAAAGGAAAAAGAGATCATCTTTCCACATATGCATACACACACACACAACTGAGATTACTGAATTTATTAACAGCATTTTGGGCAAATACACAAAAAAATTCAGTGTTGAATATATGCCGAAATGCATTTTCATTTAAGTGCATGAAGAAGCAGAAGAAACTAATTTTCCACTGATTTTGTTTGGGAATACATGTGCAATCTATTTAAATCCATCCTAACTAATGACCAACTAGTAACTACCCTCCTTAGGGAGGCGGGGGCGTTAAGTGTGGTCGTCCTAGGGGCTGAGCTGGCTCCAAGTTGATGTTTGGCAACAGAATGTAGGAATCAAGTCAATCCCCTTTGGTGATCTCTATAGTCCCATTTCCTGAGCCAGGCGGATCCACAGTACTGATCACAGAACAGACATCCTGGCTCATCACAGAGGGTCAGACATCACTGTGGATAAGAATTCCTACTATAACCCTGCCAATCCTTCAAGCCAAAGTCCTGATGGGATAGTCTGCACTGTCTCCTCTATTCTCCCTCAGCTGTCATACCTGCTCTGTTCCCAGTCTCAGCATGAGTGTTTGGCTGCCTTCCCTGACCTGCGCCACCCCCTCCCAAAATGCCCCCATTCCTACTTCCCTTCCTTTCATTACTCCAACTCAGTCTTTCTCTCCTCTGGCCTTCCCATCTTCTCGCCTTACTAGACTCTCCCACGCCCTCCCTCTGTTCCACCATGTGGCACTCAGCAATGCTTGTTCTAGAGCAGCAACCTTGACTGCCCCATTCCCCACCTAGACAAGCTTCACCTCCCCCACTAGGTAAGCCCCCTTCTTTCATCCACATTCTTCCCAACTCTCCAACAAACATGGCATTCGGCCCCCATCTCCCAAACTTCCATTGGTCTATCTCTCTATTCTTCTGCCTTTTTCTTTTCTTTTGAGCACCTCACTATCTACGTTCCTCCTCTCTCTCCTTCACAATTCCACCCCCTCAAACCTCCTGACTCCTTTCTCAAGGTTATCTTCCCTCTCCTCTCATCCCTGTCCCTCTGCACAAAATACCTGCTCATAATGAAGGATTTCAACCTTAATCTCAATTTCCCCTGTTCCATCTCCTCTGACTTCACCACCATCATCTCCACCCTAAATATCACCCTCCACAAAACTCTCCAACCCACAGCCATGGCCAATCCATCGACTTTGTGATCACCCATAACCTGGACATCTCTGATCTGAACCATCACAAACAAGGCCATCTCAAACCGCTTCCCCGAGCTCTCCACCATTTTCTTCTGCCCATGGAAAAAACTTCCCCACAATACCCTCACAAATGCACTCTCTTCTTTGGACCTTCTTTCCTTCAGGCATTCCACCAACAGTGATCCAGATGAAGCAATCAAACCGCTAAACCATCAGCTCTCCTAAACTTTCCCTCATTCCCTTGAAAATTAGGTCCATTTTGCCCTGGGTACAACAGTCACCTCTGTTTTCAAATCCCTTCATGCCTTTCTTTCCCACTTTCAAATCGCACCAAAATGCCTTCTTTTTTGATTAGACTGTACTGTACCTATAAGAGTCACCCGTCCCCTCCCTCTCTCCCATGCCCTGGATTGCCATGTGTTTCAGTTCCATTGTGTGAGTACTGAGTAGTAACACTGATTTCTGAGACTCTGTGAGTATTTTTTGGTACATTGTCTTGTGTACTAACTGTACAAGGGCTACCGTACTACCTTTATATCGTGTGCTACGCACTAAACCTCCTTGATTCTTACCTGCCCGGCGCGTACGAGCATCACCATGTCTGTCGTGTTCCGAGTGATTCGGTACGGATACATGGACCATAAGGAATTCACAACAACAGGGGGGAACAAACATCACGCAAAATGTAACTTTTGCAAATGTGTTGTAACTGAAACGTGTGGCACCACATCGAATTTCACACGCCAACTGCAGCGACGTCACAAAGAAAAGTAAGTTTCGTACTCATTTATGATTAGACTATACAAAAAATTAAGTGTGTGTGTGGACTTTTGTCGTAACGCGTTACTCATGAATCATGATAAATTTTATCATGTTAATAGTCTTGAAGATTTAATCTAACAAAGACTATTTTCTGAACTATGTTGGGTAGGCCTCAGTCTACAGAAAAATCCATATGGTTGGAGGAGTTGTCGCTCTCCTCCAACACAGGTGGAAGTCTCACATATAAAATACCGCTACTTGCTGAAATTGGCCTTACTAGGGCTAGATCTTAGGTCTATGTAGTAGAAATATATACGGGGACAAAAATCTAGCCCCATAGAGATATGCGTAAATAGTAGAACCCTTCGCGCTCTATATATTTATAGAAATATATACGGGGACAAAAATCTAGCCCCATGGAGATACGCGTAAAAAGTAGAGCACGAAGCGTTCTACTATCTTTGAAATGAGGACTCGAGACCGGTCTCGAGTCCGAGTCCAGGGCTTGAGTCCTACAGACCTGCAATTTTCTTCTTTGTGCGCAATGCACTGACTCATACTCGGATCAGCAACTTTCACGAGCGCTTGGTCACACACCAATATGTACAAGTACAAGCCTAGGTAAGCAATCTGCAGCTAGACTTTTTATATGGAAAAAAAATTTAAATCTCTCTCGTCGACACAAATGGGGGTTGGGGAAGAGAGAGACACGGAGAGACATATACACATACGCATACAAATGCACAAAAGCCAACCCAATCCTTCTGTCTTCAATTGGGGTTCATACATGTGCATTTCCAGTAAAATCGTGCCAGGCAGGCCTTTTCAAATACATTTGCCAAACAAGGTTTAGATTTATAAATCTAGATGGATTTGGAGATCATAGAATTGTACAGCACAGAAGGAGGCCATTCACACAATCGTGAGACATCTAGAAGACGTGAAAAGCGCTATATCAAATGCAAGAATTATTCTTCTTATTATTATTATCATGCCTGTGCCATGTGAATCCTTGCTTCTCCAAATTAAAGGTTAGACTCGATTATTGCTTCTTAAAGTTTGCCCACAGTCGGATATCTTCTGGGTTGACTTTATAAATCTGCTTCAGACAGAGGAAGGATGTCAGTGGGAGAGATAAGACAGGGAGCAGAGTGACGGACAGAAAGGAAAGGAGAATGGAATTAGAAAATACACCAATTTAGGGGATTCGTAAGAGGAATTCACTGAATTTTCGTCCACCAGTTTGAATAAAAGCGTATACCACAAGCCAGCCAAGTTACTAGTTCCAAGTCAGCTTTAAACTGCAAAGTCACTAAACTGCAGTCAGACGTTTGAGCTAGAATTTTTTAGTTAGGCAAACTTATCAATTTGAAGCACTTCGAAAGACAAATTTAATAAGGCACAGGTTACTGCGGAACTACTGCTTAACTGCATGTTTGGAGAGGATTAACATCAACTTTCTAGACACTTGTTTTTCATGCCCGACCACATTACCTTCCTCAAATTAATGAAGGCATATTACTGTCTTAGCATTTTGTGAATCTTCATTTCAGTGAATATCAGTGCAACGGCTTTATCAGACAAGTGACTGACGACTTGAGAAGTCAATATTCCTTGTACTTCAGGGACTAAAAATATAATTTTAATTTGTTCTTGAACCAAACCATTAAGCACTTCAACTTCGGGATAATGAGTCAATTTATTGCATAAAACCATGAAGTAAGAACCCAACCCTTGTAAACAAAGAGTAGCAAGCAATATACATCAAAAAAAGGTATAAGACTGAAATTCTAGTATGTATAAGTTGGTGATGGGTGGGCGTGAATTTTTACATGGAGGACTCGGACTCGGACATTGAGGACTCGGACTCGGACATTAAAAAGTGGCAGGGACTCGGACTCGGACACCAGGGACTCGGACTCGGATGAGGAGGACTCGACTACAGCCCTGTTGCTCACACCCAATCCTGCTCACACCAAGCCCTGTTCACAGCCAATCCCTACATATGCGCACCTGCAATGTACTGGAGTCCTGGAGAGTGACCTGAGGCAGGAACCTTGACTACTACTTTTCTCACTAATCTAGTGGTTGCTGCTACCTCTGCTGAGATGAATCAATTCAGCACAGACCACGATTTCAGCCTGAGATCTTTAGACCTAAACGACCATGTATCACACCAGGCAGCCGTTTTAACCAGCCGAGCTACTGAGAGAGCACTCATTGAATTTTCGCCAACTTCTCTGTGCAACTTGCATCCAGCCATGTAAACCCCTATTACCACATGCCATGCAGTTAAAGAGTACAGATGTTACTGGAGTCAGGCTCACTAACACAACTGCTTGGCAAGTGACACACAAGGCCACAGATTTCTGTTTACTTGAATTCTTATTTGAATTTGAAAACAGAAGTTAAGAAAAGGTGAGAAAATGAATGCTCAGCTTTTCTTGGCTGCACAAGGCCTTTTGGTGATATTCTGGAGTATGATTTATTATGGTGGTAGAACTATAATTATAGTATTGTATTACTCGTACACCAATATGAAAACTCCATAGTAATTTGTTAAGCTTGAGGCAACTTGTACTGTTGTTGATAGAAATGTATGGTAGATTTTAATAATTATGTTAAGTGGTTTGATTTTTTTTAATGAATGCTTAGTCTATGATAGCCTGTGTAACTCAATACCGCAGACATTTAGTTGACAGAACAAGCAGTTGCTCGATGGGGAAGATTTCTGTCTCCGTCCTGTCATTAAACTATTAATTTAGTCTTCTGAAGTCTGTGGGAGGCTTTTCTTTTTTCAACAATATAGTCAGGGCCAGTTTATTCTAAGTACAGTATATTTATCTTACATTTTTAATGGATGTTCTGAGCTTCGAAAAGCAGTGGCATTTCAAAATTCTAATTTTATTTCATTTGCTGTGTGTTTTATGACATGCACTATTATAAATAAAATCAGATTTTTAAAAATTTTAGTTGCTCGATGGGGAAGATTTTATCTGAGTCCTACCTGTGAAAGATAATTGTAAAAGTTCCGTGTAATGAAATGAACATTTTGTGTGATGTGGGTTCAGTGAGGTGGTTTCATGTTAGATGTTTGGAGAAATACAAACAAGATAGTAGGCAACATCAACATCTGTGCGCAATTGACTGCAGTGTTTCGCCCACAAATATGCAGTCAATTCACTTTACAGTACTGTATATTCTGTGAAGTGCTTTGAGACGTCGATAAGATGTGAAAAGCGCTAGTTCAAATGCAAGAATTATTATAATTAATGACCATGTTTTGAAGAAATTTCTAGTTTGCACACACTCTGACCTGACATTATAATTGATAAATTTTGTGGTAATATTTAAAGTCATTTATTAACTGACCATTTTTCCATTCACTTCTGTATTATTTATCCTGGAGAGTGACATATTGGAACACAGCTCTCTCACCTCTGGGACACAGAAGGTTATGAGCTCACAGCCTAAGCTATCACTCCAGTGCAGGGCTACATAATAGGAGATGCTGCCCTTCAGGTGAGACTTTAAATCAACAGTTGATGTTCAAGTAGCATTAAAGATTCCTTGATATTCCTGCCCAAAAGCCCCTCAGATAAATTGATTGTTCACCTTATGTTTGTAGGACAATGCTGTGTGGAAATTCACTGCCGCATATACTTATAGCTGCATAGTTATTACACTTTATAGCAAATGCCTATGAAGGATTTTGAGATGTTTTAACAGTATAGTCACTATATCAAATACAAAGATTATTATTATCCATTTATTCAATTGAGGTCTAATTTAATTAGTCATAGATATCCTGAGTTCAATGTATAGGCCAAACTTTCCACACTTAGCTGTAGCAAAATTAGCTCAGCAACTAGCACTGTGAGCATATTTAGTCATTTTTAAAATGCATTACAACATTTATACAGCTCACCTTTTTATTTCCTAATTTAATATCCATCTGCCCTTTTCAGTTTGTTTTTATGTTAGTTTGGCTTCTACTAATTGTTTTTATGGGCCAGTGTAACACAGGACCAAGGTAATATCAGAAATGTGACTGTCAATGCAGATTATGATATAAAGACTCAGTGGTAATTAACTCAGTGCAAACTCTTTGAACTGCCACAGGGCTAATGTGGAGTGATGTAGATTGCATATGGAGCGATATAAAATTCATACAAGATTTATGTGGAGTTATATAGGATCCAATGTGGAGTCCAATAGCTCAGTGGTTAGAACACTCGCCTTGAAGTGAGAGACCTGGGTTTGATTGCATGCAGGGTAAAACCTTGGGCAAGTTCCACACACCTAATAACAATCTCTAAACAAAAATTGGTCATTTCAATCCACAACTGTGTTTCAACAACAAATATAATCAATTCACTTTACAGTATATCCTGTGAAGCGCTTTGAGATGTCTAGAAGACATGAAAGTGCGATATCGAATGCAAGGATTATTATTTTTATTAATGTGGAGTGAGGTAAGACTAATGTAGAGCGATATAATATTCATGTCACGTGATGTGTTTCCTAAACACAAAATGCCTGTCCTCAAATGAAGGGGAAACTTTTATAAAGTAATATTATTAAGCTCTCGTCCAATGTGAAACATATCAGAAAGGTCGCTGATAGCTGATCACAGCTGAGGTAGTAGTGGGTTTTCAGAAGCCTTGTGCTAAGCAGAAGCACCTTCTACCCAAGTTATAAACCTCAGCCTGATCAAGCACCTTCATAAATGGAAGAAGATTCAAAAGGCAATCTGCACAAGATAACAATAATTTTTGCATTTGATATAGCACCTTATCACAACATTGAGATGTCTCAAAGCACTTCATAGGATTTTCTGTGAAGTGTCTGACAATGTATTTCTAGGTAAACATAGCAGCTGGTTCACAAGCAGTAACACCCCACAAACAGCATTTTGTGGATGACCAATGTTATCTGGAGAGTTGTTGACCAGCCGACTGTCAGAAACTCTCTTTTCTTTTCAAATAATGACATGGGATCTTTAACATCAACCTGAAGAGAAAGACAGGACCTCGGTTTGACGCCTCATCCAAAGGATGACACCTCTTACACTATTGGAGTGTTATTTATAAATAAAAATCCTTGCATTTGATATAGTGCCTTATTAAGTCTTCGAGGTGTCTCAAAGCGCTTCACAGAATATACTCTAAAGTGAATTGACTATATATTTTGTGGGCAAAATGCGACATTTAATTGAGCACAGCAGTGTCCCACAAGCGGTCGTGGATTGAAGTGACCAAATTATTATTTTTTAAAAGAATTATTACCCCAAGGAAAAGCGATCCACCAATGGACTAACAACCGGGTTCCTACTTACTGCTCAGTAAACAGAAGCGTGTGGAGTAAGGAAAATTGCCCAACATTTCGCCTTGCCAGGAATCGAGCCCAGGTCTCTCGCTTACGAGGGCTCTAACCACTGAGCTGCAGGATTTCAGTTAGTCTAAACTGTGAGTTCAAAGTCCCCAAATGGGGCTTGAACCCACAGTCTTTTGACTTAAAGACGAGAGTGCTACTAAGAGAGCCAAGCTGACACACTGATAAATGAACATTAGGAGTCTTAACCAGTCAATGGCCAATGTTATTGGTCTGAATTCAAATATTCATCAAGCTAGAGGAGGCGTACACTCCAATTCCACCATGAAAGGCCAAAGAGATTAGTAGCAGAATTAAAGATCAATTGCTGTAACAGAAAATCAAACAGCAAATGTACCACAAAATGCTATACTTTATCCAAGATTCCACTGGCATGAGGCATATTACTGAAACTGGCATACATTATTCGTTCATCTAAATACAGAAATCTACAGAGCATAAGGAGGCCATTCAACCCATCGAGTCAATTCCAGCTCACAGAGCAAAGGAGATCACTTCAGTCTCACCGCCCACCTTATCCCTATACCCGTTTCAGAACTGGCAAGCATTGGTTTATCAAGAAACTGTCATGCAGGCAATCGTTTCATGTATGTGAATGATGAGACCAATTTACACAAAGCACAGGAGGCGTTTTTTTTAATGTAAACTAAAACCGCTTGGAGTCTACATGATGTTTAGGTTGATTTATCAGGTAGTGAAACCCACACCCTACGTCCCTTCACCCATCCTTCCAATTGAAGAGGTCACAGGGCAAACACACGCGAGGTTCCCTCAAACAGTGCACCCACACAATTGCAATCAGGATGGGAGAGCATCTGTAGCAAGCTGGAAATGTTGCATCCTGAATAGAAACATTATTTTTGCTCAGCCAAAAGCTGTCATCACTTTTCCAGAACGAAAGGTTATGCAGCTTTGACAAAAGATGCAGACATTGGTAAGTACTGCCTGTGGAGCTCAGGCAAATGCGATCCCTTTTAAACGTTAGCTTGTGTTCCCCTATTTATACCTGAGGGACCTAATAGTACAGATGTAATGCGGCCTAACCTGTTTGTTTAAGTGAGATCTTTTCACGTTAAGGCCTTCCAGCACTGATTTAAACCAACTGAACTAAATCAACAGTTACCTTGAACCAGAGCCTTGGAGAGCAATTACAGTCATTGCTTGGGTTTTGAACCTAATATGCTCTGTCAGTCTGAATGACTTGTGTTTGTTGTACCACAGTCTCATTTCCTGGGCAAAAAGTTGTGAAATCTGATGCAGCACTGAGAGAAAGATAGAGAGAAAGAGAAAATTGCAAGATTAAAAATATTTGACCTCAGTGCATTTGCAAGTATGAAAGTACATATGTCTAAACGACCATTATGGTTAGTAGTACAAAGTTATATTGATTTTGGCAGCTGAAGTTTCCCCACATCTCAAAGCCACATGAATGGTTTCCAATTTCAGCCAAAAAATGTTTTCCACATGCTTTAGTGTGGGCTGGTTTACAAAGCAGATTCTTGTGGAGACAGTGGCCAAGGGTTTCATAAAGAGCAGCCTTCTTTCGGATCTAGGAAACCACAACAGACACATTTCTAAAGCAATCTAATTATCCGCTTGAATATTTTTCCAGATGTATCCAATGTCTAAAAATATTATAATGAAAAAGGCATTATTAAGTGCTACGGACCGCATCAGTCATATAAAAAGGGGGCTGTGTTTGTCCTGAGGAAAAGTTAAGATGTTTTACTTGTCGCATTTTTGAAAGCAGGCCTGAAATAGTTTTGAAACGCCCTCAGGAATGGTTATTACCAGTGGTTGATAAATAAATGGAGACTGTTTGAGTCTCGCTTCCAAATACCTGAGCACATACTCTAAGCAAAAACAAATACAGGTTATTGATTCTAGAGCAGGCAAGTCAGTCTCTCGGGTCAAGCCAATTCTGACTTTCCAGTTGCCAGTAACTTGTTCTCTTTGTAAGTAGGAGGCAGTCCCAGAGGAGACAGCAATATCATATTTTTTATGTCCATGTTAGTCTCTTGTATCAAAAAAAATTGTTGGAGAGCTGACTTACGCTACCCCACGATGATTCCCACTTTATGATCTGCTAAGTCAGCCCAGTTAGATCTGTCAGCCCTCTGCTCTGATAACTGAGTTCCCGGGTGGAGTAATTTAACCAAATTGCCAGCGGAACCACTGCTTCTACAGACAAAACACTTGACAAAAAAGGAGCCTGCCTGCAGTAAAATGTGATCCTAAAGTGAAATACAATACCTAAACTGGCAAATGTAAGCTCTGTATGCGACTCGGTCTAATTACTGGATTTTCTTACCCCATTTATTTTCTACTGTTGACAATTTTCTGCCTTCCTCTCTTCCATGAAAAAACTTTCCAAATCCTTCAGACCCTCTGGCTGGGTCTGGGCTCCATGGGTGCTGGGTGACCTTTGGCACATCGATCACTTGTCCAAATCACCACTTGTTAGGAACAATGAGATAAGCAAAAGGTCTTCAGCATTGAAAAAAGCCCTGTCTCAAAGTGGATTTTTATTGAGATAATAAACGAGAGAAAATTAACCCAGAACAATACTTTCAAATGCACTAAAGTAGCAAGACAAGAGTGCGCAGGTTGTGAAGACACCATTTAGGAGCAGGGACCATAAAGTATTTCTTTACATGGAGGTTAATTAACAGATTCAGTCAGCTACCTCCTATAAAAGCACCTACTTTAATATTACTCACTCAAGTTAGTTTATTAACAGATATGTAATTGTGAACAGCAATGATTTCACAAATCTGGAACAAGGAATAATAGGTAGGCTGTTGCAGCAAACATTTAACTTTTACATTAACAGAATCATTTCACTGCTAGAAGTTCATTTATGTTTATTTCTACATTAAAGACTCATTGTCTAGGCTAACACTTTAGTAATGGTGAAACACAGCATTGTTAAGGTGTCATCTCTTGGATGAAACAATGCAATTTATTTTGCCCCTTTACATGTCAGGAGGACATCTCAAAGAACTTAACATTGTTGCTTGTACACCCAAACTGTAGGTAGGAACTGAAGGAGCTAGAGAGAGGAAAGACGATTGAAGGAGCAGTCAAAGAGACGAACCATAAGGTGATAAACTGAGGTAGGTTGTTCTTTAAGCAGACATTTAAGATCTGAAGAATCATCTGCTACTACAACTGTGAGACAGTAAAGACAAGGTGCTTTATTCTGGTTGCATTAGGAAATAATCCTTTGTTTCAAATTGAACATGGCTGTTTATTGACTTCTACAAAAGGCTGCCAAATGTGCCTACAAAAGCAGTCACTAAACTTGATGGAAACTTACTTTAAAATACTTGAAGAATGTTTTGATGTGAGGAGTGTTGCAAAAATGCAAGTGTGATAATGGTCTCGATCACTGGTCAGCGCTTCTACATTGGTGGTGCAAAGAAAGACAGCCAGTTCCACCTGTCATGCAAACTGTACCACAGGTGTAGTCTATTCATCCAGTTGCCCAATTGCCCAATTGGTAACTTCACTTCCTGCAGTGGAAAAGATCAGCAGGTATCAATTTGATCCTGGTCACTGATGAGGTGGTTGATCTCAAGTCATAGTGACAGTAGGGGTCCTACAGTTAGCTTCGGGGCACCATGAGATAGATACCTGATAATTAGGCAGTGTCTCCTGCATCACCATCCACTATGATGGACATCAGGAAAGAACAAAGTACTTCACTCTGAAGGCACCACCTCATCCTCCTTGGTCAAGCAACTTGCTAAGCGTCACTAAGAGACCCCACACATGAAGAATTAATACTTGAATTAAATCCTGAAAGTCAGACAGTGAGCATGAAATCATAATACACGATGAGTCAGGCACTTTCAGCAGAGGGAGAACACTGAAAGGAAGAGAATTTTTTAAAACTCTAATAGAACTGTTTAAAACCAAATGCATTAGCAGGTGATTTGGAAGCACTGCTTTTTTCATTTTTTGCAAAGTGGACATATCAAATTATAGCACTTTAAATTAAAGTGCTATTTTGATGCATTCACTATGAGCTATGTTTTAATGTATTTTAATGGATTCAGAGCAGTAGTTTCAATTACTACATTGTCTTTGAAAGTGTCATTTTATCTACACTAACTGATGTCTTACAAACAGAGTCATGTATTTCTGACAGACTCTTAACATTTATCCTCTAAATAGTGAATAAAACTCTGGATTATTGATAGCATTTGCAGTAAGTGCCGTTCTAAATCTGCCTTTGAACAAAAGATTTCCAGAATGCTCATGTCCACTTTTGTGGCGGTCACCTGACTAACTTTGCGCGTCCAACTTCCCAAAGGAAAAGCAGTTATCGGAAGTAACCAATTTGAGGTAATAAATACAATTTACAATTGTGGTGCAGTAAGCGAGAGAGACATACTGTAAATATATCTTCTGTATATATTTCTTCTGGAGACTGAAAAACCTCATGTTGCAAAAGATAAATAACACACAGGCAGGTCTCCAGTTTCTCCCATTTATAACACTTGCACTATTGTTCTACTTCAGTTAAGTAAATTAGAGTTGAGAACATAAAACCATCCCAAACTGCTTCCTGTGTGTCGCAAACATTTTAAAGCCAATTATTGTTTTGCAGAGTTAAGTTATTATTGGGCCTTGCATAGTGTTTTTTTTCAACTCAGTTGTCGGAAGTCCCCTTTCAGTTGTGCCACACATTACTGCATCTTATTCATCTCATAATTTCAACTAAATTTAGCACTGACAAATTTTATAATCCATCCCTAATTGTGCGCCAGACTGAAACTGATTATACAAAATTCCAAGCAATTATAAGGCCCTCTGAGAAATGTTGGCAGCAAATGTGGATTACATGCCTATAACAGAAAGCCAGATGGGAAAACACAGAACAAAAACCTTACCTAACATGTTTTTACTGACAAAAACATGTGGCCTAAAAATATGTGATCGCAGTTAACCTTGTGCGTGCGAAACAGCGTCACGCTTTGCAACCTGCATGTGGCCAGTGTCTCTTTCTGCCTCTGGGCTTGTTTTGTCTGTCAGTTCTAATGTTCACTACAAGGAAGGAGAGCAATGGTCCGGTCAAACTGCAGGCACCAATGCTAAATTGGTACCTGCAGGACAGCAATGTGGATGCAGGAGCATGCAAATTATAATGTCGGATTTGTATCAGATTCGGTTTCAGTAAAAGCACCTGGATTCAATTCCCGGCAGGGCAAAACCTTGGACGAGTTTCCTTATTCCACATGCCTGATAATAATCCTTCAAGAAAAAAACATAATTTCAATCTGCGATTGTTGATGGGGCACTGCTGTGTGCAATTCGCTGCCACATTTTGCCCACAAATATACAGTCAATTTACTTTACAGTAAGTATATTCTGTGAAATGCTAGCAGACATCTAGAAGGTGTGGAAAGCACTATATCAAATGCAAGAATTATTTTATGGTGTGACCACACTCACACACCCAAGCACTCCTCTCCTGACCAGTGTTCGAATACCAGTTAATTTTCTTTTATTGAAGAATGAGACGGAATGCTATCTTTTCACTAACCTTAGAAATGGAAGTACTGTATTATTATTATTATTATTATCATTATTATTAAATGGAAGGATAGGGCAGCAGACAACAGCAAAATATTTTAATCAATACTGCTAACATTCAAACGGATTGCTCCGCTATACTCTAGCTGGTGTGAAACTTGTGAAGATTCAGCTGTCTGGAGGTCGTCACTCAGTTTCTCTTAACACAAGCACAATCCTTAGTTTGGATCTTTACTGCAGAGTTTGCACTGATTTAAGGTACAGAATCTGAAATCCTCCCATGGTAATCAGCGCCTTGGGACGTCCTCCTTACATGAAAGGTGTTATACAAGTCTAATTTTGTTGTTGTTGTTGTAGATATTAGCACTGTAGAATTAATATTCATAGCATCGAATGTTGAAATCCAGACCAGTGCTGAGTTACATAATCTTAGCCACACCCTGACTGTCCAATGTACCCTGAGACAACTTTACTATTTATTATATATAGGCTTATGGTCAAATTCCACTTGAGTCTAGGTTTATCCTAATTATGCTGCATTTCAGAGGCTTCCAGAATCCCTAGCAAATTGTTGAATTCGGTCTTAATTTCAAAGTCGTTGATATAGTGGCGACATGTGTTGCTGCAGCCATAGCAGTAGGGCCCGTCGATATGGGAAATTTCCAATATGGATATATCAGTTGGCTCATATAGATATGTATACCGATATATCGATATTTTCATTTTTTTTATACTGCACATGCGCATCCGGAGGTGTGCGCGCATTCGGAGGTGCGTGCGCATTTGGGGCCTATCTCCTCAGGAGGTAAATATCTCTCTCTCTCTGTGTCTCTCACACTCACTCTCTCCATCTCTCTCTGTGTGTCTCTCTGTCTGGTCTCTCCCTCCCTCTCCCCTCACCACCCCATCTCTCCCTCCCTCTACTCTCCCGTCTCTCCCTCCCTCGCCTCCCCTGTCTCTCCCTCCCTCTCCCCCCCATCTCTCCCTCCCTCTCCCCCCCACCTTGTATACCTGTATATTGTATTCGAGGACTACGAATACAATATGGTGGCTTGCACCTCAGTCTGTGCATTGTGTAGAGATGAGCATTTTGGGCCTTGTAGTTCAGTGCGCGCGCATTCGGATGTGCGCGCGCATTCCATGCTCTAGGCCCAGGAGGTTGCAATGCCGGCGACAAGGTACCGATATTTTGTTTATATAGAATTTTTCGATATATCGATATATTTTTAATTCCGATATCGGCATATCGATATGAAAATTATATCGGATATAATCGATATATCGACGGGCCCTACATAGCAGTAAAGGCAAATGGGATTAAAACTGAATGTTTTCATTTTTTCAAGTTCTTGTTGGCATAATAGTTGTACAGTTGTAGGGTAAGCTCAGACGACATTAAATTTAGGCATGGTGGGGCTGGCTGGAAGGAGAACAGATCAAATCCCTGGCCATCTCACAGCAGAGGACATTAAAACTACATGTAGTATCATTACAGTGTGAGCAAATGTTTAATCCGTAGCAATTCAATGTTGCTTTGTCTTCAGAAGCTGGATTTGACATAAAATACAATTTATAGGCCTCTGAAAACAATTGAAAACTGACTCCAAATATATCCAGAGCTTGTCTATGAATCTAATATATTAACCCTGTCATGCAGCTTTCACAAATATGTCTTATTCATTGAACAACAGTTGACATTTATTTGGAAACTGGAAAAATTTGGAAAACATCTATATTTTTCTTCATGGAGCACTCCGTTAGTCAAATGGCAGATCATTTCTGGGGGTAATAATCCCTTCAAAACTATTGTATGCAACTGGCTACCGCATTTCACCCGCAAAATACAGTCAATCCCATTTACAGTATATTCTGTGAAGCACTCTGGAACGTTTCAACAACTTGATAAGGTTATATATCAAATGCAAGGATATGATCATTATTATTATTGTTTTTATCTGAATGAAAGGAAACTGGCTACTTAGGGTGGTCAATAGACTGACCTGCCTTGTGATGATGTGCTGTCATTAGTGAGTTTGGAATTTTGGTCACTATCATTTTTAAATAAAAAAACAACAAACAACAACAAAATTACAACTGATGTTGGGAGGATGTCCCAAGGCACTGGACAAACAGTATTCCAGACCCAAGCTGGGGATTGGGGAGGGTGGAGGGTAGCGGAGGAAGGAGATTGATCAAAAGTATAGTCAAAGAGGAGGGCATTGAGGAGGGTCTTGAAGGAGGCAAAGGATGGGCTGACATAGAGGGACTATGGGATGGAATTCCAGAGAGTGGGGGCAGAATGCCTGAAGGCCACGAGGAGCTGGCAAGTTGGTAGGGGGTTAGGAAATCGTAGAGGTAGGGGAAAGTGAGACCATGGAGGGCTATGAAGATGAGGACCAGGATCTTGACCAGGATCTGTGTGATGAGATGTCAGTAGAATTGGGCAAGGGTGTGTGTGAAATGGTCATGTAGCCTGTGAAAAAGTGGACTGAGTATTGAGCTACTATCATTGCTGATCAGAGGTCTGGTGCCAGTTAAAAACAATATTTGAAGATATAGGGAAAGCTGCAGACTGGAGATGAACAAATGACGCAATTAATCATGTGCTGCTGGAACAAAGGGGAAGAACTTATTATAAGTTGAAGGAAGATGGAAAGTGACTGCGAACAACTGAGGTATGGTTAATATTCTACACTTCTTCCTGGATTACATTTTGGGTAATCTGGTAATCTCTCTAAAAAATTTATAAATCTTGCATTCAATGCTGCACCTCTTAAATCAGGAGGGCATTTCAAAGTGCTTCACAATATTTACTGTGAAGTGTATTCTCTGTTTTATGTAGGCAAACAACATGGAAGATTTCTTTGAGGAAATACAACACAATTTATATTCATAGGGCCTTGAAAGTTGAGAGAATGTTTCAAAGTGCTTAAATTAGAGTGGGCTGGATGAAGCCCACATTAGGTACATATTGTGTGGTCTGTGGAAAACTGGTTTTGCTAAGATAAATGGCTTTTTCCTTATAATTCATTTCTATAATTCTTTCATTATCTAATTCCGAGCAGCAATTGAATTTTTAACATTTCATCTCCACTGGGAGCAACAAAAATCAATTTTACTTAGTGAGAACAATCATTTTCTTCTTCAGTGAGAACATCAGCTGCGTTTTTTTCTCCAGCAGCTGATATCACCTGCTTTTTTCTACTGGCTAAAACTCAACCATAAGTTTTTGTTTTGGTCAGCTGGATATCAGACTAATCATTATGTCTAAGGGTTTCCAAACCAGATAGAGTTCTACGTAGAAATTTCCCTGTGTCTGGAATGGAATCTCCCTGGACAAATGCACAATGATTACTTCTTTCTAGAGAATATTGGGGGCAGGTTGATGAAAGGGGACTTGGGGACTGGTTATCCGGTGGGGTACTGCCAGAGTTTGACATTGTCATTAGGTAAAGGTGTTTTGAGCAGTTAATGCTCTTAGTATGTGAGGAAGATCTATTTTGAAATTTGTTTTCAAAGTAAAGACATTATGAAAACTTAATTATCATCATAAGAACAGTAAAAACTTGCATTTATATAAATGTGCTACATGTAGGTTGCCATGAAAACTGATTCAGGTGGCCAGCAAGGGAGGAGGAGGGATGGGTACATTCAAAGGGGTAGGTGTTCAGATAGGATTGAGTCGTCTAAACTCCTTCCCCTCTGGCCCTCCCTGAATGACCTACTCTCCTCTCTATGCTTCCTCCACAGTTCCCTTTCCTCCATCCTTGATTCCTTCTCACCCCCTCACCTCCTTCCCGTAAATCGCCCTAGTAGCAGCCACCTCTGAACCCTTAAGGCGCAAGGGCGAGCTGCCGAACGAGCCTGGACCAAATCAAATTTAACGGTCCACCAGCAAATTTGGCTAGACCATACCATGGGCTACCCCTCTGCCCTAGCCTCCGCCAAGTCCTCATACTACTCTGAATTGATCCTGGAGGTCAAGGACAACCCCAGGCTCCTTTTTTCCACCAATAACCACCTCCCACCCCTCACTCTCCTATCCTCCAACACCAACTGAGAGGAGATGCTGGACTTGCATGAATCAAAAATTGAGGGGATTCATTCAGCCACCTCTACCCCATCCTCCACTACCTCCCTACCACCTCTCCCCTAGGAATCCATCTCCCTCCCACCCCTACCTTCCAACCTATCTCTCCCGACCTCCTTCTCTACTCTCCTCCACAAAATGAAACCCACCACCCATCCCCACCTCTCTCCTCATCTCCCAGCTCCATCTCCTAGCACCCCTTCTAACTGATGTCATCAACCTTTCCCTATCCACCAACACCATCCCCACTCCTCTAAAAACTGATGTCATCACCCCTATCTTAACAAAATCTTCTCTCGACCCATCCCTTCTCTATAGCTATTGCCCCATCTACAATTACCCATTCCTTTCCAAGACCCTGGAATGAGTCGCTGCTTTCCAGCTTCACACCTTTCTCTCCCGCCATTCCCTCCTCAAACCTCTTCAATCTGGCTTCCGTGCTGCCCACAGCCCTGGTCTCTCTCTGCCTCCTTGTCCTGATTGACCTCTCTGCCGCCTTTGACACTTTCGACCATTCCATCCTCCTACACTGCCTCTCTTTCCTCCTCAATGTCCGTGGACCTGTCCTCGCCTGGGTTGATTCCTACCTCTCTCATTACCTACACTTTGACACCACCAACGGTTTCTCTTCCAGCCCGCGCACTGTCACCTGTGGGCTCTATTCTTGGCCCCTTACTTTTCACCATCTATATGCTCCCACTTGGTGACATCATCCGTAGACATGGGGTTAAATTCCACTTGTATGTGGATGACACCCAACTCTCTCTCTCTGCTTCTACCCTCGATTCCAGGACTACAACTGTCCTGACAGACTGTCTGTCAGACATCAAGTCCTGGATGAGAGCTAACTTTCTACAGTTGAATGTCAACAAGACCGAGGCCCTGTTGATTCGCTCATGCCTCCTTGCATCAGGCGCTGACAGCATCAACCTCCATGGTTGCACACTCAACCTCACCAAGCCAGTTAGGAACCTAGGTGTCTTTTTCGACCCTCAAATGTCTTTCCTCCCCCACATCCAAGCAATGACCCGCTCTGCTTTTCACCATCTCTGCAATATTGCCCAACTCCGCCACTACCTCACCCCCAAAGCTGCTTAATCCCTCATCCATGCTTTCATTACATCCTGGCTCGATTATGCAAATGCCCTGCCGGTTGGCCTTCCCAATTCCTCCCTCCACAGGCTGATAATCAAGAACACTGTGGCCCGTGTCCTCTACCTTTCCAAACTCCATGACCCCATCTCCCCCATCCTCGCCCGACTCCACTGGCTCCCCATCATCCAGAGGATCCAATTCAAGACTCTCTTCTTCAATGGATCCTTCTCCTAATCCATCCCTTCCCTTCCTCCCCCACCCACTAAGCTTGGGTCTGAAGCAGTAACTGTCCAGTGCTTTGGGACGTCCTCCTGACATGAAAGATGCTGTACAAGTGTAATTTTGTTGTTAAAGACAGATTGAAAGATGCAAGAGTAGTAGAGGGAAAGAGTTCCAGAAGATAAGGTGTATTTGCTGATCTATGCATTAAAGGTAGTAGTAGTGTTCTACACATTAAATATAATCGCTTGAAGCCTGGAATTTCCCCTCAGTGCTATGATGGTTACGTAAGAAATTCTCATCTTCATGATCCTAGCCATATTCATAAATTCAACATGCCAAATGTTATGTACAATCTGTCAGTCTTCAGCTATGTTTCACAATAGTGGACTGATCTGATCACGGTGTTTAAGATAATCAAGGGTACTGACAAAGTCTATATTTTCTCATATGGCTGCAAAAAACAGAACAAGAGGCCATAATGTAAAAATTGGAAATAGATTTGTTAGTCGTGAAGTCAGAAGATATTTTTTTGCTCAGAATGTTATAAGATTGTGAAATTTGTGACCTCAAAGGATTGTTAATATAGAAATGATGGTAATCATAATTATAATAATTTTTTCATTCATGAATTCCTGTAGCTCAGTGATTAGAGCATTTGCCTCACAAGCAAAAGACCTGAGTTTGATTCCCAGCAGGGCAAAACCTCAGACAACTTTATAGTACAGTAATAGTAATCATTGCACTTGATATGGCGCTTTTCGTGTCTTCTAAACATCTCAAAGCACTTCACAGAATATACTGTAAAGTGAATTGACTGTACATTTGTGGGTGAAACGCAGTAGTCAATTGTGCAAAGCAGTGTCCCACAAACAGTCGTGGATTGAAGTGACCAATTTTTTTTTCTTGATGGATTATTATCAGACATGTGGAGTAAGAAAATTTACCAAAGATTTCGCCCTGCCGAGAATTGAATCCAGGTGTCTCGCTTGCAAGGCGAGTGCTCCAACCAGGAGCTACAGGACTCCACATTTCATATCCCACACTGGGGGTATTAATTCCTTCAAAAAATATATGATAGTAAATTGGTCACTTCAATCCACAACAATGTGGGACATTGCTGTGTGCAATTGGGTGTCACGTTTCACCTAGAAAACATTCGATTTATTTTACAGTATATTCTATGAAGCGTTTTGAGACATCTTAAAGACATGAAAAAGTGCTATATCAAATGCAAGGATTATTATTATCATTAACGCTCAAAGGGCTTCACAGAATATAATGGAATAAAATGATAGGGGAGTGAGAGGGAACAAGATAAATACTTGGCTAGTAAGGGTATTGGGGGGGTATGGAGAAAAGGCAGACAAATTATATTGAGTTACAGATCAACCATGATCTACAAAAAGAGCAGAAGAAGCTCAATGGGCTGAATGGCCTCTTGTTCCTATGTTAATATGAACATCTTACATTAACATTCCTTGGATAAACAGTGGAATTGAAATGTGTAATAAAGTCCAGTATTGTACCATTAACTCTCAAAGATAGGAGAGTGAGGAGAAGTAATTACAAATTATATTAGAGTAAAACAGATAAGGCTAATAGGAATATGGGACAAATACCAAACCGCTTTGGTTAATACAGTAGATTGATTCAATGAGGACATATTACATGACACAAGTCTCATGAATAACATTTAATTCTCACTGTATGGCTTTAGGCATAAATCTTACCATAGTTCTCAATAAGCTAATAAACTAAAATGGTCTAAGTAAAGTTATGTGATCTTAAACTATAATTCCATTTTTAAAATTAGTTTTTTTCCCCCTCCCTACATTTTATGACCTCAAAGCTTCTAACTGGCTACTAAACAGCCTTTTTCAGAGTGTGTTTTGTGGGGTAAAGGGGAGGGGAAATGCATCAGAATAGGTTACATTCTAATGGCTATCTGATCTGGATGTGGGAGCCAATGGAGGGACTGATGGCAAGGTCAAAGAGATATATTTTGAGATATGCCTTGGATGAGAGGAAGGATGAAGCCAAGATGCCAGAAGGTTGGACAAGATGTCATTCCGTTTCTGGGACTGGACTATGGAATAACGTTGAGTTTGTACATTTGATGTGGTTCATCTGTAGGAAAGAATAAAGACAACCACATCAAACAACCACAACCACAACAACAAAATTACACCTTTTACATCAGGAGGATGTCTCAGGGTGTTGAACAATCAGGATTCAGAACCCAAGCCTGTGGGGTGGCAAGTTTGGGACAAGGGAGGGCAAAGAGGTAGGAGGGTGGCTGAAGGCGTGGTTGAAAAGGAGGCTCTTTGGGCTGGTGTGGAAGGAGACAAGAGAGGGATCAAGGTGAAGGGATTGTGGGATGGAGTTCCAAACAGTGAGGGCAGAGAGGCTGAAAGCACGGCCATCAATGGTAGGGTGGGTTGGGTGGAAGACATGGAGCAGGCCAGAGTCTGTTAAACAGAGGGAGTGAACAGGTTGATAGGGGGTCAGCAGGTCAGAGAGATAGGAGGAAGCAAGGCCATTGAGGGCCTTGAAAGTGAGGATAAGGATCTTGAATTGTATCTTCTGGGGAATGGGGAGCCAATGGAGCTGGGCGAGGATTGAGGTGATGTGGTCACGGAGCCTGGTACAGGAGAGGACCTTAACACCTTATCACATTAAAATGTTCCAAAGCTCTTCTCAAAAGTAATTACTTTCAAGTGTAGCAATTGTTTTTGGAGGTAGCTGCAGCATCATTTGCATCGGTAAGATTGTACATGAAGTCATCAAGGTCAATATATCTAGAACCATTAATGAGCAGGATATCAGGAACAAAACGTTTCCCTTTCCAAATAGTTTAATGGGGTAGTTAACATTCACCTGAAACAGATTGATAAGTCCTTAGTTCACCATCTCACGTAACATCAGTACCTTTGACAATGAAATGGTTCCCCATTACTGTACTGTAGTATCAGCCTAATAGATTATCAGATCATAGGCTGATGGGCTTGAGCCCCCTAGAGGTGAAAGTGTCATGTAATGAGTCAACTCGGTTAAAGGCTATTGAAATGCATGTCTGCAAGAATATCACAAGCAACAGAAAAAGCAATAACACTATGTGATTATTCAACTATATCTACGGTCAATAGTAGGTATCATGAGTGAATGAAAAGGCTCATTAATGGGTTGTTGTCAGTGGATAACTGAAAGGCTGCAACAGAATAAACAAGCTATTTATTTTCACGTTGGGATAAGAAATGCTCAATAAGGCAAAGATCAAAAACATCCAGCAAATCGCTTCCAGCAAAAACTCTGAATAATTGAAGTATTGTTTCACCGAGACTGCTCTTCATAAGCAGGCTTTAATTGAAATGAATTAAATTTAAAGCTTTATATAAAATCCCTTATGCAAAGGAAATCGTACAAATGATTCATGATCAGCAGTACCGGTCCCATGACTAGACTAATTTGAAGTAAACTACTCCATTGAAAACAAAAAACAACAATTATCTATGAATAGTTGCTTCACTTACAGGCTAGTCATTCTGCTCTATAAGGAAATGTAAGGGACTAAGGTATAACAGCACTGATACCTCAAATTCCAATGGTGTTTCTTCTTTACATACACTTCGGTATTGATGAGTGGTGCACTACAACAACAACAAAATTACATTTATAGAGGGCCTTTCATGTAGGGAGGACGTCCAAAGTCGCTCAGAGAAAAGCAGAGAATATATTCCAAAATATAACTCATAGTCACAGGTGAAGGTAACAGAAAAGATCTTCCATTTAATTCCCAGTGAGGGGAATGGCATGGATGCAATGGCTCTATGTTTATCATGTGTTTTCTGTTAACTGATGATATGTTGAAGAGGCACTTTATGTCTGCAGAAATAAAATCCAGCAGAAATCTGCTCAGTTTGGAAATTAAGATGCTGACAGACAGGAATTTACTCATTCTTGCTAAGAACGTTTTTTCTTTAAATTTTATTTCGTGAAATGTTTCACCTGTGTGCACATCAGCTAATTGAGGCGGAGGCTGACCATATGTTTAATGCTTAAGGGCATTACACATTAATAGATCTATAAATGGTTTTGCATAGTCAGTAGAATTTTTATGATTAGAATATGCAGGTCCAAACAGGCTGAATTAAATAAAAACATGCTTGCACAAATGTTTCCTTATCTCAGCATTATAAAATTCATGACAAAGCACTTTTAATCAAATTTAGCCAATGGTGAAGGAAAGGTGTATTTTCCATATCTGATAACATTTATACCACATTTCAAGTGACTTTAAAAAGGACCTTAGTGTCTGGCAGAGCTATTCCTGATCACTTGTTCACCTCAACAACAACAATAACTTCCACTAATATAGCAGCTCTCATGCGGACTAGTGTCTGGAGCGTTTGATAGTAGTGGAGACTGACACCGAGGCAGGGGGAGAAGGAACTGGGAGGTGACCCTCTGCACGATCAAAAAGGTAGGTCTTTAGGTGGGAATTCAAAGTGGGGAGGGAGGCAGAGTGTTTCAGGGAGTAATGGTTGAAGACACGACCACCAATGGTGGAGCAGAGGGGACAAGGGTCAAACAGGAGGCTGGAGCCAGCCGAGCAGAGACAATGGGTTATGGAGTGGGGGGTAAGCAAATTGGATAGGTGGGACATGCAAGGGCATGAGGGGATTTGAGAACAAGTAAGAGGATCTTGAATTTGATCTGTTTGGTAATTGTGAGCAAGTGGAGCCTGGCAAGGATTCCAGTGAAATTTGTCTCACCAAATCTTGGACAGTTTCCTAAATCCATTGGTACAATACCCACATTCGTTAGATTTGAGAGCTACAAGCTAAAACTCAAATTAACATAGAACCACTTTAACTGCCCACTATCAATTTGTCTTCACCACCTCAAGTCCTCGCTACAGTGAAATGTGCTATTGACTACTTTTAGACCATTCTGGAAATGAAAAATAATCCCAAATTGCTGTTCTCTTTACCATCAATCATTTCTAGTTTCCTCCCTTCCTTTCTTCAAGTTATTTAGATTCCTAAAGATAGTTATGTGAGCCTGGACGATTTGTCTAACGTCCTCAATGTCCTCATTTAACATATAGCTACACATACACTGAATCACTGCTGTATTTACGTTGTATCACAGCTCTATATTCATTTTATTCGCAGCTCTTGATATAATGGAGGGAAGTGTGCAGTGGCATCCCCCAGGGATCGGTTTTGGGACCACTGCTCTTTTTAATACATATTAATGATCTGGACTTGGGTGTAGGGAGCACAGTTTCCAAGTTAGCAGATGATACTAAATTATGGAGGATAGTAACCATCTGCAAGAAGATATCGATAAAATGGTAAAGTGAGCAGACACATGGCAGATGAAGTTTAATGCAGAGAGGTGATACATTTGGGGAGAAGAAATGAGGGGAGGCAATATAGGCTAGATAGTACAATTTTAAGGAGTGTGAGGGAGTAGAGAGACCTGGGGATTTGTGTAGTGACTTTTTGAAGGTGGCAGGACAGGTAGACAAAGACGTTAAGAAGGCATATGGGAAACTAGGCTTTATAAATAGGGGTATAGAGTACAAAAGTCAGGAAGTGCTGACTAACCTCTATAAAACTTTGGTTAGGCCTCAGCTGGAGTATTGTGTCCAATTCTGGGCCCCGCTCTATGGAAAAGTTGTTAAGGCATTGGAAAGGGTGCAAAGAAGGTTTAGTAGAATGGTACCAGGATTGAGGGACTTCAGTTATGGGGAAAGGCTAGATAGATGACTCGTGGTCACAGATTTAAAATAGTTTCAAAATGAAGCAGAGGGGAGCTGAGGAGAATTTTTTTCACTTAGCGGGTTGTTCGAATCTGGAATGCATTGCCTGAAAAGGTGGTGGAGGCCGATTCGATAACAGCTTTTAAAAGAGAATTAGATCTTTATTTAGGGAGAACAGGTCTATTAGGTTATGGGGAGAGAGCTAGGCAGTGGGATTGAGTTGCTCTTTTCAAAGAGCCGGCACAGACTAGATGGGTCGAATGACCTCCTTTTGTGCCATAAAATTCTATGATTCTATGAATAAAGATAATAACTAAAAGAGAATTTAGGAGGAACGACTTCATAAAGAGGGATTGTGAGAATGAGGAATTCGATGCTCAAAGTAGTGGCAGAAGCAGATAGTATAGATGCATTTAAAAGGAAGTTAAATATGCACATGGGGAGAGAAGGGAATAATAACAATAATAATAATCCTTGCATTGATATAGCGCCTTTTCATATCTTCTAGACATCTCAAAGAACTTCACAGGATATATTGTAAAGTTAGTTGGCTCCGTGGTTAGAGCACTCGCTTCATAAGCGAGAGACCTGGATTCAATTCCAGGCGGGCAAAACCTTGAGCAAGTTTCTTTACTCCACAAACCTGATAATAATCCTTCAAAAAAAAACTAAATTGGTCATTTCAATCCACGACTGTTTGTGGGGGATGCTGCTGTGTGCAATTGGCTGCCACATTTCCCCCGTCAATTCACTTTACAGTATATTCTGGGAAGCGCTTTGAGACATCTAGAAGACATGTAAAGCACTATATCAAATGCAAGAATTATTATTAAATCTTTGGACGTCCTCCCAATGTGAAAGGCGTTATACAAATGTAATTTTGTTGTTGCTGCAAATGTATATACAGTATATTGTATTACATATCTATTGATAATAATCTTTATATACATTTTATCATGATTCTATATACTGTACATTATATCACAGCATATACACATTACCTACATTGCAATACACTTCTCCCTCCTCAGATGCAGCTTTTTCTGTATTTTTGTAACATAGGTCTACAATATTTATATAACAACAAACACTCCCATTATATTACATTGTAATTCTACTAACTAGACTCCACTCCGACTGTTCAGTAGATGATTAAGGATACAATGACTGTACACAGAATGACCCGTGAATCACCTTGAAGACTTCTTGACATTACAGGTATTATATTCAAGCCAAGGATTATTTATTTACTATTTTTGAATGGGAAAAGATGGAAATAAGTGTCACATTGGAATTCTAAAAGATTTATGTTATGCTGAATAATGTTTGGATTACATGATGTCTTTGCCAATGGAACTGTAAAATACCTAGTGTATGAATCCAGTTTTTTCTTTAATGGGCTCTTTAACAGAGACTGAGACCATTCCACAACTATATTAGGTTGCAATTGACTCACTTGTGGTTTGTTTGGGGGGAAAAAAAGCCTTATTTTCCTGTAAAATATATAGTAAGACCACTTGTTGTTAGTGGTCTGAAGCCAAACCCAGAGAGTGTGAGTGAGTAGCACGGACCATTACACACCCAGCAGAAAGACATCTTCCAAATGTTAGCAACACACCATGAATTTGGTTAGGAGAAAGCCTATGAAGCAGCAAACAGGAGCACTGTAAGGAGCTCAGCCACATGGTATCGAAACATAGTTTTACAATCCTGAACAGAGTACAGTTTTTATACTTTAATAGCATTGGCAAAACATACATTTCATTTATAATGAATGGGTCAATAGAGGAACAGTAACCTATTTTTAGCTGGGACTTTCAGCAATGAACAACAAATCACACTTCTTGGATCAGTTTAATTTAAGTGACAGTTCTGGTCATGGTAGCACAAGAAGGCTGGCTGCCCAGGCCCCAGAGGAGAGCAACAAAGCACATTGAAAAGTTAGGTTTTGAGGCAGGACTTGAAGACAGATGGAGAGGAGGTGAGCTGGAAGGGTAGAAGAAGGAAGTTCCAGAGCTTATGGGCATAGGATCTAAAGGCTCAGCCATCGATGGTGGATGGAGAGGGTAGGAGACCTAGGGAAGATAGCATAGGTCTCTTTAGTATGTAAATGGGGTTTCTGCAGTCCAAGAGTTACAGTTTTTGGTGAAAGCTGTCACCTGAAATCTTGGATTCCCTTTCCATGATCAACTTAGTGCACATTTCTAAACTTGACTGGGTTTTATTTCAAATTTTCTGTACAGTTGATTGACTATGTATCTTACAGGCGAAACAC
Organism: Hydrolagus colliei; assembly: GCA_035084275.1. Classification (NCBI taxonomy): domain Eukaryota; kingdom Metazoa; phylum Chordata; class Chondrichthyes; order Chimaeriformes; family Chimaeridae; genus Hydrolagus; species Hydrolagus colliei. The sequence goes on along the minus strand of CM068742.1, from coordinate 28,561,964 downwards.
AGCAGCCAACACATCAGTTAATTGACTATATCCCATTCCCCCACCCCACCCCATACCCCCTGACTCACATTTGTTTTAAGAAGCTGAGGTGAAGACTCAAACAAAAATGCAGCACGCCAAAGTCTGGAAAGTAGGTTGAAAAGAGCAGGAGCGAGGAAGTGATAAATGAAGACGTGGTGGAGTGGGGTTTGATTTACTGATTTGAACGGTAGCTGTGCACTCCATTCATGCAGCAGATTACTGGCTTTATTTTTATCTTTACAAATGCTAATCTACTAATTGTTCATCTAAACGTGTCTGTTTAACACCTAATTATTCAATTTCTTTCATCCTAGCTAGCAGAGAAGCTGCGCTCCAAACTAATTAAGCAGCTCTGGTAACTGTCTGATTAAAAGTGAATTTGATGCTGCGTTTCTATTGGGAACCTCCTGAAATATTTTTCCAATCCCAGCATCTGTTCTCACTGCTATTACAATCCACCCCCAGTTATCATTAAGGGTGGTTTCTACAACAGCTGGACATACGTTACAATGACTCTGGCTCATACAGTGACCAGACAGTGATCAAGCAGGGTCTCCTTGGGGCTGAGCTGCCGGCAAGCTGATGTGCTTGCTAACAGAATGTTGGAATCAAGCCGACCCTTTACGGCAGTCTCTGTAGTCCAGTTCCTGAGTCAGAGTTTTTTTTTCTGTACTCTAAGGCAGCCAGCCTGGCTCATCAGCAGGAATTGAAGGGGTAGTCTTCTGCATGCTTGGTTCCTGCATCTCACTTACAAAGTATTGGGAGAAAGTATCGGTATCAAAAGCACTGTTAGATTTTGTCATTCACTTTACCAAAGTAGCACGAGGAGGCAATAAACACGGCAAACAGGATACTAAGCTACATTGCTAAATCAGTTGAGTTTAGAAACTAAAATGTTATTCTCAAGCCATAGAGTGTCTTGGAGAGGCCACATCTAGAGTGCTGCCTACAATACTGTTGATAGCAACATAAAGATCCAGGTTTTACTTTATCACATGGGTAATTAATGACTGAAACATGGTCCCAAGAAGGGTGTCTGAGGCCAGGAGGACAGTGGACTCATTTTAAAAATAAATAAATCTTGAAGCTGTGATGGTAAGAGGGATGGGATCAGGTGGACCAAAGGGCCTTTTTCATCCTTTCCAATTTTGTGCTTTGGTAACATATGCTTTTTTCAAGCCATTGTTTTGTCATAAGTTATGCTTACCACAACCAGTTATAGCAACCAAGCCCATAACAGCATTTTAAAGTGAATTTTACTCTTGGAGTAAAAATAATGCAGTAAAAATACTATTGAAGTACTGTATATGGTGAAAGAACAAGAAATTGGGATTTGAATAAATAGAAATCAAACATCAGCACAGACGCATTTTTTGGCCAGCCAGGAGTCTGACGAATGCACAATCCCATCCCCAAACCATGATATCCAAACCAACAACAAAATTACATTTACAGAGCACCTTTCACGTCAGGAGGATGTCCCAAGGTGCTGAACAGTCAGGACGCGAGCAAGTGGAGAGTTGCTGAAACCAGACTGAGAGTTCCACATGAATGCCATCTATATGTGGCAATTTCCTTGTTTTTGGAATGGATTTTGCATTCTTTACCTAGAGGGATGCACCCTGCTGACATAATTCTGAAGAGTACAGTAATTGGCAAGAGCCAAGATTTAGGGACCCTACAATAGAAATTGGGGAACTACTGGAATTTAATCAGCTAAATCCTCATAGTTTGCTATTGAGAGTACTGTCTGACAAGTTTTGCGTTGCATGTCCAGACCAACCTACCAATTAGGGCTTTAGCTTTGCTGGGATAACTAGCTCAGCCATGAAAGGCGATTGGACAGACTTTGTGAGGTAAGCATGCTGAAGTGATAACTATGATTTATGATGTGATACTTACATGGAAGCAGCACCGAAACTTTATATTTCACAGCTGTGTTCCGCAATCACCAAAATCAAATTGGCTGTGATCAGAAATTTTCTAAGTGGCTTTAGGCTCGACCATTGTTCTGAAATTCAGGGTGGGAGAAGAGATTCCTTTCCCTCTGGAGTTTGTGTTTCAATTGAAAGCATTCTACGTCAGATGGTTGTGGGTTCAAGTCCCACTTCAGGACTTGGAACTCATATACAGGTAGCCCCCGCTTAACAAACGCCCTGTTAACGAAACTTCACTATAATGAGGGTTTCTATTTGTACCCCACCTATGCGCTTAGCGAAGGCTGCCCTCGCTATAACAAAAGTTTAAATCTTGAGCGCTTCTCGTCTCCCGGCAGCCTCCGTGACACAAGCGCAGTCTCAGTCGAGCAAGCTACATACATACACAAACTTAGTTCAGCATGCCACCTAATCCGAGAGAAAGCGTGTGCAGTATGCGAGGAACTTAAGCGGCAGGATGCTAGGCAACCACATGACGCTACTCTGAAAAAGCCGGCGTCGACTTTTGCTGCTAGCAAAGGGCGGCTTGATTGTTTTCGAAAGCGATACAAGCTGCATTCTATCAAAATGTGCGGGAAAGCTGCTAGTGCGGATGTTGCTGCTGCTGAACATTATCTAGAAGAACTTAGAAAAATCATTAAGGAGGGAGGTTATACACCGCAACTAATTTTCAACTTCGATGAAACAGGGCTTAATTGGAAGAAGTTACCTGAGAAGACCTACATCTCTCTCTTTGTCTGTCTGTCTGTCTCTCCCTCTCTCTGTCTCTCTCTTTCTCAGTCTCTCTCTCTCTGTGTCTTTTTCTCTCTCTCTGTCTGTCTCGTTCATGCTCTCTCTCTCTCTCTCTCTCTCTGTCCCAGTCTCTCTCTGTGTCTCTCTCTCTCTCTGTCTGAGTCTCTCGCTCTCACAATCTCACTCACTGTCTCTCTCTCTCTCTCTCTCTCTGTCTCTGTCTCTTTCTCTTTAACTCTCTCTCCATGTCTCAGTCTCTCTCTCATTGTCTCAGTCCCTTTGTCTCAGTCTCTCTCTATCTTCTCAGTCTCTCTCTCTGTCCCAGTCTTCTATCGACAGTTTCTTTAAATACTGAATACAAGATGAAAATGTTTGTTTTGTTAACCTGAAAATACAGTTCAGGTTAACAAAACAAACATTTTCATCTTGTATTCTTTCATCTTTTCACTTATAATTAAAGTACAGTATTGCAGCCTTCAATAGCAGTTCTACCTACCTTATGCCATCGCTGGTACACCGCAAATGTAGCACTAGGCTAGGCACTACTGGGAATGAAACAGATTTTTTTCATATATGAAAACACAGTAGGGAACTCCCTCCCACCCGCTTAACAAAATTTTCGCTTAACGAGGAGTTTCGAAGTTCCTAACCCCTTCGTTAAGCGGAGCTACCTGTAGTCTAAGATGACACTCTATTGCAGTCTGGGGGTATGTCGGAATTTGTTGGAATGTTGTCTGCAGATAAGACAATAAACCAAGACCCTACTTGCCTATTAGGTGGGCGATAAAGATGCCATGTGCTATTAGAAACGAGAAGGGAGTTTCTCCTGGTGTCCTGGCCAACTGTCGCCCAAATAAAATTGGTCACTCACTCCATGGCTTTGTGGGAACTTTCTGTGTACCAATCGGCTGCAACATTCATCCAAAAAACACACAGTCTCTCCATTGTGGAGTCCTGTAGATCAGCAGATAGAGCACTCGCCTTGTAAGCGAGAAATTGGGTTGAATTCCTTGGCAAGTTTCCTTACTCCACATGCCTAATAATAATCCCTCAAAAACAACAATGATAAATTAGACAATTCAATCCATTACTTTGTGGGACACTACTGTGAGCAATTGGCTGTTGCGTTTCACCCACATATATACAGTGAATTCACTTTACAATGTATTCTGTAAAGCGCTTTGAGACGGCTAGAAAACTTTAAAAGCGATAAATCAAATGTAAGGATTATTATTATTATTTTACAGTAGATCCTGTGAAGCGATTTAGGAGTCCTCCTGAAGTACAGAGCACAATATGAAATGCAAGGATTATTATTATATTATCATGATGGACTGTTGAGTCTCAAAGCTCGTTGAGTTAATCAGCTAGCATGCCCAAGATACGAAAAAGTAAGGGACGCACTTCAAGAAGTGTTAGTTACTAAAACATGCATCAAAGCTTTCTTTGAGGTTGTTACATTTTTATTGTTTATCTGGATTAATAGCCCGGCAAATCTACAGCAGCAACAAGCCATGGCGTCTGGGAATTGAATTTCGAGAGAATTCTTTTGCCTCTGTATTTATGTTATCACTGGGGGGTCTCCAGACACTATGGCTTATTGATTAATTAAACCTTTTAACATTGACATTTTATTCTACTTCACTGCCATAGAAAACATGCCTGGAACAGCATGTGATCTGTACTGCTCAGGAGGTATTCCTCTAAAAATACTGCAGAGTTGTTATTGAACTGTTTCCTCTCTGTGACACTTACAGGAGGTTTAGTATCATACCACCCAGATTATAGCTTGGTGATTATTTTTATACCCATTACACAATCACGGCAACAGTATTTTTTAAAGCTAAATTGTAGGCATGTAAAAGCTAAATATACTGAATATTAAAAAATTGCTGGCTGGTACAAAGCCAGAACTGAACTCTCACAGTCTCGGTGCCTGGTTGCAGTTCAAGTAGGTAGATTTTATTTTTTACTAGCTGTACCCTATGCAACTATACAGTACTTGCAACCAAAGGATCCAATATGGAATGTAGATTGACACACAGAGAGACGTTTGAATTTTATCTATACTTGTCTGGGAGGACTCCAGTGGGAGGACTAATTTTGGCCGTGCTGTTCTTTCAGTGGGCAAGCTCATTTTGGCGCACTGTTGCATTCTTTTCAGCATTGAAGTGCTGCTGTGCTGTTCCTTGTTCTTCAGTTTCATTCAATGGGCCTTCTCTCTTTTGTCTAGTATTTTTACTTATCCCTGAAAGTTTGATTTTCACTTAGGTGTCTTTATATTGATGAACATAAATGTATAATTTATAATCACTAGGAAGTCCTTTGAACGTGGAAGGTGCTCTAAAAATGTAATTTTGTTGTAGTTGTTGCTGCGGCTTAGCTTCGTCTGTGTTTTTTATTTTGTTCCCACTGCCACTTGGCTACATGTATGCATTGTGCTGCAGCAGGGTGCCACAGTGCTACTGTCAGCCGGTGTGACACCAGGCACAATCGCAGCAAAAACTGCAAAACTGAAATACTTGCAGGTCATAACTGGTGAACAATAGGAGATACCCCAAAACAAACATGTCCATGTTACTTCTAGTTTCAAAATCTTTTCGACAAGGTATAAATCATGTCTCTAGGTCAATCAGTTATTGAGATCCTTCTTGTACACATAGACTTAATAATAATAATAATCCTTGCATTTTCATATAGCGCTTTCACATCTTCTAGACGTCTCAAAGCGCTTCACAGAATATACTGTAAGGTTTAATTAGTATAGAATTGTCGTTTTATTAGCATAGAAGTTATACCATTTGTGCAGATGTCCATATTTAGAGAAGCCACCATTAAAATGTGTTTATTCTGCTGGTCTTATGACTTTCACTTTTGAAATTCATTGCAGCGCAAATAGAATTTGAGTGACCTTCCAACTCCGAATACACATTCCAACTAATGTCTGATATTTCAGCAGAAAAAGAGCAGATTCTGAGAAAAAATGCTCTGCAAAAATGGGACCGTTCTCACTAATTTCAAACTGCAGCAATGCCACCAATTCATCAGGACTGTGGTACAGATAATCCATGTGTGGGGATGTCCTGCAGATGGGAAAAGGGTCAGAATAGACAATCTGAGTTTTCTAAGCTTTGAAATGACACTTGCACTGCATATAGCTTGAATCATCCGCTCGGAAGCCATGTGTGTGACCCTTGCTCAGTTCTGATTGATTGACACTTCAATCATTTTCGCCAAAGCATTGATTTATCTTTTTGGCCTATGAGCTAGTCGGGATGAGCGATCAGTGCATTTTAGTGAGGCTTTCAAGAAAATCCTAGGTGTGCTACATCCATGACTGAACCTGTCCTGCCTTATCCAGTGTGCACACTATCCAGCAGCTGTCACTACATGCAGATCAGAGGTGGAAAATGGCTAATTGTTTTTCCCTTTACAGCTCAGGTGAACTCTTGTATCCCAACTGTTCCTACAACTGATATCAATCGACAATAATACTAATCTTTACAATTGATGTAACTTTTATATTTCATGTCGGGAATATATCTCAAAGCGCATCATCAGTTTCACTGTAAAATGCTGTATATTTTGTTGGCAAACGCAATATCAGATTTGTTCACATGAATCTAGACAAACAAAATTAGGGCAAAAAACGTCAGATGTTTTGAAAGAACTGTACAACAAACCCTTTGCATCCCACAGCCACGAATATTGGAAATGAACACAATCGTGCTCCAACATGAATTATGTGTTTAACCAGAAAATTGGGTCTGGTACAAGCTCAACATTTCTATGAAGTCTGGGTCAGCCATGACCTCCAATTAACTGTCAGTTGAGATCTTCCATCCTTTGGGGTAGAATATACTTTCTGTACTATAAGCACAAGCTTTGAGGCAGAGGAGGTGGAAAGTATGACCACATTGAAGTATTTTTAAAATACAAAATTACATTTGTAAAGAGGAGGGTGTTGAGGCATGCCTTGAAGGAGACAAAGGAAGCAGCAAGGTGAAGGAAATGTGGGATGGAGTTCCAGATGGTGGGGACACAGAGGCTGAAGGCCCGACTGAAGGCCATGGAGCAGGCTGGAGCGTGCTAAGCAGAGGAAGCGGACAGGTTGATAAGAACTTAGCAAGTCGGAAAGGTACGAGGGGGTAAGGCCATGAAGGGCCATGAAGGTTAGGCCGAGAATATTGAGCTTGATCCGCTGAGGGATGTGGAGCCAGTAGAGCCAGGCAATGATGAGTGTGATGGGGTCACAGAGCCTGGTGAGGGAGAGGATGTGAGCTGCAGAGATCTGCAGAGAGCTGCAGGGAAGAGTTGGGAAGGTCAACAAGCAGGGTGTTGGCATAGTCAATCCTGGTTGTAATTAAGGCATGTACAAGGGCATGTTTTTAACAGTTATTATGCAATTTGAATTCCACCTCTGCATTCCTTTCAGCACCACAGCACAAATTCCCTACATTAAGAGTAGAGCTGGTGGAAATCGAATTGTAAAAAAAATGTAAATTGTTTTAAATTTTTTTGTGAAATTCCACAAATGATTATTATCACTTTTTAAACTACAAAAGTGGACGAATTCCAGGATACCAAGTCAACAGGGCTGTCATTTTCTATTGTATGTGTTATGCATGGGAAGCACCACTGATATCAACCTGGAGAGAAATTAATAACTAAGAGCAACAAATCCAGAACTGATACATACTGTTGACCCCCTTCTCCACTTCCCACCACCTCCCCCCATGCCCCTCCCCACACACACATTTCTCCATTCAAGCCAAACAAAGACAAAGGATTCTTTTGGATAGGTAAGAGAATATAGGAAAATGTAATTTGATAATCATTAGAGATTAAAATTTCCCCAAAGTACACTGTGAAACCAGGGACAGTCAGGGGGAGGATTGAATGCACAAGACACTTTATAAAGGAATCAGTGATTACTTTTTCTAGCAGATCAATGGAACAGATGCTACAACTTAGGGGGTAATGACCTGAATTTTGGCGAATTCGCTGACTTTGGTAATCATTTTTGCCTTTTACCTAGGAAGATAAGTGTCTCTTCCTGACTTTGATGTGACTGAGGTGACCTAATCTACCACCTCATGCTTACTTCCCGATAGTGTACATGAAAGGGTTTTGTCATCTGACTGGTGATCCTATCACCATTTGATTTCAATCTCTCCATCAGAACCTTTTTTGACAATTATTATTTATTATCAGTGTCATTGTCAGTCCTGATTGTCAATGATCTTCCCAGCTCTCCTCCCTGTTACTTCAAAGTGCTTTACATTCCTTCATGATCTTCCTCTACCCTCCATCCTCAATTATGTGATCAAATCAAGCTTCATTACATCATCCCCAACTCTTACTCTTTCCCAAAACAAAACTCAGGAAGTCCGTAATTCTAGTAGTAGAAACAGATCCAAAGTCTAGAGTACATTCTAGATATTGTCTGTGTGATCATACTGCTTAGAAAGCAAATGAGGTGTGATCCCAAAAAGAAAAGGGGACACCATCTTCTTAAACACACTTCCAGCATGTTTCTAATGCAAATGGTATCTCTGACTGTCTATCAGCACAAGGTCATTGGCAACATGCTGCATACAATAGAAGGCATACGTAACACTATGAGTACTCGGCAAACATTAAACCAAGCATTACTCCCAGTTCCTGTACCTGTCTGTGTTTGCTTACTGAGCTCTTGACAGTTGTGTGTTTTGAACAACATAAAAGCACAACAGCTTGAGTCAATATTTGCTAACCGAAGTGGGTGCTTATCCACACCAGCTGGACCTCCTTAAACAAATATCTATCAGGCTTTTACATTTATCTATAAAACCATTTGTTGAAAAGGCAGGCACTAAATAGGCTTGTGTGCTTAACTATTCAGTAGCCCTGGAATCTGTTAAAATAACTGGATGAGCTTTTCTGATATGTCAAACATATTCAGTCATGACCATGTAAACAAACATCAATCATGTTGTTTAACCTTTAACTGTCTGTTTGTTAGCTTTTAGAACTAACAAGTTGATAAAAATAGCAGTCTTGTCTGTATTTTATCAAGGAGTGTGAGTACTTGATCTTTTCAAAGTGTGGCAGGAAGGAAGGAGACCTGGGCTAAACCTGACATGTGATGGAAGCTCCTCTTTCTGGCTCTCCCATTTTAAATGGGAAAGTGAGATGTTCTTCAGTAAGTACCCAGAGAGTCAACTTATCCTACAAATTCTTGACAGTTACTTCCTTTCACCCATAAAATACACAATCAATCTACTTTACAACATATTCTGCGAAGCACTTTGAGACGTATCAACAATGTGTTGAGATGCTATATCAAATAGAAGGATTATTATATTATTATTTTGCTATTATTACATAACAACGGACCTAAATGCTCACAGTATATAGGTAAATGTCATATAATCTGATTGATATACACTAAAGTCTTTAGAGATGGCTCGTTGGTGCTTTAATAATAATAATAATATTCCTTGCATTTGCTATAATGCCTTATCACACCTTTGAGATGTCTCAAACGCTTCACAGAATATACTGTACTGCAAAGTGAATTGACTATATATTTTGTGGGTGAAATGTGGCAGCCAATCGCACACAGCAATACCACAAACAATCATGGATTTAAGCGACCAAAGTGGCTTCTGTGCCACCTGCAAGAGTTTGATATCCTCCTACAAACCCACCTTCTCCAATTTTCAGAGCTGCCATTCCACCCATACCTTGGCCTGGTCATGTGGGTGGTCAAACAGAGTTCCCCCAAAACACGTAACTACTGAAATTATACAACAACAACACCAACTTTGATTTATATAACGCCCTCCAAGCTGGAAGGCATCTCAGAGCACTTCACAACAATGGATCCCGGGATATTGTAATGCAGTCTGGTGTGCTGCAGTGGAAACCTCAGTAGAATGATAAGTTCCTTACCAAACTCAGTTGGCAGCTCTTTCCTGGGTTGGAAGGGTGGGTTCAAGCCCCATATCAAACCTTTGTTCTCACAATCTAGGCTGACTCCACTCCAGTGCAGTGCTGGTGGGTGGGGAGGGGGTCCTGCATTTTTGCCGCTTTGGGTGAGATGTTAAACCGAGGTCCCATCTGCCTGTTCAGCAGTACATTAAAGATCACATTTCATTACTCGAAAAGAGAAGAAATTTATCCCGGTGACCTGGCTAAGAATCCTACAAATCAAATTGATCATTTACTTTCTTGTATGTGGGACATTATTCCATGCAAATTGGCTGCACTTCTGGGTCATACAATTGTAAATTCAACTCAGCATTGGGACATGAGCTCTTAATCTTGTTTTAATCCAATGCAGTCCCGGAGGAGAGCTGTACATAGTTATCTTGAGGATGCGATGCTAAACCAAGTTTCTGTCGAATTGTTCAAAGGTTGTTAGAAATTTCTGGCTATCCATAAAGAGGATGAAGTTGACTGGAGTCATTATGTCATCCCTGAACAGATAATTATATCATTGGATAGTATCTGTTTGTCAAGCAATTTGCTGCATGGAAGTATTACTCAAAGTCTGATATACTTACAACATCACACAAAAATTCATGTTCAAGTTGATCTGTTCTTGGAATCAGAAATTATCTGAGATTGACTTTTCTTGTTTTCACTAAATCCCACAATGGAGGAAAGTTGCCAAAAAAATCTTCATTACAAACATGGTGATACACAGACAGTGGTGAATTTTACAAACCTTATTTAACAAGGGATTAATGGGAGCAGGGATCTTCCTACTAATCCTTCAAGCCAAAGCTCTAATGAGAAATGTGGTCCCAGCTAAACAAGCAGAGAGAAGCTTGTCAGACAGCATTCACAATGCCAAGCTATGCGGTTTTAGCTGGTTAGACTCCAGCAGATCCCCACCACACACACAGAGGCCCCAAATCTTTTCTCTTGCCAATCTGCACCAAATACTCTCTAGAAATATGTAAGCAGTGTGTGTGTTTCCATAGAGAAATTGAACATTGTTTCTAGACACTGGGAAATTTCCCTGTGTAGGTGATATATTTATGTAGAGTTCTCAGTCTCCTTTGCATGATGGTGGATTTCTGCATGCGTCAGGCATCAAAACAAAATATTATTATGACAAAGATAAATGATGACAGAAAATCCTGCAGTCAAAATGGATATTTGTGATGTGTTGGTTATATCAACTGATCATTTTTCAATTGGTCTACAGATGTGATTGACACACCCAACTAAATCACAATGATTGGCCCCAAATCAGCCAGCCGCATTGTATTAGTCAGATGCCAAGTTAACTCAACAACAAGATTTAATATGAACCAGAATCTCAATATCACAATCCTGGGGCTACCAAGTCCAATGGACATGATGACTTTTGGTCAAACAATGTGATGTTAGGAGGGTATCCCACATCTGGAGGGGTTGAACCCAGACATCGATAAGGCAGAATTTTTAATAATGTAATTAGTAGCAATTATAATTGACACATGACAGATCGCAATTTGGATTCAAATAAATGAAATAAGGTCACAGTTCTTCTGTCAGATGTAGTATCTGTTCCTGAGAATAACTGCTGTGATGCCTCACTTGTATGGATGAACATTAAGAAAATGGCCCAGAAACAGGAGGAAAAAATGAACTTTGAATTTCACATAACACAGCACTGACTTTTTTGTCGAATAACAAATATTTTATAAAAAATTGATCCACATCGTGATTCTCTGTCATGTTCCTTCACAGGGATGGTTTTGGCTTGTATCGGCAACAGTTCTGTGTTTTGGGCATAAGTTTAAAGCCTCAGGTCTACTTCAGAGGAACTCTTGCAATGCTGTTCCAGTCATGATTGTAGAGGAGTGCACTTCAAGCATGGGTTGTAGACAATTAACTCTGACATGAAGCAGGTCATTATCATTCAGAATTTAATGGGTTTGAGCCGAAAGAATAGCAGTAGAAAAACATGAATTTTCTCAGCGCTTGCTAAACAGGAACACAGTATTTCATTACTGACCAGTTAGAAGTTTTTGTTAGGTCAGCCTAGTTTCTGACACATGCAGAAACACATTGCAGAACTTAAGAATTTCCTGTATCTGGAATTTCCTTGTCAGCTATTTGATGTACATACATCGTCAGTCTGGTGAAAGGACTACAAAAGATGTCTCAAGGCGCTGGACAGTCATTGTTTCAGACCCGAGCTGGGGTCAGGGATGGGGAAGATGGGGGGAAAGGGGCATATTTGGGGTGAACAATGGGACCGTCGAAGAGGAGCGCCTTGAGATGGGACTTGAAGGAGGTCAGGGAGGGGGCGAGGCGAAGGGACTGCGGGATGGACTTCCAGAGGTTGGTGGCAGAGTGGTTGAAGGATCAGGGAAGATACCTGTGCTGACACAGGGGGGAAAATGCAGAGAGAAGACATAGGGTGCAAAAGCCGCAATTGACTCAGAAATAAACTTATACTGGAAGTTTCTTACGTTCCCAGAAACAGAGATACTCTTCCTGTTCCTGACCTTTCAAACAAAGAGGACGGTTCAGTTTGAATGAAAGTTACAGCACCATTTTGTTTTGGAAAGGATGGCCCTGAAGGACCTCATTAAAAGGTATTACAGAGCTGCTAATAACAGATTACATCAGATCGGATACATTTAATTACGGCTGATCACCACACTGAGAACAGCCTCGCTGGGAGATCAGAAACATTTGTACAACAAACAATAATCCTTCGTCACAACATCACAAATTGTTTTGCAGGCAAGTATGACTTTTATAGACAAATATGTCCGCCATTTTTTTTTTATTTGCAAACATGTCCGCAATAAAAGCTGATGCCCTCTCTGTAGGAATTGCTCTTTTTGGTACAAATTTTCAGCAACCCATTTGTGATGTCCAGAAAACCCAAGCTCCTGCATGCATGAGCTTGGAAGTATGATGGAGAATTGTTTGGGCACATCCCTAAAACTGCACAATTTTATAGAGATGGTAAAAGTGACAATGCCAACTTTTATAAGTACAGGCAGAATGTTGTTTGAGGTAGTAATAATATAATAATCCTTTCAGTTGATATAGCACCTTATGTCATCAAAACGTCTCAAACCACTTCACAGGAATTACTGCAAGGTGTATTACTGCATATATTGTAGCTGTGTAGGGCAGCCAGTTTGTACACAGCAATGAAGTGAAACAAACAGTCCTGAAGTGAATGACCAATAAACAAGGCCACTTGGGGAAACTTTAGTGTAGAGTATCATGGGATATTTATTCTCCCACCAGAACAGACAGACGGGATCTTGGGATAATGTTTCATCCAAAGAATGTCACAAATGACAATGTGGCCACCTCCCCCACATTTCAGTTTGTGAGCTCAAAGACTTGACGTGGAGCCTGAAACCCACAACCTTGTGACTCAGACAGTGCTGCCAACTGACCCAGACTGACACAGGCTGCAGTTTTAATCTTCTGCCAACTTTTCCAGCTATCTCCTATCTTCTTCAAGTAGGTCAGATGTGATCAGCACAGCAAGAAATTAAATTTTAGCATAAGGCCTCTGATCTCTTATAAAGAGAACGCATCCAACTACATTTTTCAGCATTTTGCTAAAATGGTTTTCTTAGTGTTAACATCAGAAAATAATACACAAGTTTATTGTTTCTATCTTTTTATGACATCCAGCAATAACGATGACTCTATTATCGTTAATATAATTATTATAATAATTATATGTATAATTACATATTATATTGTATAATATACAGTATTATATGTATATAATCTGCCTCTAGTCAGCTTGTCTAACAGGCTCTTGCAATGCAAATTTGTTTGAATATTTATCTTTCCATCAACTACAGAGACAACCTACCTAGCTGAATACCCTTGATCAGTTTTGTCCAAAATAGATCACATGTGTGACTATCTGACACCATTTTAGTCACATGCACTCAATTTTAGTAGAAAATGCCTTTTTGTACACTCACACAAATGGGTAAATGTACTTCACATGTATGTTTTGATGTATGTTGACTTAACAAATATCTACACCAGACCCACCACTGCTCTCCTTCCAGAACATGGTTAGATGCTGCTTGCACTTTGACATGATGAGCCCTGTTGGAGTTGCTCATTGTTGGCTGGGCTTGCTATCTTCTGCTGGATGGGAGTTATGGCTGATGGGTCAAGCTGCCACCTATTGACACGTCCCCTCTCCAAACAATATTGGTGGTGCTTTCCACCAGTGTTACTCACCATTTAAACAAATAACCAATAACAACAACAACAAAAAAATTACATTTAGAGAGCACCTTTCACATCGGAAGGACATTCCAAGGTGCTGAAATAAGCAGTAACCAAGGAAGTAAAGTTTACTCGATCCAAAAATACTCGCTCATGCTGCTTTTGGTCTTACCATTTTACCAATAAATGCACAAAAAAGGTCAAAGTTCACATGCATATGCTGTGCAAATATGAGTACTATTGACATCACATGCCTAACAATGGTGACTATTGCTAATTTTTTATTTGCTGATCAAAAAGGCAATTTTGCCACATCAGGATTCCCAAAAAACCACTTGTGGCTGATGACTAATGTATTGACCAACCCTAGACACACGGCAAGTATATAGCTTAAATTTGATGTCCTCTTGATGTGCCAGAAATAGTGGAAAAACAGGTGCAGTTATTGCAAAGAAAACTTAATTAATTTCTATCAGTCCTTAGAGTCTGATTCATTTTCATATTAGGACTTAATTAGGCTTTCCCATATCCTCTTTCTTTTAGCAGATACTGTATTTTCTATGAATCAAGTTATTCTTACTAAATTCAAGATATATTTTGTTATACTAGAACTGTTAGCCAGATTCAAGTCCATAGCTGGTTGAATAGAATGCTATGTAAGATTGCATTGGATTGATTTGATCTGAGCTTGGCTGAAGTCAGAATCCTTTGACGAGTGGATGGAAAGACAATTAAAGGCAGCAACCTCTTTCTTAAGACCATGGCAATTTGCTCTGTCATACTGCCAAGCCATGTATTTAGCATTTCTTTCAAGACACCAATGAAAGGTGGTTGGATGCAGACCAACTTGTGGTCAGATGTGCCAGCTGGTGCTTTGTCAAGCACTTTCAAGTGATCATGGGAGTCGGTGAATGCTGGATGTAAGTGCAAATTATTATTTTGAGACAACCAGCTGTGAAAACCATTAGGAACTATGAAAGAGACTGCTGCAAAACCACCCTATTTGGGTGACGGGCTCTGTTGCCAATTCTCATATAGGCAATTGGAGTCACTGATCAGAGCAGTGAACCTGGATGCAGAGATTATGTCCTGTCAAAGGCTACTTGACAGATAGACAAAGATAGAACAGATGGTACACTGTAGTCTGAAACACTTTCTTGTTTTGAAAAGTAATTCATCCAAAGGAATGCAAACATGCTCAGTCTCAATTCTTGCCTGCAGGAGCCTGTTGAACATTTCTCTGTATTTTTGGCTTATTTCTCAGCTACTGAGGTTATAATGTAAAATAAGAAATAGGATGTAATTTAAAAATAAAATGCTAGGAAGACAGATAGACGAGAGAGATTGAAGCTAATTTAACTAACTGCACAACCTACTCTCCGTCAATCATTCAGCAATAATTTAATAGCGGAATTAATTGACCATAGATTTTTTTTTAAACTACTTACTGATTTGTCATGGCTTTATTGACTATTAAGAACATTATTAAGAACATCAGAAAGCATGGAATAAGAAAAAGATTGTTTGGGTCTATTAAGCTTTTCCTTTCTCAGCCATACAAACCAAGTGGATTTCAGTTCACCTTCTAGTTAAGGAAATGGAGATACAGAAATTCTGAACACTATAGATAAACCAGAAAAAATATAGAATACTCATCCACCATCATGTCTTCATTATAACAACAACAAAATTACATTTATAGAGCACCTTTCACGTTGGGAGGATGTCCCAAGGCACTGAACAGTCAGGTCGGTACCCAAGCAAGGGAGAGGGGAGGAGATGGAGAGAGCTAGGTAGGGAGGGAAGGAAGGAGTTGGGAGGGCGGCAAAAGGCACGATCAAAGAGGAGGGTCTTGAAACCAGTCTTGAAGGAAGCAAGGGAGAAAGCGAGGTGAAGGGACTGTGGAATGGAGTTCCAGGGTGTGGGGCAGAGAGGCTGAAAGCCCAGCCACCGATGGTAGGGCAGGTCAGGTGGGGGACATGGAGCAGACCGGAGTCTCCTGAATGAAGGGACGGGCAGGCACATAGGGGGACAGCAGGTCGGAGTGATAGGAGGCGGCAAGGTCATGAATGGCCTTGAAAGTGAGGAAGAGGATATTGAATTCGATCCTCTGGGGGATGTTGAGCCAATGGAGCCGGGTGAGGGTGGGAGTGATGTGGTCGCAGAGCTTGGTGCGGGATAGGACACGAACTGCAGAGTTCTGGGTGATCTGCAGCTTGAGAAGGGAAGACCCTGGAAGACTGACGAGGAGGGAGTTTCCATAGTTGAGTCTTGATGTGACAAATGCATGGATATAGGTTTCAGTGGCCTGAGGGGTGAGACAGTGGCAGACCTGACAATGTTGCGGAGGTGGTGGAAGGCAGTACTGGTCATTGCATGAATGTGGATGTAAAGGATAGTTCAGGGTCAAACAAGACACCCAGATTCCTGACTGTCTTTGAGAGATGGAGAGTGCAGCCTTCGATACTGATGCTGCCAACACCTGAGGTGCGGAGGCGGTGATGCGAGCCAATCTGGAGGGCCTCAGTCCTGCAAACATTCCTGGAGAAAGTTGTCACTCGTCCAGGGCTCGATGTCAAACAGGCAGTCAGGGAGCCGGTAGTCCTAGAGTTGAGGGGATCATCTGTACACATCCGTGGAAATTAACCCCATGTCTGCGGATGATGTCACAAAGGGAATGAAAAGGAGGGGACCAAGGACAGAGCCCTGAGAAATGCCGCACGAGACAGTGTGGAGGCTGGGGGGAAAGTCGTTGACGTACACAAAGTGGAGACGGTGTGAAAGATAGGACCGGAGCCAGTCAAGGGCAGAACTTTAAAGGTTGATGTGGGAGGAGAGGCATTTGAGGAGGATTGAGTAGTCCAAGGTATCAAAGGCAACGGATAGGTCAGGAGGACGAGGAGGCATAGGGAGCCCTGGTCACAAATGGTCAGGATATAATTTTTGTCCTTGACCCTGGTCACAAATGGTCATACATTATAGAGCCCTGGCCTCCTTCCCTCCACAGGGAAAACATTTTTTCCACACACCCGAAACCACAATCCTTACAGCACACTTAATTGCGCTTTGTTTGTTCATTTCAGTCCATACCTATCCTCATATCCTCCCCAAATGTTCACAAGCAGATATTTATCCAGTTCTTTTTTGAAGGCATTAATCAACACAGTATGAACTGCTTTTGTTAAATGCTTTGAAGCAAGACAAGCCACTAGAAATCAACTGATAAGCCTGCCTTTTTTTTTAAATGATCCATGAATGAAAAAATTGATGAATTTTAATAGTGACACATCTTACAAAAATATAATCTTATCTACTTTTCTGCAATTTTCTGATTAAGTGGTCAAAGTCAATGTTTGTTCAGCACTTGTTTAGTCCTGATATTTCATCCCTAATATCATGGTTAATCATATTAAAGGACACCTTGACCTTACTGAACATAGTGAATCAGCTGAAAAGGTCATATCCCACTGTAATAGTTAGTTTGCATTTACATTTAATTAAGCAAAGTCATTTGTGTTAAAAATGTTGTTTAGTTCATGTTTTTCCAGTCAACTGCAATTAACAATGTTGCTTTTCTTCTTTAGAGCTGCAGCCAGAAAATCCTGTTAAAATAATCCTTGCATTTGATATAGTACCTTGTTATATTTTCGAGACGTCTCAAAGCGCTTCACAGAATATACTGTAAAGCGAATTGACTATGTTTTGTGGGTGAATTTTGTGACTGTATGTTCAAGCACCCTGAGACACTGCCCACAGTGGAGGGTGCTATATAAATGCAAATTGTCATTGTTAAAATGCAGCAGCCAATTATGCATAGCAGTGTCCCACAAACAGCACAAATTAAGTGACCAAATAACAATAATTATTATTATTTTTTGGAAGGATTATTACCCCTGGAAAAGCAATCCACCAATCAACTAACTTACTGCTGGGTAAACAGAGGCATGTAGAGCTAGGGAACATGCGTCACCCAACGTTTCACCCTGCCGGATATTGAACCCAGGGTTCTCCCGCTTGCGAGGCAAATGCTTGAACCACTAGCTGTAGGACATTCAGCTTTTCTTCATTATCGTATTCAAATGTGGATCTGTGACTATCAACATATTACAATTAAGAAGTATAAGAGATAAACAATTATAATGGAAATGATACCTCTATGACTCTACAAGACTGGTACATTTCCTCTTTAAGGCAGAATATTATCTGACTAGAAGTTATCATATTTCACAAATGTTATTATTTATGCAGACATAAAGGTGATATAATTGAAAAATGCAAGATTTTTGTTTGAATTTGTAAATAAGGTAAAATAACTTCTTGGGCATATTTCTGAAAGAATAAATGCAAGCAATTATCAAAACCCAGAGTAAGCTAGTTGCCAAAGCAAGTGGACAATGTCCCTTCCCTCCACATTTCCAGAGCTTGCCTAGTATTTCATTAACTTTCCTGTCAGCAGCTTCACATTGTCCAGAAACATCAGTGAATGCCTTTCAGATAATCCATGATTCTAATCGAGCTGCAGTTCGAAATATTGCGATGTCAATCCAGACTGAAGTCACAGTATATTTTTCATCAACTTAAGTTATATCATAATTTTTTGAGTGACTTTAGGTCTTCTTGGATCAGTCAAATGGAATCAGGTAGCTCAATACTGTTAGAATCAATTTAAGCCTCATTTCTCAGTATGGATGGCACAATTACTCATGATCCACAGCCATTGACCTTACGTTCTCAATTCCTCAATTCCATATGAGAAACCACAAACCAAATGAAGTAATTAGGAGTTCACAGACACTCGACTATGTACTTTTCAATTATAAGTTGAACAATGACTGCCCACGTTTCATTATCCACTAGAAGGATATAACCAAAATTGACAGGCAAAATCAAGCTTATGGGTAAATTATACAGTTGTTTGACCCTCAAAGTATGGCAAGCAGTAATAGTTGTCTGAGAATTAGTATCCCATACTTAAATATCCTGGCGCTATAGATGAAGGTCATCAAACACTTCAGAATATATAAGCATGATATTTTCATTCAGAGCATAATACTCAAAGGTAGATTGGCAGGAGACACTGAGAAAGAGGAATTTAAACCTTTTGGGGTTATTATATTACAGTATTGCCTCTTTATTGAATGAAGTAGGATGGGGCTAGCATGTAACAAAATGCAACAAGGTCAGGTTAATACATTCTGCATTTCTTCAATATCTTATTCAGCTGGGAGTAAAACTTTTCAAGTGTGGATCCGTGACTATCAACGTGGTACAAATGAGAACTGTAAGAGACGAACAATTTTAAGGAAAACAGTACCGCTTTGATTTGGAGGACCTATCACCAGTAATTTAACACAGTCCATTGAAAGGACTTGTCACTTGTTCAGTGTAATTGTAATCCAAATGGCTCAATCAGGTTAAAGTCAGAGTTCCCAAACCCATCTCACTAACAACACTTAACAGTTTGTTTGAGAGGAAGCTCACTTTCTCCCCCATCTGGATTGAACCCATTCAACAACAACTTGCACTTTCATACCACACTCCATACAGAGTAGTGTCTCAGAACACTTAACAATGACTCCGAGCTGGTGGGGTTGTTAGGTAGCTGTAAGCACAGTCAAAGAGGAAGTTTTCAGCTGATACTTGAAAAACAGGAGGTGGATTGAAGGGGAGTGTTCCAGAGTTTTAGGGCATATTAGCTGAAAACGCGATCTCTGATGGTGGGGCAGAGGATGCAAGGGATGATTAGGGGACCCGTGCTTGTCAAGCTGAGGTGCTGGATTGGGGAGAGATGAGGTTGGTGAGGTAGGGAGGTGCCAGAGAGTGAAGGGATTTGAACACAAGTGTGAGTCTTGAAGTCGATCTGTTTGGTGATGGGGAGCCAGTACAGGGTGGGCAGAACTGGGGATATGTGAGTATGGAGTTTGGTCTGGGCCAGTATGAATGAGCAGAGCTCTGGGCAGAGTTCTGAATGGGTGGGAACATTTGAATAGTGGAGCTCAGGAGACCGGCACAGAGTGCATTTGTGTTCTTCAGGTGGAAGATGATGAATCCATGCACAGGGTTTTAGCTGCATTTGGGGTAAGATACAGTCAGAGGTGGGTAATATGGTGGAGTTGATATAAAACAGTCCTGGTCAGGGACCATATGTGAGGAAAGACAGCTGTGGGGACAGCTGGGGGGTCAAACCAGACACCTAGATTGTGCACTGGTTTGGTGTGTGTGAAGTTTGCTGTGCCCAGGGAGTTTGATATGCATAAGTGAAGACATTGATTGGAGTCAAGAAGTAGAGCTTCCATCTTGTCCACATTCAGCTACAGAAAGTTTATATGCATTGAGACCTTGATGCCTTCCAGCCAAGCTGATGTCCAATGTTGATGGACCTGGACTTGGTACTGGAGGAGGCAAAGTAGATTTGAGTATCATCCACATACATGTAGAAGTTTACCCTGTTTCTGCAGATGATTTTGCCTCGAGGGAACACATATATAAGGAAGTGAAGAGGACCAAGAATGGAGAACTGAGGTACCCCACGGGTGACCGGGTAGTGGGTGGGAGAAGAAACCATTTACTGAGATGAAATGGAGGTCATTGGTTGACTAGGCATCGAACCATATGAGTGCAGACCCACTCAGGTGGATGAGAGAAGAGAGACTGCGGAGGAGGGTGACATGGTCAACTATGTCGAACGCAGCAGAGAGATCCAGGAGGCCAAGGAGCAGCAGGTTTATACCCTCTGTATTTGCGTAACCTCTGCATACATAGCTACACTTAGTTAGTGATATACTCATGTGGGATACAATAGCATTTTTTTAAACAAACTTCCATTTAGTCAACAATTTTTGCAGCAAAGTTTCAAGTTCACCGGCCTTCTAATAAGGAGGAAGGCATTTTGATATATATTGTTTCTTGCAAGTTCTAATATACCTCTAGTGATTTTAAAAAAACATACATTTCATCAGTGTCTTGTGTCTTTAAAAGTGGCCTATACAGTGGTCTGATTTATTTTTTTTAATGTATTTTTGATCACGTTAACTTTGTTTAAATTTTACAAACTAGTCTGTACGAATCTGGCACTAAAGTGTGGGAAATTGGTAACCTGATGCAATGCATGATGCAATACATGGGGTATAAGAGATGTAGTCAGCTAGCTTGGCATCTGAAGGCAACAGAGCATGCCTGCTTTTCACTAATTTGCTTGTTGCTGGTTGAGTTGAATGACTCTGCCTCAAGCCTTGGGTAGCTTTTCCCCCTTGTTGGGTTGCTAGGTGACTGGAACTGAACAATCTCACTAACTAGGCGATCAAAGGGCCTCTTGTATACTAAGATTACTTTGGTTGCATGGTTTCCCACTTGCTGGAAGTTTCTGGGAAAGATATCCTTCTCTTTGGAATATTTAAATGGAAATAAACTGGCATAAAAAACAACAAACTGTCATTAGCTCTTACAAGTGTTTGTCTTCCAGAATTTCAACTCTTGATAGCTTTTTTTTCACAAAAGCTTAGAAACTACCCTGTAGAGATTTTGGCAGAGAAAAAGTGACAAAGCCCATCTGGTTCCTAAAGCTTAGGGACATGCTTCTCATGTTTTTTTTTAAGGATTTTTCTTTGCTTCCAATTTATTTTGTATTCTGTCAACAATCCTCTGTAGTGATTTATTTTATGCATAAATTAAAATGAGTATCTCTTGGTCCTTCCAGCTTGACTCTCTCATCTGTTTACATTCAAGGACCCCAGAACACAGAAGCAGATGTTCTTTACTGAGACATGAACTTTGGGATCAGTTGAAAGATACTTCCCTGACATCCCTGTAGGATTTCAGGCTTGGACTTGTTTGGGATTTCTGTCAATGACAAGACCTCATATTTACGACTCTCTATCCTGGTCCTCGGACATGAGATGCATTCATAATAGTTTGGAATCAGGAAGAGCGGTATTTCACAAGTGGACTGTTCATACAATGCCAGTATAGTCATCTGGTGGCTAACCCAACTCTCTCCAATTTCTTCTTACTCTACACCCTCTCCGCCATTTCTCATTACCTGTGCAAACTGGGTCTGTAAATGTAAGCTATTCATATTCTTCAAAGGTAAATAGATGTCATTAAATTACATGTTATTATTGTGCTGAAGGCACCACCTGAGCAATTTGGAAAGACAATCTAGAAGCCGGTCAGATATCAATAGTACGGCAGAATGGGGTGATAAAAGTTCTGCTATCTTCAGAACATTTCAAAACCACAATAACTCTATTGAGAAAGCTTGAATATGGTATTGCCCACCAATGTTTCCTTTGCAAGGACTAAGCTCTCTTCCGGAAGCATTATACTCCTAGTTATGCCAGATGCCTTAATAATGGCTGGAAAAGCTGGTAGCAGAGTTAAAACTGCCAAGAAACCTCAGCCTTATTTACCAGTGCTGTAGTCTCAATGTTCAGTAAAGTCTTTATGTCCAGTGATAATAGTCTTGTGGACGGCTGCAGATAAAACCTATATCTTGCTTCGAAACATAGTTTAGTACAGTCTAAACCCATTAAATCCAGTGAAGTAAATAAAGATGGTCTATTCCATCCCAGAATCCATTCTCTAAACACTGGTGAGATGTGGTCAGACTGGTCAGTTGTTAATGATTAAGCCATAACTCTATGCATGTATGAAAGACATAGGAGTTACTGCAGCTGTAACTAAGTATTCTGCACAAACCATTGGAATAAAAGCCAGAAAATGTTATGTAATCTCTCGCATTTATTTTACTTTGGGGCCACCGCCATTGCCTGGAGCTATGTCCTCTGGACAGATGCTGAAGTTCAATGCAGAACCTGTTACCACTGTCTACATCCCATTGTTGGAGAATGTAATGAACCATGACAAAGCTGTGATTTTTCCCTTGGCGCTCAATCCAAATGTCCCAGGCCTTTAGCAATTACCAGGTTCAAATTGTTCCTTTTATAACTGTCTCGCACTGTACAGTACTCTGGTTTTACATGAGGTTATATGCGAGTATACTACTTCAACAATTTGATTTGTATAAATTTACATGATCAATAATCTCCATTTAAATTGTTGTATTTCACCAAATTTAGTTAGTCCTCAAAATATCATTACAGAGCAGCACTTCTAATAAGTTTAATTAACAATAATAATCCTTGCATTTAATGTTAGTGTGTTTTCTATCCCTATCTAAAGCTAATAGATTTTACTTGCCCTTCTTTTCAAATCCCTCTATGACATTACTCCATGCTATTTGTATAATCTTTTCCAAGTCTATGTCCCATCCTGCACTGTTCACTCTTTCAACTCTAGTTCATTGCTTATGCTCTGCTTTCTTACCTTCACAATCAGACACTGAACCTTCAGCTTCCTCAGTCCTATCCTTTGTTGCTACCTTTCTCCCTGCTTTCAGAAATCCAAGATAAAGGATACCTTTGACAGTGCTTTCAGTAACCTCTAAATTCCTCCCACTTGATATTCAGTATTACTGCTCCCATTGTTAAGACCGTTGAAATATTCTTTTATGTGTGATCGGTACAATAAATAAAAGTTATTATGGTTTTTTGTTGGTTCAAATTGTGAAGCAAATCAATAGCAGTACAAAGAGCTCTAAATTGGATGCTTTTAAAAAAAATCTATACTGTAGTTAAATCCCAATAACAGAGAAAAGAAATTGCCAAGCACCTAAACGTTTATCAGATCTTGGTTGAAATACCCATATTTAAATTGTGTTTGTATCTTGCTACCTCACTGTATATAAGAACAAAATTGATCAATATTTTATTGACATTTAGACCATTTTATAAATCGATCAAAGTTAAATGGGCATGACTTTCAGCTCCTGTCTTTTACAATAAAAAGCCAGAATTTATAAAAATAAACAGTTTCAAGCCCAAAGGCTTAGTAACAAGACAGTAAGTACTTTGTAATCCCACGTTTCTCAAAGATCTGGGCAAGCATTGTGGCAGTAAATGCCAATATATCTACTGCATAATCAGCAGAGGGGAGGGCACTGGCAAGTCAAGTTAAACAACAGCCAATAATTTGGGGATGGGCTGGAAAGACAGCCTGCATTGTGATTGGGAAAGGGATGAAAATTCCCAAAAGTGCACAATTGGTTTTACATGTTTTTGCCAGCGTGTCCCAAATATCAAATATGCGTAGTCATTCCTTTTCTTTCATATGTTTCTGCACCACTTCATTTCAAAACACATTCTGAATATCATAATGAGTTTACAGTGTGACTTCCAACACATTTGAAAGCCAATCATGTGACTGCCAGGCAGTTAGCTGCCCACAGAAATGGGAGCCTTTTCACTTTAGCAGTTGGTGAATATCATAAAATGGTAGACTTTTACAGCACAGAGAAAGACATTGCGGTCCAAGGTACCTGTGCCAGCTGTCTGAAAGAAGTACTCAATTTAGTCCCACTTGTCCTGCTTTTCCTCCATACCTTTTCATATTCTTCTTTTCCAAATATGTATTTGGCATTCAGAAGCTATTACATAAACAAGGTTCAAACCAACCTTGTTGATTATACTCTAATAACCGTCAATGTAAAGAGAACTCTCCTAACCTCTTCCATTTCTTTTTGGGTCATGATCTTAAATTGATGTCCTACTCACCAACCAATGGAAATTATTTTTTGTCTTTTCTGTAGCTCACTGGTTAGAGCACTCGACTTACTAAACATGAGACCTGTGTTCAAATCCAGGCAGGGCGAAATCTTGGGCAAGTTTCCTCACTGCACATGCCTGATAATAATCCCTAAAAAAAATAAAAAAATTGGTCATTTCAATCCACGATTGTTTGTGGGGCACTGCACAATTGGCTGCCGTGTTTCACTCCCCTAATATACAGTCAATTCACTTTACAATATATTCTATGAAGCGTTTTGAGACATATGGAAGATGTGAAAAAGCGCTTTATCAAATGCAAGAATTATTATTATTATTCTCCCTGCTTATATTTATCAAAGCCCTCATAATTTTTGTACCTCTCTCAGCTTTCTCTGTTCTGATTAGAATAGCATCGGTGTCCTCATAAATAAAGTCTCAAATCCATGATATGGTCTACAGAACCTTCATTTTACACTCTCTTGCATATCATAAATAATCAACGAAAATTGAGTAAACCTCACTCCAACTCCAATGACCCCTACCTTCTGCTCCAACCCTGGCGCCCACCTACATCTTTCCTTTCTCTTCAAATCCCTAGCTTTACAATTCCACCCTCACCCACAAAAAATAACACTGGGACATTCCCAGGCTCCATCCCTTCTCCCCATTACAAAATCTAACCCAATGCTTAACTCTCACCTCCAATTATCCTGCAGCTTAGTGGTTGGAGAACTAGCCTCACAAGTGAGAGAGCCTGGGTTCGAGATTGATTCCCTTCGGAAAGTTTCCTTACTCTACACACACACACCTGTTTACCTAGCAGTAAGTAGAAGCCAGCTTGTAGTCTTTGGTGAGCTTCCATCTTTGTAGTGCAAACACTGTAGAAGGGTTGGACTCCATAAAATTAAACCTGTCTTGAAATGGGATATAGTCAAAAATAGGTGCCAGTTAGCGCATATTCCATGTTCCTTCAGCTGCCTCTGCCTTCCCAACTGCCATTC
Source organism: Hydrolagus colliei (assembly GCA_035084275.1). Taxonomy (NCBI): domain Eukaryota; kingdom Metazoa; phylum Chordata; class Chondrichthyes; order Chimaeriformes; family Chimaeridae; genus Hydrolagus; species Hydrolagus colliei. The sequence goes on along the minus strand of CM068742.1, from coordinate 28,536,461 downwards.
CTTCCCATTTCTCTCCCACACTCCAACCCCTACCCATCCTTCCTTCCATATTTTTTAATCTGTCTACCCTTCTCTCTCATGACCACCATATTAACCATGAAGCACATGGCCTGCTCCCTTGACCCTATCCCCACCCCTCACCTTATCCTCCACTTCCTCAGCCTTCTACTCTCCAACATCCCCCTCAAAACAGCTACAATCAATCCTTCCCTGGACGCATCCCTGTTTTCCAGCCACAGGCCCATCTCCAACCTCACTTTTCTTTCCAAGGTCATAAATAACATCCTATCCACCTGTGACAAGGGCTCGCACTACGTGCTCATCTTCCTCAATCTCTCTGCTGCCTTCGACACTGAGGATCACTCAATCCTCCTCCAACGCCTCTCCTCTCACTTCAACCTCCAAGGTTCTGTCCTTGACCGGTTCAGGTCTTATCTCTCACACCATCTCCAATTTGTCTCCACTAACGGTTTATCTTCCATGCCCCGCACCATCTCCTGCGATGTTCCTCAGGGCTCTGTCCTCAGTCCCCTCCTCTTCAACCTCTACTTCTTGGTAACACCATCCGCAGACATGGGGTCAATTTCCACATGTACGCGGATGACACCTAACTCTATCTCTCTGCCTCCACCCTCGATTCTGGGACAACTGGCGTCATGACAGACTTCCTGTCAGACAACAAGTCTTAGATGAGAGATAACTTTCTACAGCTGAACGTTAGCAAGACTGAAGCCCTCCTGATTGGCTCATGTCAGCGTCTCTGCACCTCAGGCATTGGCAACATCAGCATTGATTGATGCACACTCCACCTAACCAAGCCAGTCAGGAACCTGGGTGTCTTGTTTGATCCTCAACTTTCCTTTCTCCCCCATAACCATGCATGACTAGTACTGCCTTCTACCACCTCCACAATGTTGCCCAACTCTGCCAGTGCTTCACCCCTCAGGTCGCTGATACCTGTCCACATACACTTGACATTCAAGGCTCAACTACGGAAACTCCCTCCTCATCAGCCTCTCCAACTCTTTCTCCACAAGCTGCAGATCATCTAAAACTCTGCAGCCTGTGTCCTCTCCTGCCCCAAGCTCTGTGACCCCATCATACCCACACTCACCCGGCTTTACTGGCTCCTCATTCTCAGAAACTAGAATAAAAAATTATTGACTCACTTTCAAGGCACTCAACAATATTACCCCCTCCTACATCTCTGACCTGCTGACCTCCTACAAACCTGTCCACTCACTTTGTTCTGTAGGCTCCGGCCTGCTCCACATCTCCCACCCAACCTGACCTACCATTGATGGCGATCAATGGTAGGGCAGGTTACATTTTGTCCATTCCTTGAGCCGCGCCCCCTAACTATCTGCCCTCTCTCATCCCAACCATGTGCCCACCACCCATGTTTGGGTCCTGACCCCTGACTTTTCAGTGGCCTGGGATGTCCTCCTGATGTGAAAGGCACTCTGCAAATGTAATTTTGTTGTTGTCATCCTTCCCATGCTAAATAATGGTAGGTAGGCAATTATAGAGTAAATCTATAATAATAATACAGTACTTGCATTTGATATAGTGCCTTATCAGTAATTCACTTTGCAGTATATTCTGTGAAGCACTTTGAGATGCTTAAAATATGTGAAAAGTGCTATAACAATTGCAAGTATTATTATTATATTATTAGCATGTCTCCTAGACGTCTCAAAGCGCTTCACAGAATGTACTCTAAAGTGAATTGACTGTACATTTCTAGTTCTCCCCAATTCAAGGTAATGTGATAAATATCCATAAAATCTTGCCTGGTGTATTCTTATACTCAAAGTATTGTTTAATGTTTCAGATTTTGTAGAATCTGAATTGGAATCCTGTAGCTTAGTAGCTACAGCACTCACCTTGCAAGCAAGAGACCTGGATTCGATTTCCATTAAAGTAAACCCTTGGGAAAGTTTCCTTACTCCACATGCCTGATAATAATCCTTCAAAAAAACACTAATAGATATTTCACTTCAATCCACGACTGTTTGTGGGACATTGCTGTGCATAATTGGCTACCATGTTTTGCCGACAAATATACAGTCAACGCACTTTAAAGTACATTCTGTGAAGCGCTTTGAGACATGTAGAAGACGTGAAAAGCACTATATCAAATGCAAGGATTATTATTATTGATCATCTCTTCAGATTATTTTGGATTTCAAGTTCCTGGAAATTATAGTACTCAAAAGAAGTGTTTTAACTCAATCCTATTCCAATGCCATATATGAAAGGGTATTTCACGCATGTATATGTGTTTGGGTAACCCATACAGTTCTGAATAATTATCTGACTCTTATTAATGTTGCAAATTAGAGCAGACATTTTATTTCTCCATTTATATTTTGCTCCAAGGTTGCAACTCAGTATGTCAAGGATGTTTTGCTAAAGCAGTGGTCAATAATAATAAATAAAATAATAATCCTTGCACTTAATATAGTGCTTTAACATGTCTTCAAGATATCTCAAAGGATTTCACAGAAGAGAACGCAAAGTGAATTGACTGTATTTTTGTAGGCAAAATGTGGCAGCAGTATCCCACAAATAGTCATGGATTGACAATTATGTTTTTTTGAAGGAATTATTATCCCTGGAAAAGAGATCCATCAATCAATGTACAAATGGATTCCTAATTACTCCACATAAAGGTGTGAGGAGTAAGGAAACTTACCCAACAATTCGCCCTGCCGAGAATCAATCCTAGATCCTCTCGTTTGCGAAAAAGTCAACCACAGGACTCCACACGGTTTAGAGGAAAGGGATGATCAGAGGCGTTTTTAACATCTGGGCAATCGGTGCAATGCACCAACGGGCCCCTCATATTGCAGGCCTCCAGGATGAGCACGAGGCGAACACGGTGATAAAGGCCAGCAATCATTACACATCAAACTAGGTAAGGTTCTACAACCTCCAACTGACGGGCCCCAAATTGCACCAAGCAGTTTGAATTCTTAAAAATGCCTCTGGGGATGATGATGCTGTTTAAGAGTCATACATACATACACCGGATGACGCCTGTTATTTAGCATGTTGTCTTGGTATTTGCCAAAAAAAAACTGTACAATATATTTGCTACGTGCTCAATGTACACCAACAGATGAACAAGACTGAGGTGTAAGGCATTTTTGTATTCAAGGTTTTCAAAGAATTAGAGCAGGATTTCTCACTGATTATTCCATTATACATGTTTTATCGTCTTCACAAGCTGTCATCTCACGCTGTAACAAGCTGCCAAAACACATCCTTTTCTTGCCTTCTCTTCCTGTCATGTGATGATACCCACAGTAAGTGCTCTTGTCACAATAGTAGTAATGGTTAAAGAGCAGCCAAATTTGAACAGCTAAAAATTGACAGCAGCAAAGAAGATCAAGTTGTGGCAGCGGCAGAGAAAGGGCAAAATAGCAGACTCCAAATATTCAGATAAATAATACCCGGCCACTTTAGGTATTCTCATTACACTGCAGATTCTAGGGTCACGTGACTATAAATGTAGTGTTTGTAAGATTAACTTGCATACCTGAAGCAGGTCCTCCAGCCAGAATCATCTGCAATAACATATTGTTTTCATTAGTCCACAAGCCTTTCAAATGACATCACAAATGGACCTCATCAATTGTAGCTGAGTAAGAATTGGTTCCACCCAAGACTTAATGCAATTGAAATATTAGTACATTATTGCTTATAATAATCTGTTCATTTTATTGTGTCATTTCTCAGCACTTCCCCGGAGAAGTTAATGCAACAGAATAAATGTTATTCAATCAGGGATTTAAATTTGGTTTCATATAAATTCCATTGATCCAATTTGGGGGCGAATATTTACGCTAAGCAAAGAGCACATCAGTTCTGGAAAGTACAACAGCTTCTCAATTCAGGCATCTTGGGAGTTATTCTGGATCAATTTAATAGATTTTTGTTAGGTAAGGATATCGAGGGATGTGAAGCAAAGGCGGGCAAATTAAGTTTAAGTACAGATCAGCCATGATCTAATAGAATGGAGGAGTAGGCTTGAGGGATTGAATGGCCTACTCCTGTTTCTATGGTGAACTGGCTGTCAGTGCAGGCACCACTGAGAGTTGTGGCTCAGCCACTTGTGTGTGGCAGAGAATAGGGGACTGCTTCCTGATCTGGCAGACACTTCATCCTGATCAGGCAGACACTTCATCCTGAGATGCCTCTGAATGAGGGTGGGCGGTAGCAGAAGTCAAGGTGGGCAAGAGAAGGTGATAGTGACAACTCCAGGGATGCGGGAGAGGCAGACCTCAGGAAGGAAGAGGGACAGTAGACAGACAGGGACCTCACCTGAGTGTGGCAATTTGTGAATGACTATTTGTTTCCATTTTGTCCCCAGTGCTTTGGATTCTGCTCAAAATGTAAACAACACAAAACCCACACTACCAGTTACTCCAAGGTATTTTATAGTCACTTTAAGAGGTCAAATCAGCATCATATAATTGGCATGAGTCTGACATTTGGTGTAGGGTTTGACTTGCTAGAGTTATGATTTGTTCCAGGTTAGAATCCCCAAATCCTTTCAACTAATTGAAACCGAGACTGTCCTGAAGAGAATGCCATCCATCTTTTCCCCCAACAACCACCATCCTAGCTACAGTTTCCTTACTCCACATGCTTGATATTAATCTCTCAAGAAAAAACATAAAATTGGTCACTCAATCCATGACTATTTGTGGGACACTGCTGTACGCAATTGGCTACCATGTTTAGCCCACAAATATACAGTCAATTCACTTTACAGTGTACTCTGCGAAGCACTTTGAGACATCTAGAAGTGGGAAGCACTATATTAAATGCAAGGATTATTACTACATAATCATATCTACAATATTTAACAATGTAAATTTATTAAGTTAAACTCTGACCTATCACTGACAACAACAATCAACAAAATTACATTTATAGAGCGCCTTTCACATCGGGAGAGTCACTGACCCAACTTAAGACAACGTCCCAAAAGATTAAATCAGGCATGAAGTGTCTTTGTATTACAATAGTATTATTCATGGTCTACAAAAAATTCATGTCGTAACAGAAACATTTGAGAAAATTTTAGATAGTGAGGTTAGTGACAAGGATTGAGTCTGTGTTTGAAACATATCGGCTCCAACAACAATGCTAGTGAAATACAATGCAACAGTTTGAATGATTACCATATTACTGAAAGCATTGTGCATGTAATAGTTCCACACATCTTGCTAGCATGTCCCAAATGTAGGACAGGGAGGGGAAAGTACTTCTCTTTGGTCTTCCGTTGAAATATTATCTCATGGGCTTCAGGCTTCACCCATTATTAAGTGACATTCTGCCTCTATACTGTTTATTGACTTGATATTCTTCACATGTTTCACTGGAATTTTCATTGGACACCCTCAGGAAACCAAATGTTAACTGTTTAATTGGCGTATTACACTCAAGTGCAAGTTGAGGAATTGGAATGAAAAGATTCAACCTGATCTATTTCAGTGGATGGAAATGCGATTAGACCGGATTCCACTCAGAATAATTAAATTATGGTTTCCAGCAGGAGATTGATCAATTCTTATCATATCTGGTCTCCATTATCAGATTTCGCCTACAAGATGACCCTGGTCTTTTGAGTTTGGAGCAGGATGATGACTCCATTATATCATAAGTTCTGTTTTGAGTGAAGGTCACTTGGGACAAATGCTGACAGGCTAGATGAGGATCAGATGGGTCTGAGTCAGTATATATGCAGCAAATGATACAATGCACACCTGCAAAATGGTTTCCCTGTTCATACTCCTGACTCCTTGTTATAGTATATATATATATAGATATATATATATATACATATACACATTAGGCTTCAGTGTAGTGACGTTCTTAGGTGTGACTTGGTGACAGTATATTAGAAAGGCGAAAATATGGTCCTCTATAACTTTTTGCCCTATTGTATCTCTTGTTATGATCATCTATATTGTATTTTTGTATGGCTCTGTGTAGGTCTATTTTGGAATATGATATGCTGTTATTTCTGTGAAAATGTTTGGTTAAAAATAATGGAAAAATGGGTCAAATGTTGAAAGCTGCAATAGATGAAAGAGAGCCTATTAAGTACTTAAATTAGCGTTGAGAATTGTTGGCTTATTTTTCCCACTGGCCTGTTCACCTCCAGATGGTATCCAGATACTGGGTGGAATTTAATATAAGATTAACTCAATTTATGCCAATAGAAATGTGATCTTTAGCTGTGATCATTAACAACAGATTGAGTCATGTGAAAGAGAGTATTCTCGTCAGCAGTTTCTGGCTGCCAAGCAAAATAATTCAGTTTATATACGGTGCTGGCAGTAAGGTATCTAAAATGCAGACCTGTGATTCTTCTGCAATTTTTACATTAAATAATATAATTTGATCAGAAATAGAACATAGAATCATAGAATTATACAGCATAGAAGGAGGCCATTCACCCCATCGTGTGTGTGCCTGCTCTTTGAAAAGAACTGTCCAAATCAATCCCACTCCCCGCTTTCTCCCAATAGCCCTGCAAATGTGCCATTCCCAAATAACTATCTACTGTACATCTTTCTTAAAAGTTGTTATCGAATGGCTTCCACCACCAATGCGTTCCCAGATCCGAACAACTCAATGTGTGAATAAAATTCTTCTCATCTCCCCTTTGTTTCTTTTAACAACTATTTTAAATCGGTGTCCTTGGTTTACTGATCCACTCGTCAGTGGAAATAATTTCTCCCTGTTTACTCCACTGAATACCCTGATAATTTTGAAAACCTCTAATAAGTCTATTCTTAACCTTCTCTGCTCCAAGGAGAATAATCCTAGTTCTCTAGCCTCTCTTAATAATTTTCGTCCCTCATTCCTGGTACCATCCTGGTAAATCTCCTTTATAACCTCTTCAATGCCTTGACATCCCTCCCAAAGTGTGGTGCCCAGAACTTAACACAGTACTTTAGCTAAGGTCTAACTAGTGTTTTATAATGGTTCCTGACTTTTGTATTCTATGCCCCTATTTATAAAGCCTACTATCCCGTATGCTTTTTTTTAACAGCCCTGCCCTGCCACCTTCATAGGTTTAATTATATGAACCCCCGGGTCTCTCTGTTCCTTCACCACCTTTAAGATTGTACCTTCTAGCTTATACCACCTCTCCTCATTCTTCCTCCAAAAATGCATCCTTCACATTTAAACTTCATTAAAAAAAATTATAAAAATACTGAGCATGGAACGAGTACAGATCTATTGATGTTTCATTTGATTAACTTATATAATATTGGCCCAGTTACAACACAGGGTCAAACAATTTATTCAAATAATTGACACAATCCCAATGGTTCAACCCAATATAATTATGGCCATACAACATGACTATGTCAAATCACCATTCAGAAACACAGAACACTGATTGGTGATAACAACACTATAACACTTTATAGCCACATTTCTTTGATTTATTTTATTGCAAGCCAGGTATTGAATTCACGCCAACTCTCTTTTATAAACTGTCTACAAATGTTGCCTGAAAACACTCTGCACAGGACAAAAAATAAAATAAAAAGGTCTTAGTGATATCCAGGGTTCTTATTAACTCAAACAATAGCTTCTTTATTTTGCCACCTTGCACTTTTTTTGCGGAGTTGACAGTATGCTAGTCTATAATTTCCAGAATATTTATAAGCATTCATGTACCTCTTGTGAAGATATATGCTTTTGAAATAACCAAAGTGCTTGTATAGAACTTAATTCTTCTAGATCGGTGAAATACCAGTGGAGTGCATCCCTAAACTCTTAAATCACTGGTACAGCACTGAAAACCTTTTGAAATAGGAATAATAATCCTTTTATTTGGTATAGCACCCTTCAGGTCAGGAGAATGTCCCATAGTGCTTCACAGGATATACTGTAAAGTGAGCAACTGGGTGTTTTATGGGTGAACACAGCAGCCAATTTAGTACACATCAATTTCCCCACACAAGGATGATGTGAATGATCAATCTTATTTGGGGGGATTGTTGGCCTGAAAGCTCCCTTCTTTTTTTCCAATTGAACTCCAACAATGATGGTTTACTAGTACTTAATGTTAATGGGAACACTCCTCATATTTAAGATGGTAGTCTGCAAAATCATTTTATTTCAGAATTAGTAGGTCAGGTTGTGCTGTAGGAAGAGATGCAGGAAAACTAGTTAAACAAGTCAAACTAACTGCTGTGTACATTTATGTTTTCTCTTTTAAAGAAACAGCTAGTTCAGGGAAAAACAAATCACTTTAACAAAATTTTAATTGAATAAAAATTAAAATGCTTCAAAATTATTATTGTTTCATTAAGTGTTCACCAGAAGTACCCTGCTATTTTCAAAGTTACAAGTGCCATAACAGCAATAAACGTCAGTAAGCTTAAGTGTGCTCTGCAAAGAAATGGTTGCTGCTAATTAGGTACCTCCGCCGTTTAGTTAGCGCATGGGAGCCGTTTGCTGCATTGTATATTCAGAGTCACTGACATTTATTACTTCACTTAATTTTTATTTAAGAATCATTTTAATTCGGCAGTGGGAGCTCTGCCAATCCCAGACCTAAAATTGCACAAAATAAAAATGTAATCTATCTATTGCAGCTGAAAGTCAATCCTCTGAGGTTCAAGTTCACGATGAAGTGCCTTGTTATGCCACTGCAGGGCAATTCAACCTTGTCATGATTGAGCCAGCAATGTTTAGCAGCATTGCAAAGTACAATGGAGGTTGGAAAAATGCTTGCTGGGAAATATAATACAATTAATATTTATACAGTGGTTTTCATGTTAGAAGGAAGCCTCAAAGCTCTTGACACTGCTGGCTGGTACCTGTGCTGGGGAGTAGAAGGGGATGGGGTAGGGAAGGGTAACTGTAAATTCAGTCAATGTAGCAGGTCTTGAGATGAGCCTTGAGCGAGGCCAGTATGGAAGTATAAATGCCGGTGTAAATGGTGCTTCGTGACCTAGAGTATATCTCCCCAGGGAACCCTACATACATCAGACTGAACCACGAGAACTTATGTTTGAGTATAGGTCTCTTGAATCAGGGTGACAGATAAGTTGCTTTCTAGAACAGACACACTTTATATCTTGGGGCATTTTTGCCGGTGTGAGGTACTATTTAGGCAGCCATTTCCCCCAACAAGTGCTTTTTCAGTCACATTAAGGAGGGGAAAAAAATTCCCATTTAAAGATACAGTATTCCATTGTCTGCCACTATTACTTCTCATCTCTGTCAAATTCTTCAAACTTCTTTCTGCCACTGGGTGGATGAGTGGGATGGATGGATGGAGGGAGGGAGGGAGGGAGGGAGGGAGGGAGGGAGGGAGGGAGGGAGGGAGGGAGGGAGGGAGGGAGGGAGGGAGGGAGGGAGGGAGGGAGGGAGGGAGGGAGGGAGGGAGGGAGGGAGGGAGGGAGGGAGGGAGGGAGGGAGGGAGGGAGGGAGGGAGGGAGGGAGGGAGGGAGGGAGGGAGGGAGGGGAATGAAACTTGTCATCACCCGAATTCCTGATTCACACCTTCGAGCACTCCGATCCTGACCCCAGCTCACGTCTGAAACATTGACAGTCCAGCGCCTTGGGATGTCGTCCTGATGTGAAAGGCGCAATATAAATGTAATTTTGTTGTCGTTGTTGTTGACAGCACTGGTTAGGAATCAAGAGTATGACAAACCTGTTTAGTTTGTATCCCCTCACTGAGAGCCAAAGCTAGCCACCAGTCTGGTGTTGCCAGCTGAGATCAAACAGCTCAACAACAAGAACAACAATTTGTATTTATATAGTGCTCTCCTCACAGGGTAACATCTCAAAACGCTTCCCAGGGATGGAGTTGGAAACTGAGCAAGTGAGAGGGGGGGGATTACGGGAAGGGGAGAGGAAACTGATCACAGGCATGTTTCAAGAGGTAGATTTTGAGGCAGGACTTAAAGCAGAACAAGAGGGAGTGGTAGAGAGTGAGAGTTCCAGAAGAATGGAGATACGGAGAAGGTAGGGGAAACACAGGAAATTGAATTCGATAAGTGGAGAGGTTGAGTGTAAGAGTAGAGATGGGGAACATGCCTCTGTTTACCCAGCAGTAGGTAGGATCCCAATTAGCAGATTGCTTTTACAAGGGGTAATAATTCCTTCCAAAAAATTAAAAGAATAAATGAATTGGTCACTCAATCACGACTGTTTGTGGGGAACTGCTGTCCGCAATTGGCTGCGGAGTTTTGCTCACAAAATACAGTATACAGTAAATATACAATGTCACCTTTTGTCTCAATGTTCATTTTACGTTATATTTTGTGAAGTGTTTTGAGACATCTTGAAGATGTGATAAGGCGCTATATCGAATGCAAGGATTATATTATTGTAAATAAGTGCCAGATAGTGGATGGATTATCGTTAAGGATGATCTACTGGAAGATAGAGAGCTATTTGAGACTAGTGAGGGGAAGGGCGTGGAGAATGTGTTTCAGGTGAGAATGTGGGCAGCAAACCTTTGGATGAGTTGTGGCTTGTAAATGGAGGAGGTGTGGGGACCTGGGAGGAGTGAGGTCTCATTGCACAATCACAAACCAGAGATCAATCCGGTAGGTTTCCTGGTCAATATGGCTCCTATTCACTATGGGGAGTGGCTTTACGAGCTGAGCCATTGGAGAAGTAAATTATCTCAAATTCATGAGAATGACAGTGACAAACTCTGGTCACAGTAAGAAGCATTCGAGGGTTGTTGGAAACGTCCATTCCTTCTTATGTGCTTACAAGTAATCAGTCAGTGAGTCTGTTGTGCCACATCCTATGGGACGACCTTTTGAAATAACCTTGATGGCATTTCATTTCTTTTAAGCCGCTATGGTTGCTATAATGGAGGATTAAAAGCAATATTCAACATCTTTTGGCTTCTCTTCCTGCAACAGGAAAAAAAAAGCTTTGCTACTAGTTAGGAAGTAGTGCAATGCTAAGTCCAAAGCAGACAGAAAAAATGTTAGAGGTACCTGGAATATTATATGAGATATACACACACATAAACCATTGTACACGACTCGAGGATGCTTTTGGATTATGTGAAGCAATACAAGAGACGTACCAATGAAATATCATCTCTGCGGAAGTAATTAGTGATTGCTCAAATACTTAAAATTCTTCACTGCTTTCTTAATCCTGTTTCACAAACCTTAGCCTCTCACAGTAGGTTACTTGAACTTCAGCCTTCCCACACTCTGTCACCGATACTGCCTTTTCTCTCAAGGTTCAGCTGCTCCAGTCAATCTATCTCAATATGCTAGTTCAATGCTAAGCCACAAAGATCACAAGATCATAAGATTGGGTGAAGAAGGTCCTTTGGCTCATCCAATCTCAACCTTTCAGAATACTCCCCACCATCACCGGCCACCATGACACCATCAAGAAGAGGAGACAGGGAAAATTTGGAAGCCCCAAAACAAAATAGGAAATGATTGCCTGAACATGTATTACACTGACCCTCTCTTTAGTAGAACTCTCCAAAACAATTCAGCACATCAGGACTCAGCCTGTTGAGTATTACTGACTGGCAGCTGATGAAACTAAGCACACTGTAGCACGTTTGTACTTATGTCCCTGTTACATTAAGATTTTCACACTGAATTTATACCCATAGCCAAGGGAACCTGGTGCAGATATCTTTGTATAGAACAGCCACTTCAATTGAGCTGTCTTAACTCCAGAAAGATTATCTAGACATGGGTACTTACCTCGGTACAGCTGGAACCAGCATAGAGCTCCAGAAATACACACATCACAGTGCTGTGAGGTGTATTGAAAGCAGTCTATTTATTTGGCCATGCAGGCAGAATCAGTTGGTATGTTTAAAAATGTACTGGAGACCTGTAGCATAGGTTAGTGTACTTGCCTTGCAAGTGAGAGGATCCAGGTTTGATTCCAGGCAGGGCAAAACTTTAGGCAAGTTTCCTTACTCCATAAGCCTCTGTTTAAATGGTAAGTAGGAATCCAGTTGTTAGTTGATTCACAGATCACTTTTCCAGGTGTAATAATTCCTTAAAAAATAGTCATGCAATCCACAACTGTCTGAGACAATGTTGTGCGCAATTTGCTACCACGTTTTGCCCATAAAATAAAATTAATTCATTTTACAGTATGAAGTGCTTTGAGACGTCGGCCAGGTAGTCGGTCAGTAAGTTAGTAATTAAGGGACTTGGAGAAAAATTGGGGAATTAAAATAAGAGATCTGCGAGGATCTAACAAAGTGGTGGAGCAGTCTTGATGGCGTCTGCTCATTTTTCTATGTTCCTATTTGCTGCTGAGCTTCCCATCCATGTTGCACCAGCAGGCTTAAGGGTTTCAGTAAATTTCAGGCAATTGTGGGCACTCTGAGCTTCTCAGTCACCTGTTGCTCTGGTGATTCATGTTTTGTGAAGTACCATGCTGAACCCTGGCCTCATGACTCTGCGGGTAATAGTGAGGTGGTGACGTTAATGTGCCTCACTTGTGCAGTTATAGTCGACAGTTAGCTCAGCAGGAAATCTCTGTGTTCTTGAAATGGATTCAACTACTCTAATCCAAACAAGGTGCTAACATTCCTTCCTTCCTCAGGTTGTCAATCTGACCTCAAACTGAGTGAAGACTAAAAAACTTGTTATTCTACCATTTTTCTATACAATATACTGTATGATCATATAGTAATAATAATCCTTGCATTGATCACCTCTCAAAGTGCTTCACAGAATATACTGCAAAGTGTAAGGTATATTTTACTATATTGTGGCCTAAATGTAAAAGTCTACAAACAGTGCTTGACAGATTAGATGAATTCACTAGATTGTTTATCCTGGAAGCTGGTGTTTTCTGTTGATCGATGAGTGCGTTCATTGCTCCAAAATGACAAAAAGTGTGAATGATCAGTGTCAGGATCTTCACTCTAAGTGTGAAATAATTTCACTGTAACAGGAGCATCATTCCATTGAGGTAGGCAAGTCTGAGCATTGAACATGATTTCACTATGCAACTGCCTTTTTATGTCTCGATCTGTTGTATTTATCTTTTGCTAATGCAGGAAACAAAATACTGAAACTTTTGTATCAAAGGAGATACAATTTTCCCTTGATAAAGTGTTTGGCTATCGGAATCACACTCAGTATATTTATATATGGTATATATATCAATGTTGTGCGGTGGGTAAAATGACAGGGAAGACACTTCCCTTAGTCCTACGAACTTTTGGGGGCATGGCTTTATGACGTCGTCAAAGGCAGCAGCTGACTCTGCCTTTTTCCCAGTCATTTTTTCTGCAAATCTGCATGTACGGTGATGGCATTTCAATGTGAGCTTGTTCCTATCATCACTACAATGCTACAACAGTGCTCTATATGATCTGGGGAAGGTGGGATGATGTGGAAAGATTGACAAACTTTGGAAGATAGCAAAAAGGTTGGCAGACTGTTATCCTTTACTGGATCCTCCTTCCTTCTCCAGATTTGTTATTTACTTTATACCAAGACAAAGCAAAATCCAGTCCAGTGCCTCCAGTGTTAAAGGCAGTTCTCAGCAAGCAAAATAGTTAACGTAGGACAAAACAGAAGCACAGATTAATTCAGATATTTGGAAACTAATGCTGAATGTGGAAACTCATATAAACATGTAAGAAAATACTTTTTCCCCTGAGTAACAACATTCCTTTCTGGTTGAAGATAGGTGTGTTGCATGTATGGTTTAGATTTTTAAGGGATATAATAATTGTCATTGGTATTTCAGCACTGATTCTGTATTTGTGCACCGCTAAAGTCTGGTAATTTACCAAGCATGTGCAATACTCAGCAGCAAGTTCCCAAACTGTCAATGGCCCTATTTACAGGAAAAGGCACTAGAGAGTGACTAATCCACTAACAATAGCCTGTTATCTCGTTTTTTTCTGGACTGGAGCCTAAATCACAATACTTTGTACTGCAATGATATAGGCAAGCATTACTATCTTAACAAGCTACAATCTCAGTACTGTATTAGCAAACCAATACCACACTTCTTAAGATGTAGGCACTGAACAGCTTGAGCAGAACATTCCAGTGCACCCAGAGCCACGTAATGGTGATGTAATATGTTGATCTGAAGGAAGTATTGAGAGCGGCCTCATTTACGTATTCAGACAACAGGTGTTCTGGTAATATTTGCTCTGCTGAAGGTTGAACACTTCTCATGATCAGCCCCTAAGAATAACAACAAAAATACAACAAAATTACATTTGTATAGCACTTTACACATAGGACATCTCATTAAAGTAATTGCTAAGTTAGTCTTCAATGTCCTCCTTCCATGTCTTGGAGGCTGAAAATAAACCATCCTAGATTCCTGTTTTTGATAATTGTCCAATTCCGGTGTCCTTTGCTGAAAGTGCACACGTGGACAGGGGAAAGGAGGAAAGCAGGGTTGGAAGAAAATGTTGCTGAGCTAATGAGATTGTCAGCACCTTTTAGAGATTAAAATTGAGAAGGGTGATTGATTAATGGCAGCTGTTAGTCTATTGCAGCCAATGTGTGTCCTTACGCATGTAAACCACTTTTTCTGGGTCTCACTAGCTGCACCAATGCAAAGTTGAATATTTGACACTGCTCGTTTGGCAAATCAGGCTGGTACTAGAGACAACTGCACCTGTGAAAGAACTGTATGAATACAGCCTCAGTCCTTCACTCCCAGAGATAGACACAATCTACCAATGAGCATGTAACATTTAAATTTTCAACTAGAAAAAAAATTAATATTTTGGGTTAAAGTAGATTTATCGTTGACATTAGAAAGGTTAGATTTAGGATTATCATTTACCTTAAAAGAAACACAACCATAATTTACTGGGAGTTATTCGGGCAGCACCCTGGTGGAGCTATTTACATAGCACCTTCCTTCTGGACATTATCCCCAATCTTGAGTGTTGGCACTGTCGGGACTGTTTCACTGTGACCAGATGTTGCTAAACACTAACTTTCTGCCTTTCTCTCTCTCTCTCTCTCAATTGACATTTAACAAAAGATGAATTGTTGCAGGACAATCCTGCTTCTCTCAGGACATAACGGTGCTTCAGTCGACAAGGAAAGTAAGTTTGTGATATTATGGAGCTTTTTGACCACAAGGTGGACAATTTTGTCCTTTGGTAATTGGCAAGACTTCCTGGGGGTGGGCTACAGGGATCTATTTTATTTTATAGGCTTAATTTCAAGGTATCGCCATATCGTTGGCTAGCCAGAGCAATGGGTTGCAACCTGATATTCTGGATAATATACCGCACCTGGAGTCGCTTTCAGCAGGAAACCTGGATACAATTGAATCACAGACACAGCAGGAAGGCGGAGAGCCATCACCTCCCTTGTGGTTAGACAGTGCAGGCTAACGTTAATGCAGTGCAACACAGTATGTTTCAAGAGAAGTGGAAACAGACTGTATACTGCTGCGTTGTCTGGCAGCATTGGGCATTTTTAAATAAGGTGCAGTTTCCCTTTAATACAGCCATCTGCCTATATTTGGATATGCATGACCATTTCTGCACACAAGGATAGCCATCTAATACTCTACTTCTCATTAAACAGAAGATTACCCTACGCATGACTTCCCCCATCAATGAGATATTTATTGCCATGTTGCGGATGAAATAGAGACACTGAGGTTGGTGGTTTATTACTGGAAAATGACTTGTGGGAAGTCGTAAAACCCGCTATTAAGAAGCACACAAGGTGATGTTACAGCTAATCAGATGCAATTGCAAGCACTGCTTGTCTTTCATGTGGTAGTGCGTATTTTCCACTGCAATATGCCCCCAGTTTACCTCAGGTAAACGTGAATTAAAATTTGAAACCTCCTCAGCACACTGACAGCAAAACGTTAAACAAGGTACAAGGAGATAAATTGCACTAAGTGAATAATGTGTTTTTTAGAGGCCTACCACTTTATTTTTAAACCTCTAGTTCAGCCATCTACCTCCAGTTCAGTAAGATGAGAAGGTTAAATAAGATAAAGCATTAATTCACTGTTTGCCAATGTCAATAGCTGTGAACAGATTGCGCAGCACAAAGCTATAAGGAGAACAATTTCTAACGTGAAATAAAGCTGCCATCTAGAGGTCAGAGTTCAATGTTCATTTCTGTGTTGTATACTCTACATTGGAATATTAGCTGTAGAGTTATGATTTTTTTGATGATCAAAAAAATCTGCTTGCCAATTTTTCACCTTCAATTTACTCTCTTTCCTTCCTTCTCTCCTAAAGGGATTTGACTCTTTCTCTGTTGGCATAATGTGCCAGAACTCTCCTGGTAGTTGTGGAGTCCTGGTGTGTATTGGTTAGAACACTCGACTCGCAGACGAGAGGACTTGGGTTTGATTCCCGGGCAAGGCAAAATGTTAGGCGTTTC
Organism: Hydrolagus colliei; assembly: GCA_035084275.1. NCBI lineage: Eukaryota > Metazoa > Chordata > Chondrichthyes > Chimaeriformes > Chimaeridae > Hydrolagus > Hydrolagus colliei. Next base: position 28,520,058 of record CM068742.1, on the reverse strand, counting down.
CTCACTCCACATGCCTCTTTAACTAGCAGTATGTAGGAAACCAGTTGTTAATGGAATGGCAGATCACTTTCCTGGGGGTAATAATCCCTTAAATTTTTTTAAAATAATTAGATCACACAATGCACACCTGTTCATGGGACACTGCTATGCGCATTTGGCTGCCACACTTTGCCCACAAAATATACAGTCAATTCACTTTACAGTATATTTTATGACGCGCTTTAGATGTTTTGAAGACATGATAAGGTGTTATATAAAATTCAACAATTATTTTAAAAAATTATTATTATCATTATCACCTCAAATACCTTACTCATCCAGCTGTTATTTATATAAGAACAGTGAAGTTGAGTTTTAGCAGCCACTTTGACTATGATAGGGCATCAGGCTTTTGTCTACAACATAGCTGTGGCACAAAATATACAGTCATTATACTTAATAGTACAGTATATCTATATCCTGTGAAGTACTTTGTGACGTCCTCTTGAAGGCACAATATCAAATGTAAGGATTATTTTTATTATTATCACATCTGAAACTAATTCTATTCTCACCTAATACAGGACACTGGCTAATTCTGAGGCTCTGAGCATAATTATTGACCCAAGTTTGGACCCAGCAGAGATTAGCTGAGTCAACATGGGCCGTTAACCTCATTTAAACCGAAAACTTTCTAAACTGTATATCCTAAAGATGACCTTTCACCAGTAAAGCTACTCCCAAAAGTTGTTCTGCCTCTAATGTAACTCATTCGCACTCCTTAGGTTTCATCTATCTCAGTGGTAGTTCATAACTGTTTCCGCTTCAGCAATCTAGGCTAGGAAATGGTTAAAATCATTTTGTATCGTATCTGGCTCCCAATCCAATACAGCAACAATTGATGCTTTTAGTATGCTCTTTGCACAAGGTCCATCAATAACAGCTGGCCCATATTGTGACTCTTGAATAGGTCTGATGGATTGATCTGTCTCTTTTTAACAGTAATGACAACTATGAATTCAGTCACACCCAAGTGTGAAAGCTGAAAGGTGTCTGCAGAAATGCCTGCATCAGGTATTCGAGGAGGTGGGTTAGGTGCTGACTTAAAGAAACATATCTATGGTAGTGTCGAGTGTTTTGAAACATCCTCCCAAAATGAAAGGTGCTATATAAATGTAAGTTATTATATATCAAATACTAGGATTATTATTATAACAGATACTTCACAGAACAGAAGGTTGAAACATATGCATAGCTAACTCTAGTGAATATTGTTTTCTGTGCTTGAGGTAGAATATCCCAATGTAAGCATGAAATGACTACCTTACTATAATTAACCACCAACACCTGTTTCACCCCAATGATTTCTATGCTTCTGGGGTAGTGGTGAGGTGATTACCTGATCTGTGATACAGAAGTGAACCGAAGGCTTGATGTGAAGTGGGAGGTAGTTCAGCCATTGGCCTTTCAGGAGCTTTTCTTCTAAGTGGAACAGGTAAGTGAGATCTGTGAGGCCTGCATTAAACCAATAAAGTCACAGGATCTGATAGTACCATAAGCTTTATGTTACATGTAGTCTTGGAAATTTCCCAGCATGATTGTTGTATAGGGGCAACCCAACCTCACACTGGTTCAGCAGCAAATAGGTGGCCTGGCAGTGAAGTAGTACTGCATTGTGCTCTGATATATTTATAAACCAGGACAAGACTGACCTGGCACTTCGCATGTTCCATTGTGCAGGCAGGCATAACCTGGTCAGCGATGGTTAATGGGCAAATGAAGCTGCCTAATGGGTCCTCAGTCATGCTGGCCAGATAATTGTGGGCAAACAGTGTTTGAAACAGAATAGAATTGTTCTCAGGAGTTCAACATGCTGAGAGTGAGACTCCCTCTTTAATTTGGAAATGAATCACTGGTATGCATGGCCATTATTATTAGACTACCATTTGAAAGGTTTGAACCTGCAGGAGACCTAGTTTTGTTGCCAATATCGCTCCTGATTATTAATTTTTTTAAAATAATAAGCCAATTTGGCACATACCATATTTCCCATAAAACTATTTTTCTTAATTGCTTGCAGTTCCTTTTTGTTTCAATTTGCTGACTAATGTGATCTAGAGTAATACAGAGCCACCCACAGAGATCAGACAAGAAATCCATGGAGTGAAATTCTGCTTGGCAGTGGAGCAATTTGAAGATGTGATCTCTAAATACTTATATGGAATGGTGCCTCAAAGTCACCGCACTTTAATATCAAATGGAATTTCACCCATTCCAGTAAATAACCAGCATTCTTTTTTGAAGTGGCAGAACAATCTGATGTGTTTTCTTAATGTTTAATGTGAACCAGTGTATAATGTGCACTTGCATATAATGTGAACTATTATATAATGTGAACCTGGGTACAAAATGAATCAGTGTATTCTGTGAATCAATATTTCCTGTGAATCAATATTTCATGTGAATCAGTATTTCATGTAAAACAGTGTATAATGTGCACCTGCACATAATGTGACATCCTACTGATCTGTTGTTAATTTATTGTGGAGTCCTGTAGCTCATTGGTTAGATAATTTGCCTTTCAAACAAAAGACTTGTAAGTGGATTGGTTTTCTGGGGGTAATAATGCCTTAAAAATAATTGGTCACTCAATCCACAACTGTTTGTGGGACACTCCTATGTGCAATTGTCCACTGCATTTTTCTCACAATTACACAGTGAATTAACTTTACACTATATTCTGTGAAGCTTTTTGTGACATCTTGAAGATGGGATAAGGCGCTATATCAAATGCAAGAAATTATTATTGATATTGTGACACATCAGTGCAAAAAATATGAAGTAAATTATCCAAAGTTGAAGATTACTTGTACACATATAATAATAATTACTATTACATTCTAATAAATGAGAGTCAGCATGGGTTCAGAAAACATAGGTCTCATCTAACCAACCCGATAGGCCTTTTTGAGGAGATGACAGCCCAAATTGACTGTTGTAAGCCAAATGATGTGGTATATCTAAGACTTGCAATAGATGCACACAACAGCATGGCGAGGATAGGGGTGATGGGCATGCAGAGTTTGATGTGGATAACGGTATTGGCTGGGGAGTTTGGGATTAGCTGGACCCTATGGAGGTTGGAACTAGGGAGACGAGTGAGGAATGCATTTGAGAAATCGAGACAGTAGGTGACAAAGCGTGGATAACTACCATGTTTAGTAAAAGGTGCTAATGTTTTGTCAATAATGTACCCACACGCACTTTACTTAATCTTTAAAACTATAGCAAAGATTTGTTGCAATGGTGCCTATCAAGAGCTGTTAGCCCTGCGTTGATTAACATCTTTTAAAATGAGCTGGATAAATGTGTGGTTGAAGCAGGAGTGAAGGTTATAAGGACAAGTATAGACATAGATGGAACACTATAGTTGCTGTGCTGTTGAGACTGTAGAAATGTCATCTGTGGATGCAGCTGGTCAGGGTTGACTAATGTGGCTTGTAATGTTAGATTGATATCCTGGAGTTTTGCTCAATTACCTTTGGGGGTCAGGGAGAAACTTCATAGAGCTTTCTCTTCTTGGAAGTTGTACCTGTGATTATTCAGTTCCCTCAGGAGATTAAGTACATTGGGTAGAGTTCAGGATAGAGCAAATTGCACAAAGGCTGTTGGAAAGAGCAGGCTTGATGGTCCTTCGCATATGTTGCATTTTACTTTGAAAAACAAATAAGTAATGAGTACCCGACATGAAAGTGCATTGCCATTTGTAACTTTACAGTGTTCATCGTCAGTTGAAATAAATAATACTGTATTAATACTATATTATTGAAATAATTAATACAGTACTGTAATAATCCTTACATTTGATAAAGCTCCTTATCATGTTCAAAATGTTTGGAAGTGCATCACCATTGGGTTCTATTATGCTGTGATTTCTGTGATTTACTCTATCCTTTCAATGAGTCATTCAACTGAGGACTTTTCTGTCCATCCAGGTGGACGTTAACTAATTGCATAGTGAAGGGACTTTCTCCTGATGTCCTGTCCATCAATTCCCCCCAGATAAAATAGGTTATTCAATTCATGACTTTTGTGCAAAGTTCCTTTAAGTAAATTACTTGCTGTTTTGTCTGTAACATACACAGTCACCACACTTTACAGTAAATCCTACAGAGCAATTTGAAACATAATAATAATAACTAGCTATACCCCCGCATAGCATACACAGCCGAGTATTTTTGAACACGTTTATTCATGTATTTCGAAACTTTTTAAAAATAATGTATTTGTTGTTTACTAAAAAAAAGAGGGTGAGCTTTAATCACTGGGTTGTTTTCCTTTGTTTTTTTTAAGCTGTATTGGTTTTTGTTTTCCTTTTAGAAGTTCATTGTTACAATGGCAGAAGGCTTATATATATATATCTATATATATATAGATATGTATACATATAGATAGATTTGACACAGCGCCAGAAGCGTCAGGAGGACACAATTGCGGAAACATAGCTAAGGCTTTTATATATATATCTATATATATATCTATCTATATGTATTATCTATATATGTATAGATATATGTATATATATCTATATATAGATATAGATATATATAGATAACACTTGCATTTGACATAGCGCTTTTCACGTCTTCTAGACGTCTCAAAGCACTTCACAGATTATACTGTGAAGTGAATTGACTGTGTATTTGTGGGCGAAATGGGGCGACCAATTGCACACAGCAGTGTCCCACAAACAGTCATGGATTGAATTGACCGTTTTATTATTGGGGTTTTTTAGGGATTATTACTAGGTGTGTGGAGTAAGGAAACTTGCCCAAGGTTTCACCCTGCCTGGCATCAAACCCAGGTCTTGTAAGATGAGTGCTCTAACCAATGAGCTACAGCACTCCTCCGGAAAAGTGATCCACCAATTTACTAACAATCAGGTTCCTGCTGACTGCTAGGTAAACTTAGGCATGTGGAGTGAGGAAACTTGCCCAATGGTTTGCCTTGTCAAGCAACTGCACCAAGGTCCTCTTGCTTGCAAGGTGAGGGCTCTAACCACTAAGCTACTTTTGTGACAGGAAACATACACTAACTTTTAATACAAGTGTCTTAAAATCCTGCCTTTGCTCCTAAACTTCATTTACAGTCAGAGACCTGAGTCATTGTTCTGATTGCATCTTCTGAAAATCAATTCTTGTTCCCCAACCTACAGGATTCTTCAGCATTTTGTGTAAAACAGTTGTGCATCATCCAATTTAAAAAAATAGATTATCAATGTCACCCCCGAGCTTTCCGAAAAGTCTGTTATTTTTATGTCAATATTATACCATTTTGTGCCTAATGCTATAAATGAGCATATCGTTGTGAGCTTGATAGGATTGGAAAAATGTTATAACAATGAATTTTGCTGCATCTCAGGAGAAGAATGTGGCTTCCACTAGACACCAAGTAACAAACCATGCAACGGACAATAATGCTAGATAAAAAATATGATGCTTGATAATTATCCCATCACACTTCACATTTTGCACTCTGTACATATTGGACGTCCGATGCAACATTCAGAGGGGAGCATTTGTGCTATTAAATCGCTATCAACTAGATTTACGCAGAATTTTTGAAATATCTTGAAGGTGATATCATGTAAGGTCACAGGAAAATAATAAAGCACATTTGTAATAAAAAGGTAAATGCTGTATTGATTCAGATAATAGAAAACTTGAGCCATTACTCACCACTAGCTATAGACTAATCAGTAAAGCCCCAGTGAAAACATTAAAAACAGGTTCAGGAAGTATTTCGTACAGTGATCAACGATGTACCATCCCCAGCCACTGGATCTTCAATAACTGTGTTTCCTTTTGGGATGCGATCAATTTTTATAATATGATTGATCTACCAGTGGACGCAGTTTCCTTGCGTTGAGAGAAAGGCATTTATCTCCGTTATATATAGTAAAGTTAGTTTCAAAAGGCAGTGAACTTGCAGGAGAGATTTTGTCTTTACACAACCCTCATTCTCTTTCTTCTCTGGTTACTCCCCTTCTCTCCTGAAGTCAACATCGCACACTGAGTAAGGCTAGCATCTAGTAACTCGCCAAGTGACCATTACTCCTATATGAGTCCAGTCAAACTATTTAACCACTGTGGGCATCACAGTTAATGTGTTCTTACTCCACACTTGCAATTCTCCAGTAGGGATGCAGGCTGTTGAGTAGTATTCAAGAATATAAACTATAGCAATTTTTCTCAGCCCATCTGCCCCAGGATTACTGAAGCTTTCACTACTGCAATCAATCACCTCAGAACAGAACTCAAGATTGAGCCTGAAACCTTCCTCGTCTCAGTGACTTTACTCAGAGGTCAGAGCAGGTTGCCACTGATAGAGAACACTGCTAGATCATAGAATCATAGAATTTTACGGTACAAAAGGAAGCCATTCGGCCCATCTAGTCTTTGAAAAGACTCAATCCCACTTCCCAGCTCTCTCCCCATAATCTAACACACCTATTCTCCCAAAATAAAAATCTAATTATCTTTAAAAAGCTGTTATCGAATCGGCCTCCACCACCTTTTCATACAATGCATTCCAGATTCGAACAACCCGCTGAGTGAAAAAATGTCTTCTCAGCTCCTCTCTGCTTCGTTTTGAAACTATTTTAAATCTGTGACCACGAGTCACAGATTCGCCCACCAGCGGAAACAGTTTTTCCTTATTCACCCTGTCGAATCCCCTCATGATTTTATAAACCTATATTAGGACTCCTCTCAACCTTCTCTGTTCCAAAGAGAATAAACCTAGCCTATCTACTAGCCTTTCCCCATAACTGAAGTCCCTCAATTCTGGTATCATTCTAGTAAACCTTCTTTGCACTTTTTCCAATGCCTTAACATCCCTTCTATAGTGTGGTGACCAGAATTGAACATACTACTCCAGCTGAGGCTTAACCAAAGTTTTATAGGGGTTAGTCAGCACTTCCTGACTTTTGTACTCTATATCCCTATTTATAAAGCCTAGTATCCCATATGCCTTCTTAACGGCTTTGCCTACCTGTCCTGCCACTTTCAAAGAGTCGCTAATACAAATCCCAGGTCTCTCTGTTCCCTCACACCCCTTAAATATTGTACTATCTAGCCTATATTGCCTCTCCTCATTTCTTCTCCAAAATGTATCACCTCACACTTCTCTGCATTAAACTTCATCTGCCATGTGCCTGCCCACTTTACCATTTTATCTATATCTTCTTGCAGATGGTTACTATCCTCCTCACTATTTACTATCCTCCCTAACTTAGTATTATCTGCAAACTTGGAAACTGTGCTCCCTACACCCAAGTCCAGATCGTTAATATATATTAAAAAGAGCAGTGGTCCAAATACCAATCCCTGAGGGCACAGCCACTGCACACTTCCCTCCAGTCTGAAAAACAGCCGCTCACCACAACTCAATGGTGGACTCAATTAAGAAACAGCGTGTTATTGTAATGGATTGTTGTAACAAGGGTTTAAGATCACAAGAGAGCCACAGAAGAAGTCCATTTGATCTCCTTCCAGAACACCTACACCATCGGATTCCTATTACAGCATCAAGCAGTTTTTAAATGAGTCTCAACGCTGGCCTCATTCGCCCTCCATGCTAATCTACAGCAGTTAATTACCCCTGAGTAAATAAGTAATTCCTGGTATCTGTCTTGAAATTATCCTTTACTACTCTAAAACAATGTCCTCAAGACTGTTGGCTTGCCGCAACCAGATTTACTTTCATCTGGATTTATTTTCTCAATCCTACTTAAACTTTTATGTGCCTCTATAAAGTCGCCTTTGAGACATCTCTTTTCAAGGCTGAAGAGCTCCAGCCTGCCTAATCGTTGCTCATAGCTCATTCCTCTAAAAATGAAATTGAAATCAAATGGGTCGAAGGGCTTCCTTCATCCACGCTCCTCTTGTGATTTTGTGGTTAAATTGCTCCACATCACCTTTTTTTCTGGGTATAATTTTATTATCACTGTAAGTACCAGCTGAGGATTCCTGGCCTATGTCACCAACTCTGAATAAAGTAAAAATGGTAACAGATTCTAGAAAAGAGGACTCTGAGCACCTTTAACATGATAACATTATGTGCATCCAGAACATCTCACAGGTATCCTCTTTGATGCTCAGCCTGCAATCAGGTTTTGAACTCTTTATAACATAACATTGTTTCAATCAAATATTGCCTATGAGCCTACCGTGGGCCCCTGTGAAGCATGCACTGCACTCACTATTTAATTCAAACCTCCATTCTTCGAGCAGTTGAAACTTCCTCTTCCTTTGGTTATTTCTGGAGTGCAGCACTTCAGACCTACTTGATATAATATAAATGCAGTAAGTGCTTCCATTTTAGTACCATCTCTCCTTATTTAAAGGGGGAGAAATCATCAAAGGGAATAAGATCAAAGGGTTTCCTTTTAAAGGAGCACGTCTGGATGAAACAGTTTACTCTTCCCACAGATGAATGCCGTGGACAGTTCCTGGTCCTGTATGGTTTCTGTGGTTTAACTGGATCAGGTCACAGACCAAATATTTCTCCCTCAATTTATTGTGGTTAATAATAATCCTCACATTTGATATCAAATCTAATCATTTAAGACTGACATCTGAAAGAGCTTCCTAGAAGATAACAATAATAATAATAATAATCCTTACATTTAATATAGCACTTTTCCCGTCTTCTAGACATCTCAAAGTGCTTCACAGAATGTTCTGTAAAGTGAAATGACTGTATATTTGTGGGTGAAACGCAGCAGCCAATGGCGCACAGCAGTATCCCACAAACAGTTGTAGATTGACCAATTTATTTTTTTCTTGAAGAATTATTATCAATTGTGTGGAGTAAGGCAACTTGCCCAAGGTTTTACCCTGCCTGGAATTGAACCCAGGTCTCTTGCTTACAAGGCGAGTGCTTTAACAACTGAACTACAGGAATCCTCACAAGATGCAAAGTGGAGTTACTACATATTTTGTAGGCAAATGTGGCAACCAATTTGCACACAGCAATGTCTCACACAGCAATGTCTCACAAATATCCCATGGAGTGAATGAGCAATTTTATTTGGGACTTATTCGTTATCTGTTTGCCAGGACACTGGGAGAAACTCCTTTCTCTTTTCCACATAGGGCCACGCGATCTTTAATGTCCACCTGAACTTGCAGGTGGAACCTTGGTCCGAAAAGATTGCTCATCGAGCAATACAATAATACTACCCCCATTCCACCCACCCCCCACCCCCACACACACAGAATGGTCCTGGAGTATCTGTATGGACAGTGGGACTCGGAATCCATATATCCTAGCTCCCATCTCCCTCCCTTTGGGTGAAACATTAAACCAAGACCCCATCTTCATGTTCAGGTGGATGTTGAAGATCTTAAGGCACTATTCGAAAAGAGAAGGGAGTTTCTCCTGGCCAACAATCACCCAAATAAAATTGGTCACTCATCCTGTGTCTGTTCTTGGGACATTGCTGTGCACAGTTGACTGCTGCATTTCAAAATACACAGGCATATGCTGTGAAGTATTCTTAGATGTCTCGATGACGTATTAAGGCACTATATCAGTCAACGCGTTATCCAGCCTGCCATCCAAAGTCCTTCATCAAGTGCCATTCCCCTCTCACCCCACCCCACCGAGGGGAACAAAAAATCAAAGGAAAAGTCATTTATGTACTGACTGACAAGGCAGAATAGAAATTGATGTACACTACTGACTTGGTGACTGTCGTCCAATTTCAAGGACGGCTCCAGCTTTTGCCTTTAGGCACTATGAAAAACGATTCAGTTCCAAACCGTTACGTTAGATTAAAACAATAAACTGTGTCTTAATGATCATTACATTCCATACTTTTTGGAGGAGGGGATTTGAGGGGTGTTGATGTGTTTTCTTTATTCCCTGTATGGCTTCCTTTCTGGTGTCACATCAAAAATACCGAAAAGAGAAAAAAGGAATGAATGTTGCAGTCTGCACATTGAAAATCCTCCGAAAATGTTTATTCAATTTGAAATGCCCTATTATCCACAAAACTGATGTCATCATTTTTTTTAATTTTCCAAGCCATCCAGTCAAGCACATGCAAACTGCCAATAACAAGGATTGAGACTGAGGCGGCAGAGTTAATAATTAGATCTGGCACTTTTATTCCTTTATGTTTGGAAGTCAGGGTTTTGCGGTTTATAAAATCTAAGCCATTTATGTAATGATCTAAATAATTTGGTTGGCACTTGCATGTTTTGCCTTGTCATGAAGTTCTCTCCTTGTTCTGGCAACGAAATTATTTCGGAATAATTTTTTTTTAGAACAGAGTGTGGATTGCACCATCATACAAAATGAAATAAGTAACTTGAGCATATTCATTTAAAAATAATAATAATAATCCTAGCATTTGATATAGCACTTTTCACATCTTCTAAATGTCTCAAAGTGCTTCACAGAATATACTGTGAATTGACTGTATATACGTGGGCAAAATGCAGCAGCCAATTGCGTACAGCAGTGTCCCACAAACAATTGTGGATTGCAATGACCAATTTTTTTTAAAAAATTTTTAGAGAGATTATTATTAGGCCTGTGGAGTAAAGAAACTTGCCCATGGTTCCACCCTGCCTTGAATTGAACCCAGGTCTCTCGCGAGATTTTGCATTCCTTTGACTCATGACTCAGTAACAGATGCACTGCCTAGGGTGGAAGTGACCCATGAAAAATAAGGATTTCCCAGATCAGATCCCTGATCTCAGCTGGAGTTATAGTGAGATTGTTTCCGTTGGCCTAATCATCACAGAGGCAGATTGGTTCAGTTGGTAGCACTGTTGATTCTGAGTCAGTAGTTCGTGAGTTTGCGTTCCTATGTCAAGAATTGAGTTTCTAATCATAGTCTAAGTTATCACTTCAGTGCAATACTCACTGTACTTTAGTGAAATATTCAGGTACTGTCCTTCCTATGATGTGACACAATGGTTCAGTTTGCCTGTCCTTTGGGTGGATACCAACGCAAAGGTTTGTCTTAGTATCCTAGATAACAATTCTTCAAATTAAAATTTCTTATTCAACTTGTAATGTTGTTTAATTCAAAACAGAATGCAGATTCACTCGTTAATTCCAACCATACAAATCAACCTCTTTCAAATCTGCCCAGTCACTTCCCCAGAATCCTTTTATCCTTGCATCATTCATACTCAATTGCCACTTAGGTCCTTGAAACAATATACAATATCTTCCTTCTTTTGGTTTTTACTCTTTTTTTCAATCTTGTTCTATCATTCTTTGTGTCCATTTTATTTTTCTTCTGAATCTGGAGGTTTTCATAGTTTCTGCCACTACTTGCTCTTCTTTCAGCTTTTCCTTTTGCTCCTGTATTTTCTTTATTATTCTTTCTTTGATCTCCTATGATGTTCATGTATATATCTTTCCTTTTTCATCTTTTACCCAATAGGATCTGTGTTTCTTATCTTTGCCCCCAATTTTTCATCGGATCCAGCCTTTTTTTGTTTGCATTGATAGCGTTCTTTTCCTTCTGCAGGACATCTCATATGATGTTCAAATCCATATTTGCCACATCTGTCCATTCCGTTTGGCCTCCCTGTTGGCCTATATGTTCTCTGCACTCCAGACTCTTCATCTGTATGATCCTAAATTTGTATGTTGGCTAGTTCATCTATTTCCATTTTTGTTTCTCTCTCCATGTCTCTTATATTTATTTTTGTCACCTCTTCAATCCTCATTGTCCTCTGCCTCCTCATCTTCCTCAATCTATCCGCCGCCTACGACACCGTGGACCACTCAATCCAATCCACCACCTTTCCTCCCACCTCAACCTTCAAGGTTCAGTTCTTGACTGGTTCCGGTCCTATCTTTCACACCGCCTCCACTTTGTGTCCGCAAACGGCTTCTCCTCCAGCCCCTGCACCGTCTTGTGCAGTGTTCCCCAGGGCACTGTCCTTGGTCCCCTCCTCTTCACCCTCTACATGCTCCCCCTTGGTGACATCATCAGCAGACATGGGGTGAATTTCCACTTGGATACGGATGACACGCAAGTCTATCTTTCCACTTCAAACCGTCAACTCCATGACTACCAGCGTCCTGACTGCCTGCCTGTATGACATTGAGTCCTGGACGAGAGACAACTTTCTCCAGTTGAATGTCTGCAAGACTGAGGCCCTCCTGATTTACTCGCATCAGTGCCTCCACACCTCAGGCGCTAACAGCATCAGCATCCAAAGCTGCACTCCCCACCTCTCAAAGCCCGGCAGGAATCTGGGCGTTTTGTTTGACCCTGAACTGTCCTTCCTCCTCCACATCCACACCATGACTTGTACTGCCTTCCACCACCTTCACAACATCACCAGACTGCGCTACTGCCTCAACCCTCAGGCTGCCGAAACCCGAGTCCACACATTCGTCAGATCAGGCTCGACTATGGAAATTCCCTCCTCATTGGCCTTCCTGGCTCTTCCCTTCACAAGCTGCAGATCATCCAGAACTCTGCAGCTTGTGCAGACAGGCTTTCAACTTCTCTGCCCCCACACTCTGGAACTCCATCTCATAGTCCCTTTGCCTCCCTTCCTCTCTTGCCTCCTTCAAGGCCAGTCTCAAGACCCTCCTCTTCGATCGTGCCTTCATTATATTTTCCACAGCATCTTTCCATCACAATATTCAACTGTCCTCCCAACTCTCTCCCTCCCTTCCTAACTCTCTCCTGCCCCTGCCCTCGAACCTACCCCTCTCCCATGATCGGCTCCCGACCTGACTGTTCAGCACCTTGGGACATCCTCCCGATGTGAAAGGTGCACTATAAATGTAATTTTGTGTTTGTGTGCTATTATCTCTGTTGCCTATTCAAACGTCAGATCCCTATTTTCAAATGCTTTCATCTTAATCTTGTATCTTTTACATCAACTATGATCTGGTAATGTATCAATTCATCTCTTAATGTTCCGTAATGTCACTTCCACGGCCTTGCCCCTTCTTACCTCTGTGAGGTAAGAAGGGGCAAGGCCGTGGAACCTGTCCGCTCTCTCCGGTCAGTAAGCTCCACCTGCTCCATGTCTTTCACTCGACCCACCCTACCATCGAAAGCCAGGCTTTCAGCCTCTCTGACCCCATGCTCTGAAACTCCATCCCACAATCCTTCCGTCTTCCTCCTTCCCTTGCTTCCTTCAAGATCGGTCTCAAGACCCAACTTTTTGACCGTGCCTTCAGCTGCCATCCTACCTCTCTGTCCTCCCTCAACCCAACCCTGTTCATCGCCTTGGGTTGTCCTCCCAATGTGAATGCCACTGTACAAATTTTACTTAGGGATCTCAGTACCACACAGTACTGATTGAATGATTCTGTGGGTAGCTCATTTCTTGTTCGCATCTTAAATCGGTCAATTATCAGATTATATTTTCCACAACATCTTTCAATCATTATATTCAGCATCTTATTCAGGGCATGTTCACCTCTCTTTCTAGGGTTGCAAAATATTCTCTTACTTCCTCACCTGCCACATTCAAAAATATCGCAGTCTGCTGTTCCTATGGCATTATGTTTGCTGCTAGTCCCCAAAATTTAGTCTCTTTCAAATAGTTGCCAATTGTGCCTTAAACATCCAACCAACTTCAGTTGTATTAATATGTGCACATATCTATATAGCCTCGTTTAATTTTGTTTCTCTCTGCATTTTACTTTCCAATCCGTATTCCTTCTCATAGTAGGTTTCATCCCAGGTTCCGTTATCACTTGTAACACCATGTAATGTTATTTAATCCAAATCATATTATAGTTTCGCTCGGTTTTATAATTCCAACTTTATAAATCAACCACTTTCAAAATCTTCCCATAATACTTTTATCCTTGTATCATCTATATTCAATTAGGTTCTTAAAGCAATATGCAACACCACTCATGGCTGTTCAACCCATGACCTTGCTATGCACAAACCATTTGTGTGTAAAAAAAAATTGATACTAATTAACTGTGAAGTACATTGGACAATATATTGTAACAAAGTGCTATAGCTTTCTTTTGGAAGAGATAGGAATACTTAATCCAGTCTCTTGATCAGTATCTAGTAACCCCACTGCATTTATTGGAAAGTGCATGTGGATAGGGGAAAGCCGGCCCATACAGCTCTGATACCCGCTAGACTGTGTCTGCAGCTGAGCAGGAGGCGGTGGAAGCAGGAACATTTACAGGGGGCGCGGCTAGGGTCGGCAGCCGAGATGAGCACGCAGGAATCGTGAGTAAATGACCAGCCAGGCAGCATCAGGCCATGGGCTACAGTGCGGAGAGTGGGTGGGGGAGAGTGGCGATGGCAGACATGGTTTAGGTACCTGAGATCGGGTTTGAAAATGGTGATCAAAAATGATATCAGGCAGCGAGATTGAGCCGGTTTTCAGGTGGAGGATTTATAATTGGTAGCTCCGCAACTGGAACAGCCAAAACTTTGCCTCACCGGTCCCTCACCACCCCACGTTTGCTTGCCCATGGCCTCGGCGTCTCTCACACCAATTGTGCAAACAGGAGACTTGAACATTTCTCACCCTGATGGTGCCCACCCCGGCCTACCTCAGGTGGCCTTCGTTGCCCAAAACCTTCGGTCCTTGCTCCTCACATCTCCTGCTCGGTTTACCCTGGGTAAACAGCCCAGTGTTGAATAGCCTGGCAACACACACAAAGCGCTTCATAGTATATCTGTAAAGTTAATTGACTGTATTTCTGGGTGAATCACAGCAGCCAATTGTGCACAGCCGTATTCACAAACAGTCTTGGATTGAAGTGTCCATAATTCTTTTTCTAAAATAGTAATTATTGGGTTCCTACTTCCTATTACAGTATTATTATTACTGCTAGGTAAACAGGCATGTGGAGTAACGAAACATACCCAACATTTTGCTTGCTAGGAATTGAACTGAGGTCTCTTGATTGCGAGGCAACTGAGCTACAGAACTCCACATAATGCAAATAATTACAAGAGGCAGATAATACAATGTAAACCTGCTTTAAAAAATGCATAAAAATAAAAAAGATATAGGCCTCAGTGGAACTGACTGGGATTGTCATTTTATATACGTGGAGTAATTTTTTTTAATGTTTAATGACTGAAATTGTATTTCAACAATGATACGATCCCTTCAGTAATAATCAATCCTTCTATCTGTATTTATATCATTATAACCCATTTAATGAATTTATGGGCCAAGTAAACAAATAGTAATAATATTGGCTGCAAAAGACCATTATTTTTTACAAGAGCACACTTTGAGCCATTTGTTAGAGTGCCACTCATTTATACAACACAGTAATAAAAAGCCTACCTAGTGTTGTATCAGCTCATTACCTGCTCCAGATAATTGCCCATCTTTTCACCATTATAATGATTGAAGGTTTCACCTCCTCATTGTGCCCAGGCTTATTGTCAGACTTACTTGATATGTCATAAATAGGCAGATATTAATTTGGATCAAATATCAGGACATGATTAATCTCTTTTCAGCAATATCGTTTTGGGCAATTTAGCCATGCAGATGATATATCTGATGCCTTCCTTCAAGTTTATAGGAAATTTATCATCTGCAGTGAAATTGCTAACATTATGAAGTGTAACATAATTGTGTACAAAGAGAAGCTATGCAGGCAGAAGAAATTAAAAGGCTACCAACTATGTGAACAAAATCCATGTTAGTCACAGGGCTGTGCAAAGCTGATGTTAGAGGCATAGAATCATGCTGCCTGCAGCAATGTTTCAGCCAAAAGCAGAATGGATCATTTTGGTGTTAACCTACTATTGCCCCAATTGCCACAAACAAACTTGTACATTAGCATCCTGTGGCTAAAACAATTAGAGGGAAAGCAAAAATGATTAATACCAGCCTGTCATTTTATGCAAGATCTTTTTCTGTGTCCTGTAAGGCATCTTTGAAGTAGGGATCAATACCTTCCATTCAGTCAGACAAATGTTCAGTTACAGATCTGTCTAACTCTGCCTCAATAGCCTAACATATTGCTTTCATTTAAGAAGTAAGTGTGGTTTGTTCTTTACTTGATCATTTACAATCACATATAAAGTTTAAGATTCATAAAGAGTATCTAATTTTATTTAACATTTCCTTAATGACTACTGCAGGGATTCATTTTTAATAGATTTTAAGAAGAAATGTGTAAGTATCAAATCTCTAAAATTGTAATGAAGAATGTACTCAGTTTTGCAAATTCAGCAGTTTCCTATTTTTTATTAAGAAATTTATTTTAAAATACTGCAAATTAGACTGCATTATAATTATAATGTGGATGCAGCCCAGTTATACCCTGAGCAATGGTGGAAGTGGAATCTGCAGTAGATTTCAAAAGGAAACTAGATAAATATATAAAAAGGAATAAATGGCTTTAAAGTGAACCAGAACAGAAACTATAGGCCAAATTGTCTCTCCAATGCTATAACTTTCTACAATTCTACATGGGAATGATATTAGCGATTCTTCTGATATCTGTCACATCCAACAGGCCAGATGCAAACCAGGTCATTCTCAGTGCACGTAAATGAAGCATTAGGCATTTGTTCACAGTCTGTGTCTGCTGAGTTTGTGAACCATTGTGTTTTTCAAATCCAACTTGTACTGAAGACTTTGCAGCTTCCAACCCAACTGCAGTAGCCTGCACCCTAGCCTCTAACTTAGCCTCTAACCTCTCCTATCAATTACTACTCTGCTCTAAACTTCCCTTTATCACTGATCTCAGTGTTTTCTCTTTCCCAGCTCTGAGTGCTGCTTCAGCAGATTTCCTGACAGAGATGAGCTGAGCGTCACAAATCAATAAGGGTGATGCATCTAAAATCCCCAGTGACCTTACACCCCCTCTCTGTGTGTACCAAGGAGCTTGCTACCTGCTTGTTCTGAGGCCATTTAGTGCTGCCTGGATGCCTTTGTGTGATTGGAGCCTTCAATCTCCAAACCTCAGGCAGCACTGGACTGCTCCAAGCCTTTTTGTGACATATCCCATGTTCACTAGATTTAACACCCGATTTCAGCATTAAAGGCCATTACAATTGAAAGGAGGAAAATTCCCCTGTGGAATTTTAATAGGCTGTGTGGATTTTTGTATTGCAGTGTGCTATATGCAGTGCTGTCCCTTCAAGCAGAACAGCCAAGGCTAATAAGCAATGGGTACATCCTAGAAGCGACAGAGAGTAATATTTCCCTAGGGTCAGGAGTCAGGAAAGGGAATTTAAGTTAGGTTGATTGGTTTTAATTGGATTTTATTCTCAGCTTGGCTACTTGAAGTTGAAAAGAGTGCAGGAAAAAGTAGCAGGATATGCAGTATTGATGGGGTAAGGACATGCACGCTAAGATCTTTTCTGTTGTGTACTGTTGAATGGGATGCAGTAATACTGAAGCTGACAGAGTGCTGAAAAGCATTGTGTGGGGGTTTTAATGAATGAAAGTAAACATGCTGTGAATTTTAAGCAGACATCTGTTCTGAGATTTTCAGAGTGGACCTGACACATGCTATGGAGTAACAATCAGTAACATTACACATTCGCTGCAACTGTCTCTTGTAGAGTCTTTGTGACTGTAATGTATTTCAGCCGAATAGCTCCACTTGTCCCCAAGGCTTGCGGGAAAAAAAGAGAATAAAAACTCTTGATGGGTTTTTACGAAAAGTCGTGAGGAGTTTTGTTGAAAATAGCTTATACCTGTTTCAAATCTTTTCGAAGGATCCACAGGGAGTGTGGATGGGGATGAGGGCAGCTGACAGCAATTCATAGCTCAGAAATGTGACCCTGTTGGTTTGTTTGATTTAGAGAAATTATTCTGATGAAAAGAAGCAGATTTTTCATAACCCGCTCCAACATCTCTGGTTCAACTTTGGCCGCTAGATTCTATCTCTTTGAGGTTTTGTGCATATTTTATGAGGTGTCATTTGCAATACGTCTGAATGGGATTTGTTGAGGATGGACTCTGGAGGGACACGGAAACTATCTCACACCAGCACCAGTCTGAGCACTGGAGACAAATGGGTTCTGGAGAGACGTGCTCTTACTCAGATTACTGGTTTGAGGGTGGAGTTTGTAGAGGCTGAACTCACTCTGAGCACTGGATGAGGTTGGGCTCCCAGAGAGATATTAAAAGGATCCAGAAAGGAAGAATCCCTACCCCAGTGACTGTGCTGCTCTTTCAAGAACTGCGGACGAGTTGGAATACCTGGTCTGTCATCACAGTGTCTCGGAGTATTGTGGACCTGCCTCACTCAAAAACCGGATTACTAAAACTGCCACAGCGGATTAACTCAATTCTGATGTTTCATTTTGGAAACATGATGTTTCATGTTATAGCCAAGGTCAGCCCTACCTCTTTCTAAGGTGGATAAGGAAAGATTGAGGGAGGCAAGGTATACCTCATGAGACCCTAGGAATGAATGAGTTAAAGTACGAGACAGTGGAATGAGGGTTTGAGTTCAATTCAGGGAGGGGAAAATAACTGTAGCACAACATAGATGGAGCTTGGAAGAAACAACAACAACAAAATTACATTTGTGTAGCACCTTTCACGTCGGTAGGATGTCCCAAGGTGCTGGACAATAAGTGTTTCAGACCCGAGCTGGGTGTCGGGATCGGGAAGGGTGGAAGGCAGGGGGCGGTCGTCAATAATGAGGGCAATGGGATCCGTTATTGTGAAGCGCTCTGAGACGCCATCCGGCATGGAGGGTGCTATATAATTCGAAGTTGTTGTTGTGACTAAAGGCATGGTCATAGAGGAGGGTCTTAAGATGGGTCTTGAAGGAGGCAAGGGATGGGACAAGGCAGAAATATTAATAACAAAATATTAGCCATAGTTATATGAGAAATATAAAGATGATAAATGCAATAGAGAAGCAACAGTGAGAGAGAACACAAATGTTAAATGCAGTTTAGTAGCATAACCAGGCCAATGAATTGTGTTTATAACATCAAGGTTTCATGACTGATCATATATTCTCACTTAGTCTCAGCCAACAGAAGAGAAATTGATAGCCAGCTCGATTCATAATTACAATCAGTTACTGTTTGCTTGTATCTTTGTTATCTATGCTTTACAAATGCACTGTGCAAGAGTATGCCTTGTAATAAACAGACTCAGGCTACAAACCAATCAGGATGCCACATTTTTACATTTAGTGCAGCCTGCACGATTGCTAGGTGACAGTTCATTAAAGGCCATCTACTCAATCAACTAAAATGAAAAAATAATTTGTTCACAATAACCTTCAGGCGACCTCCCAGGCAATGGGAGTCTTTAAAGCACCATCTCCTATTACCTGTCAAGCCTGTGCAGACAGTTATTTTCCCCTACAGTAATAGCAGGCTGCTGTTGAACAGGGTAATAAACACCTACTGAGTGGGATGTAGCGTGAAAAGATCTCATCACCTGCCATTAACACGCTAGTGAATAATTCAGCAAGGGCTGTCGTATCTGTCAGGGATGCTCACGTATAACCAGTCTGCTGTTTGCAGCCCTGTGCAATGCAGAGTGGAGACACAGATCCACATGACAAATTGGTGGCTGGGTGCTGCGGGTTTCAGTGATGGAGCAGGTGTGTTTACCTCAGGATGACTGGCTCTACCACACGGATTCACTCTGATGAATACACTAATGTAAAATTTCTGACTCAATAAGCACTGATTGCAGGACTTCCTAATTCAGCCTGAAGATTCTGAACATTATTCATGAAATATGTGGTTTAAAGTGTCTCGCATCTCCCTGCAGACTGGCTGTCTAGCAATTATTCATTCTCATTGCTGCATCTCTTTTTTTTTTGCGCACGTGTGTGTGTGTTCAGTGCACTTCAGAAAGCAGACACAGAGACACAATGAAATGATGCTTGTCTTGTTTGATTCCAAATAGAAAACCACTTTCAAGTCTTTAAAAATTGATGTTGTTGTTAGCTTCTCAGCTGAAAGAAAACAGCCCATGTAAAATAGGCCGCTGTGCATTGGGGGCTTCACGTTCGTTAATTTTTAACAAGCAGCCTGAGGGCTTATTTGTAATACAGAGGCACATAAGTACAGGAAGTGTTTAGCACTGGGCGGGATTTTCAAAATCCCTTTGTGGTTTCCAACTCGTGCTTGTGTTTCATCAAAATAGATAATTGTTTTTCCTTTCCTGCCACACAATATAGAGCCAATTGACTTGATGGTATATTCTGTGAAGTGCTTTGGGACGTCTCAAAGATGTGATGAGGCATTAAATCAAATGCAAGGATTCATATTATTATTTAGAAGATTTTGCATACATGTGATAGCAAAATCAGAAGATCAGGAGCACAGGGCTGGAGACGAAGCAGGGGTTGCTGTACTACTGTGAGAGCATCACTGATAATTGTTCATTATGTTTACACTTGCATTCAGTGGTGATGTTAAGTATAACGCAGGAAGCGACACCTCCACAAAGGCTAGTATTTCTACTGTTGCCCTTCGAGCTTTATTTTCCCAAGAAAGATAAGATGCACATTCAGACTCTCCTACAGAAGATGCTCTGGTGACTAAGGCAATATAAAATCTTCTGCCAATTTTGAGCAAGGCAGAACAATAACATTGTCTTCATATGAGAAAAATAAACAATCACAATACATCACTAACACTTCAAAGCAAACAGCTTATTCACTTAACAGGGATAACAACAATAAAAAAATTACATTTCTATATCACCTTCACATCAGGAGGACATCCAAAGACGCCGATATCCAAGGATAGGGTTTGTCATTAGATTAATTTAACATTTTACTGGACTCATGGTTATTTACTATTCCAACATGGATTTTGTTTGTTGGTTTCTGGTGACTAATTTATCACCATTGCTTAATGATGACAAACCCCAAGTAACACCAATGGATTACCCGAGGAGGTGCACACCAACATCTGGGTCATTTTTTAAGACAACCAAGGAAAGGTATCGGGCAATGAGGTTTATTGACATCTGGCTTAGTTGGTAGCACCCTCACCTCTGAATCAGAAAGTCATGGGTTCAAGCACTACATTTGGTCTATGAACTCATAGTCTAAGCTGGCAATTCAATGCAGTGATAGAAGTATGCTGTATTATTATTATAATAATAATATTCCTTACATTCATATAGCGCTTTCCACGTCTTATCGATGTCTCAAAGTGCTTCACAGAATACAACAACGTCCCAACGTTGGGACCAGAGCAGGGGGGGAGGGAGAAGACAAGAGGGAAGAAAGGGGGGAGAAGAGATAGGGACCAGAGCAGGTGGGGGAGGATTGTGTTTCGGGGAAGGAAGGTAGAAAAATTGATTGTATATTTGTGGGAGAAACGCAGCAGTCAATTAAGCCATTCTTCAATGAGTTGTTAATTCAAGGTACCCGTCTGCCTGTTCAGGTTGACTTTGAAGATCCTATGACACTATTTGAAAAGAGAAAGAATTTTCACTTAGTCAACAGTCCCCCAAATAAAATGAATCATTCGCTTCAAGGCTATTTATGGGACATTGCTGTTTGCAAATTGGATGCTGTGTTTCCCTATAAAATGCACAGTCCCTACACTTTACAGTAAATCTTCTGAAGAGCCTTGAGATATTTCGACAACTATATCAATGTGAGGTTATTATTGTTACTAGCAAAGAGTTTAAAGACACCTGTCACCAGGCAACTGTACATCCTCAAGCCCATGGCTTTCCTCTAGGGAGATAGCTGGAAGCTTGTAAACTGCATCCCAAACTCACAACAGGCTTTCCTCCAGAGGCAAATCAGTAGTGTGAAAGCGGTATAAAACAAATCCAGGTTTATATAGTCTGCAATCCTTCCAATTAATTGGTGCTAACCTTGGAGCGTCCGTCTATTTCGAGGGAGCCATGAATTCATTTCAGTGTAAAAAATGTTGGCAGTTAGTACGTCAGACTAATGTACTGCTCCACTAATAGCCACCATTAGTGTATCCAGTCTTGATAGAGTCAGTACCTTCTTCCATCAATGATTGCCACTGTATTTAAGTGCTAAAAGGCCCCCAGCAGCAACCTATCATAGCTCGCTGGTAAATTCTGATCCTGAGGCTTGTTGCTTTAAAATGTCACCCCTGCAGTGCTGTAAAAATCTCTTAATGGTAGTAACACCCCTGTGTCAAACTAAATGTTCCACTTTATCCTATAGTTTGATTCAGCAGACACTTGGGAAAGTATGGGGAGTGGATCACTGATGCCTGAGCAGATGTTCCTTTTGAATGTGCATTCTTATTAATAGGCTTCCAGTAATGAAATCGGGGAAATGCAAACAGGAAGAACCACGTTCTTGAATGCAGTATATATCTTGGGTGTTAAGCTAGCAAATAAATATAAATAGGCAATCGAAGTGTCAGAATAATGTCAGCTGTCAATAACATTTTCGCTGTTGTATGAGTAAATTTTTAACTTTTTATGGTCAATTTATAAGCAAACTCAAGATAATAGAGTTAATAGCAATGCAGCATTGGATGCACTTTCTGGCGAATTAAGAGTTCCTAGTGCTGTACTTAAATTGTCCCTCAATGTCACTCTACAGTGCTGCCTAGCACTAATGGATGAAGAAATATACACACATAGTAGGGTCTGGCGATATATCGATATATTGCTAAAACCCGATATAATTTTCATATCGATACGCCGATATAGGCATTTCAAAAAGATCGATATATTGAAAAATCGATATATCGAGGTAAAAAATCGGAATGCGCGCACACTGAACTACTAGACCCAGAATGCTCATCTCTATACACAATGCACAGACCGAGGTGCAAAGCCGCCATATTGTATTCATAGTCCTCAAATACAATATACAGGTATGCAAGGGGTGGGGGGGGGAGAGAAGGCTGGGGCGGGGGGTGGGGGAGAGAGATGGCTGGGGGAGGGGAGAGGGGGAGAGAGACGGCTGGGGAGGGAGGGGGACAGAAACGGCTGGGGTGGGTAGGGGGAGAGAGACGGCTGGGGGTGGGTGAGGGGGAGAGAGACGGCTGGGGGGAGAGGAGGAGAGAGACGGCTGGAGGGGTTGGGAGAGACACAGCTGGGGGGGGGAGGGAGAGAGAGACGGCTTGGGGGAGGTGGGGGGGAGAGAGAAACGACGGGGTGGGGGGGGAGAGAGAGACGACGGGGTGGAGGGGGAGGGAGTGAGAGACGGCTGGGGGTGGTGGGGGTGAGAGAGAGACAACGGGGGGGGGTGATGGGGAAAGAGACGGCTGGGGCGGGAGGGGGACAGAGATGGCTGGGGGGGTGGGGGAGAGAGACGGCTGGAGGGGGAGAGAGACGGCTGGGGGGGGAGAGAGACGGCTGGGGGGGGGGGAGGGGGGGAGGGGGAGAGAGACGGCCGGGGGGACGGGGAGGAGGAGAGAGACGGCTGGCGGGGGGAGGGGGAGAGAGACGGCTGTGGGGAGGAGGGAGAGAGAGACGGCTGGGGGTGGGGAGTGGGGGAAGAGACAGACGACGGGGGTGGAGGAGGGAGAGAGAGACGGCGGCGGGGGGGAGGGGGAAAGAGACGGCTGGGGGGGTGGGGGGGGAGAGAGACGGCGGCGGGGGGGAGGGGGAAAGAGACGGCTGGGGGGGAGAGAGACGGCGGTGGGGGGGTGGGGGGAGAGACGGGGTGGATGTGATAATATACAGATAGATAGAGATGGGGGGGATGTGAGAGAGACACAGAGACACAGACAGAAAAACACAGAGATGGAGAGAGTGAGAGACACAGAGAGAGAAAAATATTTACCTCCTGAGGAGATAGGCCCCGAATGCGCGCGCACCCAGAATGCGCGCACCAGGAATGCGCGCGCACCCGGAACGCATGCGCACTCTGAATGAGCACGCCACGCGAGCATGCGCAGTACAACAAACCCGAAAATATTGATATTTCGGTATATCTCGATATGAGCCCATCGATATATCTAAATCGGAAAATTTCCATATCGACGGACCCTAACACATAGACATGATTAATGTGGAGTCTTGTGGTTAGAGCACACACCATACAAGAGACCTGCATTCGAATCCAGGCCCTGCAAAACCTTGGGCAAGTTTCCTTACTCCTCATGCCTAATAATAATCCCTCAAAAAACTATAATAAACTGATCATTTCAATCCACGACTAGCTGTGGGACACTGTTATGTACAATTGGCTGCCGCAGTTCGTCCACAAATAAACAGTCAATTCACTTAACAGTATTTTCTGTGAAGCACATGGGGATGTCCAGAAGATGTGCAAAGCGCTATATCAAAATGCAAGGATTATTATTATTATTATAAGTCCAAATGGTTGAACATAACCTAACATTGACTAAAAGGGAATCACTGGAAATTTTATCAGAAGATAAAGTCACCGAACGGAAAAAATTCATTTGAAAAGATTTTGATAGGATGCTAGAAAAGGAGGAATGAGCAGGAGAGTGGGATCAGATTACTTTGTGGGAAGGAAAGCACTAGCGCCCGCTTGATGAGTCAAATCACCAGTGTCTGTGTTCTTTTATGCTATGATAGTTCAAATCCATTTTATTAAAGGTAGGACAAATAAGAAGAGTGATTGTTTTTAAACTTGCACCACGTGTCACAGGTCAATACTGTGTCACCTGATGGGTTGTGATATTTGAGGGACTAAAAGTATCAATTCATTTTCTCATCAATAGGCTAACAAGCTGCAGGGCAATGATTTGCAAAATGGCTACTTTTTACATTGCTCATGAGAGAAGAAAACATCTAATGCAAGTATTGGATGGCAAAACAGTGAGATATGAGATGAGTTAAGCAGAGTAATATAGTAAATAACACTGAAGGTCGGTAGATATTTGAATAATGTGGAATAAACTTGTTTTTGAGTCTGTTCCCTTACAACTCTGTTTTGAAGCATGCATGGTAGACCTTTGTTTTACAGAGGTTTATTGGTATTAGATTCAATAAGCACATTTTATTCCTAAGCACATTTAATTCCTTCCTCAAGAAAAGGGAAGAGACCTGAAAGTAACCAAATACCATCGTACAATTACAATGTCAATCTGTCTGCCACTGTCTCCCGACTTCCCAAAAAGACATTTTAAATAACTGCTGTGTTGAGAATACATCCAGAAATTACCAGTAGCAGATACTCTGCTTGAACACAAAGCATCTTTTCAAAATGTCTGAACAATAATCCTCTCTAAAAAAAACTACTCTCGAGTAAAGGTCAAGAAAGTCTGATAAGATGTGTGGAGCTGCTTCATACAGTGGGATCTCAGTCCGGTAGCATTCCCTGCTATCTGCTGGAACCATATTGCCCCACAACCTAAGATTTCCTCAGAGAATCCATTTCACCTTTCCTGAACCAGTATCCTCCCAACTCACCTGTCAGACACCAAGGGATTGGAACTGTTTCTTTTCTAAATAATAATAATAACCATTACATTTGATATAGCCCCTTTTACATCAGGAGGTTTCAATGGGAAGAACTTCCTTCCCTTTTTGAATAGTCTAATGGAATCTCTAACATGCAGACAGTGCCTGCGTTAATGTTTCACCTGAAGGATGGCACCTGGAGCAATGCAGCACTACCCCAGCATTCCCAGTATTGGAATGTCACTTTAAACTAAATGAATTCCAAGTACCAAATTGGATCTCCAATCCACAGCCTTCTGACTCAGATGCGAGAGTGCTCCCAACTGAGCCAAGCTGACACCTTTCTAACTAATTCTAGCTAACTAATTCTGTCCTACATATGATGGTTCCAAACAATGGCAATGGCACTTTCCCCAATAACCAGAAGCAGATGGTTGCACTCAACAAAGGCACTCACAATGGGCAGGATTCCTGCTAAGATGCGGGGGAGCAACAGGCATGTTTTCCAACCAGCATGAAAGAAGCTAATGACGTTCAACATTTCATTCTTTCCTGAGATCCACAGAAATAACTATTTCCCATCTTTTTAACAGAAAACTATAACCATAGCTGACCAAGAATATAAACTGACTGAAATGACCCCACTGCTCATGGCTAGCGTCCCTTTGAATTGAGTTACAACTGGGTTCTTGGTTCAAAGGTTACAAAATACTGGACATCGCTTTGTGACTCTGGTGGACTGCCAAAAAGATCACTCCTTAGTTGATCATGAAAACAAGTCATCTTTACCTTTAAAACCTACTACAGATTACCAGGACATTATTCTGTGAGACTGGTGGTAATAATACTGTAATGATCATTGCAAAGCAACCGGTATCTCCATTTTTTCAATGTCTGTGGTCATTTTGGGGGGCATGTTTATATATCTGTGATTTTGTGCAGCTTCTACGCTTACTAATGATGTATTCATGTGAGCTGCAATGGCACTAATGGCATTATTATTCACTTTTATTTCGCCAAAATGTTCTATCATCTTTACAACTGTCAATCAAGGTCAATGCCCCTCTCATAAAGAGATTTTGATATACAGAGTTTATGACATTTATATCTGCACATCTATTAATAACCTTTCACTAATGACACTTGCTGAAACAATGTGTCTTTAACAGATCATGTATTGTGGTCCGACGTGTAATAAAATATTTTGACCCCATTAGAGCTGTGTAGGTTTTTCACACCATCAGTACTGTTCAGGGCTACTGTGCGGGAGATTGACAAGCTGGCTTGTTCTCATGATGCAAGGCACTGAATAACGGGAATGTAGATGACTGCATGACTTCTGAAGGCAATGGTACATACTCACATTAAAATAATTTGCTAGTTAAGGGGGGAGAATGGATATCCAGGTAATGTGACCTTGCTAAACTCACCAAATAGATTGTCAAAGGGCCACTAGCATGCCAAGTTGTGATTGACTATGTTTTTACAACTGCCAGAACTATATTTCTGGTTACAGTGACTATTATAAAATATGCGTAAGCCACAAAGCACCTTGTTCAGTTTAACCACTGTCTTTACCTCTTAGACATTGCGGCATTAGTAATATACTGTAAAAACAATCAAAATCCTCTTGGCAGAGTCAGAATAATTGTAAGAAGCTTCCAGTTCATGTGATGAGTACAGGTGGTATATTTGAATCACAAGAGCAACCAATTCTTGCTGGTTTAATACAATTGGCTAAACACAGGCACTTTAAGCTTTCTTCTTTTAGTGTTTCTTGCATCCCACCAAATATTTTTTTCTCCCCTCCTGATACCTCACTCAAGTGGCTTTTATTTCACATGACAGGCTTGATAGTGTCTGGTCAACATCATACGAAACTAAATTTTAGCAGCATACAACATACTTTCATTTGTACCTTCCAGCAGAGAATCTCAGGATAGTTATCAGGAGTGGGAATTCTGGTCTGTTTTCCCATCACTAAACTAGTATCTATTTGCTTACCCCTTTATGATCAACTAACGTGGCCCAGGATTTGAACCTGAATTTTCCAGTGAATAGGGAGTGGCTTTACCCAGTGAATAGATCATGAGAGAACAGTTTTATATACTGAGAGGTAGAGTCCGGCGATATATCGATATATCGCTAAAACCTGATATAATTTTCATATCGATACGCCGATACAGACATTTCAAAAAGATCGATATATTGAAACATCGATATATTGAGGTAAAAAATCGGAATGCCGCACTCTGAACTACAAGACCCAGAATGCTCATCTCTATACACAATGCACAGACCGAGGTGCAAAGCCGCCATATTGTATTCATAGTACTCGAATACAATATACAAGTATGCAAGGGGTGGGGGGGGGGGGGGGGGGAGGCGGCTGGGGGGGTGGTGAGGGAGGGGGAGAGAGACGGCTGGGGAGGGGGAGAAAGAAGGCTGGGGGGTGGGAGGAGGAGAGAGACGGCTGGGGGGGTGGGGGAGGGGGAGAGAGACGGCTGGGTGGGATGGGGGGGAGAGAGACGGCGGGGGTGGGGGGAGGGAGAGAGAGACAGCTGGGGGGTGGGGGGGAGAGGGACGGCGGAGGAGTTGGGGTGGGAGGAGAGACGGGGTGGATATGGTAATATGCAGATAGATAGAGATGGGGGGGATGTGAGAGAGACACAGACAGAAAAACACAGAAATGGAGAGAGTGAGAGACACAGAGAGAAAAATATATTTACCTCCTGAGGAGATAGGCCCCGAATGTGCGCGCACCCCGAATGCGCGTATGCGCAGTACGAAGACCCCCAAAATATCGATATTTCGGTATATATCGATATGAGCCCATCGATATATCTAAATCGGAAAATTTCCATATCGACGGACCCTACTGAGTAGTATAGTCACGGTTTTCATGAAAATGGTAGCCAAATTGTGCACAGCAATATCCAAACAACAGCCATGATCTAAATGATTACATTTATTTTGGGGGATGGTTGGCCATGACAACAAGAGAAGTTTCCTTCTCTTTTCAAATATAGCCTTGAGACCTTTAATGTCCATGCAAACAGTACCTCAGTTTAACTTCTCGCCTGAAGGTTGGAATATTGTAAATGCCAAGCGGCATTATAACTAAACTGTATCCTCCAAACCGATGTCCAGATCTTACTAGAGAAAGATCTATTTGCAGCTCCCAGGCTAGACTGTGAAATGTGGTTCTATAAACAGCAGTATCGAAATGAATGCCAGTTTACAACATGTTTTAGTATCACTTACTCGCAGAGTCCAATGTGGTAAATACGGATTATGCAGTGCAATACATTGACACATAAATCCTAAATATCATAAATCTCAAACGATCTGAGCACTTATTCCTGAATAATCCTTGCATTTGATAATCCTTGCATTTGATATAGCGATTTTCACATCTTCTAAATGTCTCAAAGTCCTTCACAGAATATACTGTAAAATGAATTGACTGAACATTTGTGGGCAAAACTTGGCAGCATTTGTCCACAGCAGCGTCCCACAGACATTGAGGTATTGAAGTGACCAATTTATTATTGGGTTTTTTCTTGAGGGATTATCATTAGGCGTGAAGAGTAAGGAAACTTGCCCAACAATTTTGCCCTACTAGGAATCAAACCCAGTTCTCTTGCTTGCAAGGCGAGTGCTCTAATCACTGAGCTATAGTATTCCACAATGAGTCTTATTTGATTATTATTATTTCCCCTTTTGTTCCTCCTCAAGAGCTTAATGTTTCTGGTCAGAGCAAAGTGCATTTTGTAAGGAGTTCCTCTGTACTGACATTATATAGTACTGAAGTAATAAAATCAGAAGAAAGGAAAGCTCCCTGTCCTGGGAATTCTGATTCCAGTCCTGGGAATGTTGCTGCCAATGTGGCAAGAGCCATGGCAAATTCAACTGCCAATCTTGCTAGAAGCAAACTTGCTCACTACATTCCTCAGTTTGCAGTCATAAACTCTATCATGTCTCGTTTCTGTGCCTTTATAAAGCCAAATTTGCATCAGTTGGCGAGATATACATTGGATTTTGTGGAGGAGTCTGGCTTTATATTTCAAGGTCCTTTGAGGTGTCATTTATGTTGCCTGTTTACCAGTGAGCCATTTTCGATTTCATGATTACATCAATATACAGATAGGAAAGTGTGATAAAAAATGTGCAGTGGCTCATTAAATCTGATCCTAGGAGAATTCCCCCACTCCACCTCCCACACATGCACATCACTCCTGGTGATGGCCACTCAGCCTACTAGTAGGGGAGGCAAAAATACAGAGTAATCAATAGTTTTCCACCACTATTAATACCATATACTATTCCAAAGCTTCTGATTCTCTCTTCCTTTCTTCCTTACAAATTCTGTCCAAATGTAAACCATACAAACAGTATCAACTGGGAGTCTGTTCCAAATGCCCACCACCCTTTGGATGAAGAGGTTTATTGAAGGTCTTAGCTTCTGGAACCATGTTGGTTGTGCAGTTTTTGCCATTTGACATTTTCTTGACTCTGTGAAGGATCTTATAGATGTCACCAAGACGTCAACTCAATCTTCTTGTATTAGCAGGTCAGTGCCTCAAGACTTTTACTGAAGTTTTGCCTCCAAGCAATAGAATTAACCTGGTAGCACTTCTCTTCACCCTTCCCAGTACCTCTACACTTTTAGCCAGGTCCATGGCCCAGAATCGGAAATAAAATACTTCTTATGCAACCATACCAATTCACTGGATAATGTAAAAATATTTATAATTAAAAAATTAGTAACCTATTGTCTAAGCTATTCATTGCAGCACATAGTGGGCCCTAGTAATGGCTGCCTCACATCATTTTTGGAGCACTAGAGTGTAATTCAATGATCATCTCTAAATTATATTTTCTGGTCAACTATCTTGAAGCGAGCCCCACCTATACATCTGCCAAACCGTAAAGTTTAGTGCTCTGTGCTTTAGCAGCATTAAAGAGCATCTTATTGCTTTCTGCACAATTGAACAACCAGTTCAGATCAACTCACTCTCCGGAACCCACTTCTGTGCTAATTATAGTGTCGTTGTCAAACAGTGCATGTCTATTGTTATAAGGGCAAATGCCAGTCAGCAATGTCTCACCACACTAGGATAAATGATCAATTTATCTGTCTTTCCTGATTTGGATATGGCAGGGATATTGGGAAAAACGTTACAAGAACTTGCTTCTATTCAGAATAGTGCCAAGGGATTTCAATATCCACTGGACAGATAGATATCACCTCAGTTTTGCATTGCATCCAAATGACAACACCACTAATATTGTAGCAGTCCTTCAGCACTCTACTGAAGCATTAGCTTGGTTTATGACTTAATTTGTTAGTTGAACCCATATCCTTCTCAGCTAGAGGGAACAGTGCTGCAGATTGAGTCAAACTGACAGCAAGAACTATGAACATTTGCTGCAGATGTGCTTCAGAATTTTGCTCATGAATTAAAATAATGTAACGCATATCTATCAGGCAGAAAAAATCTGCAAAATATTTCTGTGGAACATCAGAGAGCTGGTGGTGAGTTATAAATAGGAATTCAATCAATGATGCCATAAACCATGATCATGGAGTTTGTTCACCCCAAGACTTGAACCTCTTTAAACTGTATCAAATGCACTGCCAGGTATTTATTATTTATATGATACAGTCTATGGTTTATTTCCAAAAAATTTGTATTTGACTTTTTAAAAAATCATTCTGCAGCAGATGCACCAAGCATGGTAGATGATGTGATTCAGTTGAACGGGTAATAAATAAAGATGAGAGTAATGTAAGAGCTGAAAATATACTGTATCATACCATCACCTCCAGTGTTATTGTTATTATGTTGTTTTTTCGAGCGTGTGGTGGGTGAGGGGAGGGATAACTTGAGACCACCAATATGAGAAATTCAATAGCATTCCTGCCATAAACAACTTACATTTATGTAGCACCTTTCATAAATAATAATAATAATAATAAACCTTGCGTTGTATAGTGCCTTTTACTCCCAAAGTGCTTCACAGGATATATTGTAAAGAGGAGTGAGTGTGGGTTTTGTAGGCAGCCAATTTAAGCACAGAATTCTCCCACAGTCAGCCATGGAGTGAATGATCAACTTTATTGGTGATTGTTGGCCAGGACACCAGGATAAACTCTTTTCAAATAGTGCAATAGAACCTTTAATGTCCACCTTGGCTAAAATATGGTTAGAATTATGAACATGGGGCAGCATTTTGAATGAAATATTGGCTTGGATGCGCTATATAAAAAAAGTAATAGATAGTAGAGAGTTAAACGAATAATTGTAAATGGTGGAGATGTGACATGAAATGGTCCATCAGCACGTGAAAGAGAAAGAGAGAAGAAAGAAAGAAAGAAAGAAAGAAAGAAAGAAAGAAAGAAAGAAAGAAAGAAAGAAAGAAAGAAAGAAAGAAAGAAAGAAAGAAAGAAAGAAAGAAAGAAAGAAAGAAAGAAAGAAAGAAAGAAAGAAAGAAAGAAAGAAAGAAAGAAAGAAAGAAAGAAAGAAAGAAAGAAAGAAAGAAAGAAAGAAAGAAAGAAAGAAAGAAAGAAAGAAAGAAAGAAAGAAAGAAAGAAAGAAAGAAAGAAAGAAAGAAAGAAAGAAAGAAAGAAAGAAAGAAAGAAAGAGGTTATCATTTGGGGTTTGACCTTTCATTACAGCCGGCGTAACATGAAAACTATAATCTTCCTGTGGGGTTCAGATGGCAATTGTAACCTGCTCCAATGGTCACATGGTGTGCGACACCATCTGAACTCTCGATCAGATTACAGTCGTGAACTCAATCGTGCGATCTATTACCCAGCATGTGAGTTGAAATGGGGTGAGAGAAGCAATTTCAGTAGTTGCGATGAGTTAACACTTACGTTTGATCCTCCACCCATCAGCATTCATTTAGCAGGAATCACATTAAATGGCATCAGATAAGGTAGGAAGAGTCTCCACAAATCATACAGAATAGGTGTATGAGGTATCACAAGCAGATGGGGGAAGTCAGGCATTGATTCATTTGCATCCAGGTTGAATTCTCAAAATAGATGTTATATTGCATCGAAGCCCCAAGGCAGTCGATCTGATGATTTCTATTGAACTGGAAAGATTTAAAACGTAATGTTTTTCCTCCTAATGTTATCCTTTAAAGGCTTGAAAAGGAGATGTGACACTTTTAACAGTGTTTGTGACACACATATGCATGCTGGGTAGCAGTGTGATTTTACATATGTGACTAATAATCCTCAGCAGTAAAGCAATTTGGTTTTTGTAATTCAAGCTATACTTGCATTGTCACTGGAACCTTTAATTCAACGTCAAAAGGCGTCTCTCGACAGACTGTCAATTTTTTTTCCTAGGATAGATTGCTTAAAGATATTTTAAATCTGGAACATGTGGAAATCATCTGCCACTTTCACCAGGGAAAAATTATTGCAAACTGATTTACTGGAAGATTTTTGCTTTCCAGTAGATTTGTGCTTTCAGTTCAGTGGCTTCTGCCTATGTTTAGTGGCACTGTTTAGTGATGCAAGACATGGGGGCAGTTGAAGGCACAGTTGAAAAGGAGGTTCTTGATTTGAGCCTAGAAGGATTCAAGGGAGCAAGGTGAAGGGATCGTTGGATGGAGTTCCAAAGAGTAGGGGCAGAGAGGCTGAAAGCTGAGCTGCCTATTGTAGAGCGGGTCAAGCAGGAGACAGGTGGATGTTTAAATTCTGATGGCATAAAAGAAATGAGAAGATTGTCTGTGCTGGTATCATGGCAAACAATTAATAGATTGAAAAGTGGTCAGCCATTTCATGGCTGATTGTAGGACATTGGCGTGTGTAAATTGGCTAATGCACATATCTATAAATAGACAGTCACTATATTTTCATAAATCTGTGAATTGTATTGAATTGTTTCAACAAAGTGCTACCTAACATACAACAATTATCACAACAACAACAAGAACAACAACAAAATTACATTTATAGAATGCCTTTCACGTCGGAAGGACATCCCAAGGCGCCGGAGCTTTTAGGTTTTCCACAGAACAAAAGGGCATAAAAATGTATCATTATTTACTTTTGAATGTGAAGATATATATTTTTTAAATCCTTCCATTTGATATAGCACTTTTCACATCTTCTAGACGTCGAAAAGCACTTTACAGAATATACTGTAAATATATACTCCCATATATATAGATATATATATATGTGTGTGTATATACTCCCACAAACAGTCGTAGATTGAAAGTGACCACTTTAACTTTTGTTTTGAGGAATTATTATTAGCCATGTGGAGTAAGGAAACTTGCCCAAGGTTTCACCCTGACCTACCTGGAATTAAACCCCGATCTCTCGCCTACAAGGCGAGTGCTCTAACCACTGAGCTTCAGGACACCACAAAAAAGCAGGATTTCTTCTACCGGTAAGTATTAAAATGAATTGATTGGCTGCTAATATTTATTTACACGTATACATACAACACGTGTATGTTGTATGTATACGTGTATACATACAACATATGTATACACGTATACATATGTGTATACGTGTATACACATATGTATACGTGTGTGTATACACACGTATACATATGTATATGTATACGTGTGTATACACACACGTATACATATACGTGTGTGTATACACACATATATGTGTATACACACACGTGTATACACATGTATACACGTGTGTGTATACACATATATGAAGAACAGGTCTGTTAGGTTATGGGGAGAGAGCTGTGCAATGGGATTGAGTTGCTCTTTTCAAAGAGCCGGCAAAGACTAGCTGGTCTAAATGGCCTCCTTTTGTGCCGTAAGGTTCTATAATTCTATAATTCTATGAACATATGAGGAAACACTGATGTCCAATCCATTTGTATAAATAGTAGTGTAACAAGATGCACTTTTTGATTTGAAAGTTTACAATCAACTACTTTCAATTGACATTCGCACTATGTGAACAATGAATGACAGCAAACGACTGCTCCTTTCCCCCACGTACAAATCAAAAAAAATTGCTTTTTAACAAAAAGTTGTATGAATGGTGAGTGATAATGGTTGGTTAAGTAGCACTCAAACCAGGTGAGTTTAGACACACTAGTTGCATGAGCGAGCAGAAGAAGTAGAGGAGCATGGCGTGATTGATAGATGAACGCTGCAGACAGGTCCAGGAGGAGGAGGAGGGAGAGGGAGCGGGGTTGATTTGCAACAATGCTTTCCAGCATTCAATGCTCTTTTTACTGTATAAATAGGTGTACATTAGAATTAGAAGCAGCAAAAACTCTGCATGAAGGATTGTGTTTTGAGTGCTTGTAATTTTTTACTATAATAAATCTTCATTTTTGTCAAAGCATTTTTTTTAAGGTTATAATCTGTGAAATGTAATATATACTGTACTCATGTGTATTAACTGTAGTATTCATCATTGGGGTTGATACCAACTCTTGCTAATAACCTGGAGGTGCATCCCACAAATGATGGATTGTTCATTCCCTATGTGGAATATATATTTCAAGGTTATATTCAGATGATCCATTTTCGATTTCATGTTTCAAAACTGTACAGTTGAAAATCATAGAATTATACAGCACCGAAGGAGGCCATTCAGCCCATTATGTATGTGCCAGCTCTTTGAAAAGACTTGTCCAAATCAATCCCACTCCCCCACTCATAGCCCTGGCAATCTGTCCTCCCTAAATAACTATCTACTTCTCTCTCAAAAGTTGTCATCGAATCGGCTTCCACCACCCTTTTGGGGTGAAAAAATTCCAGGTCCGAACAACCCGATGCGTGAAAAAACTTCTCCTCACCTTGCACGTTTCTTTTAACAACAATTTTAAATCGATGTCCTCAGGTTACCAAACAACTTGCCAGTGGAAATAGTTTCTCCTTGTTTACCTTATCGAACTGGTAATTTTGGTAATTTTGCCTTCTCTTAACCTTCTCTGCTCCAAGGAGAATAGTCATAGCTTCTGGAGCTTCTCCTGATAACTGAAGTCCCTTAATCCTGGTATCATCCTGGTAAACCTCTTTTGCACCCTCTCCAATGCCTTGGCATACTTCGTAAAGTGTGGTGATTAAAACTGAACACAGAACTCTAGCTGAGGGAAGCTAGGTTTTATAAAGGTTTATCATATCTTCCTGACTTTTGTATTTTATGCCCCTATTTATAAAGCCTAGTATTCTGTATGTTTTTTTTAATAGTTTATCTACCTGTCCTGCCACTTCAGAGATTTATTTATATGAACCCCCAGGTCTCTCAGTTCCTTTACACCCTTTAAGATTCTACCATCTAGCTTATGCCACCTCTCCTCATTCTTCCCCCCAGAATGCATCACTTCACAGTTATCTGCATTAAACTTCATCTGCCACGTATTTGCCCATTTTACCAATCTGTCCACATCTTCTTGCAGTCTGTTACTATCCTCCTCACTGTTTACTACTTGTCCTAGCTTTGTATCATCTACAAATTTGGAAATTGTACTCCCTATTCCTAAATCCAGGTCATTTATATAGACGAAAAACAGGTTCTGAAAATGTTTAGCAGTCAATCAATAAATATTTCTGTTATTTCATGGTGTTATTATTTACACCATGAATGTGACTTGTAAGCATAACTCTACAAAATGCTTTGAAAGAGTTGAATGGATTTAGTTGGAACATTAAGCAGGGACATGACTTTTAAAATAATTAGCCGTAAACTAGGATTTGATTTGCAGCTATTGAAGTGGAGCACAAACCAAAAGGATATGCAATGGAAATCTCAATTGAGCAAAGAGAAGAGTTTGATAAAATGTCATCAAGCAGACGATGGTTGATGTTTGTTTACATGGATACTGTTGGCTTATTCAAGTCATAGGAGGTAATGAAGGGATCAAAGCATAGGCTAAAAGAGACTTGCCAGAGTATTATCAGGATTGAAATGCAGTGGGCGTAGAATTTGGGTTAGCTGCATGGATGCGATAAAACAGAGGTCTGCGTCTAATCCTCTGCAAAAACATTTGTTATTTCTTCATCCAAGGGGGTTAGTTTAACATTTAATTACCCGTTAACTATTTATATTCTCATTTCAATAAACTATTACATTGTCAATGGGAATGGGTTTCACAGAGGAACTGTGTGACCTCAATTTTATAATCTACCCATAATCCTATGGACAAAAGATAACGTCATGGCAACTCACGTCACTAAATTAATTGAGCATGAAATTGTCTGACCAGTGCTGAAAGGAATGATGGAACAACATTCTGCTGTAATTAATACAGGGATGAGTGAAGAATATACAGTAATGCGTACAAACAATCACACTACTGGGGCAAGCCTCCCTCTGAATACTTGTCAGGAGGAATGAAAGTTCCTGTCCGGGCTTCATTCAAACTAGGTCCCAGAGGAGAAAGAATGTCACTGACTCCCACAGTCACTACACTTTACAGTAAATCCCATGAAGCATTTTGACACATCCACCTAACATGAAAGATGCTGCATCAAATTCAAGGATTATGATTATTACTATCATTCAATCTCCTAATCCCTCGTAAAATCCATCTTTAGAATCCTGATTGGTTACAATCCTTGGTGTGCTTTGCTGACAGAAGCCATGTCCATAACTGGAAACAGCTAGCAAATTTCAGCAGAGAAACAACAACAAGTTGAGGGTGATGGCCAAATATGTTGTGATTTGATGGACTTTGAAAGTAAGACAGAAGCTGCAAAGGAGGGATAATTTGGAACAGTTCCAGATGGTGGGGACAAAGTGCCTAAAACTTTGCTGGCCAATAATGGAGTGGAGCAGCAGACGGCATGAAGCAGGGCAGTAGTAGGTGTTTTCGAGGGAGTAGGATGGCAGGTAAATATACAGGTAGGATAGGCCAAGGCTGTGGAGGTAAAGAGTTAAATTAGCTACAACTGGCTTGCAGCAAGCATATTTTCTCTGATTGTCACTGTGCAGTATTTATACCCCTGGTAGTCGCCTGAGGGAAAGTTTTTATGAGGGGAACTTTTTATTCAGATAAATCTTCAAGCATTTGCGCCATTGCCATACACTTTAAGATTTGCACTTGTAAAGGCACTTGAATTCAGTGGCACGGTGTGTCAGTGTTAGTTTATCGGGCACACGGCTGTCTCAACATCTGTACATCGAAACAATATGAAATTACAACGGGAAATAAATCAATAGCCGGTAATGTGTTTTCCATGAGGAGGCACAGCATTCTGTCCTCTGAGCTGTTAGCAGGTGTGCTGGGTGCATACAGATGAGCTGATAAAAGGCTGATGCGAGCGATGGGTAGAAAACATATGCTTTGCTTGCGATGACTTTTTAAGTCGCAATACATCAAACAGACAATGTCGGCCTTTGAGGATAAATCTGTAATCGCTTGTTGTGCCTCTCCCAACTGCCTCTGAGGCCGAGGGACTAAAAAGTGCCTGAATGTCACATTAAATCTACTTGGGGAGGAGGGAGCACTTCAAAGAGAAATGCAATCATATCTGACGGGAAATGCATTTTACTGAAAGAGCCTGGGTGAAATAGATGTGCATAATTACCATAAAGCTGAAACAGACTGATGTTTTTTCTGAGCTATATTTTATCTTTATTGGATTAGCAGTGTCAATGGATGTTATGTCAAAGGGAATCTGCATGAATATTGAAAGTAAACGCAGACTGAAGAATAAATAATGTACATTACCCTTCCTGGCATGTGGCAGTGCTTTCACATAGCTAATTTGGTTGGTAGCAGTCTATGCAAGTCTTGTCTGGTACCCATCAAATAGTCTCATTTGTTTTGCTGTCAAAGCTCTGCTAAGACTGTCCATCAGCTTTTATTAATTTTTATCTTAATAGCTGTCAGTTCTGTGTGGTCTGGTTTTCTCTTTACCTTGCTGAAGTTTACAAATCAAAGCACTTAGTGGCACCAAAGCAGAAATGCAATCATGTTGAATCAGTAAATATTTAGTGAGATTACCATCTGATTTTCTGTCTTCTTTTACAAACTTCTTAATATCTAGCACACACATGCAAATAGAAGCAGCATAGCTCCCCCAACTGAATGTTTAAAGTGAATCTTAAGACACAAAACCTGAGGATTAGCAGCTTCCAAATGAATTTCCCAATCCAAATCAATATAGAGTAAGCCGTTTCACATTGATTCCAAACAGCCAAATCCACGTAACCTTAGACAGGAAAGTGTGTGGGACAATTAGCCAATTCTGCTTCATTTCACCAGTTAGATGCCATGTGTGATTTTATGTCCAATGGCTTCTACTATGGGCATCCAGAGAGAAGAGACCAGCAGATTACTCTATGCACAAATGCATATGCTTGTGTATCAAACTACCCTTCTGTTATTTGCATTTAATAAGTCCAATTGGGATGGTGGCAGAAATATAATAATAATAATCCTTGCATTCAATGTAGTGCCTTATCACATCTTCTAGAGGTCTCAAAGCACTTCACAGAATATGATTAGAATACAGTAGTACACTAAGGCTTACTTTGGAGAACCCAAACCTTGACTCTTGGCAACCTGCCCCTAATACAATAAACAGGTAAGCATGATGCATCCCTCCAGAGAGACAAAGTGTGCATTCCATCCCAATAAAAATCTTGGGAATTTTCATTATAGGTGGGATGCATCGAACTCTCAGTTTGCTTTGGATACTCTTAAGCATGGTGATGGGTTTCCGCTTGTGTCAACTGACCCCAAAATATAAACATAGCAATGTACGAGACAGGGGGGGAAAACATATTGTGATCCAACCCACTCGTCCCAAGATTAAAGATCATTGTACCAAGGTCAAGGAGGGAGGTGATCACTCCTTAAGCTAATCTTGAAGAATAGATGGAAAAATACTACATTCCATAACAGATTCAATAAAACTTTCAATAATTATCAAAATTATAATGAAGCATTACATTGTTTACATCAATAAATAATGCTACATGACTATCTTTCATATTTTTCAATTTAATTCTTGGCCAAGTAACTGTGTAACTCTTGTGCTGGCAGCCTTCTCTTGAAGTGTATTCTGCCGTTCTCTATATAAAATAATAATTTTCAACTTTTGGAATATACATCTAAATATACATCTAAACTGAATAGTTATCTATAGTTTGAATCGATACCTACCTCAGGAATCAAGCTAGTATCAAACATAATATAAAACAATCATAATCCTTGCATTTGATACAGCACATTTCATGTCAGGAGTCATGTTCTCCAAAGCACATCACAGAATTCACTGTGAAGAGAAGTGGCTAGGCATTATGTAGGCGAACACAGCAGCCGATTTTGCACACAGCAATATCCAATGAAGTGAATGAAAAATAGGTTGGGGGAAATTCTTAGTCAGGACACAGGGAGAAGCCCTCTTGCCTTTTGAATAGCTCCAAAGAATCTTTAACATTCAACTGAATAGACAGACGGGACCTCAATTTAATCTCTCAAGCGAAGACTGCACATTTAAAAATACAGCACACACAGGACTAGAGTAGAGTATCACCTTAAACTGAAAGTTTAAAATCTCAAACATCTGCCATGAAGGTCCCAGGTTTGATGTGTGTTTGTGTGGGTGAGGGTGAGGGAAGAATTGGCGTCTGTGCTCTTGTGTTTGTGAACAGTCAGGTTTTCTGTTACAATAAAAATAATAATAATCCTTGAATTTGGTATAGGCTTTTCACGTCTTCTAGACGTCTCAAATAATATACAGTACTGTAAAGTGAATTTACTTTTTATTTGTGGGCGAAACACAGCAGCCAATTGCACACAGCAGTGTCCCACAAACAGTCGTGGGTTGAAATGACCAATTTTATTATTGTTTTTTTTGGAAGGATTATTATTAGGCATGTGGAGTAAGGAAACTTTCCCAAGGTTTCGCCCTGACCTGCTTGGGTTCGAACACAGGATTCACACTTGTAAGGCGGGTGCTCTAATCACTGAGCTGCACGACTCCAGTTCTCAATCTAGTTCTCAATACCCTGCTGGAAAGTGCATAGACTGGGGGTAAAAATGCAAAGTGCTGTCTGTGTAATTGAAAGCAGGAGTGCAGCAGCCATCAATGGTAGCAAAGTTGTGATGGCCAAAACTTTGGTCCAAACTATTTTGCTAAAGGTAGGGAGTGTTCACTTTGATCTGGTTATGAAGCGTCACATTTTTCACCTTCTTGTGGGGATTGGTTTAAAGCAGGATGAAGCTGGGCTGTGATACCATCCTTAACCATGGTTCAAAACCATATAACACACATTGTTCAGAAAACATTTAAGGAATTATCCAGTGAGTGGGTCAGCCTGTGTATCAGGATCCATAACGCAGTCATTGCCTTCAACACAGCAGGGAGAAATTGAAAGGGAATACAAACTGGGAATACAACAAGAAACACATTTAGAAAAAAATAGATGAAGCCATTAAAAACAACAATCTTTTACAAATTGCGTGACCTTCGTGCACAAGGTTCTGGTTTTCTGGTGGGCTAGAAACTTCAAAGTCCATCGTCCACTGTGGAAAGATGAAAGGAAAGACTGTAATGACTTTAAGGTCTTTTTGAAACATGTGGTGCACTTTGAAGTTACCCAAACACTGTCAGGCATAAACAAACTGAGTGTTAACCAACACCTTCACACGACAGAACATTTTGCAGAATATTTTAGGATATCTGCTATGTTTTTGTTACACTGATAATGTGAAATGTGAAGATAATGATCAATGGGCAAACTGGATTCGGGACATCACGTATTTTCAGTCACAATCAAGTGGTGAAGTCTTACCATCTTATGTTAAGGTTATAGGGGCCCAACCCATTGTTGGCGGTTCTCTCAATCTCCATTTGGGCACAGCAGCAGCAGGCGTGCACTTCGTCAAGAGAGCAAACACAACAAGATAATAATAATAGTCCTTGCATTTGATATAGCGCCTTATCACATTTTCAAGACATCTCAAAGCGCTTCACAGAGTATACTCTAAAGTGAATTGACTGTATATTTTTTGTGGGTGATTGTGATGATAAAGCAAAATTTTATAATCTTGCACAAAGACCCCTTGAGGCCTTGTTACACCAGTGAATCTTTGAGAAACTATTTATATCGTTACTTGACTCCATTTAGTGTTCTGCTGGTGACTACACCACAGCTCTATTAGAGAATAATCACAGAGGAGCAGTCACTGAAAACAAGTCAAATGGAGGGTAAATGTAAGACACAGAGGTGAGCAAAGGGTTGGAAATAAAACTATGCAATAGCATGAAAGTTTGCTTAGACTTAGACCTTCAGACCACTTTGTCCCCAAATTTAAAAATGCAAAAAAATGTAGTGAATTCTGAAAATTCAGCCAAATTTGGAAGCTGATTTTCCTCAGCTCTTCAAAACCACTGACTTCCAAATTCAGATTAAATTTAATATTTTTCTACAAATCTGCATGATCTCACATTTTAAAACAAAAAAGGTCTTGAAACTAAGACTACCTAAAATTCCAAGTCTGTATAGGCGAGGAAAGCAAAAATTCTACCAAATGATCTCTGAAACATTGAATATTACTGTATCCTACACCACTATTTAGAAAACAAAATAATCAGTCTAGGTGTTTCTTTGATAACATGGCAAATGTAATATTTATCTTGATCTGTGATAATTATTTATGGAAATCAGTTAGGTGTCAGCCTGGATCAGCTGATAGGATGCTTGGATCTGAGTTTGATGTTGTGGGTTCAAAACCCATTTTAGAAATTTGAACTCATATAGTCTAAGCTGACACTCCAGTGCTGTGCTGGGGTGCCATCATTGGATGAGACATTAAATTATATTGTATGGCCTTTGTAAGATTTTGCTGTGTGCAAATTGCCTACAATGTGCACAGTCATTATATTTCACAATATATCCCACAAACCGCTATAAGACATCCATCGAACATGAAAGACGATATGTCGAATGGCAGGATTATAATGATTATTTATTATCTTTGGGATCTAAGATGCATAATGAAGAGTATATAATAAATATTTGCTGCACTATGTCAGTGAGCTGTAATTTTAGCTGTCACCAGTTGCAACACCATTTGAAACTAAAATTGCCTCAGTGACAATCAACAATAACTTAGCTAGGCAATATTGATTTACAATCAAAGTGTTTATCATTAATATATTGAGGTGAAAAATGCAATGTATGATGCAATGTGATACAATGGACATCTCTGAACCCATTGTATTTTACAACTATACTCAAGCACTTTGCAATCCTGAAAGATCAGGAATTGTCCACATTGATTCATAGCCAGCAATTGTAATCTCCAAGAAGTTTCTTAATGTACGGAGAACACAATGAAAACAACATTTGAAATGAAATGATTGCTTACACTGTTCAAAAATTGTGTTTAAGAATTGGTCTGAATGCTGTGAAATTAATGGCGCTTCTCACATTATTGTACAATGTTGTGCATTGATGTTCTCTCATCATAAACAGCATTAGTTTATGATGAGAAAACATCAATGTTCTCAAACCAAACATGCATGGCTCAGTTGATAGTACTGAGTCAAAAGGTATTGGATTCAAGCCCAATGATGGGACAGGAATGTATACAGGTAAACCTCTATTTTGGATGGGGTTGCGTTCCTGAAAAACGGTAGTCAGATCAAAACGTCCTAAATCGAAACGCGGTTTCCCATGCAGTCCCATTATATAACCCGAGATGCGTTCTTTCCACAAAATGTTCGGACCTTAAACCCACTAAATAACACAAAACACACAAAATAACACACAAAACAGATGAAATAACACACATAGACAAGAAGGGGTATTTGGGGTAACTGTACAGTACTGTACTTTAATACTGGCAAACTTTAATGCAGTCCTATGTTTTGATAATCTGCTTGCACCTGTAGCTGTAACACACCTTGAACTTGCCAGTATATTGTTCTTATTCTGTTTCATAGTAGCCATGTCGATCTAGCTAGCCCTAAAGCCCTCCCGACGTGTGTACCTTTTTTGCCAGACTTAATGTGCTTTATCACCTCTAATTTAACATTTAAAGTAATGACTTTGCGGGGTCTATGGCCGCTAGTGGTATTACCACTAGTCATTTCACTTACAGCTGTCTTTTCCCGACTTGGTAGAGGCTGTAAATCGTTCAAAGTTGCTCGGGAATGTTCGGAAATTACTTTATACTGTAGTGGCGTAGTATTGCTTCAAAATCAGCTGGCTTTTAAATAATGACGTAGCAACATGTATTGGCCAGTTCAAACGCT
Source organism: Hydrolagus colliei (assembly GCA_035084275.1). Taxonomy (NCBI): domain Eukaryota; kingdom Metazoa; phylum Chordata; class Chondrichthyes; order Chimaeriformes; family Chimaeridae; genus Hydrolagus; species Hydrolagus colliei. Next base: position 28,476,520 of record CM068742.1, on the reverse strand, counting down.
TGGATACACTATATTAGGTGTAAGTCGCGCCAAAAGCGACTGTGATATTCAAAATATGTACTGCGCATGCACAAAAAATGTTGGTGGTTAAAATGAAATCAATTATCCTATATCGATAAAAAGGTGTTAAAAAATTATGTTTGTTCAATCGAAACATCCTAAATAGAAGCATTCTAAATTGGGGCTTACCTATAAGCCTCTATTTAGGATGCTTCTATTTAGGACATTTCGATTGAAGGACCATAATTTTTTAACACTTTTTGATCGATATAGGACACTTGGATTTGTTGTAGGGAGCAAAAAAAAAATGTGCGCATGCGCAATACATATTTTGAATATCACGGTTGCATTTTGCATGTCCTTTTTGTGCAGATGCACAGTCCATAGTGTATTTGCGGGTAAATTGTGCTTGCACCAGATTTCCAAGCGTTTGAACTAGCCAATAGCATGTCGTCACGTCATTGTTTAAAAGCCATCTGATTTTGAAGCGACACCATGCCACATCAGTTTTACAGTAATTTCCAAACATTCCCGGGCAACTTTGAGCGATTTACAGCCTCTACCGTTTATACCATGTTGGGAAGAGAGCAGTACTGTAAGTGAAATAAGCAGCGGTAATACCGCTAGTGGCTAGAGACCCCACACAGTCATCACTTTAAATACTAAATTGGAGGTGACAAAGCACATTGATTCTGGTGAAAAAGATACGGACGTCGGGAGGGCTTTAGGGCTAGCTAGATCAACGGTGGCTACTATAAAATAGAATAAGGACAATATACTGGCAAGTTCAAGGTGTGTTACAGCTACAGGTGCAAGCAGATTAGCAAAACATAGGAGTGATGTGATGGAAAACATGGAAAGAATGCTGAGTGTCTGGATTGAGGATCAGAACCAGCGTAATATACCACTCAACACCCTGGTTATCCAAGAGTAGGCAAAATCACTGGTTAGGGAGTTAAATGATCAGGAAGGAGAAGGCTCAACGGCACCATCTTTCAGTGCTGGCAGAGGGTGGTTTCAAAGGTTTAAAAGACGCTATGGGCTCCACAACATCAAGATGAGTGGGGAAGCTACAAGCGCCACTGCCAATGTCACACTGCCAGTATTAAAGTTTGCCAGTAGAGTACTGTATTAAAGTTTGCCAGTATTAAAGTACAATACTGTACAGTTACCCCCAGGTACCCCTTCTTGCCTATGTGTGTTAATCTGTGTGTTTTGTGTGTTATATTGTAGGGTTTTGTGTGTTATTTAGTGGGTTTAAGGTCCGAAAATTTTGTGATAAGAACGCATCTCTGGTTATATAATGGGACCGCATGGGAAGTCACATTTCGAGATTTAGGATGTTTCGATATAGATAGTTTTTCACGAACGCAACCCCTTCCTAAATAGAGGTCTTAAATTAACACTTTAGTAATACCACTGGGGAGAACTGCATGTTACAGGTATTGTCCTTCATACAAGGGGAAAAAAAAGATTGAAAAGAAACGGCTGCATTCATGATGAAGAAGGGAATATAAGGTACAAATGAGGGTAACAGGAAGCGTGAAGGTATAACATTGACGTGGACAAATTGGGTTGAATGATTTGTTTCTGTGCAGTATCATTCTAAGTAATTATAGGTTGGAAATGGTCAAACTGCTCCAGCCAAACTGCTTGACATCCTGAAAAAATCGTTGGCTTACGAAATACAAACCCACTTTGTCGCAGTCATGCATAGGCAGCGCTATCAGTGCCTGCCACAGTGTGTGCTGACATTTGGGTGAGAGGTACATGGCATGTACATAATGGGAACAATGTAGCGAGAGACAGATTACAGAAACACCTACTTGTTGATAGATGCAATGTTCACTTTTGTTTTAAAGGAAAGTTAACCACGAAATGACATGAAAACATGAAACAAAGTAAACCATGAATAAACTACGAAGGAGCATCTGGTATTATAACCAGACCACACGTACAGTATTTTTCACAGGGTCCAGCTGTGCCCTGTAAAATTGGCAATCCGAAGCGTTTATATTAATAATAAAACAATGGCTTGCTAATGAGATGTTAGAAACGTCAAGGGTTGGATTGCTCTTGTTGCTAAATATCTACTGGCAATGACATGTAAGATGTGCAAACCAGAAGTTGCCGCACTAATTATGAATGAAATTGCAAGTTCACCAACAAATTTACTACAATGGTTCAAGGGGAATCTCGAATCATTCTCGAGTACCATTTTCCTTTCTCAGAATTTTCTCTTTGTCAGAATTTTCAATAGTTTCCTCAGCAGAAGAAAGGCCAGGAAATACAAAACCAACGTCATTGTAGCTCCACTAATTTTCTCTGGCTTGGTCGATGTGTACTTAGAATAGGATCTTTCCCTGATAGTAATCACCATTGAAGCGACTGGATTCAGTAGCTGGAGAAACATGAGCCCATCAAACACACAAAACTATTATGGTGTGCTTTCTTTTGTCTCTCTAGCCCAAATTTGCTCCTAAAGTATGTGGTTGGCATTTCGCGTTTTAAGCACTGACGTTTCCGTACCAGAGCACACAATGTGAAACCCGCTCAAACCCTCTGAACATTGTAAGTCCCATGGCTCAATGTGAGTTGATGGGTGATTTCTTCTTGAACTGGAGATGGGATCTTGGATGAACTGGAAGGATGCAATCAGAATTTACTTTGCTCTCTCAACTCAAATGCAGACTTGGACCAGGATACTTGAGAAAGTGTAAGAAAGAGCAGCCAATGAGTGGAAATAGTGGCCACGGGTGGGGGAAAGTTTGCCATTCTGTTCGTAGCAGCAGTGAGATCCAGGGCCTGGGAAGAGCATTAGTGATATTTCCACATAATATTGCTCTGGCGATACTGTAGCTTTAAACTCTCACCCTAGGCAGGTAACACTGGCATCCTTACAAATTCAGTGTAAGACTCCGAGTTGAGATTGATAAATTAGGGACAGCTTTGTTTCATGCACTTATGCCCGCTGAGGATCAGAGTGAGACCGCAGTAACTCACTTCATCTGTGATCATTAACAGGCTGCTGAGAGAAGTGATCTCTCTGGCTTTCGAGGTTGCCTCTTAAATGAAGCATCAGAGACTGAGCTCAGCATCTGGAACAGATGTTTCAGCCTATCGCTCATTCACCGCTCGCCCAAATTGAAACAAATACACTCCATTACATTGGAGAAATAGTAAGTTTAGAATTCTTCTAAAAACAATGGAGGAGGGGGAACTCAAAAAATTGTCAAATATATTTATTGCTAAAGTTTGCAAAAAAAAATAGAAATTCACAACTCAAAGGAGGCCATTCAATCCATTGCATTTGTGTCGATGCATTAAGCCATCTATCCTGATCTCGGGTACTTGCTTTTCCCAATGCCTTCTAATGTGCTTTCTCTGTATATACCTTTCCTCTGCAAAATGCCCCAAACTGAACTAAACAATGGTATCTTGAAAGTTCATCCAGTCTCTTTCAAATAACTAATAATAAGAATGATGATAAGAATAATGACGCTAATAATAATAGTCAATCGGTGGTGAATCTTAGCATTTTGCTATGCAACCACCCTCCCCACCACCCACGAATGAACTCAATTAATTCCATTGAACATTTATATTACCCTCATCGTTGACAAACTACTTATTCATACCCTCATCATCTCATGGTTACAGTTTACCAACGCTTTCTACCCTTACTGAACTCTAGCTGTGCCCTTTTTTTACTTATCAAAAATCCTAAATCCCATGTTTTCTCCAACACCAGGCTCCACATATTCATTATTTACATCCTTTTCAAGCTCCACCAGTACCTAATGCATCAGTGGCTTTAAGTTTCAAGACTTTAGTTTCAAATCCCTCATGGTCTTGCTCATTCTTATCTTTGCAATCTTATCATATTCTGCTCTTCTATATTGTGTATCCTCTGCTCTTAAAATTCTGGTTTATTGTTTGGTCTTCATTCTTTCATCCCTTTATCATTGGCTGAGCTTTCAGTCACCATGACCTGACCTCAGGAACTCTTTTCCTAACATCTCATAGAATCAAATGCATATGCGACAGGTCAGCGCAAAACCTTGGGAAGTTTCCTTATTCCGCACATCTGATAACAATCCCTCAAGAAAAAACTCAATAATAAATTGGTCATTTCAATCCATGACAGTTTGTGGGACACTACTGTACACAATTGGCTGCTGCATTTTGCCCACAAGTATACTGTCAAATTCACTTTACAATATATTCTGTGAAGCATTTTGAGAAGTCTAGAAGACGTGATAAGGCACTATATCAATTGCAAGGATTATTATCGTTATCTCTTTGACCATGCTTTGTGTCACTAACATCCGTATATTTCTGTATTGCTTTATTTGTTCTATATTATATTTGTAAAGAACTTTGAGATGTTAACCCCACAATTAAACATAAGTGGCTGATTTCAGTCCAATTGACTTGAGACAATTGACCTCAGAACTCTTGGACTGCAATGAAGAAAATTAACCAGGATTGTTTTTATAGCCCAATACAACAACCTTCCCCCTCCCCCTGACTTGGTCTTAGGCTCCGACATTGTTAAGCACTCTGAGATACCAACCGGCATGGAGAATTCTATATAAATGGAAGTTGTCGTTGTTGTTGTTAAAGCATACAGAATACAATTCAGAGTGTGTCAATGTGTCTCAAAGTCTCCATAGTGACGAAGGAGAGGGAGGCCATCTTTGAGGCTGGCATGGAGCCCCGCATCTGTCTTAAAGGGGCCGACCACTCAGCAACCCCACCCACACACCCCCACCCTTCCCACCACCACCCCTCCAAGAATATTTTCACTTCCACCTTTACTCCCAACATGAAAGGATCTTTACCAAATTAAGCAGTATTGCTCATTTATTTTAGTGGTGCAAATTGACCCGTTTCAGAATTAATTCCAGAGATTTCACACTGCAGCTCCATCTCAGGTATGGCTTATCCTACATTATCCAATCAGCCCACACCTCTGATTCCCTTCCAGGGCATCAACTTGACATTTCCACCTGATTACCACAACCACTTTTTATGCTCTAATGATATGTAAAGCATGTATGTGAACGCTGAATGTCACTTCTAGAAATGTGGTCCACCGAGCAACAACTTATCACATATTACACAAGAACATAAGAATTAGGAGCAGGAGTAGGCCATTCGGCCCTTCGAGCCTGCTCCGCCATTCAATAAGATCATGGCTGATCTTCTCACCTAACTCTGATTACCTGCCCTATCCCCATATCCCCTAATCCCTCTATTTTTCAAAAATCTATCAGTCTCAGCCTTGAAAATGTTCAAGGACTGAGCATCTACAGCCTTCTGGGGTAGTGAAGTCCATAAATTCACTACCCTCTGAGTGAAGAAATGTTTCCTCAACTCTGTTCTAAAAGGCTGACCCTTAATTTTAAGACTGTGACCCCTGGTTATAGATTCTCCTACCAGGGGAAACAGTCCCTCAGTGCCTACTTTATCTTGCCCTTTAAGAATCTTATATGTTTCAATAAGATCCCCCCTAATTCTTCTGTACTCTAGAGAATACAGCCCTAGTTTATTCAACCTATTCTCATAGGTCAGTGCCCTCATACCAGGAACTAACCTGGTGAATCTACGCTGCACCCCCTCTAAGGCAAGTATGTCCTTTTTTAAATAAGGAGACCAAAACTGCACACAATACTCTAGGTGCGGTCTCATCAAGGCTCTATACAGTTGTAAATTGTTATAAATGTTTGGCAAATCCTGGACTGCTGCAATAATGACAGGTTCTAGTTTAAAGAGACAAAGAGGTGAATGTGTCACTTCTTAGTAGAACACAAGTATTCTCTTTATAAACAATAGGTTTCACATAGCATAAACACAAGCACTACTGCTGGTAATGACATTACTGCCAGGAAGAATAGAAAGGTTGAGGGAGGGATTTGCATAGGATGGGGGCATAGAAGCTGAAGGTTCGACCATGGATGGTAGAGCACAATATTAGAGTAAAGGACTCTATTTATAGGCGAACACAGCAACCAATTTGCACACAGCAATGTCCATAAACAGCCACAACAACAAAATTACATTTATAGAGCACCTTTCAAGTAGGGAGGACGTCCCAAGGCGTTGAAATAATAAGGCAATTGACCAATTTTACCAATGGCCACGATGGGAATAATGGGCATGTGATTCTTTGTGTAGGTTAAGATGTGGTCAGCAGAGATTTGGATGAACTTGTAATGCCTGCGGGTACAGCTGGGAGACAGGGAACACGAGAGGCCTGAAATTCAATTTTGTGTTAACATTTAAAACTACAATATTTTGCATTAAAATGTAAGATCACACAGAATGGTGGATAATTCTTAATTCAGTGTTTATTAAGGTGCCAATTATTTTAAAACACCGAAGAAAACCAGCTTCCAAATGGAGATTGAATCACAGTGATCAATTTTAAAATGAATTAGTGATACAGGCTAATCTTTGTAAAGTTTCCTTATTCCCCATGCATGTGTTTATCTAGCAGTAAGTAAGAAACTGGTTGTTAGTTGATTGGAAGATTGCTTTCTTTCCAGGGGTAATAATCCCTCAAAAAAATTGTGGTCACTCAATCCATGACTGTTTGTGGAACATTTCTATGTGTAATTGGGTGTCATGTTTCATCCACAAAATACATAGTTAATCCACTTTACAATACTGTATATTCTTTGAGGAGCTTTGAGGCTCCTTAATGTCTTGATAACATGTTACATCAAATGCAAGGATTATAAGTTTTATAATTATTATAAATAACCTATTAAATTAAGCAGGGTAGTAGAGTAGTGCATAAAGTGGTATGGCGAATGGGATAAAACAAAATCCACCAAGGTTTAATAAACTGATGGAGCAGACACAATAGGCTTCCTCTTGTAACAAAAACAGAAGTTGCTGAGGAAACTCAGCAGGTCAGGCTGCATCCATGGAGAAAGGAAAAAGAGTCAACGTTTCGGGTCTACAACCCTTCATCAGAACTGAGGCTTCCTCTTCTTCCTGTTTTCCTATGTTCTAAACTGTGGTTCAATGTGGAGGCTCAGAGATGAAGAATGAATACTTGGTGAGGCACTCTGGGATGATTAGTGTCTGGGAACCTGACCCCAGCACAAGTGAGAAGCATCAGGAGACAGAAAGGAAGTTTAGTTGTTTTAAACTATTTTACCATTGGGGGCCCACAGTCTGTTTTCTGTAATCATTTTTTTTTTGCACTATAATCAAATAAATGGTTTGTGGAGTAAAATGCCTTCTGGAAGTTCTAAGATGTTGACGTGATCTCTCAACACTGCATGACACAAAATATTGTCTTAAAGCTCACTTTAATTCTTGGATTGACTACAAACACTTGCACGCCTGTTACAGACATATAAATATATTTATTGGTGCCCCACAAAAAAAAAAAAAAAATCGGCTCCTGCATTCGATTAAAATGAGAATAAATGAAAAAGATACGTTTAACCCATGGCTGCTAATGCTATTTCGTTCAGTACAAAATTAATAAGTTGGCCACTCACCTAATCGGCTGTTAATGGGACCCTTCTGGTGCAAATAGTTGTCATATTTGCTTAAATTAGACAGTCATTACTCTACATTTGCTAGTTGTGGGACATTGCTGCATGTAAATTGTCGGATAATCTCGTCCGCAAAACACAAAGCCACTCTTTACAGTAAATCATGTGTAGCGCTTTGAGACATCTGCCCAATGTGAAATCAAATATAAGGATTATTATTCAATTACCTGTGAGGTACTTTCAGATTGTTTGCTATATTAAAGCACTATGATAATGGACCCTTCTTCCCTTCCATGGTAACTACCTTCCTTTCTTTCATTTTTTCCCCTTCTGTGAACTATGCATAAACTTTGTCAAACTATTACTGAGTGCTATTATACAAGAGACGTAGCATCTAGTATGTTTCAGTGATGCACCACTTAAGGTAAACAAGGTATAGCAGGGAGCATAGCTCTGAATGAAATTGAGCATGGCCAGGTTAAAGGCATCCACTAGTTCGTGGTTGGGTTGAATGACTCCATGATGCAGCCTTGAGTAACTCCTTCCCATTGAGTGGTTCCATGGTGCTGGGAGTTCACTAATCTCACTAACTAGGGAGTCAGAGGACCCCTCATGTGCCTGGATGGCTTTGGCTGGAAGATTCTTGAAAATACCTAAATCTTTCCCAAAATATCTGAATGGTTAACATCAACAAACAAAATTGCATTTGTAAAGCCCGGCCACCTTTGGAGGGCAGATTGGGCAGGAGACAAGGAGCAGGCTGGAGTCTGCTGAACAGAGGGAGTAGATAGGTTGATAGAGGGTCAGCGGGTCAGAGAGGTAGGAGGGTGCAAGGCTGTGGAGGGCCTTGAAAGTGAGGCAAGGATTTTGAATTCTATCCTCTGAGGGATGGGAAACCAATGGAGCCAGGTGATGGTGGGGGTGATGGAGTCAAAGAGCTGGATGCAGGAGGACAGGTGCTGCAGAGATCTAGCTGATCTACAAGAGTTGGGAAGGCCAACAAAGAGGGAGTTTCTGTAGTCTAGCCTTGAGGTGATAAATGTGTGCATGAGTATGTGTAAATGAACCAGTGTTAAAAGAAACTCTATCAATGTTTGGCTCCTAGAATTTGGACCCGTTCAAGCACACATAGTCAAAATCCACATTCAATGGCAAGAGGAATTTCTCACCTTTGCCTCTTAACAGTCAATAGAGGCTATGAAACATTGGCTGAGTTCCATCTTTCCATTTTACCAGTAAATAAAAATGAAATCCAGCCATATTGAAGCCAACTGAAAACATAGCTTGGCTTGCTTACAGGAGTACCAAACTGTATCCATCTGGACTAACTCGGGATGCCAGATCTTGTCTCATCCTAACTTTTAACTCAATTTGAATTCAGTAGTAATGTCCATATATTAAATTATTTTAACCAAATTAAAAAGTTGCTCAACTATCCGAATAATCAATAGGACCCTAAATCTCAATGCTGGTGTTGAAATCTGTTAGCACATTGCTTGTCTTCAAACCTGCAGGTGTAACAATTTTGGATGTAAAGTTAGTTTGTGATTCCAGTTGGACCGTATATGGGAATTCTATTAAATCTTTTCTAGAATGTAAAACAGCAGAGTACCGTGGCATTACAGAGCGTTACAGGGTCTCCTCCTTCCGTCCATTTCCTTTGGTTAAATAAAACTTCAAGGCAACCTGGCATGTGTTAAGAGCTCTCACATCTTGCAGTGAAGTATCATAGAATATTACAATTTACAGAAACAGGCAATTTGGCCCAACACATCTGCAATGGTATTTTGTTCCAGTTGAGTCAATCTTACTCCCCTGGTGTCTCTCCATAATATTTCCACTTCAAACATCTTTCTAATTCCCTTTTTGAAAAAAGCAAATGCTCTTTAACTATTGTTTGTGGCAAATAATTTTATATTCTTACAATGATCCTGGGTTAAGGAATATTTTTCTAATCTGACCTGCAATGGTGGTGAGTGGGGTCGAGATTCTCACACCTGTGGAAGTTGATAATTATTTTAACTCCAATGTTCAGCAAATCTTAATTACCATCCATGATAATTATTACATCGAGAGTTGTTTTTTTCACCCATGATATAGGATTATTTAAAGTTACACTTAAGAATTATGCATTCAAATAGCCCAGCATGTAAATACTTTCACAAAAGCTTGAACTTTGATACTTACAGTATAGGAAAGCAGAGCTCTTGCTAGGATGAGATTCAAAATAGTTCCAATCACAATGGAGGTGCGAACAGAGTGCTTGCTACAGGCAGACACACTACAAGATACACATGCGGTATGAAAAGGTGGCAAGAATCACAATTACAAGTGTATAGTGTGATAAACTGGCGCAGAGATAAGTGTTAAAAGCTCTTAACTATTTTTTCTAGAGTTCTCTCACTGGTGACAACATCTGCATGTAAAGTACCTTTTGGCTTCCAGGATTATAAACCAGGTGCATTGTGTACACAAGTTTTATAAAGACACTTACAACCTTGTGATAGTTTTGCCCAAATAATTTGTTGGAGGCAGTTTGTTGGATGCTCTAAACCAGAAATGGATTCTATAATCTGCTGGTTTGTCTCTTCCTATAAAATGAATTTATGAGTTTATTTGGATTGGATATTCTTCCACACTTTTAAAACTTTGCTCAATGCGTGGCTTTGAGTGGGAGAAGAGCTCCTCAATGTGTTTATTTTCCCCAGGAGGCAATGAGGTCTACAGAATTTTTTTAAGGTCAAATGCCTGTAGCATTTCCTTCAGCCATTTGCTCAATCTTATCTTCCCAGCTGCCCAGCTCCACATTCCCAGCCCCACCATCCCTGCAACTGTTTTTCCAATCATGACTGCATAACACTTACTTCTTCCTAAATTTGCAGCACGCAACTTAGTGCAACATATAACCTCAGGCACTGATCACAAACTGGACAACTTCCTTCCGAAAACTCCTGAAACAATCGACAATCCCCCCCAAAGGTAAGACAGAGTTCCTCCCCCCTTACCACATTCTCTCATATACAGAGTTTTGACAGATTCCAATGTCTCAGGCTACTAGCAGCACTAACAATTCTTGTTTGACTATGTCAATATGAATGACTAAATATCTTGCGTCCGACTGCCATCAATGCTGCAAGCTGCTCCTGCTCCCAGGTCAATGGACCAAGTGGAAACAGGAGGTGTCATTCAGCTGATCTATAAACAACTGCATGTGCTTTGGAACAAAGGAATTGACAGCTTCAATCCATCTCAGCCCCAGGAAAGCTCCAGAAGGGGCTCAGTTTGTCTTGCCATCTGCACAGCATTCTGCACAGGACTACATTTAAACTCTTGACCCCCAAGAATCCTTCCCATAGACAGCGCGAGGAACAGATTGTCTGACTCAAAGTAAGATACGCTTGGAGTGTTGTTTTCTTTCACTGGTTTCGACTTACAGGTTTTGCCTCCCACACCAAGCACGAGGCAAACACATCCTCAGTCATTCATGGACCTCACAAAACATTTTGAAAAACTGAATGTTTAGTTTCCCACACAATAATTTATTGTTGAACACCAATCGAGAGGGTTTGAGTTTTACCGAGGCACCTTGCCCTGAACAAATCCAAGCTAATCCACACAGGCAAGTGGTGGGAGGATATTTTCCAGCTTCAGCTATGTTAGCTCGTACCTTCTAACTGGAACTAATGAGGGAGATGGTCCAGTGGCTTTTTGTAACCGGAGATTCTACCTCCTCCTTGGGGAGCACTGAAATGATGACTTCTGGTAGGATGAACATTCGGCTAATGTTGGACTCACACTCAGTGTAAGGTTCAGCTTTACACCAGATGGGTTCTTAGGCACCATACAGCTACATATTCCACTGGGCCTAGTGCTTGATAATAAGACAAATCCATGCCTACTGCAAGGCTACACTGCTTCCCCACACCCTAACTTACAATAATGTCTTTCATGTGATGATCATCTTAAAGCATTTGACAAGTGCAACAGTGCACATCAAGCAGATAATTTTTTTTTTTTTTAAATGTTGACCATTGTTGGCATTGGCATTGTTGGCATTGTTGAAGAGATATATTTTTAGAAGTTTTTGAAGGCTGGGATACAGCAAAGCAAAGTTGTTTTGAAAGAGAGTATGTTTCCCTTCAGAAAACACGCTCTACTGCCCTCCCATCACAGCATGATGCTGTTTTTCAAATGAGTCTGGTGTCCTTGGCCTCAACTACTTTTCCTGGAAACCTGTTGCAGCTGTTAATTGCCCTCTGGATACAGAAATACTTCCTGATAACTATCCTAAAATTGCTCTTTTTAACCCTAAAATTACCTTTGATAAAGCATTTTTAACACATTGGCAAAACCTTTCAAAGAGCTTCACAGGACATACTGTAAAGTGGTGTAAATGTGTACTTTGTGGGCAATTTTCCACACAGCAATGACCCACAAATATCCATGGAGTAAGTGACCAATTTTATTTGCAGGTTTGTTAACCAGGATATCAGGAGAAACTCCCCTTTTTTTTGAATAGAGACATAAGATCTTTAATATCAACCCAGGCAGACAGGTGGGACCTCGGTTTAATGCCTCATCTGAGAGATGGCAACTTTAACAATACCCCATACGCCCCAGCATTGTATTTGAATAATCAGTCAAGAAAGACCATATAGAATCAATCTGACTCCTGACATGGACTTGAACGCACAACCTTATGACTTAGAGACAAGAGTGCTATGAACTGAGCCAGGCTGCTTCTCTATATATATGTATTAAAAGGAAAATAGTAGCACCTTTTGGGTTTTTAATATAAAGTTAAGTAGTATTGACTTTCACGGATAGATTAAAAAAACAGGATTTTTTTTGTATTTTGATAATAAAAATAATCTTTGCATTTGATTTTTCACCTGCTCACATCATTGAAATATTTGAAAGGCTCTACACAATTTACTGTAAAGAGTAGTGACAGTATCTGTACATGATAAACGGAATAGTCTTATAACACATGCTCTTGTGAGTGGGACAGTTGAACTACTATTAAACCATTAAGTAAGAAAAAAATGACTGAGCTCTATTCATCTCCTGAATTTCCAGGAGATGTTTGTTGTACGAGGCACAAAACATTTAAAAAACTGAATTCAATGCAATTATATAACACAGAAGAGAAAGGATCAAGCTTGGAAATAACTCAAGAATCAAAGTTCTTGATATACTCATTTGAGGGGCAGGGATGGTGGGGACCTGTATAACTGGTGTAAATCAGGCCTGACACGTTGGGTTACTATTAGGTTATTTTAATTACTAACTCTGCAGGTGGAGTCACTCCCATAAGCAGCATAAGGATACACTTACAAAATGGAATTCTGTAAACTAGTTTATACTATCAGCAGAAACAAGTTTAACAGAGTATATTTATATTTTGCCCACAAAACACACAGTCACTACACTTTATAGTGTATCCTGTGAAGTGTTTTAAGACATCTTGGTGACGCGATAAGGAGGTATATCAAATGTAAGATTATTATAATATTATTATTATTAGATGGTATCCGAAATGCCTCAGAACACTTAATAGACGCAGTGGTGGACAATAAATGCACACCAAAGCCCACATAAGAAAATTAAAGACTGGAACAAGTTATCAGGATGGGAGTGTGGTTGGCTGTATATCCTGAAGATGGACCAATGGGAGTTCTTTATCCAAAAATAAATGTTGGTGTCCAATAGCTTTAGGGGGCTGACAAATCAATTATATAAAAACACCAACTATAGCTCAGCATTACATGATAACCCTGCCCATGGTATTTAATGTCAGGTTAAAAAAAAACTGAAATCCAGCGTGGGATCAGAAAATCTTTCATCGAGCCACGGAGACTGTGCATTTATCTTCTTTGTCTGATGCTAAATATGAATTTTAAAATAGAGGTGTTAGATGTCAGTCTGGCTCAGTCGGTAGCACTCTTATCTTTAAAGCAGAAGGTTATCGTTTAAATTCCCGTGTCAGCACTTTGAACTCACATTTGCCAAGTGCTTTGGGACGTCCTCCCGATGTAAAAGCAGTTATGCAAGTGTTAATTGTTTTGTAGTCCAGGCTGATACTCTTAATAAAATGGTGAGTGATGTTGCATTTTTGGAGATACTTTATTATGGTGAAGATGAAATGCTAACCTTTTTTTGAGGGGTCAGCCAGGTGTCTGACCCATGCAGAAACCCATCACCATGCTTAAGAGTATCCAAACCAAGTTGAGAATTTTATATATCCCACCTTCACACATCCATCCCAGAGATAGATTGTTGGAATGGAATGCGCACTCTCTTTCTAGGGACCACTTACTTAATTCCAAAAAGTATTAGGAACAGGTTGGCAAGAGCCAGGGCATGGGTACCCCAGAGTTTGCTGTACACAGTGGCAAACTACCCATTACTGATTCAATTAAGACCACCCTACCTATCGGGGCTTTGGCTTGCAAGATTAACAGGAGCTGAGTACGATCACTTCCTTCCCCCAGTGACTGGTCTGCCCTTCCAGGTACTGCTGATGAGCCAAGCTAGCTGTGCTGTCATCAACAGGGCCTGAAATACTGCGGACCTGCCTGTTTGAAGAACCAGACTACCAAGACTGACATAGAGGGCTGATTCAATTTTGACATTCTGTTACCTTGGAGCCAGTTCAGCTCCTCTAATCTCCTTGGAGCCAAATCAGCTCCAAAGACACCCTGCTTACCTCCATAGTCACTAGTTGGTGTTAAGCTAATGTCCTGTCTGCCTGTTCAGGTGAACATTAATGATGTCAAAAAGAAAAGTTTTTCCCAGTGTCCTGACCAATAATTGCCCAGATAAAATCAGTCATTTATTTCATAGCTGTTTACAGGATAACTATATTTATAGGATATGCCTGCACAGTCACTATACTTTAGAGTAAATAATCCTTGTATTTGATATACTGTGAAAAGCTTTGAGACATCTCCCTGAGTGAAAGGTGTGCATCAAATGCGAGGATTATTTTTATCATAGTAAAATATTGATTATAATAAAAACAAAAATTTAAAGCCACAATTGGGTGCTCTATTTCAAAGGTATCCTTAAATGGTGTCCAATCAATAAAGTGATTAGTAATACAGTACTGCAGTTTTGATCCTTATATCCTTCTATAAAAATATCCAAGGGATATTTTTCCAGATCCTTTTTGAAGTTAAATTGAGTTAGTTGACAAGAGCAGCAACAGTGCAGGAAGAAAAATCCTCTAATCTCTAATCGCATTGAGACGTTTTAATTTCAAATTTATCCTCTCTAGATCTTTTCTTTGGTCCAAGTCAAATAATCTGCTCACTACTACTTCATCTATGTATCTCATTATTTTAAAGGCATATTCCTTCCTCATAACCACTCTACCTGATAAAAAATGGTAATTCATTTAATAACCATGAGTGAGATATTTTTGGGTATGTATTGGCTGCCACATATGCTTACAAATACACTGTGATTACAATTTACAGTAAATCCTGTGAAGTGTTTCCAGTGAGATGTTTTGTCAAAGTGATAAAGTGCTATATCAAATGGATGGATTGTCATTACATTTAATTATTATTAATATTACTTCACCTATTAGGACATCCGTTTGTAGCATTAACAGGAATCAAGTAAGAAGAATCCCTATGATTGATCTTCTCCTCCAAATGCTCCAACTGAGCCTGGCTGACTTGTCCTTCATCATCAGAGCCTTGCAGACAACAACATTAATTTATATAGCACCCTCCATGCTGGGTGATGTCGCAGAGCGCTTAATAATGGTGGATCGTGATGCCAAGCCAAGGGAAGGGGAAGGTGACTGTAGGCATGATCAAAGACGAAGATCTTTAGGCACAACCTGAAAGAGGGGGCACAGCAAAGGGATTGAGGGAAGGAGTTCACAGCTTTGAGGCATAGTGTCGAAAAGCATGGCCCCCAATGGTGGAGCGTAGGATTTGAGGGACAAGGAGGAGGATGGAGCAAGTAGAGCATAGGCAGCTGTAAGGTCCGTCGATATAGCTATATATCGGTTATATCCGATATAATTTTCATATCGATATGCTGATATCGGAATTTTAAATATATCGATATATTGAAAAATTCGATATAAAAAATATATCGGTACCTTGTCGCCGGCATTGCAACCTCCTGGGCCTGGAGCATGGAATGCGCGCGCACCCCGAATGCGTGCGCACTGAACTACAAGACCCAGAATGCTCATCTCTACACACTGCACAGACCAAGGTGCAAGCCGCCATATTGTATTCGTAGTCCTCGAATACAATATACAAGTATACAGGAGCTGGGTGGAGAGGGAGAGAGAGACCGGGGGAGGGGGTGGGAGAGGGGGAGGGGGAGACTGGGGGGGGCGGGGAGAGAGGGAGGGGAAGACCGGGGGGTGGGGTGGGGAGAGAGGGAAGCGGAGACGAGGGGGGGGGGGAGAGAGAGAGAGAGAGGGGTAGATCAGACAGAGAGACACAGAGAGAGAGATGGAGAGAGTGAGTGTGAGAGACACAGAGAGAGAGATATTTACCTCCTGAGGAGAAAGGCCCTAAATGCGCGCGCACCTCCGAATGGGCGCACACCTCCGAATGGGCGCGCATGCGCAGTACAAAAACCCCAAAATATCGATATATCGGTATATATCGATATGAGCCCCTCGATATGTCTAAATCGGAAAATTTCCATATCAACGGAACCTAGGCAGCTGGTAGTGCTCTGAGGAACGAGGGGGTTGGAAAGCTAGCGGGGTGCCAAGGCATGGAGGGATTTAAATACTAGTTAGAATCTTGAAGTCAATCTGTGACAGGACGCCAATGGAGTGTGACGAGAACTGGGGTAATCAGGCTGCGGAATTTAGTGTGGGTGAGAATGTGGGTGGCAGAGTTTGATGAGTTGAATTTTGTGAATAGTGGAGGAAGGGAGACCGATGAGGAGGGAGTTTGTGTAGTCCAGCCAAGAGGTGACAAAAGTGTGGACAAGGGTTTTGGCACCTTATGAAGGGAGGTATTGTCAGAGATGGACAATGTGATGGAGGTGGAGTCCCAAGTCGGGGACTGGATGTGGGAAGGAAGGAAAACTGGGGATCGAACCTGATACCTATGCATGGGTTCAGAGAATTTTAAGGACAGATTGAGGAGGTTGGAACTGCAGGACAGAAGATGTTGACAGGAGCCAAAGAGTATGGCTGCCATCTTGTTGACCTTTAACAAGCTGATTGAACATCAGACGGCTGGGGGTCATAGCTGGAGGAGGAGAAGGGGTTTTGAGTGTGATTCATATACATGTGGAAGTTAACCCAACTGGCTCAGATCTCCTAACATTGCCACAGAGGATCAGCTTCATTTTAATATTCAATTGAAAGGCAAATCACCATGGAGCCAACTCAGTTTTAAAGACATTCCATTTACTTCTCCCCCACCTACTCTTCAAAACTGTTACAAACTGATTATATGAGAGTGACTTGATTTGGAGACTGAGGATTCTCAACAAAGGGCAGGGGCTAAAGGAAACTGCAAATAGTAACACAAAAAGTACCAACAAACTTCATGTGATACTTTGCAATTGCGTTACTGCTGGGAAGAGCAGAATGTTCTTCCATTTCCCCCATCTAGTCAAACAGCTTATGCTAAAGCTTCTCTGCATGGCTATATCTAGGATTGAGTTGTAAATGTTACAACACACCATTTATATACACTGCAGCTAAGGAACATGCAAGCTGTAGGTATGATGAAGAGGTAAAGATGTAATTCAGTTATTTTATCTTATATTCATTTAATTTATTCAAATTTTATGCTTTAATCCATTGTCTGATCATGAAAACTGCACAGTGCAATCTG
The DNA here is from genome assembly GCA_035084275.1 of Hydrolagus colliei. Classification (NCBI taxonomy): domain Eukaryota; kingdom Metazoa; phylum Chordata; class Chondrichthyes; order Chimaeriformes; family Chimaeridae; genus Hydrolagus; species Hydrolagus colliei. The sequence continues at coordinate 28,459,170 of CM068742.1, read as the reverse complement.
ATTATTTAATGTTTTAATAACTGGTATTACAATTTATGCAAATTTTAATTTGGTGTCACATTCTTTCATTTGGTGTCACATTATTTATTTCATGTTTTAAAAGACTTCATTCATCAAACGAGGAGTCTCTCAAGTCATCCTAGAACCAGAAAAGGCCATCTTTTCTGGAAGGCTGTCATTTTCACTCCATGGAAGTCAACTAACAGTGTATCAGTGGGAGGGGGTGGGTGGGGTGGGGGGTGACTTTAATATGTATCAGATCCTCACGCAGAGTCAGACACCAGAGTCTTGTGTTGAACACCAATGTACTGAAGCAAATGAGTGGCTCCATTTGGCATCCCCGGTGATGTCTCCTAAGGCAGGCAGATGCTGTCATTTACTTTTCCGGGCCTGCAGCAAACATGCCAGGCTCCCTACTCCCATCCCATTCCCCCACTCACCTTCCCTGCCTCCCCTTCTCTCATGGAGGCATTTATACTTGCTGGGATACACAAACTGGCTCCCTGAACCTCATCCAAGTGAGCCATTCTTCATGTCACATCATAGCTATATGCAACAGGCTGCACCTGTATGCTTATCACTGCACTATTTGGTGTGTTTACCCACTAGACCACTGAAAGGAGGAAGTCCAAAATCCAGATTTAAACTCAAACAGTAAGAGTTCTTTAGTTATAGAGTATAACTGTCTGACACAGTAGCATATCTGACACCAGCTTTGACACAAAAGCTAATGAGATCAGTTCCTGAGCAGTTTTCGGGTGTTTAAAAAATGATATGCTAATCGTATCCACAGGTCACAGAATTAGGCTTTCATTTTTACTTAAAAATGATGAACTGAGAATGTATCATGCTTTCATCTGCTGTTGCAAAATATTAAGCAAACCATTTTTCTACTTGTCTACCTGATTCAGAGACAGGGAAAGATGTCTTGTAATCTCCCGCTGAACCATCCTGAGCCTGTCCCTCATTATTTCAGAATCTGTTCAATTATTTGTAATTAAGGTAATGAAAAGGATGGTGACAGTAATGTGAGAGGTAATTGGAGGCAGCCTACTGCGAGAAACGCAAACTGTTTTCAATTCATCAGGACACATTGCGGCTGATAAGCATTTATTAAACAGTAAAAAATTGAAAATTCAAGAGAATTCTGCAGTGTTGTAATAAGATATGGAAATGTTAGCACTACTTCAAGGGATGGCAGTTTTAATTGCAGTTTGTCTCCTGAACCGTTATCTTTCAGACAAATTTTAGGCGAGAGATGACAACTCCGTTGAGCGTAACCAGAATTCGGAGACAATTTGCTAGAAGTAATCACCACTCCAGACTCAGTCAGTCATGAGCTTCCCAGGAAAGGATTACTTATTAAAAAAAAGCACAGGATTGTCATTCAAAGATGTTCAAAAAGGTTATTATAAACTCTGCACTCTCGCTGGTGGACAAGACTGAGCACATATTGAAAAACCCGGCATCAATGATCAAGTTCATAACACCAGAAGAATATTGTGATAGACTGATTCAGTTGGTAGAACTCTCACCCACGAGTCGGACGGCTGTGAGTTCAAGCTCTACGTTGCAACTTGGAACCCAAAAGATCCTTGCTGACACTCCAATGCAGTGCTGGGGATGTGCTGCAGTGTTGCACCAGCCTTTGGATGAAACATTAAACAGAGATTCTGTCTGCCTGTCAACGTGAATGTTAAAGATCCCATGGCTGTATTCGAAAAGAGAAGGAGGTTTGTCCCAGTGACTTTACCAACTGTCACCCAGATAAAATTGATTGCTGTCTCTTTGGCTGTTTGTGGAGCATTGCTGTGTGCAAAGGGGCTGCCTCATTCATCCTCAAAATCCATTGTCACTATAATTTACAGTATATCCTATGAAATACTTAGATGCTAAATGTAGGGGTCATAATAATAATATACAATAATACTTTTGATATTTGAAATTTGATATTATGCTCAATCACATCACTGAGACGTCTCAAAGTGCTTCACAGATAGATAGTGCTTTTATCTGTCTGTCTGTCTGTCTGTCTGTCTGTCTGTCTGCCTGCCTGCCTGTCTGCCTGTCTTTCTTTCTTTCTTTCTTTCTTTCTTTCTTTTGTGGAGCTCCTGTAGCTCAGTGGTTAGAACATTTGCCTTACAAACATGAGACTTGTGTTCAAATCCAGGCAGGTCAGGACGAAACCTTGGGCAAGTTTCCTTATTCCACACACCTAATAATAATCCGTCCAAAAAAACACAATCATAAAAATTGGTCATTTCAATCCACAACTGTTTGTGGGACACTGCTGTGTGCAATCTGCTGCCGTGTTTCGCTCACAAATATAGAGTTAATTTACTTTACAGGATATTCTGTGAAGCGCTTTGAGACATCGATAAGATGTGAAAAGCGCTAAATCAAATGCAAGGATTATTATTATACTATGTTTATCTAATTATTTATTAAGCAATTATTTACCTTGGAAAGCGATCTGGCAATCGTCCTCCCACTGAATTCCTATTTACTACAAGGATTATGATAATATTAATAACATTTTGAGATGAAAAGTACATGGAATTTTGCATTTTATTGTTAATCCCAGTATGTGGCATGGTTTAATTTTAATCAAACTGTAAATTTATATTTGTCCATTGAAATTTTTTACCAACATTAAGGTAAAACAGTAAATAAATTTCATTAAATGCAGACTGACTGTACAATTACCAAGATAAAGATGTATTTTGAACAATTATCGGCAAGTCTTAAAAGAAGGCATTTCAGAGGGGACCCTATAGAGGTATATAAGAGTTCAAATGGGATTGAAAAAATAAAGAACAATACTTTCAGATGTGTCAAAACACCAGGACAAGAGGACACAGGTTTTGAGTTGCAAAGGGTAATTTCAGGACAGACACCAAGAAATATTTCTTTATCCAAAGGATAATTAAAAACTGGGCCAAAGGGATTTCATTATCCAAAGCTCTCTGGTGATCTCATGATCGTGTGAGAAATATTAATGCTGCAAGAAATAATATTTCTTCATTTTTATCAGAATAAAATTATTGGAAAATCATGCTTAAATATCAATTAGTCACTTTGCTGGTAATTTGATATTCTTTGTTCCAATCAATGATTCAATTTGTGGTATTTCTTAACAATTTAATCAAGAAAATATATTGTGTTGGCCAATCAAAATGGTTGGTCACCACTGTTCTATAAGAAATGTGTAACTCACATTTGCAAAACGTGGAATGTGCAGAAGAACGTATTAAATAATATCATAAAAATTCAATTATACATTGTTCAGCACATTTGATGTTCAAGTTCAATACTTTCTTATTAAGAAATCTTCCAAGAAATATTACAAAGTAGATCCCAATATCTAAAATGGATTATGCCAGAATTGACTGGACACTCATTAACTGCATGGAACCCAAGATTTAGATCAGATTTCCATCTCACAATGTTCAGTTATTACAGCTGCAAAAGCTGCAGGAACCTTGTAAGAGAGGTTGGCAAAGTCACATGACTCTGAGGACCCCAAGTGGTAATCTCCTGAAAAAGCACATCTTGCAAATGTTTGAGATTGAAAAAGAATGACATCCAAATACGAAAGCCACAGAACAAATTAACAAATTTAAAAATTGGTGACAGATGAATCCAGGGCATCAGTTTGTTGGGTGTTCAGGCAAAAAATAATTTATTAAATGCAACCCCCACCCCACCCACCAAAATAAATAACCCGGGGTTCTCCTGTATTCTGCTATGATTGCCACATTATGGAATAAATAATATGCCGGGATGGAGCCTGGGAATTGGTCAGAGTCACTTCTATTAAGCTATCACTGAGATTTACCCCCAGTGATGCTCGTGAAACTCTTGCCATTTCCCTCTCAATTGCGCTCCACACCTTTACCCCTTTTACCACTTATTACATCTCAATTACTGGTCTCCACAATTAAGGAATATTACAGGAGTAGCAATGAGCTGATGAGCAGTGGATATCAGGGACTGAAAGACAAAGAAGGCCAAAGTAGCATTCTGTAGTTGACAGAGTTCAGCACTTTGCGTGTCAGTGAAGTCAAGCATTCAAACTCAGGGGTTTGGTTGACTTTGAACAGCTCTTAGCTGATTAAAATAAATAAAAATACTGCTTGCATATAATACTGCACCTTTCATTTTAGGAGACTGTCTCAACAGCAACAAGAATTTACATTTGTGTAGTGCCCTTCACTCAGGATAATGTCTCAAATTACTTTACAGGATTTACGGTACTCTAGTATCTGGTGACTGTGGTGCATTTTGTAGGTGAATGTTTAGTTTCTGGTTGAAGAACTTAACCCTACATTTTCTGTTTAGATGAGATTAAAAGCTTGCTCATTTTCACTTCTGTCAATGACAGATCCCCAGCCACCTTCCCAACTAAAGTGAAGAGTGCATTGATTGGAAGGACTGGTAATGAAGTTAATTAAAAGGTTGTTTGTTTAGCTAGCAGGTATCAATATTTTGGTGAAAAAGTAAAACCATAAACACCCAATGCGGTAAATAAAAACAAATACTTTTGATTTTAAAATAAGTTGACTTTTATCTTCACTACACAATGTTAGTAATAATGGCATGCAAGCACTTTGAGTCATGAAAGGTGTAACATAACTAAGTTTTGTTGTTGTTGTCACTGAGTGAAAATGTATAATATAATGATCAGTTAACCAGTAATCTTATATCAATAATAATAAGTATTTCAAGTGATTTTGTGTCTTATCAGATGTTTGAGATGTCTCAAAGTGCTTCACAGAATATTTATTTATTTGTTTGTTTATTTATCAACAGGCTTAATACCCCCAGAAAGTATCCGCCAATTGACCAACAATCAGGTTTCTACCCACTGCCAGGTAAACAGAGGTGTGTGGGGTAAGAAAACTTGGCTAAGAACCTAAGTCCTCTTGCTTGCAAGGCGAGTGCTCTAACCAATACGCTACAGGACTCCATCAGACTTTTGGAGCAACTCAGAATCAAAATAAGCTAGGAGTTACAATCATCATAACATTGAATCTATGATCAAAGGGCTGTGCTGTCGATTGTTTCCTCAGATTTGCAGCTCAGACCAGGACAAAATACATATTCAAATCACTTTTTCACAAGATGAAGGAGGATCATGTTTGGGTAGAGAAGAGACTGAGTGGAAACATTGAGAATTTATTGCCTGAACACACAACAAACTGGTGCCCTGCATGCATCTGTCACCAAATACAGGCAATTCCTAACATGGCACCGTCTGAGCCAACCACATCACAGGCTGCCTGTCAGCAGGTGCTGCTTTATTCTTGTGAAATTCATCAACTCAACAACCCATGAAACATCCATGGACAGGAAAATTCATTAAAGCAGGATGGGATTGGGGCTATGTGCATGGGTGGCTTCCGAGAAGTGGCAGGAACAATGTGGGAGGGGGGTGGGGGGTAGAGAGTGGGAGGAGGAAATTGTCTCAGGTGCACACAAGCAAATAAGCAGGATTTACTAACGTGTGGAACCACTGCTGCTACCTCGTATAATGTTAAATAGACTGGACATCCACTACAGTGCTTGAAATAACTCTTGTAAAGAACACTGTCTGACTATCAGTTCCTCTCAAGAGTTGATAATTAGTGTGTGTGCCAATAATTTAGAAAAACAATCCACTTTATAGCCCATACAAACAGCTTGCTGTCTTGTCAATTATGTTTGCATCAGCGAAATGTTTGTTGACGTATTGACAGGTTCTGGGACATCTCAACATCTGTTGAACCCTGAAAACATATCAGCAAGTGTCGGCCTGCAGTAAACCGTGTCGATGAGTTTAACGACTGATTCCATCATTTGTCAACAAAGTGGATGGAGAAAGTGTAAGTTTTTGATGGCAGATGATCAATGACATGCTTGTCGTCCAGGTTTCAGAATTTAACAGATTCTGCAAAGAACCATGCATTTTACGCCATCAGACTGGTCAGTCCCATGAATCCCAAACAAACATGAGATCAATTTTTATGGCTCTACTTACAGGAATGTGAGATGCTGCTGCTGCACATTGCATAGCAACACACAGGATTGTGCCTATCTGGCATTTACCAAATGAAAATATCATACAGTACTGCATCTCTCAAACTCCTGAGGCACTTTGGTTGTTGAACGGCTACCCAATTCTCTCTTGAATTTGAAATATATTCTGCATAGAATCTTAAAAGATTTAAAAAATAAGATGACCACTGCAATTCTGGGGAGCCCAGGCAACAGACTTTCAGGTGGCTTGGTGACATTTCACCAAGTTCAAGCTTGATCATGAGACCATATTTTCTTAAAATTGAAGAAACTTGTGAAAAGAACGGCTGAAACATTCATAGGTTTCAAAAAAGAACGCTGTCTCACAAGCTAAGACTAGGTGAAATTTGGGACCTTTTGATTTGGAAATTCAAAATGCACATAAATCAAATCTTCAGCAAAAGGGGGAAAAAAGTATTGTTTCCACCTCCATGTACCGCAAAGCCCTAGACAGCAGGTCATGCCAGACTCTGGAGCCCGTCCACACTGAGTAATGTCATCTCAACAATTCAAATCAATGGGGATCAGTGATGAAATCTCTTCAGCTCTAACACAAGGGTAGAACTCTTCACTCATTTCCTCATTTGGGAACAGGGGAAAAACAGGTCTCCAGAAACAATTACATATTAGATCAATTACATATTAGATCACAAAATTAACACCACTACAGAAGTCAGATGAATACAATTGCTTAACCCTCAAGAGCAGTGGGATGTTTGACGATTAACTTTGAATCATATTGAAATAAATAACACCAAATTATTTTCCCACTGGCTGACAGGTGTATTGTAACAATTATAATTGAAACAATTGCAAATATGACACATTGTAAAACTCTTCCCACAAGCACGCATTCTGTTTAAATGGCTGAAAAGGACTTGCCCAAAAGATAGCACTTCAGATCCAATGTGTTTTCCAAAGAACGGTTTCAGGCGCCTTCAACTGTCATCTTGTCGTGTTCAAATCCCTTAATTGTCGGACACCTCCATACCTCTCCGACCTCTTTACTACCTAATCCACCACCCGGAGCCTCCGCTTGACTGGCACCGGCCTCCTCATCCTTCGTACTCTCCACCCCACTTCGTCCTTCGTACCCTCCACCCCACTTTCAGCCACTAGGCCCCAAAACTTTGGAACATTCTCCCTCAATCCCACCACCTTGCCCTTTCTCATCCCTTTTGAAGTCCCGGCTGAAAACCTTCCTCTTGGACCGTTTTTAAAACCATTTTCCCCAACCCAAACATACCCCACCCACCACCCGCTACCATGACATGCTGCCCTGCATTCAGGGTGCTACCTAAGTGCAAGTTGTTGTTCTTAAGAAGAATTAGCCACAATAATGCCTTTAGAAAGACTAGAAAGTATTTGCTCCTTTGGTTGTTGTCTTGAGAGAGGAATTATTACAAAGTAGCACAGTGTACATATTTTATGACCTACTATCATCTAGTCAGTGAGCAGGCTCACTTGGTAGCACTCCCAACTCAGTGTCAGAAGGTTGTGGTTTCAAGCCCTATGCCAGGTTTGAGACTCATAGTCTTGGCTAATATACAGCTAATAAAGTGACCCATGTAGTGCTGGGAGGATTTGCTGTGTTTGTTGGAGCTGTTGTCCTTCAGAGCCTGTTCAGGTGGAGGTTCATCCAGAATTTTGTAGCCCGTGTCCTCTTTTGCACCAAGCTCCATGAATTAAATTCAAGATCCTGGTCTTCACCTTTACAATCCTCCACGGCTTTGCCCCACCTTATCTTTGCGACCTCCTAACCCCCTACCAACCACTTCTCCGTGGGCTCCGGCCTGCTCTATGCTCTAAGACTCTGACTTACCCACCCCACCATCAGCGGGCGAGCCTTCAACCACTCTGCCCCCAACCTCTGGAGTTCCATCTCACAATCCCTCCACCTCATCCCCTCCCTAGCCTCCTTCAATTCCTGCCTCAAGACCCCCCTTTTCAATGGTCTCATCAGGCACCAGCCCCTCTTCTCCTTTCCTTCCACCTTCTCTGATCCTGACCCCAGCTCGGGTCTGAAATACTGACTGTCCTGCACCTTGGAACGTCCGTCCTCCTGTACAGGCCAACAACTTTCCCTTTGCAAATAGTGCCATTAGATATTTATTGTTTACCTGAACAGTGAGTTGGAACTATGGTTCATTGCCACATCCAAAGGACGAATAATTTGTTCCTACTTTTTTTTTCTCTCTCTCCGTAGTTCCTTCAATGCTCTACTGATGTCACTCCCTGGGCTTGGTTTGGTAAATATTTCCATACACAATAAAGAAAATCTACACCGTTTTGCAATAAAAACGTCAGTTCCCGCTTAGGATGTTTTTAATTTTATTTTGTTACATTCAATTATCGGGTCTCAGTTTTTAGCACAAGGTGAAATAAAGTGTGAGCTTCCTTTTCGGTTTGTTCCTGCCACTCATTGATTTCTTGAGCACACAGGTCAGTAACAGTTTCTTGAATGAATGTTCAAGTGGTCATTACGGACCAGTACATTTAATTAATTCCTCCTCACGCTGAATTACCAAGTATCATTTACCTCCATCCGTGTTCAATTAAAACTTGACAGAGGTTCCTAAAGGTGCCAGACTCACCACATCACCCATCACATTGCATTTGTGTTTCTTTGTACAAAAAGAACCTTTCTCCAAATTATGTCTCTGCACTTATGAGGGTTTTTTTAATGCTTTGTCTGACCTTCAAAATAAATTGCTCTTTAATTTTTTTTAATAAAGGACACATAAAATATATAATTAATATGTTCAAATTAGTTTTGAGTGCCAGAGAATCTAATCATCACTTCTTGTTTAACTCAGCATCTCTCATGCTCTTTCAACGTCTTTCCTCCCACCTCAATCTTCAAGGCACAGTCCTTGACTGGTTCCATTCCTACCTGACCCACCGCCTACATTTTGTATCTTCTAACGGTTTTTCCTCAAACCCCCGCACAGTTTTTCATGGCATTCCCCAGGGCTCTGTCCTCAGCCCCCTCCTTTTCACCATTTACACGCTCCCTCTGGGCGATGTCATCCGCAAACATGGGGTAAATTTCCACATGTATGCGGATGACACCCAACTGTACCTCTCAGCCTCATCCCTCTACCCCCAGACCATCGATGTTCTGACAGCATGTCTGTCCGACATCGAGTCCTGGACGAGGGACAACTTCCTCCAACTGAACGTGTGCAAGATCGAGGCCCTCAAGATTGGCTCAAGCCAGTGCCTCTGCACATCGGGCGCTGCCAGCCTCCACATCCAAGGCTGTACTCTCCACCTCACAAAGCCAGTCAGGAACCTCGGCATCACGTTCGACCATAAACTCTCCTTCCTCCCCTACATCCGTGCCTTGACCGACACCGCTTATTTCCACCTGTGTAACATTGCCAGGCTCCGCAACTATCTCACCCGCCACGCTGCCGAAACACTCGTGCACGCGTACATCACCTCACGGCTGGACTACGGAAACTCTCTCCTCGTCGGCCTCCCCACTTCCTCCATTCACAGGCTGCAGGTCATCCAAAACTCTGCAGCCCGTGTATTATCCCGCACCCGCTTCCGTGACCACATAACCCCCACCCTCGCCCGTCTCCACTGGCTCCCCATCCCCCAGAGGATCGAGTTCAAGATCCTTGTCCTCATTTTCAAAGCCTTGTCCCGCCCTACATATCCGATCTACTCTCCCCCTATAAGCCCACCTGGACCCTCCATTCAGCAGGACTTGGTTTGCTCCAAGCCCCCCGCCCGAACCGCCCCACCATCGGAGGCCTGGCCTTCAGCTTCTCCGCTCCCACCCTATGGAATTCCATCCCCCAATCCCTCCACCTTGTTTCTTCCCTTTCCTCTTTCAAGGCCGGTATGAAGACTTTCCTTTTTGACCGTGCCTTTTGTTCCCCCCCTAATTTCTCGACCTCCCCCACGTCTCTTACCCCCTCCCGAACACTCCCCTCCCAGCTCGGGTCACACGCCTCCTGTGCAGCACCTTGGGACGTCCTCCCGACGTGAAAGGCGCTCTATAAGTCTAATTTGTTGTTGTTGTTGTTTACCCTTGATGGTATCCTGCACTCTGGGCTCCGATTCATTTAGGCTTGTCAATTTTAAAATACTGTATCTGGAATAATTCCTCTTCCACTGTACTGAGTACAATCAGTGGTGTCTGAGGAGGTTAGATTACATTGGTGCGGGTGGCTTTGCTGTTTTTATTGACTGCTTCACAAGCATCGATATGGTCGATATGTCATCAGTTCCCATCAAGTGTCCTTTCAGCCTCAGGCAACTTTGACTGTCTCTCTGTCCTCAAATACGTGGATGAATTAGCATCATGAGTATGGTAAGTATGATCCGTTGGCTCAGTGAAATTGAAAAAAAAAAAAGTGTGATTTACACAAGTTAAATATTGGCTGAAGATGCGAATTGAGTCCGTTGACGTTACATTCACACCATAAAATCAATTGAAGCTGTCTGCAGTCCCCTCATAACTATTCTCCCAGTGAGTGAGTCTGAGCTGGGAAGCCAAGCTGTCAAATGTCTATTTTCTCAGCTTGGACTGTTTGAAAGGTATTCACATTTCGCTGCATAGTTAAATTTTGATACTTGCACTCCGGGAACATTTCATTGGCCCTTGCAGCTGATTTCAGGCAAGACAGCAATCAGGGTAATATACAAAGTTTTAGGTCTCCAGGGATAGGAAGAGGAGAATGGATCTGGGCTCCCAGGTCTGATTGCTTTCCAGTGAACCAAACTATTGAAAATCATAGAAACAGGAGTAGGCCTTCAACCCTTCAAGCCTGTTCCTCCATTTAATTAGATCACGGCTGATCTGTACCTCAAATAATCCTTTCAATTCCAATTTTACACTTTCTCCCCATCCCTTCATATCCTGACCTACCAAAAAATCTATCAACCTCTCCCTTGTGGTCTGGATGGATCCAGTATGCATAGTCTTCTGGGGGAGCTGATACTAGATTTCTACCACCCTTTGAGTGAAAAAATGCTTTCTGATTTCATTCTTAAATGGCCTGGTTCTAATTTTAAGACTATGTCCCCTTGTTTTGGACTCCCACCAGAGGAAATAGCTTCTCTGTATCTACCCCATCAAATCTCTTTACCATCTTAAATAACTCAATCAAATCACCCCTCAACCGTCTAACGTTAAGGGAATATAATCCAAGTTTACGCAACATTCCTTGTAACTTAATCCTTTTATCCATATGCATAGATTACATGTTTAGCAGTGATCAAATAACTTGTTGATATTCATTGACTGAGATTATAGAATGGGCCAGGAAAAAGCAGTTGGATTCAATGGAACAAGAGAGAAGAGAGGAGAGGACTGCAGAGAAGAGAGCTAGAGAGGAGAAGTGAAGAGAAGAGAGGAAAGGGGGGAGATGGGAACACTGGAATGAAATAGAAAGGAAAAGAGCAGAAGAGAGATTAAAAACTGGTTGAGTGTAAGTCAGCTAATGAAATGTCAAGGTCTCCAGACATTGGTTGGTGGTTTGGGTACACATTTGATGAAAATTCTGCAAGGTGTGGACACTTATTTTGTGTCATTTGTTTCACATCTGTTTTCCCAGAAGTAAACTAGAGGTTGGAGCTGAGCCAAATCTTTAGCCTGTCTTTGAGCCCGAGGAGAATTGGTAGCAGTTCAGCAGATTTGGCCTGAATTTGATGCAAGCCTGTTCACTCATCCTTAACACAAGTAAAGCTAACTGTCTGGAAGCATTTCCATAAGAAATCTGGTGTCCTATTTGTACCAGGGTTGGATTTATTTTCAATTTGGAATGGGTTTATCCTAATGGAATTCAACTGTTTATGTCTTACCTTATTGTCAAAGTAGGATATGTATTGGACTAGGGTCTGGCGATATATCGATATATCAGTTATATCCGATATATTTTACATATTGATATGCCAATATAGGCATTTTCAAAGTATCGAAAAATCGATATATCGAAAAAATCGGAATGCGCACGCACTGAATTACAAGACCCAGAATGGTCATCTCTATACACAATGCACAGACCAAGGCGGTGGGGGGTAGAGACAGCAGGGGAGGGGGAAGAGACGGCGGTGGGGGGGGCGGAGAGAAGGTGGGGGGGGAGAGAGGGTGGTGGGGTGAGATGGCGGGGGGGGGTGAGACGGCGGGGTGGGGAGAGACAGCGGAGGGGGTGGGAGGGACGGCGGGGGAGGGGGAGAGATGGCGGAGGGGGTGGGAGGGACGGCGGGGGAGGGGGAGAGACGGTGGGGGGGAGAGACGGCGGGGAGGAGGGGGATAGATGGCTGGGGGGGGAGGGAGACAGGGGGAGAGACGGGGGAGGGTGAAGAGACGGGGGGGGGAGAGACGGGGGGGATGTAATACTATACAGATAGGTAGGGAGGGAGGGAGGGAGGGAGGGAGGGAGGGAGGGAGGGAGGGAGGGAGGGAGGGAGGGAGGGAGGGAGGGAGGGAGGGAGGGAGGGAGGGAGGGAGGGAGGGAGGGAGGGAGGGAGGGAGGGAGGGAGGGAGGGAGATGGGGGGGATATGAGAGAGGAGAGAGACATAGAGACACAGACAGAAAAACACAGAGATGGAGAGCGTGAGTGTGAGAGACACAGAGAGAGAGAGAGAGATATTTACTTCCTGAGGAGATAGACCCCAAATGCGTGCACACCTCGCAACGTGCGCGCATGCGCAGTATAAAATCCCCGAAAATATCGATATATCGGTATATCTCGATATGAGCCCATCGATATATCTAAATCAGAAAATTTCCATATCGACGGACCCTATATTGCACTATAATAAATGGCAGCCTCATTCTGTCACAGAGGTCTACTGCAAGGCCAATGGGTTAGAAGGGATTTGCAGTGTTCTAGGTAAAGTCTCAGGGCCGTACGCAGGATTTTTTTTGGGGGGGTGCGAATTGCTAGTGATGGGACCAACAATGGCCGGCGGCTTGGGGGCTGCCCCCGAGGCCCCCTCGAGGCTCCGACGTTTTACACAGTTTGAGGTCTTATTTAATCGATTCAGAAGATCCAATATGAACGGTAAATGTTTCATGCCCTTGGTGTTTAAGAGCATCATTATTTATTCAGTGTTTTTATTTTCCCCGGTAGTCCGTGTCTAATTGGGAAGGTAGAATGTGTTCGCCGATAAAAGCCAACACGATTGTTGACTCGATGATGTAAGGAATGCGAACGATAAAGTAAATTACAATCCAATTAACACAGTACAATGACGAATGCTTGATAAATGTATGCGTATAGAGAAAATGATCATAAACTACAGATTGACGGTAATTAATAAGTTGTTCTGCATTGTTATCCTAAGACTAAATTTCTTTCGGACTGTAATGAACAATAATGTAAGAGTAAAGTATGAATATTGTGCTCAGATATTCCAGCAAAGCAAATTTTATAAAAGACAAGAAAATATACAGAAACTGAAAATCAGTGTCAAACAGTTAATTCACACGTGTTACAAGCCTGTTATCAGCATTATCCTGAAAATATCGTTGAACTGTGAGCAATAGTGCAGTTAGTTTTTATTTATTTATTTAGAATCAAAATTAAAGGAAGTGACCCATCGAGCAATACTGATCTGACGAAAAAATACTTGAAAAAATAAGGGAGGGGAAATTCATTATTTAATAGCGTTCCGTATTCGAGACGCCTCGGTCGCTTTGAAGCGAATACGTCAACCGCTCTACCAATATCGATTTCCATATTATAATGAATGTGCATTAACGCGAGGGCTGAAAGTCGCTCCTATACGGAGCAGAATGCTGGACACTTAGGCAAACCTCGACCAGGAGATTAGGTGACTCGTGAGGTATATACCAGGCTTGTAAGAGACGCCCTGAACGTTTACTGGCGACAGCATCTGACAAATAGTGAGCTATATGGTACACTACCACACTGGTATCACAGACATTACCGCAGAGGCGTCTTAGGTTTAGCGGACACAGCTGGAGAAGCCGGGAGGAAACTGTCCATAGTGCTATGGACAATGCCAGAGTTCGCTCGATCAGCTTTTGTTATGCCAAATTCGTGCGACATTGATGTTTTTTCACTCTGGGTACAAAACTGAAAGTGAAATAAAGTAGCACTGTTTATCTTTGCGGTCATATGTTTTTTGCACGCCAGTGGACGTCTCTAAAAGCAATTTTTAATTACTGGAATACATTTTTAATAATATAAATCAAATGTGATAATCAAGACAAAACAAGAAACATGATATTTCAGAAACACGCCTATCAAAACTTAAGTCATTTTTACTTACATTTATCAGATTAAAATACGATTTCAGCTTCCACAAAGTGGTGCTACCTTTTTATGTAGTGACTGTATACGGGATGATTTCCGATTGACACACCATGTGGAATAGGCGCTAAAGCATAGGTCTATGTCCATGAGTATTTTTGTTAAAGATAGGCATTCCCGTCCAGACACATATAACTTTTTTGTTGGGTTCTCAAAAGCTTTAAGTTCTCAGAAGCTTGTAAATATGTTGTCATTGTTTGCTAGCATTACAGTCACACCTCTCAACACTTGAGTAATTTGTACTTACGGTGATCAGATGAAAAGATGATTTTAACTCCAGAATTGGTGCTGTCCCTTGTGGCTGTTTACGGGATGATTTCCAAACGAGGATTTGAGTCTTGGCGCCAATGTTTATCCAATCACGAGTCACAGACTCGCCGCGTCATGGACTGGTCTATCGACGCGGTATGTTTTGGGGTAGACGCCGATTCTGGTGTGCGACTCGATAATTTTATATTAATACTAAATCATTCAAAGATGCGTGTTTATAATTTATACATAGTTTTGAAGAACTGATTGTTACACAAATGTTCAATAAATTTACTTGGTATTTAAATTTGATAAAAAATGCAATTCTCTACCCCGGAAAATGTGGACCTTTTATAATTTGGGGGGGGTGCGTACGCACCCGTCGCACCCCCCCTGCGTACGGCCTTGAGTCTAACTGCCAACTTCTAGCTTCTAAATCAGACACCACAACATTGCATCACATTGCACAAAGTTTCCTTTTTTTATTAACATAGGAGCAGCAATAGACCATTGAACTCATTGAGCTTGTCGGGCCTTTTTATTAGACTATGGCAATGACAAAATGTAAAAAAAATAATTCATTGATATAGTGCCTTATACGTTATCGAGACATCTCTCACAGGAAATGGATCGACTGTATTTTGTGAATTCCATGCATCCCACCTATACATGTAAATCCCAGAGATAGATTGTTAATTAAGAAACGCATCAGCCAGGTGCGCACAATAATGTTTCACAAACAACTATGAGTGAGTGACCAATTAATTGGGGGGATTGTTATCAATTGTTATCTTATCAAATGCAAGGATTATCCATATTAAAAAGACGAAATTTCTGCCTGTGTGTCTGTCTAACCAATTGATGTAAAGACACCAACAGGAAACTTCCCAACCAGGAGTCCTTCCACAGGACTCCTCCAACTGACGCTCCCCAACTGGAGTCCTCCCACTGAGTCCTCCTAACAGGAGTCCTCCCACATGAGTCCATCCAAAGATATGTGTGCAAATATGTGAACAAGAGATGATAATGAGCTCAATAGCACATTAATTTAATCTTGAGGGATCAAGATGCCTAAGATTAAGCCTTTTCCAGGACAAATAAAAATGCCAGGCAAAGGAGAGTCGGCCAATTAAATGAAATTGGTTGCAAACCTAGCTGCAATAGGTACACCTAGTTATTAATAATGTTCAACTTTCTAAAACATCAGCATTCTTTAATATGTTCTATGTTTTAGATACTCGGGAATTACACACTTCTTATTGCTGAAATCTGTTAAGAGGTACCGTAAATTACACCCTAGTGAGTTCAAAACCCAGGCAAAACCAAACCCCCTTGAAACAACAGAGCTTTGCACCTAGGTTCTGTCTTACTTCCCTTTAACCCTGAGGTACAGCCTGTCATATAGCACAGTGTCAGTTGAGAGATGGCCTTGATGGTGATTGAGGGATTTCTGACACAGACTCTGAGGGCATTTGACTCTTTTGTTACGCAGGTACTTTCTGAGTTTGTTCAGCCTGAGAAAATCCATTGGTTATTTTTCCCCCCAGTCACTAAGAAAGTCCACATTCTGATGGCCCCTAGCTTTTAGCAATTAAGCAATAATTTGCAAATAATGGAACAGCCAGAGGGGTTTGATCAATGACCTGTGTCTCAGGGATGTTGTTCTGAGAAAACCACATCTGCCAACATAAAGTATTGAAGCAATCATAGCTCAGTGAACACCGTAATAAGCAACTGTTATACTGGAACCATCAGTCATGTTTGGTTACAGACCTGAAAGGATACGACACCTCAGGGAGCAATGTCCTTCCATAAATTTGGGCAGCAATGAATGATGATTTGCTATCAAGTGATGAAGGAGCCAAGGAGGGAGTGGGGGGTGGGGGGGTGGGGAGTGGGGGGAGAGAGAGAGGAAGGTCTTTCATGCATATGAATGTATAGCTTAAAAAAAGCTGGAGGGAAATGTCAAACTTGGCAATGCTCCATTGTTATGTAAAGTGCACAGCTGTCTAAGTAATTAAGACACAATTTGGGGAATTCGATCACAAAATTTGCTAACCATGTTACTGCTGGAGATAGTAGCATTCTTCCGCATAAACGGCCAGACTGCATTTAGCAATTTCAATTCAATCGAAACCAATAGAAGCGCTTGATTAACCTTATGGCATGCATGTGTAAAGAAGCACATTATTCATTTTTCCTCCTGCAATGGGGGGAGAATTAACATCAACTGACATGTTGGGAATAGTTAGTAATTAATAGATTTTTTTTGTTGGGAGGAGTGGGGGGGAGGGCGGGAGCCGGGACACCACAGTTGATGTGTGTTAAATTCATTACTGAATTAAAGAGGGTATCCGGTGGGATTCCATGGGCCCATTCTCCAGTGTTCAGAGATTTTCCATCTGTGGGGTTGCGGGAGCAGGTTGAACTCAGACCATCTAATGCACACTGCTTGTGTTCGCTACGTTCTTGCCATTTTGTTTTGTGACTAGAATGTGAAACCTTCTCAGGAGGGACAGGATAAAGCTGATAGGAACCACCAGCAGATGGTTTCTGGATTGTTGCGTGCTTTCTGTCTGAACAGACATGAGAGTTTATACCTGAAATCTATAACACACTGAAGAATTGAGTATAATCTTTAAAGAAAATATATATCTTATCATTCAACTAACCATCACACCTAGCAAAAGTCACTTACGAAGAGGCAGGATTTACTCCTCAGCCTAAAAACTGTAGGCTACATTGAGGAATAAAGAGAAACAGGAATAGAGGAGTTTGTTCAGTCCGACAAGCTAGTTCCACTAGTTTATTAGATCTTGATAAATTGCTTGGTCCCAATGTCCTCTCCCATCACATACCACTAAATATTTTTACTTTCCAAGTACTGTAGTTGTCTATCTCTCTTTTAAGTATCCCTATTAATTCTACCTCTATACATTTCTGGGGCAGACTGTTCCACATCTTCGCAACTTTTTGTGTGCAGAAATGTTTCTTGACCTCAGTTCCAACTCTCTTGGTTCTGTTTTTAAGTCTATGAAAATCCTTCCAATGATATGACATATTGCCTTGCAGTACATCACGGTTCAGTACCATACTGAAACTTTAGGAGGCCTCAACGATTTGCAAGTTTTTTGTGAGGGTCAGCTGTGATTCTGACACATGTGGACACCTATCACCATGCTTATGAATGTCCAAATCAAACTGAGAATTCCATGTATCCCACCTATACATGGAAATCCCAAAGATAGATTGTTGGCATGGAACGCATACTCTCCCTGGAGGGAAACATCCTGTTTGACCTAATTTCAGAAAGTATTAGGTACAAGTTGGTAAGAACCAAGGCTTGGGAACCAGAGTGTGTGCACTGGGGTACTGCTGAAGTCTAAACAGCTAAACCCACATAGCTTGCCATTGATATCGTTTTCCAGCAAGCTTTCCTGCTGCTTGTCATGGAAGCTTCATTTGTGTTAACACAAAATCCCTGGTTTCGCAATTTTATTGTAATAACTACACACCACTCTCTCAGCATCAATGTTGCATTAAAATACACCAGCCCCTGTCTCGAGGTTGGGGGACACTCCTCAGGAAAGCAATAGCAGCATCTGTGCTTCATCACCATTAAAATAATAATAATACTTGTTACATTTAGTTCATCACCGTTCACATTGTGAGAGTGTCCCAAAGCACTTCACAAGACACAATGTAAAGTGCAATAACTGTATGTTTTGTAAGCGAACTCACTTCTTATGACATAAACAGTGCTGCTGCTTTCTCACAAACAAAGAAAGATCTTTGCGACGTAAACTACTTAGTGCAGGGCAATCTCTAAGGTTCAGAACAGAAGTATCAATGGTTGGTCATGTATGGGACAAAATGCAATTTACATTGCAAAATGCTTTCTTCAGCACCAAGCCAACAGTAAGATTTTCGCAGTAAAATTTGCTGCCCTATATGTCCTGAAATACACAGTTACTACATTTGACAGCAATTAGCTGGGAAGCATTTTGATATGGTTCACTATTACAGATCAAATATCAAACACAAATATTATTACAATCAATAATATTAATAAAAAAAGAACAGTCAAAAACCTGAGCAGACATAATGAATCTTTAAAACAGGGAATGCCCCATTTGTTAGAATTCAGGTGTATAATATTTCCAACCTGATCCTGTCACTAAAGGTTTCTACATCATGTGCATTTTGTACATCATCTGACCACTGTTGCAATGTGCTGAACAGTTTTCAGGTTGTATAAGACAAAGCAGTCACAGAGAGGAGTGGAAGGTTGCACAATGCCAACAAGATGCAGACAAGGAGGTAATGAGCAAGAAATAATGAGACACAAGCAATTTCCAGATTAAAGCAAGATCCAGAAAGGCCCTTAAAGATTAAACCATAGAAGAGGTTGGTGAATTCATGTCTGGCTTCAGCACAGAACATCGCAAAGGTTCAACTCCAGCTCTGGTCAGCTGCTGTAACCCAGAAATTAAATCTGACATATAGTGACCTCCATTATGCTACAAAACTGACTGAAATGAATAAGAAGTGGTTTGATGGTTTGAAAGGTTATGGTAATAAGCAGATTACAGCGAAAGTGTGGGATAATAAGTAGGTTCTACTGAACCCACGACAAATGTTTGATCTTCCAAGACCTTCAAAATGACAACCACTTCCACAGAGCCCAATTAAATGGTGAATGCATTTATCATTGTCGAGACTGAAGCCATCACAACAGGGCACTGAAAATCCCCTTACACCCTGAGTGATGGTATTTGTTCGGTGAATTGCTTATCGTATTTCCCAACAGCATTTTGGCAAACAAAACTTCCTCATCACTTGTGGGTTTTGCCTTCAGACGTTCATACAATTGTAATAATAATAATAATAACAACAGTAACAAATCGGTATTCCTTCAGTCATCTCCCTTCTTCAGTCATCTTTTGTTGTTGTTGTTGTTGTTGTTACTGTTGTATTAATGTGAGAGTCTATTGATTTGGTTTTCCTCCTCCAGTGGTCACTCTTTTCAGTACATAAATTGAGCTTCTACAATTCGTCCTTCTCCATGTGCTTGATGAGTTCTTCATTATCTGGACCTGTCCAATACAAATGGATAGTAGTGACTGTTTGACCTTGAAAGTGGTACTTCCATTTGGTTTAATGAGCACTGACTATAAGACTGATTATTCATAATCAAATCAATCCTCTATTCCAATCTCTGCTCGGTCACCAGTTCCTGAAACAGCAGGTTTCTGTGATGCTTCAGTACCACAAAACCTCTAATGATAGATCAGCCAGCCTGACACAGTAAAACTTGTTACCAGGAGCAGAGATTCTTTCCACTCAGCTCCTGTAAGCCACAGTCCTAACTGGTAGAGTGTTCCTAGTTGGACAAGCAACAGGAAGGTTTCCCAGACAGCAATACCAATGGCAAACAATGTCGTTTTAGCAGGTTAGATTTGCCAACACGCGCCTAATATACTCCAGAATTAGGTAAGTAGAGGCTGACACTGGGAACAAAGTGCATACTTAATTCCAGATTTGAGAGAAATTTCCACGTGTGGGTGGCTTGTGTGAAATTCTCATACGTGTACTTCTCAGTCTGGTTTGGCACTCTTAAGCATCGAGTTTCTGTATGTGTCAGAGACCACACCAAGGACACCAAGAGAAACTCCCTTCTCATTTCAAATAGTGCCGTGGAATCTTTGGCAACACCATTGGTGGTCATGCATTCAGTAACTCTGTCCTCACACTCTGGAACTCTATCCTGGAATCCCTCCACCTCAACCCCTCTCTTGCCTCCTTCAAGTCCCATCTGAAGACCTTCATCTTCGACCATGCTTTTGGCCACTCTCTCACCTCAACATCCCCTGCCCTCCTCCCCTTCTAACTCCAACTCCCAGCTCGGATCCAAAACCCCTGATTGCCATTACCTTGGGATGTCTTTCCAATGTGAAGGGTGCTATACAAATGTAATTTATTGTTGTTGTTTAACAGTCACCTGCACAGGCAGATGGGACCTTGGTTTACCATCTGGTCCAACAGACAAAAAAATATATATAATAATAATCATTGCATTTGATATAGTGTCTTATCACACCTTCAAGATGTCTCAAAATACTTCACAGAATGTACTGTGAAGTGAATTGACTCTATATAGCGCTCTGAGATGCTGTCCGGCGTGGAGGGCGCTATATAAATCAAAGTTATTATTGTTGTTATATTTTGTGGGTGAAACTCGGCAGCCAATTGTGCACAGCAAATAAGTCTGGAATTGATGTAGATTGATTATCATTGAACAAAAACTTGCTATTAAAAATCAAGTTATTTTTCTTGATTTAAATTATATAGAGGATGCGTTGCCCAACCTGCATCAGTGGATCTGATATTTCCTGTAAGAATGTGAAAGACTGATAACTCCCAAATGCTGGAGACACAAGAAATTTATCATGACAGACAAGAGTGTGAAGCAGCATTGCTTCTTAAACTGAGAAACTCAGGTGAAAGGACCAAGGACCACAGTGCAGGACACCAGCAATGCTTGCGAAGAGTAGGAGAAATAAATCAAGCAACAATATAGTGCTAAGGATGGCTTTTAAAAGCCTCAGGTTGTAGAAGAATGCTGTGTGAAGAACTGCTTTAACTTTTCTGACTGTGAAATGTTTTTCATGCAGACTTTGAAGTGATTGCCTTTGTCCATAGAACAGATTCCCGCAGAGATCTCCTCAGCCCATTGGGGCTTTGGGTGAGAAATGTAAGTGAATCCTGCACTGAATCACTTTAACCCTAAATGTGATAATGCATTATAAATCCCTCATTGTAAACCCTGAGGATGAAGTATTAGGTGGAGAATCCACCTTGCTTAAATGAAAGGTTGGTACCCTTCAGCAGGTTAAGCTAATGCATGCCTGAAGTTTGGCACATTACGTTTTATGAGAGATCAGCTTGAGGCCTTGTTAAAGAGGTCGCATCTCTTTACTTATTGTCCCCGACTGAAAGCCCAACAGTAATTCATTGCTCGGAATAGGTGGGCAGGGGTCGGTTATTTCAGTAAAGTAACTTGCCTGCTGCTGTCCCCAATTTAGCGATGACATGTTTCGTTCACTCAGCCGGTTCACAGATGCTCTCCAAGGTTTTAGCCTTTCCCAGTTTGAAATCTAGCCATCACATGACCTGCAGGCAAATGAAGCCATTTGCCTATCTTGTCAACTGTTCTCATCAGACCTTGCAGTTCCTGTCATACTCCGCATGTCAGTTTAAAGCATAGCACCATTAATACCTTCACAGCACTAATGGATGCTTCGCACTCGAGGGCTCTAATGAAATGTGTTATTGTTTGCATTCACAGGATGTTAGAAATTGTGTTCATGCGGTGTCCCAGAGCCCCACAGAACAACTACATTCCACTGGATATCAAATGAACCTTCAGTCATACCTCAGTAACTTTAAGTGCACGTTTATCATTGAAACGCCACGCATGCAAAGAGGCGATACAGCCTTCTGGGCACAGTTTCAGTTACCATACAGAGTAACATGAGGCTATAGCTGCAGAGAAGTGCTATGTATGAACAAATCCTTTTCAAGATAAACTGGAGAAGGGATCTGGATGTCACTGCTCTGATTTGTCTCGTTCTACTTGCAATGTAGTCAGCAGAGTGAATTCCTGTGCCTTTGACAGCCACACATTCAGATTGTATGTTACTCACCTATGGAATGCCACCAATGAAGCTGGAATAGTTTTACTATACACAAGTTGCAGATCAACAACAATATCTTACATTTATATAGCACCCTTCACTCCAAGCCGAGATAGCGCCTCAGAGCGCTTAACAATGGTGCAGCGTGATGCTGAGCCAGGAAGAAAGATGTCATGACCATGGACACATTGAAGAGGAAAGTATTCATGTGCGATCTGAAGAAAGGTAAAGTGGGGGAAAAACAGAGGGAATGAGGCAGGGAGTTCTAGAAGTTTGGTGCAGTGGCTGAAAATTTGGTGGATGATCTTAGAGCAGAGGGGATGAGGGATGGGAAGAAGGGAGATGGGTCTGGGAGATGAATAGGGGGTGAGGTAAGAGATGTGGAGATGACGCCAGAGGATGAAGTGATTTATAGGGTAAATGTGAGATCTTGAAATCAAGCACTCTGTGACGGAGCCAGTAGAGCTGGCAAGGATTGTGATAATCATCCAGAACTCTGCAGGTGTGTCCTCTGCCACACCAGACAGTATGAGTCAATCACCTCATTCTCAATCAACTCCACTGGCCTTAGTGGATTGAATTCAAGATCCTTGTCCTCGCATTCAAATGCACCCTACCTATCTAATCCAGGAAATATTAGGCTATTGAGAGTGAAGACTTTGGCTTCCCAAAGTGTATTTTCATGTACTGCTGGAATTTAACCAGCAAAGATTCATAGCTTGCCATTCACAACAATGCCTGGCAAGTTTCTCACTGCTTATCCAACCAGGACTAATCTATCCAATAGAGTTTGGACTTATAGGGTTAACTTGAGATGAGTATTGTCCCACCAAGTCCTATCTACAAGCCAAACTGCCTGGTCTGTGATCAGCAATATCCTGGATACTGTGGACTCATCCGGCTCAACAACCAGACTCCCAAGACCGCCAAAGAGGGGTGGCTCAATGACGACATTCCATTGCCGGGGTGTCACCGTGGAGTCGCGGAATCCCAAGGAGATCTCACTTTCCAGTTTGTTGCCAGTTGCAACAGACAGGCTATTTCCTCTAGATATACCTTACACTTACTCCCACGTCCAAAATGTTCATCCTGAACAAGATATCAAAGCAGTACAATACAAAACAGTCGCACTGCCCTGAATCACGCTGGCACAAGTCTGTCAGCATAAAAAAAGTCAAATTTAAGTGTGCCTTGTAGGGCTTAGAAGGGTATTGCTTCAATTAGTTGGATGTTCCCCCCACCCCCCCAAGTAATTGACTCAATCTGTGTATTCAATTAAAGGAGATTTAAGCTATTTTGTGTTAAAGTTGCACTGAAATATGCATACTGGCATTAATACTGCCTAAGGTACCCTTAATGCCTGGACAGCCATTTCCACATGATTGTACATCAGCGTAAAAGTCACTGATACGCAGCGTTTAGGCTCAATAATCATTAACCCAGGGTCCTTCAGTAAATTATGTCAATTATGTCTAGTGTATGTTAATTCAACTCCCTTGCGTTATCAGGCTCAATAACTCCTCCAATTCAGTTCCTCCAATTGCCTTATCAGCATTCAACTGTTCAACCGCACTATTTACTGTATGAGAAAATCAACAGAAATAAAGTGAACAAACGTAAATTATTTGAACTGACAGTAAAATAAAAAGAGAATAGAGTTTCTCTCTCTTTTCTGGATAATATTCCGCAGATGAAAATTGGCAGTCACCTGATGGCAGCTTTTGGATAATGATGTAGGCAAATTAGCTGTCATGTTTACCTCTAAATATACAGTCACTACATTTTACAGTGGATCCCATGAAAGTACTTTCAATTGTTTTGATGATCTGATTAGGTGTTATATCAAATGTAAGAATAAATATTATTATAAAACTTAAAGAAAGATATTTCATCTGTATTATACCTATTAATACCTATTAATATGTGCTCTGAGATGCCATCCGGCGTGGAGAGCACTATATAAATCAAAGTTGTTGTTGAAGTTGTTGTTGTAATACCTACATTTTTCATGGAGTCCGGGAAATCAGCGGTTAGAGCACTCATCTCGCATGCGAGTGACCTGGATTTGATTTCCGGCAGGTTTCCTTAATCCACATGCCTAATAGTAATCCCTCAAGAAAAAAAAAACAATAATTTGGTTACTTAATTCATGACTGTTTGTGGGACACTGCTGTGCACAATTGGCTGCTGCATTTGGCCCACAAAATATACAGTCAATTCACTTTACGGTATATTCCGTGAAGCGTTTCGATACATCTAGAAGACATGAAAAGCGCTATATGAAATGCAAGGATGATTATTATTCTTATTCATATACCTAAATGCGAATTATTGTATCACTACCATTATTGACGGAGCCAAAAGAGATCTCCAGGTGACCGAACCCTTCATGAGATACTTATTATGGAACAAGGGAATAGAGTTCTGGTTGGTGTGAAGATATTTCTAAATGTTGGCACTCTTATTGATCACTAATAATTACTTAAAATAAACATTCCTGCATGCATTTGATATACATATTATCATGCCATCAATTCACTGTAATGTGTAATAGCTGCAGGACTGTAGGCAAATACAGCAACCAACATCCCACAAATAACCATGAAGCAAATAATGACAATCACTTTCTGTACTTTAGGCCGTAATAATGTCACATAAATATGACTCTGTTCCCCACCTCTCTACACCCAACAACCCCCCACCCCCCCCACCCCCCTCCCCCAAAAATAAAACTGATGATAATACTAGTACAAAGTGGAGCACAGGATAATGTCATATAGTTTCTTCTAACCAAGTTGTGTCTTTGAACCATTGAAATGATTGGCTGTCATCTCACACATTAATGCATTCCCAGTCCTGCAATGAACCTACTGCTCCATCAGGGGACTGTACCACATCTTGAAGTGCTCACCGGACGCCTCCAGTGTGGAGGGCGCTATATAAGTACAAGTTTAAGGTGTTGTTGTTGTTGTAATTTTAAGGTGAAGGATGGTGGGACCGGACATTACAACTCTCAGTTACACTGCACCTAGTGTCAAAGAACATCTCTAAGTACTTAACAATGGGAGTCGTGGGTACCAGGCAAGAAGTTGGAGACATTTACAAATGACCAAAGCACTGTTGAACAAATTTTCAAAAAAAATCAGTGAGTCAGATAGGAAGGCAAAATGATTAAGGAAGGGTTCCAGAGGTTGGGTGATTGACTGAAGGCTCAGCTGGCATTGGTTAAACTGGGAGAGTGAACAAAAACACCATCCGCATTTCCCATCCACAATAATCCTTGCATTTGATATAATTGAGACATCTCAAAGTACTTCCCAGAATATATATGAAAGTGAATTGACTGTATATTTTATGGGCAAAATGCAGCAGGCCAATTGGGCACAGCAAAGCACCATAACCATGGATTGAGGGACCAAATTATTATTTTTACCAGCAAGTTTCAGGAACTAATACTGATGCTTTCATGGGCTGTATAGCCACCTTCTTTGCTGTGATTTTTAACTTCATGTAGAATTATTAGTGTCTCCTTCACTGCTACTCACTCTCAATCACATGAGATCATTCCTTTCTCTTAATAGTCTCCATACAGATTGCCATTCATTTTGAATTGTCAGTCACCGGCACAACCCTCAGAAGTGTTTAAAACTCTTCATACCAATGATGGGAATATATGAACCAAAATGACCTCCTACTGTGCACTAGGCATGGAAATGACCCAGAAAATTTATTTGTCAGAAAGGGAGTCACAGTGAATTAATTTTATTTCATGTACATTTTATAATAAAGAATGGAATGTCAGTGCTGAGCAGAGGAAATATTATTTAGTCATTTTTTTCAGGACATTTGTGTTGGATTGATCAGAACAATATTTGAAACCACTTTCTATATGATACTTTCCATTAAGCTAATGTATTTTTTTATTGGAGGAAGAAGGAAATAGAGGATATTGGAGAAGGGATTGGGGGAAGCTTCATGTGGAACACAAGCACCAATACAGACTATTTGGGTTGAATGGCCTGCTTCAAAGTTGAAATGTTTTATCAAATTATATATGTTTTTCTAGTGGAATGTTGACCAGAGGAAGTGAATGCAAAGATAATTGAAAGTGTTTGATAACAGAGTAGGGAAGAACTACAAAAAGGCACAGAGCTTGAAAATAGCAGTAGTATAAATGAGAATTGAAAAATGTGAAAAATTAAAGCTGAGATAAACTCATTGGCAAGGCAATTGAGTTATTCTGTTTTCCCATCTCTAAATCATAGTACAATATAACCTGACTACTCAAACTTAATAGCAAATGGAACAGCATAGAGCTCCCCAACATTCCTCTCTGAGTGTTACCTGAGACTAATATTAGAACTGTACCTCTTATGTATGGTACACATAAAAATTCTGTCACTTTTGCTCGAGTTTATCTTAACCTTAGTAAAACTAAATCATGTGTAAGGTTTTAAATCAAGTGACTCACATTACAATCTGGTGCATCATAACGTCTTACCATTTTCACCCACCAGCGATTCCAAATGCTTTTGTGGGTAGAAATTCCATCTGGGTGTTGATCTATTCTATTAATATAGCATTTAAGATTGTGCAGAAGATGCCAAATTGTTGAATTCAGTTTTAACTTTGAATTTAAGCTTTGCAACCAAATGTGGCAGCCAATTTCCACACAGCAATGTCCTACAATAATAATAATAATAAGCATTTTATTTGGTGTAGTACCTTCTACTTCGGGAAGATGTCACAAACTGCTTCACAGGATACACTGTAAGGTGGAGTGACTCTGTGTTTGGTAGATGAACAAAAAAAGACGGTAAAGCATAGTGTAGATCTAGATCCAGGAGGAATTTCTACCCACAGATGTATTTCCATTGGCACTGAACCATATGATAGACTGGATTACAGTACTTACTGAGGAAGGTGCAACCAATATCTCACTAATTAATAGGGTTTAGTGGGTGACACATTGCATTAATGGTTTCTATTTACATTATTGGGAGAGACGACAGAAAAAAAAATCTATTCACATGAAATAGCTGCAAATTGTGTTATTCCAAATGCATTGACTGCTGCCTTTGTCTAGTTGATGGATGACTAATTGTTTACAATGACAAGTGATGAATAACTGGATATTCATTCTATCCTAGACTCCCCTACTAAAACCAAAGCATGACAACGTTACTTGAATGTGGATGAATCTGGTATTCCCCCTCTCTGGGCAAGGATGTATTTTGTTCAGCTGGATGAACCCATCTGAGTCTCCAAACCAAACTACTGGAGGTTACATAAATATGTGGTTTCACTAATCATGTGTCTGGTATGGATTGCGGAGGGATGCATTCGGTTTATTTAATCCTTGAGAATTTAAACACAGGTTGGCAAGAGTAGAGGCTTGAGGACCCGATAATGCACATTGGGGTATTAAAAAGTTTAAGCAGGTATACCACGCTTCTACACATTGGCAAGTTACCATTGCTTATCCAATTAAAATCAACCTATCCATTAGAGTTTTGCTTGCATGGTATCAGGAGCTGAGTACAATCCCTGACCCGATGACTGATACATTCCTCCAAGTCCTGCTAATGAGCCAATCTGCCATGTTCATTTATCAATTTGGAGTCTTGTCGACTTGTCTGGCTCAGGAACTGGATTGCACGACCATTAGAGAGGGTTCCAGTATTCCATTGTCAGGCATGTTATCTCGCAGGCAATGTATCCCAAAGATATGCCTCCCCCCAGGAGGATAAGGAGCATCTGTCCAATGTGGTGGCACAGTGCAAGTTGTCAACTCAGCCAATGTACCCCTCAAAGCCATGTCCTGTCACAAGGGAGTAGGAATGCACTGTGCCACTATTACACTGTCAACTGTTTCATACTTAGGAACCTCTGGGATTTTACAATGGAGAATGCAAGCACTGATATGGAAAAATACCGAAAGGCATTTTGCTGTATCTCTGTGCTGGTTGTTAAATCGTATTGTGAAGGATTTTAAGGAAGGTCAATTTCATCTGTCAGATCTTGGTTTACCTTCTTTAACGGATGAGACTTTAAAACTAATGTACTGTCTGCCTTTTCAGGTGAACATTAACGATCCCATGACACTACTTGAAAAGAACAGGAATTTTCTGAGTTGTCCAACAATCTGCCAAATTAATCAATGCAAAATAGCTCCTCTGGTGTTTGTCTACAAATAGTCACTGAGTCACCACATTGGACAGTAATCACCAAGAAGCACTTTGAGATCTTTTGAAGTGGTAAGTTGTCCAAAAATGCAAGTTCTGTTTTTAACACAGATACAGAAAAGCTTGCAGTAAAGCATCTCCAATTGACTTCATTCAACTAAAATAATTCAGAGTCAGAGCCTCAAAGTCACTGGAGATAGAAACCTGCTGTCAGTTAAAGTGAAGAAGCAGAAAGCAGATAGCTCCAGTGACCTGGAACAGGAAGTGTTTTGAGAGCCAAGAAATGGGAGGAATGAAATTCACACACAAAAAAAAACTAAACATCTGCAATATCGGAACAACATTTCTAATATTCATTGTGAGAAGCATTTACTGACCTCAGATTTTCTTCCAATGGGGTATGAGATTTTTCTGAGAATGTAGGTACTGTACACTTGTAAGTACTATAGTTCTATCACTGGAGGCACTTTATGCATTTTCACATTTGACCTAAGCCAGTTGCTGGTCAGTCCCACCCCCTGATTCTCCTAACTGGTGTTTTAGTCAGCAGGTACCGACTTCTATAGTTGTGGTTAATTGAGTATAAAAAATGGGAACTGACTAATGATACATCAAATCGCAGCATTACGAGGAGAGCAATGCCACAGTCGGATGACATTGGCTGCATTTCATTAGGAAATGTTATGAAATTACTCTCATTTTATGGTGTTCTTGGCACAGTGTACAGTTTCTGGGAATCGCAATGCTAGATTGCTGTCCCAAAGTCAAATATTGGCATTTGAGTGCAAAAAGAGTTTGGACTAAATTAAACCAATATCCTCTTCTGCTGGACTCAAAATCTGCCTCCAGCTTAGTACTTCTTACCTTGGCCTTGGCATCTGAGATTCCAAAATGGTGCTGTAATATTCTTGAATCAAAGCAAAGACAGCATTATGAAAGAAGATGAGCAGGATGTGGTATTCTAATTAGCATGAAATAATAATAATTCCCCTCTCCCCCCCCCCCCACCCCACCCCCACTCCCTACAAAAGTCAAGGTTAAGGTCAGTACCACACATATTGAGGGCCTGTCATACAAATTGTCAATTCCTTCTCTGTAACCTGTGTAATCTTGTGGAGTCCTGTAGCTCAGTGGTTAGAGCACTCGCCTTACAAGCATGATACCTGTGTTCGAATCCAAGCAGGTCAGGGCGAAACCTTGGGCAAGTTTCCTTACTCCTCACGCCTAATAATAATCCCTCCAAAAAACACAATAATAACATTTGTCATTTCATTCCACGACTGTTTGTGGGGATGCTGCTGTGCCCATTTGGCTACTGCATTCCACCCACAAATATATAGTGAATTCACTTTACAGTATATTCTATGAAGCGCTTTGAGATGTCTAGAAGAAAAGCGCTTTATCAAATGCAAGAATTATTTATTATTATTATGAGGAGCGGAAATCGTGAAATATTCAAACAATAACAACAAAATGACATTTGTATAGCAAGTAATAACCTGTTGCAGGTGAGCCTTAGTAAAATCAAAACTGTAATAAAGCAGAAATAGAGGGGGTTTTTTAAAAGTGTAGTTGAAAAGATAGGAATACCTAGAAAAGAAAAAGATGATTGGTCCAACAAACCAATGCTCCCCCAACCACCACCCCCCTTCCACAGTTCTCTAACACCACATTGCTCAATTCTTTGACTATGGTGTTCAGTGATAAGTAAGATACTGAGCTTCAAAATGAAAGATGGTCCCAAGTTCGATTCCTAGTCTTTGCTGAGTTAGTGAATCTCAGACCAGGGTGGTGGAAGAGGTACTTAATTGGTCTCAGAACCTTTGGATCAGAGGCAGGAAATATTAGCCTGGATTCTTGCTTGATATGTGCAGAGACATGTACTGTATGTGTATAATTCATGTGAAAAACCTATTTGACTTTGCTGTGACTCATCCATAGTCAAGTAGTCAAGTAGAGACTTATTATTATTAATTAATAATTAATATTATTAATAAATAATATTAACAATTAACATAATTCATTAATTATCAAGCATGACTATCTAGAAAAGATACCAGAGTTTATCATTGCAAATCTACATCAAAACAAAATATGCATTCACTGAGTTCGAGTGCCATTACATTTGCAATCACTTTACCTGACAATATTTTTCGTAAAAATGGGGAACAGTCAGAATGGGTTATCATTTTTTCTTAAATTATTTTTCCAAACTCCCAGGGATAACAAGTGTGCATTCTGGGTGGAGCATTTACATGCAATACCATTTGCCTCTAGTTGTATCTAAGGTATTGTGATAATTTGATATTACAATGAGGAACAGATTGCAAAATATAAATAATATTACTCAAACGCAAATAATGGAGAGGCTGACGTGCTATTTTCAGAAGGGGTTGTTTTGTTTTGCATTGGGGGAAAACATCAGGGGCTTTTATAGCACTGTATCTTTCTTGGTCCACTGAATATTATTGATTTTTCTTAAAAACACACTCATACAAAATAAGACAGGCAGAGTGATTTCTCATCTGTGTCTGTACCCACTGAAGCATGTGGGTTAGATAATCATTGAAGCAGGAGGTCACACTGTTCCTGGGATAAATGCTTTCCAGTTACTGAAGCGTAGCATAAACAATCCCTACAACATGATTGTCTGAATCATCCAACCGTGGCCAATGAAAATAAAAACTAACAATGACTTACCTGTTCACTGGGCAAGGCTGAGAACCAGCAAACACTGCAGATATTGCACAGTGTGCTTGTTTGTTGCTGTTCACAATAAGGTAGACAACAGACCCCTAAGCATTAGTTATATAAAGCCCATGTGCTGAAGACCTAATAGAGTAAAATACATTTTGTTAAATACATTTAGTACACTTTTATTTAAAAAAAGGAAAATTAAGGGCAGACAAGTTACATGTCTGTTCACAGAAATTAATAATAATAATCCTTGCATTTGATACATCGCCTTATCATGTCATTGAGATGTCTCAAAGTGCTTCAAGTGAATTGTTTAAACTGTAAAGATTACCACTTGGGTAAATCCAAGCTTTCCACTTAAATGTTAAGTGTTTGTGCTGAAGTGTTAGTTAACCAATAAAAAGCAGGCGGAGTGCAAAGGGAACAGTAACTGAGCAGCATGGCACTTGTCATCCAACCTGATATGGATTCTTGGCAGCCTACTGACCACATGTTGGCCACCATTGCTCAGGCACCCCAGTTCTTGCTTTACATATATTTCAAAGATAAATCCAATAGGCAATAAAAATGCTCTTATCCTCATTCAAACCTTAATGCCAAGGTGTTAGGTGGGATCATGTAATAGCTAGGAAATAGCCAAATACTTTGGGTGATAGATTACAATGTATTTATTATCTACCATTCCTGTGGTAGTTTACCAGATAAACACATGGTATGCTAGTATAAAGATAGCAGCACATTTTAATCAAATGGATGCATAGTATAGAGAATATGAACCATTAATAATGCTCTGGTTCCATCTGTTAATCTTCTTTTAGTCTTTCTTTCCAATGCCTTTGATAAAGAGCAATTTGGATAGATAAAACTAAGTGGATTTTCTTTTCTTAAGGGTCACAAATGATATTTAACTCTCTGAATTTTACTCTCTGAATGCCATATCTTGCCAGGAATAGTGTAAAAAGGAAAAAAAAATAACTCCTGCCCAGTCTATAAAAATTATGGATGCTCCAAGAGCAAGAAAAAACGTGCAAACAATAGAAGAAAAATGTTCTCATTTGAGATTCACTCTCCTGAGATACAAAGCATGCTCACTGTTTGTTGTTTACCATCTCTTCTGTTTGAAAACACACAGGGTTGAAGTCTTCCTTTTAAAATCTTTGATCTTTGTGTTTAACCACATGATACCCTAGAGGGCATGGAGGTGTTATAAAGGAATCAATACATGACAGCCGTTGGTGAACAAATATGTAAATCAACTTAATTAGGCCCAACGCCAACAGATCACGAAAACCTATTTTTTGGTCATGGAGACACATGGATATTTCAGAAATAGATTGTTGGAATAGAATATGGACTCTCTCCATGGAGGTACACATCATGCTTACCGAATTCTGAAAAGTATAAGACACAGGTTGGCAATATCCAAGGTTTGGGGATCCCAAAGAGTGTGTTTGGGTACTGCTGGCATCTAACCAGCTAAAACTGTATAGTTGGCCATTGATGTAAAACATGTGTAAGAGGACACCCACAAAATATATGATATAATAATAATCCTTGCATTTGATAAAGCGCTTTTCACATCTTATTGACGTCTCAAAGTGCTTCCCAGAATATACTGAAAAGTGAATTGACTGTATATTTTGTGGGCAAAACACAGCAACCAATTGCGTACAGCAGTGTTCCCACAAACAATCGTGGATTGAAATGACCAATTTTTATTTTTGTGTTTTTTTGGGGGAGGGATTATTATTAGGCATGTGGAGTA
Organism: Hydrolagus colliei; assembly: GCA_035084275.1. NCBI lineage: Eukaryota > Metazoa > Chordata > Chondrichthyes > Chimaeriformes > Chimaeridae > Hydrolagus > Hydrolagus colliei. The sequence goes on along the minus strand of CM068742.1, from coordinate 28,426,219 downwards.
AGGAAACTTGCCCAATGTTTCGATTGGGAGAGCATTGCTCCTGCCTATTTTGAATCCCTGACTATCCAGCACCTTGGGACGTCCTCCTGACGTGAAATGTGCAATACAAATGTAATTTTGTTGTTGTTGTATTGGAAGGCGTTGTGTTGGAGATTCAATTAACCGTCAGCCCTCCCATCATCTGCCACCTACTCCACACCTTGTATAGTGACAAAGTGTTCCTCATCCCACCTGTTCCTAGATTGGCCACTTCACAGCCTTAGCCAACTCCACTCAAATTAATCCAGCAGAGTGATTCCCAATCTTCCCCTCCTACCACCTAACATGGAAGTGCAACAAAGTACAGTATTATCATCATAGTATACACGCACACTTTAAGTTTCAAAATCACAAGAACATAAAAGATGTTTGTATTTTTCCATCATCCTTCTAGGCAGCCTTTTCCTGCTGCTTTTTCCTTCAGTGAAAGAAAATACTTCCTGGTGTCAGTCTTATAACTACATTTCAAAGCCCCAAACTTGTGCCCTCTTATCCTGCTGCCGTGGCATATCTGCCATCATTGTTCTTATATCAATAACAAATGCAACCTTCAAAGTCAAATGTAATTGAGAAGCTTAAATTAATTCAAAACCTGATTCCTGAAATAAAATTAGCACCTTAATATAAAACCATTCAACTCAGAATATTTATGTCTCCTAGCTACCTTCATGTTGCAGTAAAGCCTGGAAGATTCACTTATAGCTCTGGAGATTAGAAAGCTTTCTATTAGCACATCTTATGGATAGCATGGGAGGACTGCCCATTAATCAGAGGAGTGTGAGAGTAGAGTAAAGATTTTCTTACTATAACAGGGCTAGGTTATCAGAATGGTGTACACTACATTCTTCAAACAATGTGTAAATTAGTACTCCACAACAATGCCCCTCCCCCTCAATCCTATCTCACCCCAATACATCCGAAATCCTCATTTACACTTACAACAACAACAGGGTGGGGTAGAGTCCCAGAGTGCTTGACAGTGATGTACGCAGATGACACACAACTCTATTTCTCCACTTCACTTTGCGACCCCCAGACCCCTGATGTTCTGTCAGCCTGCCTTTCAGACATTAGGTGCTGGATGAGCGCAAATTTCTTGCAGCTGAATGTTGATAAGATAGAGGCCATACTCCTTGGCTCTCATCAACATCTCCATTCACATGGCTCTCACCTCCTCCACCTTCTCGGCCTGCCCCTAAAACTCTCCGAACCTGTGCACAACCTAGGCATCAGGTTCGACCCCCAACTGTCCTTCCTCCCCCACATCCGGTCCGTCACCAGCACTGCCTTCTACCACCTCCGATGGATCGCCCGTCTCCGGCAATACCTCACCCCAAAAGCCGCTGAAACCTTGGTCCACGCCTTTGTCACCTCTCGGCTGGACTATTGCAACGCCCTCCTCGCCAGTCTCCCCTCCACCACAATCCACAAAATCAAGCTAATCCCAAATTCTACCGCCCGCATACTCATCCGCTCCAAGCTTCGCTCCCCCATTACCCCAGTCCTTGCCAGATTTCACTGGCTCCCTATCCCAGAGAGGATCGACTTCAAGATCCTCACCCTTGTTTTTAAATCCCTCCACTCCTCTGCACCCCCCTATCTCTCTGATCTCCTCTCCCCCCAACCCAGCACCCGCTGCCTTCGCTGCTCTGGGTCTGGCCTCCTCCATGTCCCCCAAATCCTCTGCTCAACCCTCGGCGGCCGTGCCTTCAGCCACCACGCCCCGAGGCTCTGGAACTCCCTTCCTCACTCCCTTCGCCTCTCCCCCTCTCTTCCCAGTTTCAGGTCACAGCTGAAGACCTTTCTTTTCAACTGCGCTTTTGGTCACCTTTCTGCCCCTGCCCCTAGCTCGGTCCCGGGATCCGCTATAGTAAAGCGCTCTGAGACACCATCCAGCATGGAGGACGCTATATAAATCGAAGTTGTTGTTGTTGTCTGACACTGAGCTAGGAGGAGTGAGAGGCGGAGGTGACCATAAGCACAATCAAAAAGGAAGGTCTTTAGGTACGATTTGAAAGTGGGGCGGGAAGGAACAAGGTGGAGGGATTGAGAGAAGGAAGTCCAGAGCTTCGGGATGAAGTGGCCGATAGTGGAGTGGGGTGGGCGAGGGACAAACAAGGGAGCTGGCCAAGTGGAAATAGCAGGTAGTGGAGTGAGTGGGGGGAGGTAAGCAAATTGGATAGGTAGGGAGGTGTGAGGGCATAAAGCAATTTAAAAATTGTGGAAAATATCTTCAAGTCGACCTTTTCAGTGATTGGGAGCCAGTGCAGCCTGGCAAAGGCAGGTGTGATGGAGGTCCATAGTTTTGTGCGGGTTAGCGGACTGGGTGGTGGAGTTATGAATTAATTGAATTTTGAGAATGGAGAATTGACTGTATATTATGTGGATGAAATGTGGCAGCCAATTGCATACAGCAGTGTCCCACAAACAATCATTATGTTTATTTAAGGAATTAATACCCCAGGAAAAGTGATCCGTCAAACAACTAACTACCAGGTTTCTACATACTGCTTGGTAAACGGGGGCATGTGGAGTAAGGAAATTTGCCTAAAGTTGACCCTCCCCAGGAAACAAACCCAGATCTTCTCGATTGCGAGGCCAGTGCTCTAATCACTAATCTACAGGACTCCACTATGTAAGTGCAAGTAGTAGCTCTTATAATATAATAATAATAATCCTTCATTTGATATAGCGCTTTTCACGTCTTCTAGTTGTATATTACTTCAATTAAAAATGGAAATGTGATGTAGGATGTTTGTGGTTAAACTGTCTTTGTGTCTGTTCTGCCCACTGGAAGTTGAAAGGTTTAAATCTGGAGTTTCTGTCCTCAGATTTCCACAAGACACAGACCACCCAGAGAACAGGAACAATATCCCTATTAAGTTTGCGTCTCTATAGCAACAGTAAGATGCTATCAGGTCATGGCTGACAGAACATTGTGGAAAGGTTGATTAATTACTGCAAAAGAAAAGTTACCGTAATTAGACACTTAGATGACTTTAAACGGGCAGGTTTATGGTACAGTGTGTTCATTTATGCCACTTATTACATTGGCGTTCTAAAGACTCAGAGCTTAAATGTAAATGCAGTGCCAAACTGGAGGTCATTTTGAGTTTCTATTGCTTTTACATTGTCTCCATACTCTGGAGCATAGTGGCAGCAACTGAAAGGCCTTTCTGATTAGTCTGTGCAGCAATAAAAAGGCTCAGAAAACAATTGTTTAGAAAACAGTACAGTACTCACAAAAATACTGTTGTGTGAGAGACCTTTCTAATAAAATGAACAATGCTTTCCACTCTGAACCTGAAAATCTTACGATGTAGAACAGTGACAAACACTGAAAATGTGCCAGAGGAGTTAAAGCATTTAACTCCAGAAGCAGGTTTGTGTTGTCTGGTGTTGGCAGCAAATATTTAGAAAAGAGTGATCAAAATCATGAAATACTGTAATTTGCTTCTCGTCCAACTTGCCTTCCTCACATATAATGGATTAAAAGTTTGGCAAAAGAAATACCAGAAAGCCAATTCAGCTTGTGAAGCCCTTGTTGGAGGCCAATAAGTCTGAGTTGCCAGACTTCACTGGCTCCCTATCCCAGAGAGGATCGACTTCAAGTTCCTCACCCTTGTTTTCAAATCCCTCCACTCCTCTGCACCCCCCTATATCTCTGATCTCCTCTCCCCCCAACCCAGCACCCGCTGCCTTCGCTCCTCTGGGTCAGACCTCCTCCATGTCCCCCGAGTCCTCTGCTCCACCCTCGGCGGCCGTGCCTTTAGCCACTATGCCCCGAGGCTCTGGAACTTCCTTCCTCACTCACTTCGCCTCGCCCCCTCTCTTCCCAGTTTCAGGTCACAGTTGAAGACCTTTCTCTTCGACCGAGCTTTTGGTCACCTTCCTGCCCCTGCCCCTGGCTCGGTCCCGGGATACTGTGAAGCACTCTGAGACGCCATCCGGCATGGAGGGCGCTATATAAATCGAAGTTGTTGTTGTTGTTGAGTTCTGCCAATTCTGGGCTGACGTAAAAACAAGTGTGAAAGTGGTTTGGTTAGTGCTGGCAGCCAAAGTGCACAGAAACTGAGAAGAATGGAGTATTGGTGTGTTACATGAAGGTGCATGAGTCTTAGTAGTAAATGTGGACTCTTGGTATAACATCTCTTCAAATATTCATCTTCCATTGTTTGCAATTAAACAGAAATTTCTGGTCTGATATTGGGAAGGAAATATGTATTGATCAAAAATTCTCATCAAATTATTCCGTTTATTATAATAATAATCCTTGCAAATGGTATAGTCCTTATCAGGTAATGAACATGTCTCAAAGTGCTTCACGGGATTCTACTGTGAAGTGTAGTGACTGTGAATTTGTAGGCAAACATGGTAGCCAATTTGTCCACACAATTGTGCACAAATAGTCATGTGGTGAATGATCGATTTTATTTGGGGGATTGTTGGCCAGGACATTGGGAGAAATTTTCTTCTCTTTTAAATTACCTCCATGATACCTTTAATATGTACCTGAACAAGTAATCGGTACCTCACTTTATTGTGTCATACGATAGATGGCGCCTCCAATAATACAGCACCATCCAAGCACTGCATTGGAATGTCAGCCCAGAGATTTGAGCCCACATCTTTGTGACTCAGAGATGGAAGTGCTAGCAACTGAGCCTGGCTGACACCATAGTATGTATCATGTAAACAGTGCATGGGAGACATTTTAGGCTGCAGAACTACACAGTACTGTACTTAGTAATTATATCACACGGACTTAACACATAACATAGAGACCCCATGTCGGGCTGGAGTTTTTGTTAATAATACCCTGGTTAGATATTCTCCTTGTAGTTAAATGTAGTGAGTTCGACAATGTGCATTTATAAAGCAGGATATTATTCCTTCATATTTTCAACAGGAAGAATTCCTAAATTAGACTAAAGCTGGCAAAACAAAATGTTTTTTGCCGGTCATTAGGCTGTTTTTGAGGCTATGCAAAATGTATTTTAATGAAGTGTGCTGGAATGGGTATTTCACACAGGAAATCTTATGCTAAACATAGTGCATTAGAGATCGCTATTGGTGCATGAAAAATAAGGAGAGATCCGTCATCTTGAGAAGCGTTTTGATGTCTGCCTATGCTTCATTTTTCATCACAAATTAAATCTGAGAAAACTGTGAATGATTAACAGTTCCCCAGAGCTAGCAGATATATCAGCTGCATCTCGTACAGGTTCTAAATACCTGTCAAATGTTACTAACCATTTATTGCTTAAATTACCTCCTATACTGAACTTCTGCACCAAATGCACCCAAAAAATCTCAGCTGAAGTTTCTGAATAAGTTGATTGTGTCATTTTCAAAACTTGCAGGTTGGAAAAGGTATTTGGTGATAATCATTTGTGATATTTAATAATAATAATAATAATCCTTGCATTTGATATAGCGCTTTTCACATCTTATCGTTATCCTAAAGCGCCTCACAGAATATACTGTAAAGTGAATTGACTGTATATATTTGTGGCCGAATCGCGGCAGCCAATTGCGCAAAGCAGTGTCCCACACACAGTCATGGATTGAAATGACCAATCTTATTATTGTGTTTTTTTTGGGAGGGATTATTATTAGGCATGTGGAGTAAGGAAACTTGCCCAAGGTTTCGCCCTGACCTGCCTGGATTCGAACACAGGTCTCCCTAGCTTGGTTTCCCCAGCTTGCAAGACAAGTGCTCTAACCACTGAGCCACAAGAGCTCCATTTATTACATATCACATACCGTATTTCCTCCGCCCACCCCCTTTTTGTTTAGGACTCATGCTGTACATAAATTATAGCAAGTCCTACATAAAATGATGTTTTAAAAACATGAGGTAGGCTTAGTCTGTTGTGATCATGTTACGTATTTATAACAGTCATGTTGAACTGGAGTCATGATGATAAACCATAGATTAACAACAGATGAATATCAAAGTTCCCAAATGAACACAGAGATACTGACATTATTTTATCTGCCTACAAACATGACAGTGATATGACTGTCTTCCATTTAAATGTACGAAAGATAATTCTGAAGAGCATGATGCCTGAAGGCAATGGGTTGCTGCTTCTTTATTGAGTCCCAGACAACTTTATGAAGTTCATGGATACATAAAATCCCAACCCTAGCTCGGGTGTGAAACATTGTCTGTCCAGCACCTTGGGACGTCCTCCCGACGTGAAAGGCACTAAACCAATGTAACTTTGTTGTTGTTGATGATACCTTTAATGCTCTTCTTCATAACCTGTACAGGAAGGTTGGCAGTTCACTGTTCATATGTGAAATAAAAGGTGTTTGACTTGTACCCTTAAGTTTGGGAAACTGTTGCATTTGTGCATTTTATTATTAAGAGTTTGTATTTAATTTATTTTGCAGCCATCAACACGATATTTTCCTCTGGCCTCATGTGGAATATTTATTCATATTATTCTGTATCTATTCTTATTTTACTGCTGCTCTTAAGTGGATATTTGAAAATGGCACTTATTGACACGGTATCTATTAGTTGTGTTAGGGGCCTATCCATATATGAATTGTTATATTTTTTCTTAATTCTAAACCTTTACAATCATATCGTTGCAATCAACCAGCAACAAAGCTTCTCTCTTAAATACCATGAAATTATTATTGCTTCTCTGCATCTTCCTTCTCTCTCTGTAAGTGTATCATATGAGGAGTCTCTCCTCTTAGCATAAAGCTTTTAATTCCTAATACATAGATTCATTTGTTACTCTTTTCATCTGAGTTCTTGTTCGAAAGGACTTAGAGCTAAAATAAGCAATTCCTACCTTCAATTGACATCACATTTGGAATATTGTTTGTACAGTAATTTGAGTCATCTCACCTTCAATGGCTCAATTTGAAGCACTGGAGAGGAACTCAGAAGGAGAAATAAGGAAGAATTTCAAGCGTAAGTCATTAAATGAAATGCTGTAAAAATTGCATTTGAGTTGTAAGTGTATCAGAACAAAGTGGCAAAATGTATTGAAGAATACACTTGGACCATAACTGTGAATGCACCACACAAGAGCACAGAGCAGAATAACCCCCGTCCCCTCTTTGTTTCTTCTGTTGTCCACTATAAAATACGCAAGGTTATTAAGTCTGTCACAGAGTCTGGTACATAATGTAAAATCTTTTGAATTGTGTCATTGTCCCAAGCTCACATTAAAGTCAATGACTGTATTCAAAGTACTGATTTATTTTTTCACGGCAATCCTACTTAGATTGTAACCTGAGAAATATTTTTGTTTTCCTTAAGAACAAAAGAAAATCCACTGATGTTGATTTACTGATCCAGTGGCTTTGCACGTGAAGGTGGTAGGGGTGGGTTCAAAGCCTCATAATGCTGTTGCCAGTTCTTATAGTGTAGAGATGCAGAATTCTTAGACAGCACTGCCCTCTAATGTTGAAGGCAACCAGGCATTTGTTTTGCCTTCAGCCTGTAGACATGACCTTTCCTTAATGTATTGAATTTTTTTTATTTTAGTGGAGATGAAAGCAAGGTACCTCCTCCACACAGCCCCACCATAAAAGTAACTGTGGGGCTTTGAGTCCCAACTGCAGAAATCAGAAATAACAGACTTGTTTTATTACCGCAGGGATATTGTCGTCATTGCTAAAGAATTTTCCAAGACATTTGTTCATGTTTGTATAAAGAGGTGCAATAATAAAATGGCCAACATAATATTAGAAAATTATAATACATCTACTTTTCATTATTAGAAAGATAAAGCACAAATGTTTTCCAGTGCTTGCATCGGAAACCGAGTGTTTCTGAAGTGGACTGTTGCTCGCCGTTTCTTAAAAATTCTGGCAGAATGCTACCCTGTTGTAAGTACAGGTACCCCGCCCCAACTGCGGCCTTGTCAATTGCAAAACTCACATATCCAGTTTGCTAAATGCAACAACCCTTGCAAACCACGGCTTATAACCCTTGCTTATCCACGGGTTTTAACACTAACACTAGCGTTTAGCGCTAGGACCCAGTTGCATCAACCAGCCTCGATGTCACTTCGCGCTAGCGTATAGCACTAGGACCCAGTTGCGATGTTGCAATCAACCAGCGACAATGCTTCTCTCTTAGGATTAAGGTAAATAACATGAATTTATTGTTGCTTCTCTGAATCCTCTCTCTCTCCCTCTCTCTGTAAGTGCATCATATAGAGATCTCTCTCTCTGACTCACCTTCTCTCTATTTCACCTTCTCTTCCCCCCACCCACCCAATGTATTGCACATTGGATGAGGCAAAATAAATGCGGTCCCATCTGCTTGTTCAGGTGAATGATAAAGATCCTATGCCAATATTAGAAAAATGAAGGGAGTTTCTCCCAGTGTCTCAGCCAAAAATCCTCCAGATAAAATTGGCCACTAACTTCAAGGTAACACATTGCTGTATCCAAATTGGCCAAGTGATGAAAGAATATGCAAATACAGGGATTATTGTTCAACAAGCAGTTTCAAGATGTTAATCTACTTTGATGTACAAATTCAAATGATTTTCAGACATAATAGTGAATACCTGCCCACAATAATCCCATGAATTTTAGAAATGAAACATCGGAATAGAATACAATTTACATTTATATAACACCCTTCCTGTTGGCAAATGTCTCAAAGCACTTCACATTGCTGGATGGGAACCCAAGGAGTTGACATGGGGAACGATGATTGAAAACAGGGTCTAGAGGTAAGCTTTGAGACGTGCCTTGAAAGAGGGTAGGAAAGGAAAGAGTGGGAGAGGTTTCAGAGATTCCAGAGATTTACGCTAATCAACATCTTACCTAAATTAATACCAGATCTCTTACATTTTATTTGAGATATTTGTCAAAGATTTTCCACTTTAGAAACTATGCATCTTTACTGATCATTTTTTTAAAGGAATCTATGGGCTGGATAAACTTAAGAAATAATCTATTGGAAAGCAAGAAATAGGAAAAGTAGGAAGCATAAAATTTAATATTTTACTGCACATCTGTTGAGCAGTTCGTCCAACTGGCAGCAAGTGATGCTGGTGGGAATCTCTTGCTGCCATTTACCAAGAGAAGCTAAAATGCCCAACTTTTGGGTCATTGTCCATGTAATGTCCTGCTTTGAAGCACAATGAGTTAAGCATGAATTGATGTCAGTGTTGTCCTAATGACCCAGAAGTTGACCATTTAACGTCTTGCTGTTAAATGAAGGCAGATTTATGTGACATCAGATTGCTACCAGCACAATTTCCTGCAAACGGAAAGCAATGTTGGCAATGACCCATTAACACATTAGTTGGCCATTTTTTACCCAAGAAACATCTTGTGCACAGGGAGGAAGCTGGCTAGCTGGGCGCTTGCAGTCAAATTAGGTTAGTGGGATTTTTTGGGTCTGTTAGGTTATGGGGAGAGAGTTGGGCAATGGGATTGAGTTGCTTTTTTCAAAGAGCCGGCACAGACTAGATGGGCTGAATGGCCTCCTTTTGTGCCATAAAATTCTATGATTCTATGAAATCCACGATTGCATCTCACTATAGCACTGTGTTAATATTTTATAGGTCCCCAATACCATGTTATAATGGGAGCTTCACTGTGAATCAACAGTGACTCAACTGGCATAGCTACAGTCTGGTGTGAACCTAAAACGTACAGAGTGGGAAAAACCCAGGTTCAAACCCTCGTCTGTGCTGAATGAGTGGACCTTAGCCAGAAACTACAATTGGCCCCTGAGGTTGGGAAATAGAAGAAAAATCAATCTTTGTATTGGAATTTGGTGAATGATATTTGCAGTGTGTATCATATTGCCCCATTGGAGGAAACTGTTTGGTTTTTTGAGCTGCTTGTTTCTCTCTCTATATGCCATGGCCCTCATTGAACTATTCTTGTCTGGCAACAGGCAGACTGCAAGCAGTACATGCCTAAATCAACAGGAGGGAGTTATACAAACCATCCAGTGCAAACAGTCTTCAACTGACACTATCAAAGTTCACACTATCAGAGCAGGCTGCTCTGGAGATAATAAGTCTGACAAATGAAACCCATTTCACACATCCTAACTTGCTCTCCTACAGTTGACTCAGAAAGGATAATTGAGGCAAAAGCTTACTTGCGCACACTTGTGCAAACCTTGCTGTCTCTCAGCATTGGGCAGGAATCGTTGACGAACAAAAAATTTTACGCGAGATTTGTTCTGTTGGCAGAGGCTTGAGGACTCGGCCTGCACAATTACGAGGAATGCATCCCACAAAAAAAGACAAACAAATAAGCATTACACTCGCCCTGGGGTGTGGTTATATAATCAGAGCAAACTGTTCCCAGAGTCATGTAAAGTTCAAAAATGTAGTAATCATCAGGGGGTAGTTCAACATTTTATTGACTAATTATATGGCGCCTGCATCTCATCATCATGGGCTGCATGTTGGCCTTGCAACAACTTCACTTTGTTCTGCTTTCAATCTTGTGCCTTTGTCCTGTAATGGACCTCTCGGCGATTTGTGCTGGTAACACAACCCCGCTGCCATAATCACTTTGACACTTGATACAAGCGCCATCTTACTGTGGTAAAACTACCAATCACACAATTTGTCCACGCCAACCCAATTTTCATCCCTCTGCCTCGTGCCCTAATCTCACAGAGTTCAGCACTCAGATTTCTTGATTATTTAAAGAATGCCAGGGCTCTCTTTTACATAGCTCAGTGGTTAAATGCAGCATCAGGTCTAGGACTGAGTCACACAGAGCAGGAAGGTTCATCGTTTGACTCTGAGTCAGAGCATAGGGATGTGGAGGAGGAAGAAACATTTTCTACCACTGAACTCAGTGTCAAATGAGTCAAATACTGCTAGGCCGTGTACCATCCCGCACCCGCCTCCGTGACCACATAACCCCCACCCTCGCCCGTCTCCACTGGCTCCCCATCCTCCAGAGGATCGAATTTAAGATCCTCGTCCTCACCTACAAGGCCTTACACGGCCTTGCCCCATCCTACCTAACCGATCTACTCTCCCCCTACACGCCCACCCGGACCCTCCGTTCAACAGGACTTGGCCTGCTCCAAGCCCCCCGCCCACCATCGGAGGCCGGGCCTTCAGTTTCTCCGCTCCCACCTTATGGAATGCCATCCCTCAATCCCTCCATTTCGCCTCTTCCCTTTCCTCTTTCAAGGCCGATTTGAAGACTTTCCTCTTCGATCGTGCCTTCTGTTCCACCCCGAACTCTTTTACCTCCCATTCGTGTTTCACCCCTTCCCAAACACTCCCCTCCCAGCTCGGGTCACACGCCTCTTGTTTAGCGCCTTGGGACATCCTCCCGACGTGAAAGGCGCTATATAAATGTAAATTGTTGTTGTTGTTGATGCTCCTTTTCCCCTGCAGTCAAACAGCCTGACATTACCATGCCGGGCTCACACACCATGGACAACCTCTTGCAGTACATACAGGAAACGTACCCCCAGGACAGGTTACCTCCTTTAGAAGAAGAGGGTGAAGAAATTGGAAAAAGAATAAGAAATAAAAATGACCTTATAATATCACACGAAATTCAAAACATTCTGTCGTTCACGGAGACTGCAAGTCCTTCAAGGCTGAGTTCACCTCACTAAACCAATCATTTCCCAGGACACACTGATAGAAAGTCACACTTATCCCATACCTGTCCTCACATTGAGCTGAGGACTGTTGGCAATGCATTTCCCATCAGATCTTCAAAAATCAATGAGCTACTTTGCAACTGCACACAGAGAAACATAAGGTTAAGTGATTTCACTGAAAGTAATTCATATCAGCGTTAACGTACTGAGGGCAAACTCAGCTGTCACAAGCAGCAAATAAACAGGAGTTGCCACTGAGACAGGTCCTGGGCTAGAGCCTCAGCCCCTACTGTGAGTTCTGGGCACAGCAGACGAGCCAGCAAAGGGTGATGTCAAGCAATTCAGATTAATCTAAACTAACTGGAAGTTGCTTTTACCTGCCAGATGGCAGTGCATCAAGTCTGATGGCCCCTTTCCCAGGGATAGACAAACAAACGGTTCACACGGCCATCCCAACACCACTGTCCACCCTTCCACCCCCCACCACCACCACCCTACCCCCCCCCACCCCTACACGGACACAAGCATGTTTTTTTTACAAGAATTCATAGCATTAGAGATTCCTTTTCAACATATTCGCAGTTTTGAGAAACATGTCTCTTCAAATAAAAAAAAGGAAGCTTCATTCATTTCAGTCGAAGATAAACACTGTGAAATCTTTGCCACTGTGCAGCTTTTTTCATAAATTTCTCCATCTTGTCCATGCTGGTGTATTAGCCTCACTCCCTCTTCCTCATGGGTCTTATACGTGAAAACTCCACACATGCTTAGCCTGTAAGAGCTTTTTGTCTTAAATTGTAGTCTCAACAGAGAATTTCTTAATTTGTACATCCCTGACTAAATTGGTAGCCCTCGCCCTTTTGCATTAGAAGGTTGGGGGATCAAAGTCCAGGTCGGGACTTGGAACTCATAAGTAATAATACTAATCTTTGCATTTGAAATAGCATCTTATCGTGTTGTTGAGACATCTCAAAATGCTTCACAGAATATACCATAAAGTGAATTGACTGTATATTTTATGGGAAAAACACAGCAGCAAATTGCACACAGTAGTGTCCCACAAACAGTTGTGGATTGGGTGATCAAATTATTTTTTTAAGGGATTATTACCCCCAGAAGTGATCTGCCGATTGACTTACTGCGAGCTAAAAATCTCCCCAATTAAAATTAATCATTATGTTTCTGGGACATTGATTTGCACAAATTCGCCCATAAAACACACAGTCACTGCACTTTTCAGTGTATCCTGTGAAGCTCCTTGGGACATCCTTTCAACATGAAAGGTGCTAAACCAAATGTGAGGATTACTATTTTTTAATTTGATAGCTTCCTGTTTTTTACACAGTTCTTAAAACATACCAACCTCTAAATCAAGTCTGAATTTGACAATGTATCCCGACCCCCACAAATGTCATGCAGATTATCATTAAGGTTCAGCCCCAATTACAAGACAAGGTACAAAACACACCAATCAGCAGCATTGAAACCCTGCTACTTTATCAACGTTGTGAACACAAACTGCTAATCATTATCTATTAGCGGTCTTAACACATTAGTGCTTCACATGCATCATGTTAGTGATTCACATATCAGTTACACTTCCATAGCACCAATTAACTTCCTGCGCAACCCACTCCACTATGGTTTAGACTATCACTATTGATTCACAGCTGCAAGCACAGCTCTTTATGTACAACGATTGCTAAGTTAACCTTGACGAAGTGTTTAGGACAGTCCCATTGAGCAGAGACTGTAAGGCAGTGGTGCATTCTGCAATGTCCCTTTGCTTGGACAGCAGCCAGTGTCACATAGTGTCATTGTAAGGGACGATGAGAGACAGTAGTCTCTTACAATCAAACTGTGCAATTTGCACTGAAGTGTTTTCAGGATTTATTTTGCTGCATATTCCAAGGGAATAGTATACGCTAAACAAGAGATAACAGCTGTGTGATCTTCACAACAGATGGGACAATGTAACCTAGGAATGTTAGTAATTCAGGCAATTCTGTTCCCTGCTTATACCTAATAACTTGAGAGGACTTTAAAATCTGTTTAATTCATTTTGTCCCACCTCAGCAATCTACAACAAATATTTGGTTTGTAAGCAGCGCTTGAGGCAGCGAGAGAGCAGATTTTGAACAGAAATAGACCCAGAGGTTTGAAAATATCATTTGCGCAATTTTTGTTGCACAGCTTGAAATTTCAGGATTGTAAATGCATCACAAATGAAAATCCGGGGACATTCAATGAATCAGTATTAGTGCTTCTGCCGCCAACAGTGCCAAATTGTTAATTAAGTTATAAATTAAGTTACGTGTGATGTGAATATATTTTTATGCATTTTGTAATGGATTCTGAACATTTATATTCTCTACAGTGATAGTGCTCGATGTCTTTTACTTTTACTGCTCTTCACATTCACTCTTCACATTCTCTGTGGTTCAGGCCTTGCGCCATCTTTCCTTGTGTTGATTTTCATGAATGAGTCCTGTTAGCAAGACTGTACCCAGGAAGCATGGAAGGAGCCACAGTAATCATGATTTCCTGAAATCTAAAGCAAATTTGTTCTACTTGTTCAAACAAACAAATCCTTTGAAGCATTTTGAGACATCTCGACAAAATAAAAGGTGCAGTGATTATTATTATTATTATTATAAAGCCCTACCTCATTGAGTCCATCTCTTTTCAAATACTGCCATGTGATCTTTAACACACATCTGAAGAAGTAAATGGAGACCTCAACTTAATATTCATCCAAAGACAACACCTCGAAACTGTTGCAATCACCCCCACTATTGCACTAGCATGTCAGTGCAGACTATCAATTAAAATCCCTGAGGGCCTGAATCTATGAACTTCTGACCCAGAGTGACTGCTAATCAGTTGAGCCAAGCTGCACCAAACCAGCACTCTGCCCTCTGCTCTCTGATGTTTGCCCTTTCCCTAGAAACCACAATAAATAACTAATAGAATTAAGAATTGCCATGCTGTGTGGTAATCCACTGGAAGCAAAATACTCACACGCCTTCATAATGCTGTTTGTAAATCCACCATTTGTAAAATCACAGACACCACAACTATTATAAGAATGTGTCTGCCTAGACCACATGTGTCTGCCACGTCAATTACCAAAAACACAGCAAAATTGAACAAACATTCTCTCCGTTGGATTGCAAAACTCATTAGTTAGTGTTCCACCAATACTTACCTCTCTCTTCCACAGAAGATAATAGGTAAAAGATCAGTGTTCCTGCCTGAGTTAGAAAGGCAGATCACTACTCAGGAGTCTCTGTTGAAAAATGCACATGTCGAGATATCTAGTGAAGACATGATCAAGCTCGGCTGGGATTCCCTCCACTGTGAAATAGGCTGCTGACACTGCCTGAACTCACAGATGAAGAATGGCCCCTTGGGCAGAGCACCTGAAAGCAGCTGCAACCATATGTCAGCATGTGTCAGAATCCTCCAGAGAGAAGAGAGAATAATATTGGAGGGTAAAACAAAATCTAGATGGGTGATAATATATAACTAAAGAAGCAGAAATCTTCATATTTACTATTCATTAAAAATTGGAGCAATCAATTTTAAACTCATCAAGGAATGAAAGAACCCGCTTTTTTGTTGTACCTATATTGTGAACGTTTTTCCAATAATTCTTTGCCTGGCTCTGGTTTGATGACATTCTTGGCTGTGAGTCAAAAGCACGTGGCTCTTGTCAGGACTTTCAGCTTCTGGTCCAGGTTGACTTGCCGGTGAAGTTCTGGGGGAGTTCTGCAATGCTGGATGAGATCCCATCCACCTGTTTAGGTGGACGTTAAAGCTTGCATGGCATTGTTTGAAAACAGAAAAGAGCTTCTCCTGGTGTCCTGATCTACAATCCCCCAAAATAAAATTGATCATTCACTTCACAGCTGTTTGCAGGGCATTAATATGTTCAAATTGGCTGTGATATGTGCTTAAAAAGTACACAGTGACTACACTTTACAGCAAATAATAATCCTTGTATTTGCTTTAGCACCTTATCACTTCTTCGAGGCTGCACCAAATAAGCGATTTGACTGTATATATTGTCAGCGAAATGCAGCCTGTAAAATCCTGTGAATCTCTTTGAGATGCCTGCCAGGCATGTCAAATGTAAAGATTATTGTTTACCACTGTCATATGTAGTGACTGTTTATTCTAGGTCACTATGCAATGATCGTAATGACAGAAATGAAAAATAATAATAATCCTCACATTTCACATCATGAGGACCTCCCAAGATATCCTTTAACAACAACAACAACTTTGATTTATATTGTGCACACCGTCTCAGAGCTCCTCAAGTGTACACACTTTAAAGTGTAGACACTGTGTAGTTTGTAGGTGAAACAAAAATGAAAACGCCTCTCCCAAATAATTTCATGAAAATGGTCATATATGCAAACATTAAAGGGAATAATTTAAAAAAGCACAAATTGAAAGGGTTTCTCTGTCATGTGACATGCAAATGATTGTAAGTGATTGCATGCTACAGTCTCTGTGAGGCAAAATACGTTTTCAAATGATTCACAGCAGCCTTCTCTCAAGCTTGACCATCATTCCATCAATGGAGCTTTGGGGTGCCCTGCCAGTCACACTCCATCAGTCGCTATAACTTCCCCACAGGGGCATACAGTGTGCTCAGCACGCCATTAATGAACACTACACCGTGCATTATTAGATTGATGCACTGTTGATTTAATTTTGCCTTCTGTACAGTTCAATCTGTTAAAAGCATTAACCCTGCTCGAAACAACCTTTGCGCTTGATTAAAACATCTGAGGATGCGATTCACGATATGTGATGAATTTGTTTCCATGCCTCATTAGGGCTACACCAGAGTGAAACAGATGGGCCGGCAAGTCTCATTTTCAGCAGTGGGAGTGGATGACTGAAGATCATTTTGATCCTCTGATGAAAGGACAAAGAAATCACCTCGGGGTAGTCGCTGTTTAAATACCTGCGATCTTCCTGCTTCATCACTTCAGTTGTCTCAAGGTTTTCCAACACACTGTAAATGGGAGAGTAGGTAAGCTGCTTCTAATAGGTATAACTTTCCCTCACCTATTTTCCTCCCCACTCCCCAACCATTGGGCAGGGGTGCAGAACTTTCAGGCATGTTGTATTCCCTGAGAAGACAGATAGAAATAACTCATTTCTGAAACACCAGCTCAAGTAACACCGTGTTTGCTAATCAGGGTCAGGAGGTTGGGGACTTGACATTCATCAGACATGAGATAGGGTTGGAAGGAAGAGCATTGCATTGTATCAGTCCTGGGATCAAGGTCAAAAGGCTGTGGGTCACATTGGCTCAATTTTCAAAAATGTACCTTTTTGGAAAACAATTATGTTTTCTATCAAGCCTTTAAAAGGAAAGTTTAGGGTCTTCTGTAATGACTGGCACTATCTCCTCATTGGTAGGACATACATAATGGTGTTCCATGACAGCAAAGGAGCATAGACTCAGAGCATATGACATTATTACATATGCAGGCTTGGGCTGCACTATGATAGACGATGTCAAACTTGCACAGTTTGCAGCCAGAGGCCGAATATACAGAGGAACACGCGATTAACATGGCAATACAACTTAAGCACCTTTGTGTTACATGCCATGTTTATATACCCTTTAGTGATTGAGCTGCAATGTGAGTCAAGCTGCCCTGTGACCTCCATTTACATCTCAAATTGTCTTCACTCCCAAGTGAAGGAAGTTTCTCCCAGTATTATGACCAACAATCGGCCAATAAAATGGATTATTTAGTCCATGGCTGTGTGTGCAACATTGCTGTGCACAAATTGGCTGTCGTTTTCTCCCACAAAATATATAGTCAGTGTACTTTACAGTATATCCTATGAAGTGATTTGGGACACATTAGGGTAAGGCGCTACACCAAACATGAGGATTATTATTCCCAAAAAAGGAAAGTACTGCAGATGCTGGAAATCTGGTATAAACACAGAAGTCACTGGGAACATGCAGCAGGTCAGGCAGCATCTATGGAAAGAGGAAAATGAGTTAACATTTCAGGTCTATGATCTTTCATCAGAAATGTTAACTAATTTTTCTACCTCCATAGATGTCACCTGACTTGTTGCATGTTCCCAGCAACTTCTGTGTTTAAATACAGATCAGCATTATTATTATTATTACTGATTATTACTGATTCAACAACAAATGTTCAGAATTCTACAGTAACAGACTCTGCCTTGAGGTACACTGTTATTTTCTGGCTAGGCATGTCACTAACTCATACCCCACAGAGCAAAGCCATTCCCAAGGGTGCAAAGAAGATCCATGAGAAGAAAATGTAATCCATGACCTAGAAACTGCGATGTAAGCTTTGGTTCAGGCTTGTGCAGTTGTTTGAATGTTGTCGCCAGGGCTTTGGACCAGCAGCCTCAGGATGTTACAGATTTGAACCCACTATGAAGTACAGTATTCTGCAATATAAATGTGCCATTGAAGATTTACTGGTATCAGTCTCATTCTTAACAGACTAGCTGGCTCAGTAACTCCCTCAAGTCAATTCCCCTGAAGATATCATATTCATTATCCTTTTTTCCCACCTCCTCCGATTTCCTCCTGCTTTATTCTGTCCTTTCTTGAAAGCTGAGGCTCAGTTCCATAGGCATTGGCAGGCCTCCAGCACCTCACAGAAATTTAATGGGAGCTCCAGACAGCAAGTGTCAGTGGCCTATATGTCCATGGGAACCCATTCACAGCCAAATCCTCATGTGGCATCATCACTTTGCAGTAAGTGATCACTGCGTATCAATGTTTGAGAAAGAAACTTGGCACTTTACTCTATTTAGCACTGATGCCAGTTGCTGCATTTGATTCACTACCCTGACTCTGTCCAGGCCATGCTTTATTCCAGATCTGAAACTGGTGACCTAACTCAATACTGTAAATTAATTTAATATAAAAAATCTGCCATATGGAAAAACAATAACTCACAGAGTCTTTAATCCACATTGCCTGAATGCCGACTGTAATATTATATTGAACATACACCCCCAATGTTACTTATCCTATAAAAAAAAAGTTTTGGAAATTTAATATGGCAAATAATTGTGATAAATTGTTCTATTCAATCTTACTGATTGTTATTTTCAAGGATTGCAGAAAATAGCTTCCAAATTAGGGCTGAATTTAACTTTTAAGACAAATTGCTTTTGCAGGTTAAGACTAGGTGCAATTTTATTTGTTAAAACGTCTTGCTACAAAGCTTGAACAAGCATATATTTATTCACAGATACAGTCTGTGACTTACACTGTGAGATCTTCACAATTGGTACTGATCCTTCTTCATACACATGTGCATCCACTTGATGCTCAGTGCCCAGTCCTAGGATCACAGCAGGAATTGGCAGCCCTCCACCGATGGGTTCCCATGGTCAAATAGGCCATTGACACTCACTGTCTAGTTCACATTAATAATAGCATCTTGGGTAAAGAATTGGAGATCTGCCAATGCTCATGGAACAGCATTGATGTTGGCACTAAATCCAAAGTATTCAGCAGGGATGAGTGGCATCATGTCTTGAAAAGATCAAATGCTTTGGTCCAAACATTCAAAGTTGGATACGCACTGTGTTGATCTCTCCTGCAGCTCAATTTCAGCAAATAACTGCTTATCATTCAGACTTAGAAGACGTCCTTGGCCATTGCCCCCACACATCATGTTGATGCTGGGGCTGAAATATAAGTAAATGCCAAGGAAGATGCAGGATTTCTAGCGGAGAATATATCTATTCAGACGCAGATGATATAATCCTGCAGTTCAATAACCCTAGGGACTCATTATCACTCTCTATCGGTATAATTCACCTGTATAGTACACCAGATGGACTGGAACGAAATAGAGATCCTGGTGCTGAATAACTATTATAATGATTGTGAAATAGGTCAACGTCAATTACCTGCAACCCCAGGAGAACAGTAAACCTGCACATCACCAAGATATTGGAAATACATAGACCAATTAACTTGAACATGAGTAGCCCCACCTTAAAGAACACTTTACTAGGTACAAAGACTTTCTATTATTGTCTTTGCATGCTTGACAAAACAGACTCCTTGCCAAATCCCAGAAAAAGCACAAATATATTTTTATAATGAAGATCTCTATTTCTGGATTTCCTGAGGGAGCGCAAGATTTCTCAGATCACTGTGTCAAACTCTTTATGTTATTTTCCTTGTGTTTAAGGCAGGAAGAGCATCCTGGTAGCTGAATCCCCAGGATAGTTACACTTAGAACAAGCCAAGTTGTTCAAGGTGAAAGTTGTAATCAATTATTTTCAGTATATAACTTAAAAGCTTTTATACAAAAAAATTGTCTTTGAAGCTCGCATTTTGCCATGAGTAGAGTTTTAGTTTTGAGAAGCAATGCAGTATTTCGGCCAGTTGGTGTGAGTGTGTATGATTGGTTAGGAGACGATTTTACATTTAAGCAACTAAATTACTGTTGAAAAAACAAACAGTTCAATGGAAGCATTAATTCTTGTCATGTTGCACCTCCCACCATCTGCTGCTAATATCACATATGCAGCTGTACTTCCTCATCCCATTAATTGAGTACAATAACTCACGGGGGTAGTAATTTGCTGTGAATTCCATTACTTACCTGCCAGGTAAGTGTGGAGCAGCTTTGGCAGTTTCATCAAGGACATAAACTTGAATGTTCTGCCCTTTCCAGAGACAATTTAGTTTATATAAAGTACAAAGCAGAACGATTGCAATGTGTGAAAAAAAACTGCATCTCATTAAGCCTCTGGCCAGGTGTACCTTCCAAATCAGGCTGATAATAATATCCCAGCCTTGCCTGGAACTGTCATTCGTTACACAACCGTAAGCAAAATGCTCAGCTTGGCACAAACTGAACAGATGCTGTTTGTGTCAGTGCTGAGGGTGGGAAGTTTATTTTTATTCCAGGAGGGATTCAGCTTCAATCCGATAAATGGAATAGTATTGCCAATGTCTACATATACTGTAAAGTGAATTAACTGTGTAGTTGTGAGGGAAACGCAGCAGCCAATTGCGCACAGCAGTGTTCCACAAACAGTCGAGGATTGAACAACAACAACAACAAAATTACATTTATCGAACGTCTTTCACGTCGGCAGGAAGTCCCAAAACACTGGGACTTCCTGCCTGTTAGGTCGGGACCTAAGCAAGGGGGGGAGGGGGGGAGGGAGGGAGGGGGGTGGGGGGTGGGGAGGGGGTGGGGAGGGGGGGACAGGGTAGGGGGGAGGGGAGGGAAAGAATTGGGAGGGTGGCAGAAGGCACAATCGAAGAGGAGGGTCTTGACACTGGCCTTGAAGGAGGCAAGGGAGGAAGTGAGGTGAAGGGACTGTGGGATGGAGGGACCAATTCTTTTTTTTGAGGGATTATTATCAGACGTGTGGTGTAAAAAAAGTTGGCCAAGGATTCACCCTGAGTGGAATCGAACCCTGGTCTCTCGCTTGCAAGGCGAATGCTCTGCTATTCAGCTACAAGACTCCATTATGTTGATTCTTTCATGTAAAAGTATGTTCACATACTGTATTATTATTATGTTGGTTCTTTCACAAAAAAGAAGCTTCTCTAAACACTTTACACAATGAGATTTTTCAGAAATGAAGCTAACGTTGAGTTGTTATGGAGGCAAACACAGCAATTGATTTCCACCAGCAACACCCTACAAACAGCAAAGAAATGAGCGGCCAATTCATTAGAATTTTGAAGGGGGTGAACTTGCATCAAGACTGAATATAAAGTGGGATCATCAAGAAAGATATTCCACTTATTTTAAATAGAATCAGGAGTGTCCCCTAAGGATACATGACTCACAAGGCAAACAGGACATAACTTAATGACTCAGCCAAAAAAGGGATGATGATGTGGAAATCTAGCACAAGGGAAAAAGGGATGAATTTTCAATTCTACTCTGCAGAGATTTAGCTGTGGACAACTCCCTCTCCTGAACCAGTCAACAGATCCACACTGGTATACCAGACTGTCAGGCAAAATAAATGGATATACGGCTGCCACAGGATGAAACTTCCCTCCCCACTCACAGGAATATGGAGGGCGGAGGAGGTGAAGCCCTCTTGACATTACCATTAATGGTCTTGCTGCGGCACATTAACTTTATATTTCATTGCTAATAATTGCCTTAATCGCATCTATGCGATTGCGTCCCATTATTTGAAGCAACGGTTACAATTTACTGCACAGTGATAAGATCCCCTAATTGATCATTAAAATAGCATAGAAAAAAACATAAATTAATATTTGGTTGAAATTCCATAAACTTAGCCTGAGTCAGTATCACCCCAGCTCTTGGAAGGGTTTAAAGGAGGTTTCACTCCAAAACTGTTGATTCAAGACTAATATTCTGTTGGAAGGGGAACAGTAACATTAAGTACCATGAGCCTCTCCATTTCCTTTTTGCTTGATAATATCTCAAGTTTCCTTTTCGTATTATTTTTCTATGACAAGTTAGATTGCTAAATGCTTTTGTACTTGGGACAGGTGACTGGTGTGTGCTGTACTTATGGTAATTTTATGCTCTGTCAATTAGCAAAAATGAGAGTCTCAAATAGATGGATGAAGAGGGCCACACAGAACATTGAGTGAAGGAAATAGAGGTTACCAACAAAGACAACTGTTCCATCAGAGGTCAACTTGTTTGGGTCTAATGGAGAACATTGCTTAAGGCATTTGAGTCGCTATAAGGAAGACATCCTGAACTTTAGGTCTTTATCTGTAATGAGCTCAGAATATAAATACTGCAAGTGGAGCTCTCCCTGGGTCAGGTTTCAGATAAATCAGAAACAAAACAATCTGTGGTTTAAAACTCTTTTTGTTGCTCTGACACCAGTTCAGCACTGCAGCAGGTAAATAAGGAGAGGGGCAAGGGAGAGGTTCTATTGGGCAAAACTGCATTTTATCTCTCTGAACATAGATGTCCGTTTTTTAAAGAAAAATGAATGGAAAGTTCATGATTTTACACTTACAAAGATATTTCTATCAGTTTGGTTCCTGTCTGACCTCTGGTCAACAATATAATAATAATAATAATAATAATCATCATCATCATCTAATAATAATCCTTGCATTTGATATTTTTATATTTCACATGTTTTAACCCATTTTATTCTGGAAATGAAGAGGTTAAAACCTAGATAGGAATATTTTTAATACCTGTCTCTCTCTCACCCCAGATATTGAGCTATATTGACTCAATGTACAACATTGACTTCAGCGGCGATAAATACAGGAAGGTGCATTTCTACTACACATACGCATTTCTGTGTGGTTGGGAAGGCTGGTGGACATACATACTCATTCTGATGCATGGAGCGCTGGGTGTTGTAAAAAGCTGACACATATCTAATATCCCAGAATTGCTCCTCCTGCAGCTAACTAAAGACTGGACATCAATTGGTTGTTGCATCTGAGTCAATCCATTCCTGGATCACATTCCACATTCCTTTGGAAACTATTGATATAGCCAATATTATTATGGTCAGTCAAACAAACAGTTCAGCCTTTTTTTCTATATTTCAAATCAGAATCATTCAGTCGTCAAAAACAATCTGCTTGTAGATATGACACGGAGTCA
The DNA here is from genome assembly GCA_035084275.1 of Hydrolagus colliei. NCBI lineage: Eukaryota > Metazoa > Chordata > Chondrichthyes > Chimaeriformes > Chimaeridae > Hydrolagus > Hydrolagus colliei. The sequence goes on along the minus strand of CM068742.1, from coordinate 28,402,960 downwards.
CTATGCCTTTCTTCTCACGACGATCTTTCCTGTCTGTGTTACTTTACCATTCAAATCTCTCGGTGTAGTTTGGGTTTCGGCCTTCCACACAGTCTTCCCCATCTTGACCTATTCTATCACTTCTATCTGATGCACTCGTTCTAGTTTACTTGCTATAACACAATCCATTCCTGGATACAGTCTGATCAGTGCCTTGCTACATCTTTGGGATAACAAATTTTTGGTAGATCAGGGTATTAAGGAATATGGGGAGAAAACAGAAGTTGGAATTGAAAGGCTTAGTTGAACTACAAATCAGTCGTGATCTAATTAAATGGCGGAACAGGTTCAAAGGGTTGAATGGCCTACTCCTGTTCCTATGTTCCTATATTTCACCCACAAATATACAATGAATTCACTTTATAGTATATTCTGTCAAGCGTGTGAAAAGCGCTATATCAAATGCAAGGATTATTATTATTCCTATGTTCCTCACAATGTGAAAGGCATTATACAAATGTAATTTGTTGTTGTTGTTGCTTCTCACTATTTGAGTGGTGGATGATACTCATTCTTCCCAAATGCCACTTTGCCCAACACAGCCACTTTAAGTCTCTGCTGATGTTCTTTCGTAAGCACCATGCAGAAATGTTGGTTGCACATGAACCTTGTGAATTCTCTATTTCACAGTGACTGGAAGCTTGGCTCCACCAATGTGATGGAGGGAACGAGAGACAAGCAATAGATAAGGAAAAGATCCATGCAGGAGAATAAATTTTCAAGACTGAGATCGATACATTTTTGTTTGGGTATCAAGGAATAAAGTAACGATAATCCTTGCATTTGATATAGTGTAATTTGTTATTGTTGCCTTATCACGTCCTTGAGATGTCTCAAAGCACGTCACAGAATGTACTGTAAAGTGAATTGACTGTATATTTTGTGGACGAAACACAGCTGCCAATTGTGCATAGCAAATATGGAGCAAAGGCAGATATGGGGCAAAGGCCAATAAATGGAGTTGAGCTACAGGTTAGCCACGATCTAATAGAATAGCAGAAAAGCTTGAGAAGCTGAATGGCCTGCTTCTGTTCCCACGTTTCTATGTTTCTATAATAAGTGGAGTCCTGTAGCTCAGTGGTTAGAGCAGCACCAGTGAGAGACCAGGGTTCAATTCCAGACAAGGCAAAACCTTGGGCATGTTTCCTTACTCCACACGCCTACTAATAATTCTCAAAAAAAAATAATAAACTGGTCATTTCAATCCATGACTGTTTGTGGGACAGTGCTGTGCACAATTGGCTACCAGGTTTTGCCCACAAAATATACAGTCAATTCACTTTACAGTATATTCTGTGATGCACTTTGAGATGTCTAGAAGGCGCGAAAAGCGCTATATCAAATGCGAGGATTGTTATTATTATTAGAAGTCTGAATTTGGTTATTTAGCTATGGAAAGGTAGAATAAGCACAAAACACCTATGAATGTCTTAATGTGATATCACATCTGGGTCTATGGATATGGTCAGGGATGTTCATACACAAAATGTGTAAATGTAGTAGCCCAGGGGAATCTATGTGGTATCCCTCACTTGTTCCTCAGAAATATAGTAGCTGCACATTCAGCTTTTAAATGAGATGAGATCTAGAGACACGGATGATGTGATAGATGAACCTAAATAAAAAGTCAGCTTTACATTTCAGAAAACTTTGATTTGTGTAATGTGCTGACCAGTTCTCATCTTCCTATTTTCCCCCTGAGCCATCAACAATTCAAAGAGAGCATTCTCTTGAATTTATTATAACAGAATCGGGCATCTGTCCCTATGGACCAATCATTATTCAGGCTTGGTATTGGGTATGTTTTCACTTCCTAATAAGCATTTTAATCAACTGCATAATTATATTCCCAGTTTAGATCCGGAGGTGTTTGCAAGACATTTGTTTCATTGACAACCCCAACAGGTGTCCAATTCATGGTGTTTCATTGCAGATGGGCCCTCACACAGTAATCACACCCAGCCCCAGAAACTGACGTGACCATGTGTGGCACAATGTGAAGATTTGCAGTGAAAATTAATAGGAGATGTCCAAGAGGCTCAGAGATGTTTTATCACAATGTTTGGGTGGGGGTCCTGATCATTACTTCACAAGGTCAGTGCAATGTGCAATGTACAATCTCGAGTGAATCACTGCCTTTCAATCCTCGTAAAAGCATCAATCCTTTAATGCCCACTTCTTGCTGCTGTGAGGGCAAGTTCCAGAAACTTGCTTCAGGATGATTACCGCACACTCCCTTCGTCTACCCTACCATAACAAACTGTATTTTATGGTCTCTCATTCATTTCTACCTGTATTGTTTCAGCCATCTCTCCTTGTTCCCTCCTGCCTCCTGCGGGTCTAAGTGAACATTAAAGATTCTGTGGCACTATTCAAAAAGAAAAGTGAATTTGGCTGTCATGTTAGTCTACAAATACAGTCATTGCATTTCACAGTGAAATTCTGTGAAATGCTTTGAGACGATATGGTAAAGCACTATATCAAATGCAAGGATGATTATATTATTATTGTATCCAAAGCATTTATGTCAACTCTTATCAATAATGGCATCATTCTATTCAATTTTATAAAGGTATTTCTGTAAAATTATTTCATAGTGTATTTATCCCATAGCAGTGCTACTAATAGCAGTCCATTAAGGTATATAAAGGGGTTAAAGACTTGGTGTTTTCGCTTACACAAGTAAAATAAGAGTAACAAGTAACTCTGCAGCTTATGTCCTCTCTTGCGCTAAGCTCCATAAGCTAATCAACCCCATCCTTGCCTGGCTCCCCATCTCCCAGAGGATTGAGTTCAAGATGCTTGTCATCACTTTGAAACCCTTTCACAATTTAGTATGTGGAAACAACAATGTGCATTGTTGAAAGCAACTTTCTGCCTTTCTAAACCTTTCTGCACAGTGCGCTTGCATGTATTTCGCAAATTCAGAAACAAAAGGCCAAAATGTTCCCTAATGGTTTTTTTCACTGAATACATTACTGTGGTAAATGTCTCCAAGAATCGTAATATTCTCTGTAAACTAAATCAATTATCACTGGTTGCTTTTACAATTCAAAAAACATAATATTCTGGATAATGTGAGAAGTGGAATGCAATGATTTAAAATATATTTCTAGTCAAGACTTAGAACCAACTGAAATGTGCTTTGAGTACTCCAGCTTCATTAGTAACAGAGGAGATGTCTCAGCTGGTGATAAATATCTTTATGAGGGAGGCTGCCCGGATAATTCATGCGCATCACTGTCTTGACAATGGTCACCTGATGATTGAAGTTATTTGTCTTGTCACGTGTCTGACCACATTGTCTCTGACCACACCATGTCTGATCATATGTTTTCCGTTTCCAACAATAACAATTTTATATTCAGGACATCAGGATGAGCTCCTAATGCATGTCACAGAAACACTGACAATGTAGGAGAAAGTAATTTTAACAAACACACCCATAGCTTGCTTTTCCATCTCCCCAAACTTAGTTAATCGAGACACTTCTGATGTTTATTATTAATAATAATAATATTCCTTGCATTTGATAGAGCGCTTTTCATATCTTCTAGATGTCTCAAATGTTTCACAGAATATACTGTAAAGTGAATCGACTGTATATTTGTGGGCAAAACGCAGCAGCCAATTGCACATAGCAGTGTCCCACAAACAGTTGAATTGACCAATTTATTATTGGTTGTTTTTTTGAGGGATTATTATTAGGCGTATGGAGTAAGGAAACTTGCCCCAGGTTTTGCCCTGCCTGGAATTAAACCCAGGTCTCTCACTTGTAAGGCGAGTGCTCTAACCGCTGAGCTACAGGACTCCATTTATTGTGCTGCCATATGGTACAACATGTGTCAGTGTGACTCAGTTTGTGGAACTTTCACCTCTAAGTCAAACGTATGTGGTACTTATAAGACAGTACTTCATAATAAAGGCACTGCCTTCAGCAGAGAAAATTGTTTGAGAAAAATGTCATAGTTACTTGTTTCCATGATTTTGAACACAGTTTTCATTTACAAACCCACAAGTTTTGTTTAATACACAAAAACACATTTTCACGAGATCATAAGATTGGTTTAGATGAGAAAGTCCCTTTGACCTCCGATCTCATGCCCCCAGAACAGTTCCCTACCATGTTCCCATCACAGCATCAACTGCGGTCCAAATTAATCCAGAGTTCTGGCCTTCACCACCTTTTCTGGCAACCTGTTCTAGTCATCAATTATCCTCAGAGTAAAGACAAACCTCCAGGTATCTGTTGTGAAATTGTCCTTTGTAGCCTCTAAACCTACATACTGTACTTTTAAAGTATTTTTACTTAAAACTGCAGGCAAACAACCCTCTTCACATATTGATACAAATATTTCACAGATGGAAGTGGTGACTGAATAGTGCATGTTAAGTTATAAATCTCAGGTTTGGTCTATTAATGTTTTTGTAAAACATTAATAATGTGAGTGTACTCTGCAGGCCAACAGTGAATTGTGATCACCATCTAGTGGACTGCTTACAGATAACAATACAATAAAGTTGTACTGTCAGCAATTGCTGTACCAGTGCATTGCCAACCCAGTCAACTGTTAGCCTAAAGCTAACCTTTGCTGAGTAGCACATTGATATATCTGCACCATCAGGAAGTTATTTGTTCTGCAAAAATATCATGTTGATACAAATAGCATCCGGCAAACAATATGTCACTTACACATGCAGTTATTGGGGATTAACAATACAACAACAACAACAACAACAATTTACATTTATATAGCGCCTTTCACGTCGGGAGGACGTCCCAAGGCGCTAAACAAGAGGCGTGTGACCCGAGCTGGGAGGGGAGTGTTTGGGAAGGGGTGAAACACGAAGGGGAGGTAAAAGAGTTCGGGGTGAAACAAAAGGCACGATCGAAGAGGAAAGTCTTCAAATCGGCCTTGAAAGAGGAAAGGGAAGAGGCAAAATGGAGGGATTGAGGGATGGCATTCCATAAGGTGGGAGCGGAGAAACTGAAGGCCCAGCCTCCGATGGTGGGGCGGTTCGGGCGGGGGGCTTGGAGCAGGCCAAGTCCTGTTGAACGGAGGGTCCGGGTGGGCGTGTAGGGGGAGAGTAGATCGGTTAGGTAGGATGGGGCAAGGCCGTGTAAGGCCTTGTAGGTGAGGACGAGGATCTTAAATTCGATCCTCTGGAGGATGGGGAGCCAGTGGAGACGGGCGAGGGTGGGGGTTATGTGATCACGGAGGCAGGTGCGGGATAGTACACGGGCTGCAGAGTTTTGGATGGCCTGCAGCCTATGAATGGAGGAACTGGGGAGGCCGACTAGGAGAGAGTTTCCGTAGTATACAGGTGTCATTGTTTCATTTAGTATTTATAATAGGATTTTCAGTTCTAATAGCAATAATCTTTGCATTTAATGTAACGTCTTATCATGCCATAAAGCTGTATTTGCAGTATATCCTTCTCAGGATATACTTTAAATACTGTATTTGAATATGAATGTGGCAGCCAATTTACATCCTCATTTATCTTATTGGGGTAACTTTTGCTTTCAGCATTACAAATAACACCTTTGGGAATATCAAACTATAATGGGGAACCTTATTTACACTGCTTTTCAACCTCAATGTTTATGTTCACTGGTTAATTAGTCATTCAACATGACTGCTTGTAGGTTTTTGCTGTGTTCTGAGACTCTACCCTATACAAGGGGTGTTATATAAAGTTTTTGTGGTCAAAACCGCTGTCACATTTGCCTGCAGAAAAACAGTCACTAAACATGACCAGTATTACAGTAAAGTATTTTGAGGTGTTTCAGTAGTATAAGCTCTATAAAATGCAAGTTATTTCTTTCTCTTACTCAATGAAGAAATGTGCATTGCAACATCCTCCTGATAGAGAAGGCTCTGTGCAAACATAAATTGTATTGTATGGATGTACCTAAATTATTTTGTTTAATTTCATCTTTGAGATGCTCTAGCATTTCTAATAATAATAACACTATTCCTTGCATTTGATGTACAGTTAGTGCCTTATCACATAATTGATACGACTTCACAGGATTCACTGTGTATTTTGTGGGCAAATGTGCCAGCCAATTACACAGTTTATTTTGATCCATATTCACTAAATGCTAAGCATTATATAATTAAAGCTAGGACCTTCCCCACTCTAATCCTCCATCTTAACTTGAACAGCGCTTCTGCCGGGTTTCATCGACACAGTAACAATTAATCTTGTCATTTTAATCGACTGTTTCTGTAGCAGAAAATTTTAATTTGCACCTAAGAGGTCAGGAGGTAAAGCAAGGTGCCTTGGTCCATTTGTTCCAATCCAAATTGAAGTCTGAAAAAAAATTGAGAAATGGTAGAGCACAAGAGAAGTTAGAAATGTAAGGGAGGGAAATATCTCCAAAAGGCCAGTGAAACAAATGCCCTATTATAATTTGTATTGGTCAGCCGGGTGTCTGACACATGCAGAGACCCATCACCATGCCAAAGATATCCAGACTACATTGAGAGTACCACATTTGCAACAACAAAAACAACAACAAATTGCATTTATGCAGCGCCTTTCATGTTGAAAGGATGTCCCAAAACAGTGAACGTGCAAACCATCTGGACGTGGAACTTTCCAATGTTTCTCTTGATGGGCAGACATTATTACCTAATTAATCTTTGGAAATGGTGGAGGAATAAGTAAGATGTCCTCAGAGCTGAAGTGGCTTCAAGGTGGCATTCTTGGTACTGAATGGTTGGAGGCAAATTAACCCTTGTGGCAGTCTCAGTAGATTGGTTCCTGAGCCAGACAGCCCTGGAATATTCCAGGGTACTGCTGATGGCAGCATAGCCAGCTTGGCTCAGTGGCAGGAAACCCTTCCGCTCAGCTCCCACAAGCCAATGCTATAGAGGTTAGGATGGTCCCAGCTGGTCAATCAGTGGCAAGCTTTCCGGACAATGTTTTCGGTGGCAAGCTAACCAACAGTTTTAGTTGGTTAAACTCCAATATTCCATCATCCGCTCTAAAGTCCCCAAGCCTTGGCTCTTGCCAACCTGCAACTAATACTCTCCGGAATTAAATAAACCGAGGGCATTCTTTTTGGGGATAAATCCATTTGCAATCCATTCCAGACATAGGAATGTCCATTTCTAGTTGGCATGCATGGAACTCTTAGTTTGGTTTGGATACTCTTCAGCATGGTGATGGTTTTCCAGATCACCAAAAACAAATGACATAATTTCAGAGATTAGATAATAACCTTGGAGCCAGTTGGAGTTGACATCTCCCCAAGATGATATGCTTGGCACTAGGGCCCGTCGATATATCGATATATCGGTTATATCTGATATAATTTTCATATCGATATGCCGATATCGGAATTTAAAATATATCGATATATCGAAAAATTCGATCTAAAAAAAATATCGGTACCTTGTTGCAGGCATTGCAACCTCCTGAGACTAGAGCATGGAATGTGCGCACACATCCGAATGCGCGCGCACCCCGAATGCGCGCGCACTGAACTACAAGACCCAGAATGGTCATTTCTGCACAATGCACAGACCGAGGTGCAAGCCGCCATATTGTATTCGTAAGTCCTCGAATACAATATACAGGTATACAAGGGGTGGGGGGAGAGACAGGGGGTGAGAGCGAGGGAGAAACGGGGGAGGAGAGGGAGGGAGAGACGGGGGAGTGGGGTGGGAGAGGGAGAGACTAGACAGAGAGACACAGAGAGAGAGAGAGAGAGAGAGAGAGAGAGAGAGAGAGATGGAGAGAGTGAGTGTGAGAAACACAGAGAGAGAGAGATATTTACCTCCTGAGGAGGCACGCACCTCCGTATGCGAGCGCACCTCCGAATGCGCGCATCTCCGAATGCGCGCGCATGCGCTGTATAAAAAAAACCAAAATACCGATATATCAGTACATATCGATATGAGCCCATCGATATATCGAAATCGGAAAATTTCCATATCGACGGACCCTACTTGGCACTGGAATGTTGGAATCGAGTCAACTCTGTTCGTGGTCTCAGTCATTTTATTGTTCAGTCGGTCAGGTGTGCAGTACTCCAGGGCACCGCTGATGACAGACCAGCCAGCCTGTCTCATCTCAAAGGCGTGATAAAGTGCTAGGATAAAATACAAGAATTAGTATTATTATTATAAAATTAAGTAAAGAGATGTTTCATGTTTGATTGCTGTTATACTTGGAGACTAAGGGTTAAGTACATCACTGAATGTACTGCGGTTTGTGTCGGTTGCATTTATACTCTAATACAGATTGCTTTGTATTAACTTAATAAAGGATGATGCGCAATTTGTTTAGATATGTTGTAATTTAGCACTTAGTTACGGGGTATATTTTTCATCCATTTTGTACCATTTTACTGAATAAATCAAATTACTCAAATAAGTATTTATTCATATTGAAATAAGATTGCCAGCACTTTGAATAGTTATTACAATTCTCATGTTGGCTATCTTTTTTTATATATTGGTAATCATTATTCCTGATAGACTATTTTAGGTGTCAATTAGTGAGGTTAGAGCAATGGATCTATAGTTGCCAGATATAGGTCCATTGGAGTCAACATAATTTTTTCCCCATCTGAGACTGAACCAATTTTGATTTTGAGCTGTATTACACAAAATCATTACAGCAATAGTGTTTGAATCCACATTGTATCAATGCTTTCATTTGGGATAGCATAATGTCTGCAGGGGGTGCTGTTGTCATCGATATCAAGCAGATTACCGGTAAGCATGTTTTTGGTTTCAGTATCGCGGAAGTCCTGCTCATATTCAATTCCTGTGCATCATTACTATCTCTGTACAACTGTAGTTCCATGGAGAGGAAATACTATTGCAACTCCACATCAATAGGGTAAAACTAACCTGTCTCACAATGGTCCAACCCAGCTCGTGGCCCTTCAGATTAGATTCACATTACATGTGGATGTTGTGGAAATTATGAATGAGTAGATTTTGTATAGAGTCTTTCACGTCGGGAGAACGTCCCAAGATGCTGGATAGTCATGGATTTGGACCCGAGCAGAGTGTTGTGATCAGGAGGGCAGGGAGAGGAGGTCTTGACACTTGCTTTGATGGAAGCAAGGGAGGAAGCAAGGTGAAGGGACTCTGAGATGGAGTTCTAAAGAGTGGGGGCAGAGAGACTGACTACCTAATCCCAATTAGTGGGGCCACACAGATGCGGAATATGGAGCAGGCTGGAGCCTGCTGAACGGAGGGAGCGAGCAGGTTGACATGGAGTTAACAGGTTGCAGAGGTGGGAAGGAGCAATGCCATGGAAGGCTTTGAAGGTTGAAGATAACAACAACAATAACAAAATTACACTTTTCTAGCGCCTTTCATGTCAGTAGGACGCCCCAAGGTGCTGATCCTTATCCAAGGATAACGATTTTGAACTCTAAAAAACATTTTCCATCCCTTAAACAATCAGCGTAGTATATTGTAACATCACCTACAAACACAATCACTGAACTTTACTGGCAAAAATTCTACAAACCACGTTCAGAAGTTTCCAAACAGTTTAAGTCCTATGTGAAATGCAAAGATTGTAATCCATCTCTAAACAAGTAGAGAAAGCTCGGACAATGTTTTCACCCCAACTTTTTCTCCTCTTTTCAGGAAACCCTTTAAGGTGCCTTGATGTTGGAACTGTGAAGCCACTGAATTCAGGCAGGCTATTTAATAGAGATGGTGCTGATTATTGATGCAGAAATAGGTTAATACAACTATTGACTCAGCCCAGTAGATTCCCTAGTATAAAATGTTCCTAATCGGTATTTGCCTTTGGAGTTCCCTGTTTCAGGAGCATTCGATTCATAACTCCATCTGAAGGCTGTTGCTTATATAGTGAGAATACACAGGCGGTTCCAAACAGCATTAGGTGAGGCCAGATACTGTATATTACTATGATTGGATAATTCACATATCTGCTGCTTGCCTAGGGGAAAGGTTGCTGGTGCTTTAACTGAATGTACATGTGCTCAGATTACACTTATGTTAACAGCAGCTACTAAGACTATTCTGCTAATATCAAACTTGTGATACTCGCTCACAGCACATTTGCTTGCCATATTTCAGCTGTTCAAACAATACAAGGGTGTCATCTATCTCTAAAGAATAGAGTCAAAGTGTGCTTAATAGATTCATACAGATAAATCTATTTATATCTGTAGCATAATCCTTGCATTCACAACAGAACATTTCAAAAGACTTCAAAGAATTTACTGTAAAGTCTAGTGTATACAGTTGCAGCAAGACTTCCCTTTTGCAATGAACGCCAATATGCCATTAGCCTTCCTAGTTGCTTGCTTTACCTGCATACTAACTTTTTGCGACTGGTGTACAAGGACACCCAAATCCCTCTGAATGCTAACACTATCTTGTCTCTCCCGCTCTAGAAAATAATCCACTTTTCTATTTTTATTGCCTAGATGAATAACTTCACACCTCCCCACATTATATTCCATCTGCCACCTTCTTGCCCACTCACCTAGCCTAGTACTAATTCTTTGCTGTTGTTGATGGGGAGCCAGTAGAGCCTGGAAACAACTGGTGAAATGTGAATAGATTGGCCTATGTCAGTATGCAGGCTGTAGAGTTCTGATTCAGCTGGATCTTTTGGATGGTGGAGCTGGGGAAACTGGCGAGGGCAGTGTTAAAGTAATCTAAGCGGGAAGTGACAACAAAAATTACACTTGTGTAGCGCCTTTCACGTCAGGAGGATGCATGCAGGAGGGTTCTGGTTGTATTTGGGGTAAGGTACGGTCGCAGGTGAGCAATCTGTCAAAGGTTAAAGAATGGGGTCCTGGTCAGGGATCAGATGTGGGTGAGGAAGGAGAGCTGGGGGTCGTACCGGACACCTAGGTAGTGCACTGGTTCAGTGAATCAGAGGGAAAGCCCAGGGAGATTGAGGAGTTTAGAACCACAGGAATGAAGACATTGCTGGAAGTGAAGGAATATGACTCCATGTTCAGCTGCAGAAAGTTTACACTCATCCAGGCCTTGATGTCTGCCAGACAAACTAGAGGAGGCAAATGGGTTTTTGTGTCATCCACATACATGTGGAAGTTTACCCTGTGTCTGCAGATGATCATATGGGCATATAGACAAGTAGTAAGTCAATAATGGAGCCCTGGGGTGACTATGAGGGGAGAGGAGAAAGCATATACAGTACTGATACACAATGGAGAGAGTTGATTATGTAGAAATTAACCATGCAAGTGTGGTCCCACTAAGATAGATGAGGGAGGAGAGACAGTGGAGGAGGATAGCTTGGTCGACTGTGTTGAATATAACAGAGCGATCCAGGAGGACAAGGAGATAGAGAAAATGTCATTTGTGACTTTTGACAAACACTGTCTCTGTGCTGTTGGCAGGGCGAAAACCAGACTGCAGGGCTCGAGAAGGGAGTGGAGGGGAAAGTGTTACAAAGTTGACCTACAGTGCATTCCAGAACTACAAATTACTTGCCTACAAATTAGTCAACACATTTTACAATCAGTAATTCACTCTGTGGCTCTTTGTGGGGCATTGCTGTACTCACATTGGCTGCTGTGTTTACCCACAAAACAGTCACACACTGAGTGAAGTACTTTGCAGAATTTACTGTAAAATGTGTTGATTCATTTGCAGGCAAATGGGGAGTCAAGTGAGAAAGCGCAAAACTGAGGTTAATGCTCTGCCCAGGGAAAGAGACAACCTGACAAGACGCTACACAAATGTATTGTTGTTGACAGATATGCTGTTTTCTTCCTCTCAGCAGCTCACTGAGGGGCTATTGAAAGACAGCCTTGAAACCGAGTTCCACTATCTTTTTAAATCTTCTTTCATCCCATCAGATAGGATGGATTGACACCCAGTCAAAGTGCTGGGATGAAAGCAGTGGCCTATCAAGATTTATAAAGTATCCTTGCAAATATTTTAGATCTCAAGTTGAGCGGGAGCAGATCCAAGTATAAGTGAGGAATCATTCCCTCTGGGGAGCATTGACTTGGCAGAGGTACCTATACTGTGAAGTCTCAAAGACATGAAGAGATGCTATAACAAAAAAAAATCTTCTGGTCAGATTGTGGTTTCAAGACTCACTAGACTGTATATTTGGGAAATAACAAAACAAGCAGTGAATTTGCAAACAGCAATGTTCCACAAAACAGCCAATGTTTCCACCGTTGGTTGAGCAGGGCACTGGCCAAGACTGCAGGTCTTGAGCCCAGAATCTTCTGACCACTCTAACCTGTTGTCTCAAAACTTCACTAAATTGGATTAGGATATGATAGGATAGGGAGAGGGACCAAACCAGTAATTGTCAACGACACAACTGAGCACATACTCAATATCACTCACCGAGTATTTGACAAAATGAGAACAACACTGAAAAAGTCTAATAAAATGGAATACATCATTTAATATATTTCACTAAACATTGCAGAACATTTTAATAATCCTTCTACTCCGGTCACATAAAAATAATCTTATTTACATTTCTAAGTGCAATAAAAAGCTTCCGTAAAGGTGACGTGAATTTGGTTTTTGTTTTAAAAATAAATACATTTATGGGGGTAACATGAGCCATAATAATATCAAAAAAAAATTTAAAGCAGCAATATTGTTTTCTAGAAACATCCTTAGAAGTCTGAAATGTAAATAGGATCACTTTGTATAAATACAGCTAAGGACAAATGAGCTAGATATAGTTTGCTTGTCTCAGCCTTGTTTCTGGCAAGTCCTATGGCAGCAGTGTGGCAGAGTTCAAATTGCTAATGGAATAAATGAAGCACAAGCACAGCTAACTCAGACTGGCTAAATGTTCGTTTTCTCTCATCCCTTCACTCAGTGAGCTCTTCTCGGATGATAGTTTTGATCACAGATTATGCAGAGAGCATAACACATAATTGAGCTGGTCAGCCGAGGGGCTTCAATGTCCGCTTTCAGGGAGTGCAGCAGGTTTTCATAGGCAGCTTTTTGTTCAGGTGAGTCCCAGACAGACTAGTTACACAATCTGTATTGGTCCTTTCCTCTGCTCTTTTCCTCACATCCCTGTAGAAATTAGCAGACGGACAGCGTTAAAATATGCTCAGTTCCATCCAGGCACCTGATTTCTGTTTCAATGTAGTCTTTAGCTATTGTAAAAAGTACAAGACCAAAGGAATACATAGAGACAGATTTATGAAGTACAGTCAAATGCACTTTTGCTGAGGCAAGTCAGGTACAGTATTGGATCTTACAACTTGCATCCACCATATGTGGCACAACACCTATTCACCCCTTTCCACCCTCCCCATCCCATATCTCAACCCTAGATGTACAAAGAGGCACTAAGCAGTCCAGCTGCTGTTTTCCCAGTGAGGACAGCCAGGCTGTGGAGCCCGGTGAATAAAACGTGTTGTGCAAGTTAGCCACAAAAGGGGTAAGAGGCAAAATACCTTCAAATGAGAGTCGACCAAATAAAAAAAGTCATGGCTGTCAACAAATGTAATGTTGGGTAGATCTCCAGGGTAACCAACACCTGCAAGTCATTAGACTGCCACATCACAAAAATCCCTGGTAGATTATCACCATCAATAAAATGTTTTGCTCATAATATAAGCAAACAAGGAAAGCGTTCACCAGATGGCAAGTGGCTTATGTGCTGACATCCTTATCCAGTACACGAGGGTCACAAAATGTACACCTGCATTATCTTACATTGTCCATTCTATCAGCAAAGTGCATCTTCCATAGAAATGTTAGTTTTAGAATGTATAATAATGCCAACACAAATTTGCTCATCACTCTATTCCCCCGACCCCATCCAATTAAAAACATCCCAGGCATTTTTGCACTGGGCTTCAGATGTATTGCTATAAATTCCGTCTGGTTTCCATAAGTGGTGTCTGATATAAATTAATTGAAGTATCACCAATGGCAGTGACACCTGCTCCTCTAATGGACCATCCGCCCAGTCAGCCACTCAAGTCCTTGAAAAAGGTTCACAATTAACTTTAGAATCTCTAGGGGTGCTTTCTGAGTTCACCAAATATATCCAAGGCAATCCCGTTAGGCCCAGTCGTTTTTGTAATAGTTTTTGTCTCTTTCTTTCCTCCCCTCCTCCCTTGTTTTGGGGTTGCCCTGACCCTTTGTCACTTTTTTATTATTACTGAGACACATTGCCACAGGTCAAAAGCCCCCAGGAAAGGCTATTATACTAATAGTATTGAAAAAAGACGAATGAGTGAACCGGACATGTCAAGGCGCTGAAGTTGGTTGACTGGACATTTGTGTTGTAAAACCCTGGGGATCGTATGAACTAAAGCCAGAAGGAGGTAAAGAGACTCTGGTGGTGCGGGAAAAGGCTCCAATCAGAGTCTGTACAGTTTATTTTCATGCAAAGATCAAATTGGGCATTGACTGTTCATCCCATTGAATGAATATCTGTGTCTCCCAACAGATGCTGAGATAATGATGTGTTTAGTAAAGTTTGCTGTTACCGAGCCAGGTGAAGAACTGCTTCAATGATATTTGAGCCATCCTTAGCACTGGTTTCACAGAAAAGTACGTTGTATGTCTGTTAAGGAGAGAATGAAAGATTAACTCAATCGTATGATTTCCCTCAATACTGCATTATATGGCTGCCTTAAAACCCCACCCAAAGCATGAGTCATTCCCTCTCAATATGTTACATGCCTTTCATTATACAATGCAATGACATTGCTTCACTGAGAGTGTCAGAGTCAAAATAGATTCAAACCATAAAGGTCCCCTATCAGGATTAAGGCTGTTTTTTGTTGATCCTAAATACTTGTGCATGCTATTCATTCTGCAAAATAAATTGTAAAATTTTTAAGGAAGGCTTTATGTTCCCACTGTCAAAATAGGCCATTAGCAAATAACCTAACCAACTATATATTAATAATATAATAATCCTTGCATTTGATATAGTGCTTTTCACGTCTTCTAGATGTCTCAAAGCGCTTCACAGAATATACTGTAAAGTGAATTTACTGTATATTTGTGGGTGAAATGCGACAGCTAATTGTGCACAGCAGTGTCCCACAAATAGTCATGGATTGAAATGACCAATGTTATTATTGTGTTTTTTTTGAGGGATTATTATTAGGCATGTGAAATAAGGAAACTTGCCCAAAGTGTCGCCCTGACTTGCCTGGATTCGAACACAGGTCTCAACGCTTGTAAGGCGACAGCTTTAACTAGTGAGCTGTATGCCTGCAAGACGAATTAATTTTACAACAGGTAAAGTTGTTCAATGAGACGTTCAGGCTCTTGGTGCTGAGACAGTGAACATCAACAATCTATTTAGTTGTGGGAAGCATTGGCGCCAAGCCTGTCCTCACAATCCATTAATATACAAAATGGGGGAGTGTTTGTGGTGTTCCTCAACTAACACTGGTCAGTTTACTGCCCCCCAGGTGGTAGCAATCCCTCCTTTTCAAATTCCAGAGTTTGCAATTGTTTTGAAGTGAGTTCCTTGATTTGTAAATTGTTGGCCAGTCTAGGAGCAGCTCAGCCCCCTCCCCCCCACCCAAGTCCACATTTCTACTGTGTCGTGACATGTGTAATAGAAAACCACAGTTTGCATTATTTGATCCAGAAGGCAGACATTTCTGGAACAATAATAAAAATAGTCCTTGCATTTAATATATAGCTTATCAGCTTATCACCGATTATACTTATCACCGATTATACTATAAAGGAGTTTGACTGTGTATTTTGTGGGCGAATAAGTGCAGGCAATAAAATTATAGGGTCCCATATGAGTAGACGCCTTCAAATGTTAATTAGTAGCAGAGAAGTGGCCAGGGTTGGAACTAGAAGATCAAAAGTAGATGGTGTTTAAAAGTTCTGATGAAGGGTCATGGACCCGAAATGTTGATTCAATTTTCTATCTCCATAGATGCTGCCTGACCTGCTGGTTGTTCCCAGCGATTTCTGTTTTTTGGTGTTTAAAAGCTCCACTTCATTACATGCTAAACATTCAATACGCTGGTGCAAATACATTTTGTTGCCTCTACTTCCTCCCACCCCAGTTCCCCTCCATGTCTCAGTAAGAGAAATAGCTCAGCTCTTTGGCTCTCACCATTGCCAGCTTCTCCCCGTAGCTCGTCGGGATCGACTTCTGCCCCTCCTCAATTGCTCGACTCCGCAGGTCCGCCTTATTCCCAACCAACATGATTGGGATGTTATCATGAGTTGAGTCCTTTCAATCAACAACAAAAGAATACGGATAATAATATTTAAGAATAATCCCTGCATTCGATGCAGCATCTATCACATTGGGATGATGTCTTAAAATGCTTGACAAGATTTTATTGTGACTGTAACGTGTTGGAGGCAGTTCCCCACCGCCCACATACACACACACAAACACACACACATACACACCAACAGTATTCCACCTATTTTTATCTCCAGGCTGTAGTGCTCACCTCGATTATGTCCACCCATTCTCGGACGTTAAGGAAGCTTGTCTCGCAGGTGACATCGTACAGCAATAAAACACCATCCGCACGCCTAAAGTAGGATTTAGCAATACTTCGGAACCTGAAATAAAAACATGGTTTCATTGAGAACTGATCTACTTTCGTCCCTCCAACGTTTATGTTATTATTGAATTAATTCACTCCCAGAGGAGAAGCAGGGTTTCACTCCGAGGAAACTTTGCCAACAAAACTCCAGGCAGTTTCCAAAGCTTGTGTTAGAGTTCCAACGCTGAATAACACAACAACAATTGGGCATAGGCCTCAATGACGGTTGCCTCTATCTCTCGATCGCTCAGTCTCTGTTAAAGAACAATTGGTTAAAGCTTTTTGTGTGAGTTCTCCCTAGGGCCCGTCGATATGGGAGATTTCCGGTATGGATATATCGGTTGGCTCATCGGGTTTTTCATACTGTGCATTCGGAAGTGCGCACGCATTCAGGCCTATCTCCTCAGGAGGTAAATATCTCTCTCTCTGTGTCTCTCACACTCACTCTCTCCATCTCTCTCTCTCTCTGTGTCTCTCTGTCTGGTCTCTCCATCCCTCTCCCCCCCCCACCCCCGTCTCTCCCTCCCTCTACCCCCCACTGTCTCTCCCTCCCTTTCCCCACCCATCTCTCCCTCCCTCTCCCCCCACCCCTTGTATACCTGTATATTGTATTCGAGGACTTACGAATACAATATGGCGGCTTGCACCTCGGTCTGTGCATTGTGCAGAGATGAGAATTCTGGGTCTTGCAGGTCAGTGTGCGCGCATTCGGGATGCGCGCGCATTCGAATGTGCGCGCGCCTTCCATGCTCTAGGCCCAGGAGGTTGCAATGCCGGTGACAAGATACCGATATTTTTTTTAGATCTAATTTTCCGATATATCGATATATTTTCAATTCTGATATCGGCATATCGATATGAAAATTATATTGGATATAACCGATATATCGATATATCGACGGGTCCTAGTTCTCCCAGACCAAAAATTCTAATTGCACCCAGCAGTGTCCCACAAAAAGTTGTGGATTGAATGCCCAAATTATTATTTTAAATATTATATTTATTTTCAAGGGATTGAAAAGCAATCCGCCAATCAACTAACAATAGGGTTCCTACCTACTGCTAGGTAAACAGAGGTGTGTAGACCCAGGCCTCTCGCTTGTGCAAGTACTCTAACCACTGAGCTACAGGAATCCATGAAGTGAATCACCAATTGTATCTTGGAATAAAGGGGATTTTCATAGAATTATATAGTCTTATAAGGAAGCAGGGCGTTGAGCCGAATCTGTTTGTAAAGTGTTTATACTTTACATGAGGGTCCACCCCTTCTAACCCTCTCCTAAACCCATCTACTCTAACCTCTACTGTATTTGCTTCTCTCTCAAAGGCCCCGCTGATTTACCTTTCCTGGCCTGCAGTGTCCCACAGCTGCAGCACTGTTTGCTCTCCATCAACGATCAAGCTCTTCATTTGGAAATCTACCCCTGCAATTAAAAGCAAAATATTTTTAAAACACAGCTAACATTTTATCTTTCACATCAGCAGGGCAGCTGAAAGCGCATAATAGCATTTTGTGTATAGTTTAGTGATTGCGTATTGTGTAAGTGAACATGGCAGCTAATTTGCCTATAAAAGCCATAAAGTGTGGGACCATCTTAACCTTAACCAGGAGAAACTCTTCTTTTTGTAATAGTGCCATTGGATTACTTATTATTCATGGAATTTTTTTTCTAACAATAGCTCTGAATATTACATGCATTATAATCAAATACTCCACAATATAACTACAGACCTGCCTCTAAATCTAGGTTCCTCAATAAATTTTTCAAAAGCTCTGCTCTAATTTCAAGGTTCTTAATGTGGGAACTCCACAAGGTAACAAAAGCAGGCTAACAATAAGATTTAGAGAACAGTTTGCAATAATAAAGTCAGACTGTATAATATTCTGTGGTGCAGGCTGTTGCTCACAATTCAGCAAGACTGCATTTGTGACTGGGAAAAGAAACTGGAGAGAGTGTGGTTCATCAGCCCTCAAAGGTTCTTCAGAATGGGAATAAAACTCATGAAACAAGACACTGTCACCTCCAAACAATATAGTAAAACAGGAGGGAGGGAGCTCCATCTGTGAGATTGAAAATGATGATTTCACAGGGACTAGCAAGAGATACAGCTTGCTCCAATGAAGTCATCTTGGTGGAACGCAGTTGTCTGACGGCTGGAAGTTAGCTGAAATATGGGTGGCAAAGACTGAGAAACAGAGGGCGGGGAAGAGAAACGGGGCAGAAGAAGAGAAAGTGAGGGCGGGAGAGAGAGAAAGGGCAAGAAAGAGACAAGGGGGAGGGGGAGGAGGAGGGGGAGGAGGGAGAGGGCAGAGAAGGCAGAGTGGGCAAGAGAAAAGAAAATGAAACCAGGAGAGGCAGGAAGATGCAGGCGGAGGCAATGTGAAACTTTATGGTTGGACACCGGCCTGTTTCAGGTCCCCCGCACTTCCTACCCCACTATTGGCGGTCAGGCATTCTCTGCCCCCATACTCTGGAAATCTATCCTGCAATCCTTCCGCCTCACCCATTCTTTTGCCTCCTTCAAGTCGATTGTGCCACCAGCGACCCTCCTACCCCCAACCCCCCACTTTCCATCCCACCTGATCCCAACTCCCAGCCAACATCCAAACACCACTGACTGTCCAACTGTCTTTCTGACATGAAGGGCACTATGCAAGTGTAATTTGTTGTTGTTGTTATTAGATTGAATAGAATTGAAGAGAACAAACCTAAGGTGGCACTGGTGTTCCCTCGGAACTCGTTTTTACAGAGTCGCAAAAGAAAACTGGATTTGCCCACAGCTGCATCCCCAGCAAGCACGATCTTGAAGGCTTTATTTGACTGAGGGAATTTGAGGTTCGCATCCATGCTGTCAGGCTAAAGAAAGATTCAGAAGTTTCAAAAGGTGCTCTGGTAGCTGGAGCAACGTTAAAATAATAATACTTGTTGTATTAGATTTTGTACCATATCACTGTTGAAAGCATTTCACAGGAATTACATTAAACAAATGTAGTGACTTCGTATTTGGGAGTGAAACCGCCAGCTATTTCGAGATATCAATTGTGGAGTCCTGTAGCTCAGTGGTTAGAGCACTAGCCCTACAAGTGTAAGACCTGTGTTTCGAATCCAGGCAGGTCAGGGCGAAACCTTGGCCAAGTTTCCTTACTCCACATACCTAATAATAATCTGTCCCCAAAAAACGATGATAAATTGGTCATTTCAATCGACGACTTTTGTGGGACACTACTGTGTGCAATTGTCTGCTGCGTTTTGCCCACAAAATCACAGTCAATTCACTTTACAGTATATTCTGTGAAGCGCTTTGAGACAGCTAGAAGAGTTGAAAAGCGCCATATCAAAATCAAGGATTATTATTATTATCAATATTTTACAAATAGCTATGAAGTAAACATCTAATTCTATCTGGGGGATTGTTGGTCATGACATTGGAAGGGACTCTTTTCTCTTTTCAAACAATACCACGGGATCTTTAACATCCACTTGAACAGGCAGATGGCATCTCAGTTTATCTCTGCTGAAGGATAGCACCACCAATAATGTAGCGTTCCCGAGGACTCTGATAGTTTCAATATTTGCAACACCTTACACTGATTTAGTGCTTTCTATGTGAAAAAAAATCTCAAAGCACTTTATAATATAAGATTAATCTGAAATTAATGCTATTTGATGCTCAGTAAACAAGCACCTAGACATGGGCAGATCACCTACTAATACACTGGAAAAACATTTGATAAATGAATTGGTGCCATGAATTGGCAAGAGAGATGTGTTATTTGTTGATGTGCAGAGTGTTGTACCTTTGATGAAAAGGCAGAGATGCAGCGTCTTGATGAGGAGGCCCCAGAACTACTGCGGCTCACTGGCTGGGACGGTTTCCACTCCATCACAGTGTCTGCACTGTCGTGGCCAAAAGAACCTTCATCTGGAATTTCAGGAACCTGAAAATAAAATGACAAATACAATAATTATAAGAAAACTCCTTGCATTTGATACAGGATGGTTCACATTGTTCCACTCACAAAATATACAGTCAATTCACTCTACAGTATATCCTGTGAAGTACTTTGAGACATCTCAATGACGAGATAAGGTGCTTTATAAATGCTATTATTATTATTATTGGGAGGACTTATTCACGGGATACATTATAGAGATAGTATCTGTGCATTTTGTAAGCAAACATGACAACCAATTTGCATATAGGAGTGTCCTACAAACAGCTATCAAGTAAATTACCAATTTTATCTAGCAGATTGTTTACCAGGACAATGGGAGACATTCCCTTCTCTTTTTGTACTTTGTCATGGGATCTTTAGCATCCACCTGAACAGTCATATACTGTAACCAACACAGAGGTGATACACAATTCTGGGTCTTGAGTTCCAGTTTAAATACAATGTAGGATGATCTGCCCAGGGAAACAGTGTCTGCAAATTCAAGAGAGACAGCGACAACTCTTACACAGAGTGGTGTAATTTTGCTGGAAGGCCTAGAAATGTTTATGTGATGTCAGGAATAGCAGAAAAGATAAAATAGATTATATAAGAAAAACAACAACATCTTGAATTTGTATAGCATTCTTCATATGAGGTAGTGTCTCTGTTGATTTTGGTCAAAGGCGTCTTTGAATTAATTTAAAAACTTACATGATTTTTAGGGCACTGTCCTTCAATTGACTAAGGAGAACTACACAAGGGAGACTGGAGGGGCTCATTCCCAGTTCTTCCTCCCTCCCTCCATGCGGGGAAGAAAGAGAAACCACCCAATGCTACTAAGTCTAGTAAGTGCACATCCTGTTACTCACTATACCTAGCAATCGGAGGCCTTCCTCCTTCCACTATCTTCTGTGAGTTGCCTGACACTCAGGTTGCCTCACTTCTAGTTGAAGTGCTCACCCTTTTACTCTAATGTGTAAATCCCTGCACTGTAAAGAAGCCCAGACCGAGTTTGATTGCATTGCTAGTTATTGTTGACCTGAACAAAATACAGAAGAGGAACAAGTGCCACTACCAAGGCTGCTGACCTCACCAAACCAATGACAATGTACAGCCACTGATTCCACACACGCTGGTATCCTGTGTGAGGAACGAGGCTCCTTTGACCAAAATCAACAAAGGCATTTGAAAGCACAGTTAAAGCTGGCACTGGTGGATACGTTTATATTGGTGCTTACATCTGTGTCGGAGGCGTCGCCCCCGAAGCCTTCCTGCGTACACCGTGACCTTTGAAAATTTCTTTGATGCTTGAAATCGCCCTCGGAATCGTACTCATTTGAATCCCTCAACGTCGACATTCCACTATCAAAGCAGCTTTCAGTCAGGCTTTCAACTTCACAGCTGATCCTGCGCATGGGGTCGCAGAGAGCCAGAGATTCCAGGTCTTCATCCACGTAGGAAGATCTGGACGACCTGATGGAGGAAGCAATGGCAATTAATAACACTAGTTCTGTCAACTCTTTGAAGCAAAGCAACTGGATAGATACTGCAACTATAAACATTCACCCCTGCCGGTAAGCAGAAGTGAGTCAGGCCAAATATGCAGCCTTGCGTTTTGCTGGTTAATCGCCAGCAGTACCCCCAATGAACACTCTGGAGTCCTCACTCCTTTTCTCTCATGAACCTGCGCCTAATACTCTCCAGAATTAGGTAAGCAATGGGCATCTCTGCAGAGAGAGTGCTTATTCCAGACACAGGGAAATTTCTACATTTAGTTGCATATACATGTGGAACTCTCAGTCTAATTTGATGATGGGTTTCCACATGTGTCAGAAACCCAGCTGACCAACAACAAAATGCCAAGGATTTAATTTTCATGGATTATAATAATAATTATTGCATTTGATATAGCACTTTTCATATCTTCTAGACATCCTAATGCACTTCATAGAATATACTGTAAAGTGAATAAAGTATATTTGTGGGTGAAATGCGGCAGCCAATTGTGCATAGCAGTGTTCCAGACATAGTCGTGTATTGAAATGACTTATTCTTTTTTTTAAGGATTATTATTAGGCACGCGATGTATGGAAACTTGCCCAAGGTTTTGCCCTGGCAGCAATCAAACCCAGGTCTCTCGCTTGCAAGGCGAGTGCTCCAAGTCCTAAGCTCAGGAATTCTATGCTAAACTTATGGTATTTTGCATCCTTTTGAAATTATGCTTGCCCACTCAACTCAGCATGGTATAAACATGGGAACATCAAGTTGAGAAGTGCGGGGGAAACATAGCAACATAGTGTTAAGCATTCAGTTTTGATGAACAATAAGTGTACTCAACAGTAATAATATATAGGAATATATTATTCTACATCCCACGTGAATGAGCCATTCAGAAAACACCACTGTTCTGCTGTGATAAGCATAGCATGAGCAACGATGCTAAGATCATCAGACATGTCCTCCTTCTGAAAAGGTACCAGCCCAGACCACCCTAAATGATAATCCAGCATTGAAAAGCATTGCCTCACACTCACCTGTCATATAACAGAGTCTGTGGAGACTGCCTCCCACTCATTTTTGGAGTGCTTTTGAATATGGTATGTCCTGGGGAGGAGGTTGCTACACGCTGAAACATTGAATGAAGATTTTATTAATTTAGATCATTCAGATAAAATGTCTACAAAAGGCACAATCATTGGAATTTACAGTAAATGCTGTGAAAGTGGTTTGAGACATCTTCCTGATATAAAAAGGCTCTCTATCAAATAATAACAACAACAAAATTACATTTATAAAGCGCGGATACAAAACATAAAAGCGGAGATGAAACTGTAGGCAGTGCTTCTCAACCAGGGTAGCCTCAGTCAGAAGTCAACAACCGAATTTTGTGTCAGACACTCACCGGAAACTTATTTCTGCTCAGACTGTTCTCCAGAACAGCCCGCAGACCATCATTACTATCATGAAGCTTTCTGTTGGCTGATCTGTGAAACAAGGACGATGACAAGGAGAGGAGAGTTAGTGAGCACAAAGGATCGCAAGAAAATACCATTTCCTTTTCATACAATGCTGTGTCACTCGTGCATGCATACATCACTTCAAGGCTGGACTACGGAAACTCTCTCCTCGTCGGCCTCCCCAGCTCCTCCATTCATAGGCTGCAGGTCGTCCAAAACTCTGCAGCCCGTGTATTATCCCGCACCCGCCTTCGCAACCATATAACCCCCACCCTCGCCCGTCTCCACTGGCTCCCCATCCTCCAGAGGATCGAATTCAAGATCCTCGTCCTCACCTTCAAGGCCTTACATGGCCTTGCCCCGCCCTACTTAACCAATCTACTTTCCCCCTACAAGCCCACCTGGACCCTCCCTTCAGCAGGACTTGGCCTGCTCCAAGCCCCCCGCCCGAACCGCCCCACCATCGGAGGCCGGGCCTTCAGTTTTTCCGCTCCCACCCTATGGAATTCCATCCCTCAATCCCTCTGTCTCGTTTCTTCCCTTTCCTCTTTCAAGGCCGGTTTGAAGACTTTCCTCTTCGACCGTGCCTTTTGTTCCACCCAGAATTTTTCGACCTCCCCTACGTGTTTCACCCCTCCCCGTACACTCCCCTCCCAGCTCGGGTCACACGCCTCCTGTGCAGCGCCTTGGGACGTCCTCCCGACGTGAAAGGCGCTTTATAAGTGTAATTTGTTGTTGTTGTTGTTGTGTCACACACGTGTACAAGTACCAAAGGAGAGGAGTAAAATGTGTGAGAAACCATGAGGGAGTGGTGGGGAAGAGGAGGTCTTGCATTTTCCACCAGACAGTGCAGGAAAATAAGTTATGCAGTTTTACTTTGAAATATTATAATTGAACTCATAACAAATAAATAAAATAACATCTCCAATCCCAGAAAGTGCTGCACTCCAGCAGCTCGCGACCAGCCAGAGAGTTTGTAATAAATTAGCTCATGTCTATTACAGATCACACTGCGCATTTTAGACATAAAGTCTTCACACAAAAGGAAAGCAATTATGCTTTCATGATATAACAATGATTTTGAGATGAATTTGATAACAATGTCAAAATGAGTCCTGTAGCTCAGTGGTTAGAGCACTCGTCTTACAAGTGAGAGACCTAGGTTCAATTTCAGGCAAGCAAAACCTTGGGCAAGTTTTTTTACTCCACACACCTGATAATAATCCCTCAAGAAAAAAACATTTGGGCACTCAATCCAAGACTGTTTGTGGGACACTGCTGTGCACAATTGGCTACCGGGTTTCGCCCACAAATATACAGTCAATTCACTTTACAGTATATATTCTGTGAAGCGCTTTGAAAAATGTGGAAGACATGATAAGGCTCTATATCAAATGCAAGGATCATTAAGTATTAAGAGACAAAATAAGCTTGCAAAATAATTCTGGATAAGGACAGTGGCTATATAAAACAATGTAATCGGTACAAAAAAAAGTCCAAAAGATAGAGACGATTTCCCCCCCTCCCACCGCCCACCCCCCACCCACACACACACACACACACACACTTCCCCAGTACATATGTAACTAAAGTGAACGTGTAGTGTGTCCATAGATAACAAGAAACACTCACTGAAGCATCTCAATTTGTCGGATCAAACTTTCTCTGTCATCTGTATAGTCTCTGATAATGTCGTGGTCCCTGCAGTGCAAGTACAGACAAAGTGAGTTAGACACCAATCACATCTTTCGTATCCATTGAGTGCTTTTTAAGTGAAAGCCGATTGTCAATTTTGGCTCCTGTCAGGGTTTATTTTACCTTTCTAAATTCATACTCTGATCCGCATAATCACTTTTCACAGTGTCCACTTCGCTCTGAAGTAACATGATTGCTGTTTGTGCTTCAAGGAGTTCTTTCTTGAGTGTCTGGTTTTCCTAATAACATGAGGGAATCAAGCATTAGTTATCCGAGTGTCACTGTCCTCCACTCACCAAATTCTCAAATTCAATGACAAGGCACTTCACTAACAGGGTCTGGTGATTGTCTTTAATAGTTTTTAAATGCTACTTCACATCATCATCATAATAATAAGCGGCTGTATATTTTCAGGCTTCTACTATACTAGAAGCATAACCTCATCAGAGACTCATCAGTAAAAGTGTCATGTTCTTGGTCTTAAAGACATTATTTAAAAATTCAGATTTCACTGGAAACTGGATGATTCTTAAATCCTGCTTTGATCTGGAAGTCAGTTGCATCTGGAAGTCAGACATTATTGAATTAAATGTTTCCCTAAATCTGCATGATCTTATTTTTTTTTTTAAAAAGACAAAAATCTTAAGACTAAGACCACAATAATTTTTTAGGCGTCAGGTTGGAATGGTAAGAGTAATTTTGCACTGTGAGCGCATCCCCACTATTAAGCATGTGGACAGTCATCACACATAGGATCATTATAGCCTTGCACAGCAGATGCTTCATCCCATCCATTTGATTCAAATCAAACTCATGATCCAGAGATGAAATGTCAGTGCTCCAGCCCAATGCCACATCCAGCCTCCTTGTGAATAATAATAATAAGAATAATACTCATTGCATTTGATATTGCGCTTGTCACACCTTCTAGACATCTCAAAGCACTTACAGAATATACCGATTGATTGTATGTTTGTGGGTGAAATGCGGCAGCCAATTGCGCACGAATGATCGTAGAACAGTACAATGAGGCTTCATTCCGAGTATTGTCACGAACATCGCAATTAATTGCCAACATGAATGTTTTTATTTGACTTTTGAGGTACAAACAGTGCTACAGTTTACAAAGGAATCAACAGAGAGTTGTGCTGCCTTGCAATGTACCTACTTACCATAGCAAAGTCATTCATTTTTCTTTTTAACGCAATGGTGTCTTCCTTTGGACTAAGTGTCCTATATTGCTCTTCTAACTGTAAGAGATGAAGTGACCTATTTTAAGACTAACCAGGATATTATTGAATAAAAACAAGCTACAAAATGAATAATCCTTGCACCAATGTAGAGCCTTATCGACCCATCTCAAAATGCTTCCAATGATTCACTGTGAAGTGCATTTATAGGGAACAAGGGAACCATTTTGTTCATAGCAGTGTCCCACAACCAGCCATGAAGAGATTGACCAATTGTTATCTAGAGATGGACATCGGGGAAAACTCCATTCTCTTTTCAAATAATGCCATTTGATGTCCACCTGAACAGGCAGACAAATTTTCACTTTAAGAAACATGGGTTGTTTCCTCATATTGAGTTGTTGGAAAGGTGTTGCTTACCTTTTTCAGTTTGGTTACAGATATCTGGAGCTCATTCACTTCAGCATCATATTGATGTTTCAGCTCATTGAGTTCTAAATCTGCTTTCCTCTGTTCCTGTGGAAGCAAATTCAGACGATTTGATATATGGGTAAACGCACATAGTTTATTTCTCTGACAAGAGAGAAATGGCGGTTTATTGCCCTTTTTCCAAACCAAGCAATTCTGCAATTCTCTTCACTGGTGTATAATTAAAGCCACCCCCTCCTCCGATCATCTCCTCCAGCTCACTTGTTTTGAAGGTGAAACAATGAAGAATATACATGGTTGTTTGTGTTACAGGCTTCAGCCCGCTGTATCCATCGCTGGACGCTGAGTAAAGCAATAATTCTCTCTCCCCTGGTTACCTGACCAATAATCTCAGGCACATGCTCAGGGAAAGTCAAAACACAAAGGAGTCCAAGGGCACACTTAACCACTCCTGAACAGAACTCAAATCTACCAAGGAGAAGGTGCCCCCCTCCACCCACCGCGCCCCCTCTCCCCCCACCACCCACCAGCACCCCCCACATCACTACCCCCCACCCACCTCCAGCAATCCTCCTCCCATAATTTTCATGAACAAGAAAGTTATGAAAAAGAAAGAAAATAAGCTTAAAAGGATCAAGGAATAAAATTCTAAACATAGTCCTACAAACTATAAATATACGGTTGGAAAATACAAAACAAGACTCAATGTTATGTCAGGATTACATATTCAGAACTCAGCCTATTTCTCAAAAATAAGGGAGTTAGTCATTCAGGTTACAGACTGAAACATTAGGGCTGTTCCTTAGAAGGAAATGAAATGCTGGTTATAGACTCACCTCCTTGTGGGTGTTCTGCACCGCAGTCTTTATCCTCTGATCGATCTCCTCCTCCAGCTCACTCAGCTGCTGTGCAGCTTCGTCCTGCGCTCTGCAAATCCAACATGTAGAACGTAATGGAACTGAATCTCCGGCAAACACACCTCTCTCTCTCCACATGTGCACAAACAACTCTCTCCACGTGTGCACAGACATCTCCCTCCACATGTGTACACAACAACAACAACAAAATTGCACTTATATAGCGCCTTTCACGTCAGGAGGACGTCCCAAAGTGCTGACACACACACCTCCCTCCACATGTGCACACACAACTCTCTCCACATGTACACATATGGGACAGGGGTCACTGTGCTGCAGTTTGGGCATAAGATGTCTTGTGTCACTAAATGTTGCGACATTGAAGACTCCTGTTGATACCAGTATTCTGTACACAATCAGACTTCAGCACTTAGTATGAGCAAGATTTTTTCCCTTTCTTCAGGTCAGTTCATTGAAATAGGACACTGGAGCCAGTGACATTTGGTGACTTGAGGCATCTTATGCCCAAACTCTAACACAACAACTCCAGTCCTATTTGTGCCAATGTGGAGAGAGTTGTGTGTTTGCCAGCAAACAGCTGTCCCATGACAGCACATTGTTTGCTTTCTGGCAGAAACAATAAATATATAAAAATATATTTACAACGGGACTACTTCATAAAGTCAATGTATGACAGGTACGTCTTGCAGTTGTAGATGCTACCGTGCACGAAGGGTACAATATAAATCTAAATTCTCGTTGTTGTGCGTAGATTAACACGACAATGTTTGAACAAAGACATTCTATTGCTGGGGCTACAGCACTTATGCAGTATAGTTAAATAAAAATCCATAACTTTAATGGCAACAGAATACTTATGCAATTAATTTTTTAAATAAATGTCCCCCCTGCCATAAACATGGGTCATTCTAAGCCAGGGGATGCCAGCTTTCAATTCCTGATCATTGGTCACATAACCAACAGTCACTACACTTTTCAGTATATCCTGAAGCGCTTTGGGACATCCTCCCCAAATGGAAGGATTATTATTATTTTTACAGTATTATTATTTTGCTGAGTTAGCTGCTCTTGATCGAAGTTAGTGTTGAGATGGTACAATCAGCTTTATTGTTCCTGATCTATGGAGGGGAACATCATCCAGAGTCTGTACTTCCTAACTGTTTTTGCAGCAATCCCTGCTGGAAACTGTAGTGTCTGGATATCAGTGAGGACAAGGTTAGGCCTGGCTACAATACCATTCCATCACATTCACCGACTTCTAAAGATGTTTTTTTTTTAAACATAGATAATATTAAAAATCAATATGGAGGATCAGGAATTCAAACACGGCATCCACTTGTTCAATTAATCCAAAACAAGAGGGTCCCTAACATAAAAGCAGATCTAACAGGGAGTTTCGGAGGAATGTCTTCAAGCAGAGGGTGGTGAAAATGTGAAACTCACTCAAGAAAGCTGCGGTTGAAGTAAAAAGCTTAAATATAATTAAGAACAAACTTAAGCATACATGAGGATGGATGAGAAGGGACACGCGCGAAGGGATTGGTGGGGGTTTAGATTATTATTATTGTTATTGTTATTATTATTATTATTATTATTATTATTATTATTATTATTATTATTATTATTATTATTATTATTATTATAAACACCAGCACAGACTGGTTGGGCCAAGCAGCCATTTCCGAGCTGTATCACTCTATGTAACTGATTGTAAGTGTCGGCTGCTGCCCCAAACTGCAGTCACACATGAAGAATGGTACCAGGAACTTGAAACCAACTTGTATCCTTAGAACCAAACCCTTGCGAGAGTAAACTCCTCCAGACAAGGAGGGTAGAAATAAAAAGAAAAAAAAATGTGATGTGTGTAAAATTATTTCATTCAAAGAAATAGGGAAGAATGGGAGCTCCAGTGATTTGCACCATGGAGTGGATGGATGCTGGGTGTGGGGGGCAAGGATCTGTGCCCAAGATTAGATAGATAGCGAGTTCTCAGTCTCTGCTGTGCCATCCTGGGAAAGTGCCAAACAAAAAGCCTTTCCCAAAGCAAACAAAAATATGAAGGAGAATCTACCTCACACTACAAGGTGTCACTGGTTACTCTGAGCATCGAATCTCCCTCCAGGAACAGAAGACATCCCATTATCTTTGCCCTCCTATGCATTGTGAAATCACGTTAATATTAAATACTACTAATAATAATCATCATCATCATAATAATAAGTCATTTAGTAACTATCAATGTTTTCCTTTTTGGGGGTTTGCCAGTTTCTGACACACATGGATACCCAGTAACATGCTTTTAAGCATATCCAACCCAAACTAGTGAAACTTCCACCTATGCAAGGAAATTTCCATTTGTTTGAAATGGAATGTACATTCCCTCTGGAGAGTAGCACCCTGCTCACCTAATTCTGGAATGTATTATGTGCCATTTTTTTGTTGTCGATTTTTCTGAAAATCTTACCTCTTCACAGCAAACGCTAGTTTTTCCATCTCTGTATTCTGCAATATGATGTCCCGAATAAAGTCTTTGATGACACATTCATACTTATGGATAAGGATGGGCTCTGTCTGCAGATTCTGGTACAAGGAAGCAACTTGTTGAGGTCTAAATGGAAATAAAAGAGTATAATTAAAAGCAGACAGCATTTGATTATTGAACGGAAAGAAGGTCATGCTTGCCCAACCTTATCAAATTATTTGAAGTATTAGCAGATAAAGTAGAAAAGAGAATGCAACTACAGCAACAATTGTTATATTTACATAACATTTTGGTTAGACCATATTTGGAGTATTGTGTGCAGTTATATTTGCCAACTACAGAGCAGACATAACAATAATGATAATAATCTTTGCATTTTTCTACAGCACCTTTTACATCAGTAGCATATCTTAAAACGCTTCGTAAAGTTTACAGTAAAGTGCAGTAACAATGTTTTAAAGGCAGGGTCAGCCAATTTGCACACATCAAGAAATAACAAATTTTATCTGATAAACTGTTGGCCAGGATATTGAGAGAAACCATTCTCTTTTCAAATAGTCCTATGGGATCTTTAACACTCAAGTAAAGCTAGCTGGGACCTCGGTTTTACAGCACACCCTAGCATTATATTGGAATATCACTATACGTTCTAACTGAGACAAGCAGAAACCTAACTTGTAGCATTCGATAAGAGTACAGCGTAGATTCATTGGGATATTACCAGGATAAGTCTATGTACCTATCAAGAAAGAGCAGTGAGGATATAGACTCATTACCTAAAGCTGTGGTTAAAGTGGAAAGATTCATGGTACAGTAAAGGCCCATTTATCCGGCATCTGATCAACCGTAACTTCCGTATAACCAACATCGTGAAAAAAAAAGGTCCGCATTCGATTAACTGGAATTTATCCAGAAAAATGCATTTTGTTTTCGTTTTTGGCCGAATATTCAGCAGGCCAGGTCCCGAGGGTGCCGGATAAACGGGCTATTTAAGAAACAACATTATTCATACATGAGAGAGAAGAATGGCATAGGAGAGGACGTTAGGAGGCTCATATGGAGTATTAAATGATATTAAACGAGATAATCAATGTTACATTTCTTCAAATGTTCAGCCATTGAAAGGAGAATTGTCACAGCAATATGTGTGTACACTGTTTGGGAAACCACATCCTCCAGCATTGTCCCAGTGCAAACATGCACACCCTAGCATTATATTGGAATATCACTTTATATTCATGTCCACTTTATATTTAGTGGTGAGCCTCTGCCCCAATTACAGTTAAACATACATGGCACTAGGGCCCGTCGATATATCGATATATTGATTATATCCGATATAATTTCATATCGATATGCCGATATCAGAATTAAAAATATATCGATATATCAAAAAAATCGATATAAAAAATATATATTGGTACCTTGTCGCCGGCATTGCAACTTCCTGGGCCATGGAATGCGCGCGCACATCCAAATGCGCGCGCACCCCGAATGCGCGCGCACTGAAGTATAAGATCCAGAATGCTCATCTCTACACAATGCACAGACCGAGGTGCAAGCCGCCATATTGTATTCGTAGTCCTCGAACACAATATACAGGTGGGGGGAGAGACAGGGAGAGACAGGGAGGGGAGAGCAAGGGAGAGATGGGGGGGGAGAGGGAGGGAGAGACGGGGGGGGAGAGGGAGGGAGAGACCGGGGGGGGAGGGGAGAGGGAGGGAGAGATGGGGTGGTGGGGGGGGAGATGGAGGGAGAGACGATGGGGGAAGAGGGAGGGAGGTTTCAGTGCGTAGCACGCGATATAAGCGTAGTACGGTAGCCCTTGTACAGTTAGTACACAAGACAATGTACAAAAATACACTCAGAGTCTCAGAAATCAGTGTTACTACTCACACAATGGAACTGAAACACGTGGCAATCCAGGGCATTGGATTTAAACGCGTCACTTTTTAAAGGGCTTTTTTCACTGGTAGAAAATTGACATGTGATGGATAGGAAGTAGTATCCCACATGGGATACCGCGTCACAGTGCATTCACAAGCAACTTTCACTGCGAGATTTCCGGTAAGTCGGCCGGTGTAGTATTTGCGCGAACTGCAGAAAATCCTGCAGCTCGGCTCATACCTGCTGGACTCACGGCGGTCAACAAGGACTCGAGCCCGAGTCCTCCAGCCCTGCTGCGCAGTATAAAAAATCTGAAAATATCGATATATCGGTGTATAGCGTAAATATCCGCATTTAAGGCGCACTCGCGTAAAAGTCGCACCTCCCACTTTTGACCTTTTCTTGGTGAAAAAAAACGGAAGCATATTCAATGATATTGCCGGCAGAAGGGAGGGAGGCAGGAGAGACAGGTAGGGAGGGAGTGGGAGGGAGGGAGGGAGGCAGGCAGGCCAGGCAGGGAGAGAGGGAGGCAGGCAGGGAGGGATGAAGAGAGAGAGGGAGGGAGGGAGGCAGGCAGGCAGCGAGGGAGAGAGAGAGAGGGAGGGAGAGAGAGAGAGAGGCAGGCAGGGAGGGAGGGAGGCAGGAGAGACAGGTAGGGAGGGAGAGAGGGAGGCAGGCAGGCCGGGAGAGAGAGAGGGAGGGAGGGAGGCAGGCAGGGAGAGAGGGAGGCAGGCAGGCAGGCAGGCAGGCAGGCAGGCAGGCAGGCAGGGAGGGAGGGAGGGAGGCAGGCAGGCAGGCAGGGAGGGAGGTAGGTAGGCAAACTGGGTTAGGCAGAAGGCAGGCAGCAGGCACAGCACTGAAGTCCGCTGCTGCTGCCGCTGCCCGGGCGGCCGAGGCCGAAGCCCTATCACCCGTTCCCCCCCAACCCCCGCCGGACACAGTGACCAAACCCCGGCTGACAGCGCGCCGGCCGCCTCTCCTGTTTACTGTATTTCCGAGGCTCAGAATTTCTTGTACCTGTGTATAGGGCGCACCCCCAACTTTCAAGATCTTCCGACGTGAAAAAAAGTGCGCCTTTATACGCGGGTATTTACGGTATCGATATGAACCATTGATATATCAAAATCGGAAAATTATGTGCCATGGACGGACTCCATGGCACATAATGTAAAGCTACACACAATTAGACTGTGGCAGTAAAATTATACAGTAAGTGCCATTTATGCTGGTTACTTCACCCATCCGGTTTCATAGGCAGCCCATTGCTAGAGAAGTTCAGTGGAGCACACGTGATGTTGTAAGAAGGAAATACAGTAAGAGTACTCCTGTGATGACATTAGATTTCAGAGCAGTGAGACAGAAAGAGCATCCCATTATGAAACCAGTATACAGTATACCCCAGAACACAAATGGCTCCTTTAACACTTATCTTTCTCAAAGCAATAACAATATGTTTTTCTGCTCTCTCCAAAGCCGGGTTCTTATTACTGTATTTCCAAGAGGAAAAAACAAAAAAAGAACAAGAGCAATCAACCAAACGCCCCTTGGGTCAATCTATGATGAGTTAGCTGCTTTCATCCAGGGTGTTATTAAGGTTTTTACAACCCTTGGGCTGTGGAGGAGTGGGGAGGGAAATTACTGCTTAAAAGACATTGACTGCAATTTTTCCGTCATTCATGGAATGAAGAAAACAGAATATCTTATAAAAGATGTACAGTACATTATAAAAATAACTTGCTGCTTTGATTCATTTCCCAAATACAGTAAAAGTCAGTTTATCTAGCACCCTTGGGACCTGGCCAATGCCGGTTAAAGCGCGTGCCGGATATTACAAAATATTTATGATTTTTTTAAAAAATTACTTTTTTTTAAATGCCATAGTAATAATCTTCCCCCTCTTTCCCTCTCTTTCTCCCCGCCCCCCCACCCCACCCTCTTTCCCTCTCTCGGCACGCCAAACAAAAAGTCCCCATTCAATAAAACAGAACTTATCCGGAACAATAGCAGTGGAGCATTGTAAATGCATAAATAATAACATAATAACACAAAATTATATTGGTACTTATTGTTAAAACCATTCTCTTGCGCTTTTTACCTTTGCTGGTAGATACTGCGCTTGAAGCCATGATGCTGCCGTTGAGGTTCATAGTCCAGAGATTCTTGTTAAAATGGACCGGATGAAAAAAATGGAGCGCATATGACTTTAAAGTCATACTAGCGGCAAGCCGATAACGCTAGCCGATAACCCACATTGTCACGCAGGTGCAGTATTTTGGTTTGCCACTAGTAGAGTCTAGGGCTTCAGCTGGCAGCTAGTAAAGTCGCACAACTTTAAAATCATGCTGCCGTTTTTTTCACCCGCTTGGCGTCCTCCATTTAAAAAAGAATCGCTGGACTGTAAACCTCAATCAGTAAAGGTGAGAAGCGAAAGAGAGTAGTTTTAACAATAAGTACCAATATAATATTCTGTTATTATCTGTTATTACTTAGTCTGGTGTGTATGGTGTATGTTAAAAGAACTGAATTTTTTTGTAGTAGGTTTTCGGCCGCAGGCCGCCCAAATATCCGGCAAGCGCTTTAACCGGCATTGGCCAGGTCCCACGGGTGCCGGATAAACGGGCTTCTACTGTAGTATCAAATTAAAATCCCAAAGTGTTTCACACATCATTACTACCGAGCAACCTGACTGCTCACAGTCTAGGCTGTTTAATATTATCCTGGGAGTGCTCTGCATTGTTGAAGATGCCTTCCTTTGATTTTTTTTGGGGGGTCAGCCTGATATCTGACACATGTGGAAACTCATCCACAGACTTAAGAGTATCCAGCCAAGCTAAGTGCTCCATTCATCCATACATCCATGCATTTCACCAAACATGGAAATTTCAGAGATAATTCTTCCTTTAGATGACTCATTAAAACCTGGCAGTAGCTGCCTGTAAAGGTGGACATTAAAGATTCCACGATTGTAGTTTATCCCGGTGTTCTGGCCATTAATTATCGAGATGAATTGATCAAACTCTTCACAGCTATTTGTTGGACTCAAATTAACTGCCTCATTTTCCTACAAATATACTTGTTAGTAGGGTCCGTCGATATGGAAATTTTCCGATTTAGATATATCGATGGGCTCATATCGAGATATACCGAAATATCAATATTTTTGAGTTTTTTGTACTGCGAGATGCGCGCGCATTCGGGGGTGCGCGCGCATTTGGGGGGGTGCGAGCGCATTCTGGGGTGCATGCGCATTCGGGGCCTATCTCCTCAGGAGGTAAATATCTCTCTCTCTCTGTGTCTCTCACACTCACTCTCTCCATCTCTGTGTTTTTCTGTCTGTGTCTCTGTCTCTCTCCTCTCTCACCCCCCCACCCCCGCCATCTCTATCTATCTATCTATCTATCTATCTATCTATCTATCTATCTATCTATCTATCTATCTATCTATCTATCTATCTATCTATCTATCTATCTATCTATCTATCTATCTATCTATCTATCTATCTATCTATCTATCTATCTGTATATTATCACATCCCCCCGTCTCTCTCTCCCCCCCACCCACCCCCACAGTCTCTCTCTCCCCCCCACCCACCCCTGCCATCTCTCTCTCCCCCCACCCCCACCCTCCGCCGTCTCTCTCTCACCCCCCAACCCCCCGCCGTCTCTCTTTCTCTCCCCCCACCCCCAGCCGTCTCTCTCTTCCCCCCCGCCACCCCCCGCCATCTCTCTCTCCATCCCCATCCCCCCCCCACCCCCAGCAATCTCTCTCCCCTTGCATACCTATATACTGTATTCTAGGACTATGAATACAATATGGCAGCTTTGCACCTCGGTCTGTGCATTGTGTATAGAGATGAGCATTCTGGGTCTTGTAGTTCAGTGCGCGCGCATTCCGATTTGATATATCGATATTTTTTAAATGTCTATATCGGCGTATCAATATAAAAATTATATCGGGTATAACCGATATATCGATATATCGCCGGACCCTACTTGTTAGAAATCATTTGTGAAATGTTTTGAGATATTTTGCCATTATAGACTAGATCAAATGCACAGATTATCATTAATGTAAAAGTATTGATTGAATTCTTATCATCATTTTTGATAGTGGTTGCTTAAAATAATAACTATAATCCTTGCATTTGAAATAGCACTTTTCATGTTTTCTGGACATCTCAAAGCACCTCACTGAATATATTGTAAAGTGACTTGATTGTATATCTATAGTTGAAACGCGGCAGCCAATTGCGCACAGCAGTGTCCACAATCGGTCGTGGATTGAAGTTACCAATTTACTTTTGTTTTGTTTTGTTTTCTTGAAGGATTTTTATTCGGCAAGAATTCAGTAAGGAAACTTGCCCAAGGTTTTGCCTTGCAGGGAATCAAACCTAGATCTCTTGCCTGTTAGGTATTGATTGAATACTTGATGTCGTCTGGCATGGAGAGCGCTATATAAATCAAAGTTGTTGTTGTTAACAATAATAATAATACGTCCCAAAAAAAATCACAATAATAAAATTGGTCATTTCAATCCACGACTGTTTGTGGGACACTGCTGTGCGCAATTGGCTGCCGCGATTCGCCCACAAATATACAATCAATTCACTTTACAGTATATTCTGTGAAGCGCTTGGGACGTCAATAAGATGTCGATAAAAGCACTATATCAAATGCAAGGATTATTATTATTATTGTTGTCAGTGGTGAGTGTTCCAACCACTGAGCTACAGGACTGCACACTCGTTATTCTCCCAAACGACACAAGGGGGCAGCCTTGTCCTCAGGCATTGTCTCCTTTGCAAAGGATTGTGAAAGTACAGTAACTGACCGAGGGAAGCTTGTGCAACAAATATTCAGCTCTCCTTTTTCATTCTGGTTACCAAAGTGCAAGAAGAATAAAGATTGCATGAATGAAAGAGTGCAGCATATGTTTACTGGGATGATATCCAGGCTGACAGGTTACTGCTATCAGGATAAACTGGATTGATTAGGCCATTTTTCACTAGACAAACATTTAAGAAGAGTTCGATTTGAGGTTTGTGAGAAGGTTGTGAGAATGTGGACCCCACTGCCCAAAGCAGTGTTTCCAGCAGATGATATAGATGCATTTAAGAGGAAAATAGATATACACAATAAAGGAGAAGGGAATAGAAGGGCATGAGAGGGAGTAAGGAGAGGATAGAGACACGTTTGGAGTATGAACACTGGTGCGGACTGATTGGGACAATTGGCCTGTTTTGTACCGTAGTCCATGTGTATGTGTAGTAAAATTTCATCAATTGAAGCAACACAAGCTTGGAAAAATAAATGGGAATCAATTGAAAACGTTTGAAGAAAAATGACAATAAAAGAGTTGCTCATACTGCAATCAGTGACTGTCCCAGTGATTGTCCCTGCTCATTTTGTGCATTTAACATTTTGCTATCACTCATTTAAGGGATATCTTAATTGCAACAGTTATTACCAGCCAATGATTATGCAGCACTTACATAATTGTACATACAGTACATTGTACAATTGGTAGGTCAGGGTACAACTGGCCATTTAATAATAATTATAATAATAATCCTTGCGTTTGCTATAGCTCTTTTCACATCTTCTAAACGTCTTAAAGTACTTCACAGAGTACTGTATACTGTCAAGTGAATTTACAGCATTTTTATGGACGAAATGTGGCAGCCAATTGCGCACAGCAGGTTCCACAAATAGTCATGGATTGAAGTGACCAATTTATTATTGTTTTTTTTTACGGGATTATTATCAGGCGTGTGGAGTAAGGAAATTTCCCCAAGCTTTCACCCTGCCAGGAATCAAACTCAAGTCTTTCACTTGCAAGGCGAGTGCTCTAACCACTGAGCCACAGAACTCCACATACCATGAACATCCAACAAATACCCTTTAAAAAATAATGGGCTCAAAATTACAATTGTTTTAAACACATGGGATTGCATGGATTATATAGATTCCACAGTGTCAAAATAAGGCCATTTGACCCAATTTGTTCGTGCTGGTGTATTTACTCCACAGAGCCCTCCATTGTATTGAAACATAGAATTGATATCATGTTTCAGCAAGGCGCGGTGTAACACTAGCTAAGAAATGGAATAAATAAAGAGATTGGAATTCACCTAGAGCTATGAATAGGATAGTTCCTCATTGTGACCTAATCAGAAAGGAACACAAATTAAAAAAAATCAGCAACAAAGAGTTACCCCTTTAGATACAGCAACTATACTTTATAGGAACAAACCTAAAACTACGGCTTCACCTCACTGCTTCAAGTGCTCTATGGGCTTCAAAATTAAACAGTAGTCTTCAAACAAAACACTTCAACCTTGGAAACTAAATCTTGTACATCTCGTACATATTCATTCTGCTAGTTCCTGCTTTACACAAATGTAATTTTGTTGTTGTCATTTTGTTATTGTTTCCGGGAATTTCAGTTATCAAAGGTTCACATTTTTAAGACATATGTGTCTATTCTAGTAATTCCAAATGATAGATGCTCAATGGCTACCTAGTACCATCTGCAGAGTTATCCCTTTAGTATTTCTTCCTCATGTGACTCAAGTTGGGAGCGTACACCATTGAAAAAATATATTTTTGACTATATTTTGACCACTTGTGACAATGATCCTGGACAATGATCTTTTACGCTGTGCTCACTACTGGGAAATATGACCATCGATTGAATGGGTGTTCTGAGATCATGTCAATCTCAGCATGTAACATCAGCAGTTATTTGCGCGATAACATTTTAAAAATAATAATCCTTGTATTTGATATAGCGCTTTTCACATCTTCTAGTCGTCTCAAAGCACTTCACAGAATTTACCGTAAAGTGAATTAACTGTATATATGTGGGCAAAACGCGGCAGCCAATTG
Organism: Hydrolagus colliei; assembly: GCA_035084275.1. Classification (NCBI taxonomy): domain Eukaryota; kingdom Metazoa; phylum Chordata; class Chondrichthyes; order Chimaeriformes; family Chimaeridae; genus Hydrolagus; species Hydrolagus colliei. The sequence continues at coordinate 28,364,051 of CM068742.1, read as the reverse complement.
CGCACAGCAGTTCCCACAAACAGTCATAGAATGAAATAACCAATTTAATAGTTTTTTGAGGGATTATTATTAGGCATGTGAAGTACGGAAAGTTGCTCAAGGTTTCGCCCTGCCTGGAATTGAACCCAGATCTTTCCATTATAAGGGGAGTGCTCTAATCACTGAGCTACAGGACTCCACTTTTATTACTCATTCTTATATCTATTTACAATTGAAAAAGTCAATTATTAACAATAAAATGAAGTGAATTAATATGATCTCAGAGTGCCTCCAGAGGTGAGCAGTGAGGAAAACACACATACAAATGTGCCAAGCAGTCTGACCACAGCATAGGAATTAAAACATAAAATCGGAACTTGTGTGTACTTTCAGCCTCAAGTGGAATGATGAGTTTGATAAAGAATCACACACATTTAGTGTAACAAAATATTGTTTTCTCACCATGATTTGAAAAAGAATTCTCAAATATCGAATGTGCGTCACGCCAACCTGTGGGAACGTCAGTCTGACGGAATTTCTTTCCAGGAATATGTGACATCGGATTTATTGCAAACCCAACCCATTCAATGTTTCTGAATTGTTTTGGGATCGTGCAGCGAACATCATACTTTACACTAAATCCTGGTGAAGCGTGTGATCTTTATCGTAATTTTTTAATGATGTACAAAATGTAAGCCCAATTTCAATGAAACATTGCAATGGATTTTTCACTGCTCAGTAAGTTTATCTCATGAAAAAATCTAGCATTAATTAATGAGGGTAAATTTACTAACAAAAAGAAAATCTGTTCCAATACATGAATTTCCCAAAGTTTATTTCCTCCAGATGGAACAATCTTCTGATAAACTGCTCCATGTACTAATATCAAACCAGACACAAATGTCACATGGAGGCATGGAGTACATAAAGTTCAGAACAAGAAAAACAATTTGGCATGTGTAGCTCACTCCTTCTACCTGACTGGGAACAATTTGCACTGCCAGCCTAACAAAGCAAGGGGAGCAATAGCCATTTCCAAACTAAGAAATAATGAGGAAACCTCTAACATCAATCTACTGATACAATCTACATGTTTCAATTCTGTGTTCCATTGATGATACTTATGTAATGCAGCCCAACCCCCTATAAAGGTGTTTGCCTAGCTCCTTTTTAAAGGAAGTTGTTGATACACTGGGGTGTTATTATCTTAAAGGAATTCCTTAATAAAAGAATTCACATTGGCCCAGGAAACAACACATTGGAGATCGTGAGTCAGAGTACAATAGCAAAAAATTGCACTTATCTAGCGCCCTCTAAGCAGGGTAGAGTCTCAGGGCGCTCAGCAGTGACGGAGCCTAAATACCAGAAGGGTGAGAGGTGGCCATAAACACGGTCGAAGAGGAAGGTTTTCAGATGGGACTTTAAAAAAGGGAGAGATGGGCAAGGCTGAGGGATTGAGGGAGAGTGTTTCACAGTTTCGGGGCATAGTGGCTTAACGTCAGCTCCCACAAAACAATTTTATGTCCTGAACGAGTTCCACGATGGGCCGAATGGCCTACTCCTGCTCCTATTTCTTATGTTCTTATGTAAGTTAAGTCAACATCTTCTGAATAAACACAACGAACCATTTTAGCTTCTCAAGCATGTTTTCCACTAAATTACAATCCAAGAGGTGATCCCAAGGCTTCTCAGCCAGGTTTGGCCATTATATTTATTCAAAAGTCGGCAAGATTTTAAGTCAGACGTATTTTAAAAACATTACTGAAGTAAAATGGAACAAAATGTCCTTTTGAAGTCAGAGTGGCCAAAACTGTAAATGATTTTCTCTTCTATTCATTGGTGTGTATTAATAATAATGATAATAATAATCCCTGCATTGGATGTAGTGCTTTTTACGTCTTCTAGACGTCTCAAATGTAGGTAGTTTCCCTTTCATTTCATTAACAAATGTTGCACGGCAGTATTATCAGAAGTACCATCCTCCATGTCACTTGTGTTACCTGCCATTTCATGGAACACTGACTTAAACTTTCCCTGAAGAATTAAGGCTGAAAACGGCTAATTGATGCTGAGCAGTTCACTACATGCACATGAGCAGCTGCCTGGACCAGACCCATCAATGCTGATCACTGTTAGTAAGAGACCAGCAGCAGAGGGAGGAATTGTCCAGTTCCCTACAGATCAGCCTTTGGATATTAAGATTTCACAGCACTATTTGAAACAATAAGGGTATTTCCCCCTGGTGTCTGGCCAGATAACTTCCAGATAAAAATTGGTCATTAATTTAATGGCTGTTTATGGACATTGCTGTGCACAAATATCACTGTGTTTACCTACAAACACACATCACTAACTCTACAGTAAATCCTGTGAAACCTATTGGGAAGTTTGAATGAAGTCATGAGGCGCTACATCAAATGCCAGGATTATTAAAATTATTACTATTATTCACAGCTATTATATTATTTTACTGCTGTTAAAATTATAAACAGGTTCTGATTTGCAGTATTTATTCATAGGATTCATTAATATGGAACTGACCCACATAAATGAAGACTCCTTCTATACCCAGATACAGTACAGTAAAAGCATGGTACAGTACAGTAAAAGCCTGTTTATCCGGCAATCTCGGGACCTGGCCAATGCCAGTTAAAGCGCGTGCCGGATATTCAGCCGAAAACGCAAATAAAACCATTTTTAATGCATTTTTCCGGATAAATTCTGGTTAATTGAATGCGGACCTTTTTTTGCGATGCCGGTTATATGGAAGTTACAGTTGATTGAGTGCCGGATAAATGGGCTTTTACTGTAATTCAATCATTTACTTCAATCTACTTCTAGAGCAGAGTTGTAAGAGGTTCATGGGAATTCTACCAGCGTGTTACTTTTGTCTGCTTGTTCTTAGTCCGTCTGTTGTCAAACATAAGTGGAAACAATCTCCGTGCTTGCGAGTTTCCAAACCAAACAACTAAAAGTTCCACATTATGTACAGTTTCTGTTAGACTGATACAGAGTGTGCAGTAAAGCACGGTGTTTATTGAATCATGAAGAATATAAGTGCAGGTTTGAGTATAAATCATTATAATAATAGGCCTGTATATAAAGCACAAAGAGGGGAAAAAAATACTTGTATCTATAAACCTATGTATGGATATATTCGCATGACAGACTTGTACACTTGAAATATTTCTGCTGTAAAAAGATCACCTTGCTTGACTCCACCCCCTCAGGTGAGTCTGTCCCTCCTTCCTTCCCTTCCTCCCAGCGTCTGCACCATTTCAAGTTAACTGTTTGCATGTCCAACCAAGAAACAAATATCTCTCTCTAACCATCCCCAGCTTTATGTTTATAAAACAGGTCATGGATGTACAGCAGGTGATTAAATCCTGCCCTCCGCCGCTCTAAAAGAAATTAACTGCTTGGGGACACTTTTGAGTGAAATCAACTGCTGCTTTTCACCCACAAACTAGGCAGTCAATCCACTTTACAATAAATTCTGCAAAGCGCTTTGGGACGCCTTAATTGACATGATAAAGTGCTATATCAAATGCAAGTATTATTATTGTGATTTTATCCATATATAACAATATATCTATATTCAAAGTAAGATCTTGTATCTTTATTTCCAAACAAAAGTGCCATATAAAATGCAAGGATTATGATTACATACATATAATATATATATATTAAATATATATGTATGGAGCCCTGTAGCTCAGTGGTTAGTTGGAGCACTCGCCTTACAAGCGTGAGACCTGTGTTTCAAATCCAGGCAGATCAGGGCAAAATCTTGGGAAAGTTTCCTTATTCCACACGCCTAATAATAATTCCTCAAAAAAAAAACTAATAACAAATTGGTCGTTTCATTCTATGACTGTTTGTGGGACACTGCTGTGTGCAATTGGCTGCCACGTTTCACCCACAAATATACAGTCAATTCACTTTACAGTATATTCTGTGAAGCGCTTTGAGACGTTGATATGATGTGAAAAGCGCAATAATCAAACGCGAGGATTATGATTATTCTTATTGTATTCAAAGTAAGATCTTGTATGGTTTTTTTCCAACAACAACAAAACAGGGTGCAATATCAAATGCAAGGATATTAATAACATTATGTTTTGACAGTGTCCTGCTCTGCCCATTGCTGTCTCTGGCGAAGGGTTCATACCTGGGGATGAAGCTGGCTTCCTCTCCCAGCCTTTGTTGGAAATCATCCCAGTCGTGCTCAGCCTTCAGAGCCTGGAAGTTGATCATCTCAGAAACCTCCTCGAAGCCCTCGATAAACTCCTGGAAGTTGATGGAACCGTCTCTGTCGGCATCCAGCTTGTGGAAGATACCGTCAATCTCGGAGTCTTGCACGTGTAGCTCTCTGCAGACCGTGAAAAACTCATCATACTCGATCTGACCCGAACGATTCACATCACAGGCGTGGAAAAGGGAGCGGAGTCTCGAGTCGCCTTCTTCCATCCGGAAATTACTGAGATAAAAATAGATGGCTTTTTATATCTATCTGTGTACTGTATATTATTTTTATTGAAGAAAATTTAAAAGTTGTTCTTTTTTTTTAGCACTGGCTGAGATGCCAAAAATAAACACAACAGCTCACTTTGTGGAAGCAAAACCAAACCACAAAGTTTTCCAACTCCTGCCAAACAATCACCCCCACCCCACCCCTCTTACTCTCCTCCCCACCTCTCCCCCACCAGAACTGTAAAAACTGCTGTCTGTCACTGTTCGCAGGGCTCTTACTCATTCAATGCAGCTTTTGGCCATTTCCAAGCTTCCAGCGCGAGTCAAGATTTGCAGTAAGCAAACACAAGGAAAGGAATTCCCCACACACTGTACACAAAGAGAGAGAGAGAGAGAGAGGACATGAAGTGGAGGGACTGCAAGTGAAGCCTATGTTGAAATGCCCCCCCCAGCAGTGTCATTTGTATCAGCTGTCAGTCTCTTGTCCCTAAGTCTGTTTGAATTCGGTTTGAATACCTTTGCCACTGCTCCAGGCTCGTCTGTCTGTCTGTCTGTGTGTGTGTGTGTGTATGTGTCTCATCGCCTCAGGGCTGATCTCATACCTACAGGTATGAAAGGGGGAGGGAACTGGCCTTGACGTCAGTCAGTCCCCACTGTTTGGCTTCAATCTTTAGTTGGTACTTGTCATGCACAGAAAATGTGTTGGGTTTTCTGTAGGTAGAGAGCTAGAGAGAAATTTATTTGCTCTCCTTTGCATGCACGCCTTTGAACCAATAACTTGGCTTTGTTGATCAAGGAGGTGGCTGGAATGCACACAACACACACAAAAAAAAGGGGACATCTCTGGGAGCAAGTCACTGGGAAGTCAAACATACCTATTCATGCATGTAGACAGTGAGAGAGAGAGCTGCAGACATTGAGTGAGCCAGAGAAACACAATCACACACATTGGATTAATCAGTGTTATGTAGTGTCTCCCAACCACCTCTTATCCTGAAGATAGCATTATTTTCCAGTGGACCAACAACTGTAAGAGGCATCACAGCCCCTTAAATCTCTCACCCTATCGATGCACACATACACACACTTCCCAGCAGGAGTCATGAAACAGTGATTAGGAGAGGCAAACAGTTTTTCTTACCCCTTCGCAAGGAGACTGCGCCCCGTGTCCTTGTGTCTCCACTTTGAAATCATGAGGTTGCGAAATTGGCTGCCACGTTTTGCCCACAAAACATATATACTGTGTGTATATATAAAGTTTATTCGCTTTATAGTATCCTGTGTAGAGCTTTATGATGTCAACTACATGATAAGGTGCTATATTATTATTATAAGGATTATTATCACTGCACTCTCACTCCATTCTCATAATTTCCCATTTGAGGTAAAGTAATTAATCACAGATCAGAAGTTAAAGTTGTGAATCTCACTGGCCTGAATGATCTGATACAGTTAGTTATTAGTTGATACATCAGGGAAGAACCAGGATTGCAGAGTTTTGACATTTACAGAACTACTGAGGAACATATTAGGCTAACCACACCTTTTCTGTAAATTAGAGGTGAATCTTTCTGCATAACAACAACAACAAATTACATTTATAGAGCGCCTTTCACGTCGGGAGGACGTCCCAAGGCGCTGCACAGGAGGCGTGTGACCCGAGCTGGGAGGGGAGTGTTTGGGAAGGGGTGAGACACGAAGGGGAGGTCGAAAAATTCGGGGTGGAACAAAAGGCACGGTCGAAAAGGAAAGTCTTCAAACCGGCCTTGAAAGAGGAAAGGGAAGAAACGAGACGGAGGGATTGGGGGATGGTATTCCATAGGGTGGGAGCGGAGAAACTGAAGGCCCGGCCTCCGATGGTGGGGCGGTTCGGGCGGGGGGCTTGGAGCAGGCCAAGTCCTGCTGAACGGAGGGTCCGGGTGGGCTTGAACAGAGGGTCTGGGTGGGGAAAGTAGATTGATTAAATAGGACGGGGCAAGGCCGTGTAAGCCTTGAAGGTGAGGACGAGGATCTTGAACTCGATCCTCTGGAGAATGGGGAGCCAATGGAGACGGGCGAGGGTGGGGGTTATATGGTCGCGGAGGCGGGTGCGGGATAATACACGGGCTGCAGAGTTTTGGATGACCTGCAGCCTGTGAATGGAGGAACTGGGGAGGCCGACGAGGAGAGAGTTTCCGTAGTCCAGCCTCGAGGTGATGTACGCGTGCACGAGTGTTTCGGCAGCGTGGGGGGTAAGATAGTTGCGGAGCCTGGCAATGTTGCGCAGGTGGAAATAAACGGTGCCGGTCAAGGCACGGATTTGGGAGAGGAAGGAGAGTTTTTGATCGAACATGATGCCAAGGTTCCTGATTGGCTTTGCGAGGTGGAGAGTGCAGCCTTTGATGTTGAGGCTGGCAGCGCCCGATAAGCATAGAACTCCTTTTCCCCCAAATTCCCAACACAAGCACACTTTTTGCATTCTTGATGGTTCTTCAAAAGATCACATAATAGATACACATCAAGAAAGCTTTTCGGCCCATTTCATCTCATTCTTCCAGACCCCTTCATTTTCTGTAACCCCTTCCAGGTGTTAACTAATTTTTGTTCAAAAAATACTTCAAGATTTCTGTCTTGAAATTGCCCTTCACAACCTTTAACATGTGACCTATTGTTCTGCCTTGGCCTGTCGGTTATTTGTAGGGCATTGCTATATACCCACCCCCACCACCCTCCGTGTCACCCCCACCCAACCCTCCGTGTCACCCACCCATCCTCCGTGTCACCCACCACATCACCTTCTGCACACCCCTCCCCCACCCTCACCCTCCGTGTCACCCACCATGATTTCTCTCTCTCTCTCTCTCTGTGTAGACCAGTCAGTCAGACAGCCTCGCGGATTGCTGCAGATGCGCCCAAACTTACTTCCCCTATCCCCATGCATGTTATCACCGTATTTGTTTTTTTGTGTTTAGTTCTATGAAATGCGAACTTACTTCCCCTATCCCTATGTTTCCCATAGGGCCCTGCATTTTCCAACCGCGATTTTACCAGCCACGGAGGTTTAGAGGAACGTATCCCCAGCGGTTGAGGAGGGATACCATACTGTAATAATAATAATTATCATCATTGTATTTGATATGGCGCCTTATATCTTCGAGACATTTCAAAGCACTTCACATAATATACTTTAAAGTGAATTGACTGTATATTTTGTGGGCAAAATTGGGCAGCCAATTGCGCACTGCAGTGTCCCACAAACAGTTGCTTGGAGTCAGAAAACCCATGAAGGTGAAGAGAATGGAGGGCCATAGGAGAGAGGATTGGGAGGTGCATGCAGAGTATAAACACAGTCTAGTTTGGCTGAATGACCGGTTTCTATGCTACAGTGTTGTGTGTAATTGTAATGGCAGCTGATGTCAGAGGTGAAGTCACAACTTCATCAGCAAAGTAGGTAACACACAGGCACTTGACAGTGATGTGAATTCATCACGTTAACAAACTGTTTCATTCCTCCTATAAATTAACTTGGCATGTTTTTGGACGACTCACTCATGTGGGATGTAAAATTCCACTTTCTTTTCGTGTGTTGCCAACAAAATTGTGACAGTTCTTTTCTTTCCCACATTGTATATCATCTATTCCCAAAGCATTCAAGTGACAAAACTGCCCGCCAATGACTGATAAATTGATGCATTCCCCCAACCTACGCAAAACATTGGCTTTTTAGGTTAGGATGCTGGTAGATAGCTGCTCATCTGAATATGAAAAAAAAGATGACTCCAGATCAGCATTGAGGATGCTGATCAGTGCTGCCCATTGGAGCGAATCATCAGATCAAAACCTTGGGGAAGTTTCCTTGCTCCACAAACCTAATAATAATTCATCCAAAAAGATATCTGTAAAGAAATTGGTCATTTCAATCCATGACTTTATGCAACACTGCTGTGCGCAATTGGCTGCCACGTTTCTCCCATAAATATACAGTCAATTCACTTTACAGTATATTCTGTGAAGCGCTTTGAGACTAGAAGAAGTCAAAAGTGCTATATCAAATGCAAGTATTATTATTAGTATTACTATAATCACTGATGGAAATCTACAACTGACGTAAGCTATGTCTCTCTTCAAACAACTTCTGCATCCAGCTGTTAAAACTGCATTAAAATACGGAACTCTATCACCAGGAAAGTAGAGGTTAAAGAAACATAGCTGTAATATAAAATACATTAAGAAATAATTATTTTATTGAAAATACCTTTCCATTATATTTCCCCTATGACCCTGATCTCACAAATATATGAAAGCGAGCAGCAGATCCAATAGGAAGTTCAGAGGAGTGTCTTTATGCAGAAGATAGTGACAATGTGGTACTCCTTGCCTGAAGCAGACAGGATCAATGCATTTAAAACGAAACTCAATGCATTGATGAGAGAGAAGAGATTGGGAGGACAGCAGAAGGCATGATCAAAGAGAAGGGTCTTGAGACTGGCCTTCAAGGAGGCAAGGGAGGAAATGAGGTGAAGGGACTGTGGGATGGAGTTCCAAAGTGTGTGGGAAGAAAGGCTAAAAGCCCATCCACTGATGGTAGGGCGGGTCAGGTGGGGGACATGGAGCAGACCAGAGCCCGCTGAACGGATGGGGTGGGCAGGGGGACAGCAGATAGGAGAGATAGGTGGGGGCAAATCCGTGATTGGCCTTGAAAGTGAGGCTGAGGATCTTGAATATCCAATTATAAATCTAACAAATACACCAATATACCTACAATTCACTTTACAGTATAATCTGTGAAGCACTTTGAGATGTCTAGAAGGAGTAAAAAGCATTATATCAAATGCAAGGATTATTAATGCAGTAAAAGCTCATTTATCCGGCACCTGACCGGTGCTGGTTAATTAAATATGCCGGATATTCAAGTGGCAAGTTGCCGAAAATCCTACACAAAAAATTAACTTATTTTAAAACATACCATATTAATAATAGACTAAATAATAACAGAATATTATATGGATACTTACCAATAAAGCATTCCAGCACACTCGGTAAAATGATCGGTAAAATGAAAAATTCTGGTGTTCATTGAGTGTAATAAGTGCATATGCGCACGCATTGCACACATGAGCAAAGTGAGCATACTCGCGAGTGTCCCAGATGGCTCTGGTATGAGATCTGTTGGCTGGAATGGTGAATTGTATTGGGAGGTATCGGTGGGGTTGAGCATTCCACTTGGTTGGGTGCTAGATAAACAAGCTTTTACTGTAATTCTAATTGCTAGCTTTCTGGTACAGTTGTGAGTAAATTTCCATAAGACCCAATACAGTTCAGTTCTGACCTACCTTTTAAGGTCAATTTTAATGTAGAAGCGAAGGGACAAGGACAAGAAGGCACAATAAAAATAACAACCCAATGATAACAAGTATTATTTTGTTTTCCCATTTGTCCACCACTGTCTTCTCTCCTGACACATATTTCACCCTTGTTTGGAGTGAAGGTTTACTGTGTGTGGTTTCCTGCTATTGAGGCGTAGAACACAAATATAAGGTCATAGCCTTGACAGAAAGTTGGACTTTGGAAGATTAATGTTTTGGGAGAGACTCCTCAGAACTGGATCAAGAGGTCTGGAAGAACACCAAGGAGGGCAAGTCTCACCAGCCCACAAAATCAAAGACTTCTGAAAGAGTTTGTTGAAAAAGCTTGAAAATGACTGTTAAAGGCAGTCAGGTATGCACCAATAAAAAAAAGGCATACAAGGATCATAGGCAGAATTTGCAGCATTTTATTGGCTGCATTCACTACTCATGGGGAACCTTCCTTTAAACTTGTGAAACAGGCTTCCGACTACAACATGTGCCGTCAATACACTTTACAATATTTTCTGTGCATGAGAAACAGATGTGTCCAATGTTGGGCTATTCCTGCAGGTGGGGAAAATTGGACAAACTGGCGAACATGAAGAGGGTGAGACAACATTTTTCTTTTTCAGTAGAGAGGAAGAATCAGTGAGAGCAGAAGCCTCGGAACTTATATAGATACAACAGCAACAACAAAATTACATTGGCATAGCGCCTTTCACATCAGGAGGACGTCCCAAGGTACTGGACTGTCAGTGTTTCAGACCCGAGCTGGGGTCGGTATCAGGGAGGGTGGAGGGAAGGGTGGGGTGACTGGTGGCACTGTCGAAGATGAGGGTCTTGAGGCGGGACTTGAAGAGGGAGAGGGCGAGGCAGAGGGATTACAGTATGGAATTCCAGAAGTTACCAACAAAAGCCTTCTCAGTCAGAGGAAGGAAATCTTTCATGAAGAAATTGGAGGCTGCTTCAGAAGCTCTGGTGTAAGAAGTAACCTATTGCCCTAAGAAAAGGGTTCTGGAGCTACCTGCCCTCCTTAATGAGGATATTCAAAATCGGGTTTTGAAGTGATAATTCCAATTTCCATTTACAAATATAGAAAGCAGTTTGATTTTCAAAAGAGCAGGGAACAAAGCCAACTGAGCAAATCAACATTAAATATACCCCAGTATGCTGTACTGTACACAGGTTATCCAATTGATTAATTTCAGTTCCGATCAAGGGTTATTTTTCAATAGAATAATAATAATCCTTGCATTTTATATAGCGCTTTCCACATCTTATCGACGTCCCAAAGCGCTTCACAGAATATACTGTAAAGTGAATTGACTGTATATATTTGTGGGCGAAATAGCTGATTTAACAAAAAGTTCAATCACTTTGTTTTACAATCGAAAATCCTTTCACTCTGTTACTTTATCTATAATTTAATTGTACAGTATAGTATTCTACTATAATAGTTCTTGTTGTCCTGTTCAAAATGTTCCTTTACTTGGGTACAAACATATTTTGCTACCTATGTCCAACTATTTATTCTGTAACGTAGTGTACCATGACGGACAACTTCTGGGGAACCGGCCAGGAACTTTTGAAACTGTACTAAGTTTTGTGTAGCTCTGGAGATGTGTGCAGGTATGGGGCAGGAGAATTGGATAAGCAGTGAAACTCAAGAGGGAAAGTAAATGTAGTTCTGCTTAATACTTTCTTGGTTTAATTAATGCTTAGCCTAAAACTGATTAGTTTTTTAATATAAATATTTTATTGATTTTGTTTATTGTTATTTTGAGTTCATACCTCCAGTTGATGTGAGTAGGGGGAAAAAAACTGCCTGGAAGATTATCATTGGAACCAGTCTGCAACCCGTTACAGTGATATTGTTTGTATTTAAAAGGAGCACTTTTCATTTAGATCTTTTCCGACCAACAGGTTCAGGGAAAGAAGCGTCTAACCCAGCTGATCCTAAACTGGTAGTAAAAGAGGCTACTGAAACATCATGAGGATTAATGTGGAAGGAATGCTGTACGTATTCGATATTCAATGGGAGGAATGCAAAATCGTACATTAAATCAGTTTTGCCAAGTTTAGGACTGAATAGCCCCACTCCATCTCACCCCACTTAACATTTAATGAACAGTTCAGTTCACCGGCTTTCAGAATCAAAATCACTACTGTATATTTTAATTAGAAATGATTCTTTGCGCCAACTGCTGAATCAGTTTCTTAAACTTTTGATTTTAATTTTATTTTAAAACCGTTTCTGATGAAGAAGCATAGTAAATCACAATGATCAAATCCAGTATGTGTGATGGCTCCATGTTTGCTTTGCACACCATAAACTGCCTTCTGATCAATTTGTGCTTTTCCAGCATTGGCACCACCATTATCTCAGTACACCTGTATAAGCAATAGACAGTGGAGACTGTCATCTTTGTGCAAGTACAAAGATGTACAAATAATGTATGTACAGCACACAAACACACTACTCAGCCCAGCCGTGCCAGTGTTTATACTTTACATAATAATAATCCTTGCATTTGATATAGCGCTTTTCACATCTTATCGACTTCTCAAAGCACTTCACAGAATACACTGTAAAGTGAATTGACTATATTTGTTGGCGAAACCCGGCAGCCAATTGCGCACAGCAGTGTCCCATAAACAGTTGTGGGTTAAAATGACCAATTTTTATTATTGTGGAGGATTTTTAGATGGATTATTATTAAGCGTGTGGAGTAAGGAAACTTTCCCAAGGTTTCGCCCTGATCTGCCTGGATTCGAACACACGTCTCACGCTTGTAAGGCTCTAACCACTGAGCTACAGGAGCTCTAATGCGGTCCCCTCCCCCATGTTTACCAATACGGCATAATTCAAAGCACAAGTGAAGGGAACACATGAGTTTGACTTGTGCCTAAAATTTCTAGTGAATCACATCCCTGGGTTCATCATTGTGTCACCAGCAAACTGGGCTGAGCAGCAGAATAATCCTAATACAGTACTGTATTATCACTTGTTTTTTTCTTCATAGGAAATCTCGTACCCTATTCTGCTCCACCACTCTCTTTGCCCTGCAGCTAGGCACTGCCTGAGTATCTTGGATTCAGTTACAATTGGTTGCATTTTCCTGAGTGTGTAGCCAATCAATGCTGGATGATTATCAAATAAATTCTAATTGGCATTGTAAGTACACAGGTGGTGGAGTTGTTTTTGATCTTAAACCAGAGGGAGAAGAAGAAAGTTAATATCCTTATTGGCATACTAAGTAACAGCCAGACACTTATTAACTTCCTCAGGGTATTATAAAAGCAAACTTTAAAATATGTGAGTCTGCAAAATGTGAAAACATTATGAAAATAAACCATCCTTGCCTTTCATATAGCTTCTATAAGATCAAAACACCTTAAAGTGTTTCACGGGTAATTTGCTGGAATGTGAGGTGACTATGTGTTTGAAAACAACGTCCCACAAAGAGCCATGCCATGAATTAACAAGTTTATTTAGAGGTTATTGTTGGCTAGGTAACCATGAGCAACATATAATGTTGTAAGGGAGGAAGCCAGGTGAAGGGATTGTGGGATGGAGTTTCAAAGCGTAGGGGGCAGAGAGGCTGAAAGCCCAGCCACCAATGGTAGGGCATGTTGGGCAGGAGATATGGAGCAAACCAGGACCTGCTGAATGGAGGAAGTGGGCAGGTTGATAGTCAGAGAGGTACAAGGGGCAAGAAAAGTGAGGACAAGGAGGATAAGGAAATTACATCCCCAATGGTCAGCAATATAAAATGTTTGCACATTTTGCAGACTCACATATTTTAAAGTTTCTTTCACTCTTCCCAGAAGTCTGAAACCCAAATCTTACTGCTACAATAAAGAATACAATGCAGAGCACTGTAAAACACCAAAGGCAGGTGCACTCAACACACTGGGTTCTAACTGCACATCTCTGATTGGACTTCCTCTTTACATGAAAGACGTTAGACAAGTGTAATTTTGTTGTTGGCACAAAGACGAGCCCAATGATATTTTATCATTCAAACAAAAGACGTAAAACCAAGTCTTGCTTATTATGTGAAGGCATTTCCCCTCCTGTTTCTAAGTGGAGAGGCTTTACAGAGGCTGCATTGATGTGGAAATTAGGCATTCTAAACTATAACATGAAATAGCATCCATGTGCCCCTCATGTCTATTTCGAGTCTGCTTCATTTACCCTGTCTGATCCACCCCCACCTTGGGCAGGCTTTCAACTAATCTCTGGAGGCATTCTCTGGAATTCCATCTTAAAGTCCCTGCTTCTTGCACCTCCCTCTATCCCTCCATTCAAAACTGCCCTGTGAGTGATCTCTATGACCATGCTTTCAACCACCTCCAAAGTTTGGTCTCCACAGAGTTTGTCAATGTATTACACTGAGAACTGAGGCAAGTGCACGAGTCCTCCCATCAGGATAGCGCAGCACATTGGCTCATTGACAGTAATAATATTAATAGCAATCCTATACCTTGCATTTGACACAGCGCCTTATCACGTCTTTAAGACTCCTGAATATACTGAAAAGTGAATTGACTGTATAATATGTGGGTGAAAAGTGGCAGCCAATTGCGCACAACAGTGTCCCACAAAGTTGTGGATTGAGTGACCAAATTATTATTTTGCTTTTTTAAGGGATTATTACCCCCAGATAAGTGGTTTGTTAATCTAGTTCCTACTTCCTGCTAGGTAAACCAAAGTGCATGAAATAAGGAAATTTTCCCAATGTTTTGCCTTGCTGGGAATCAAACCCAGGTCCTCTCGCTTACGAGGCAAGCACTCTAACCATTAAGTTACAGGACTCCACGGTACTTGCATCTGTGTAATAACTGAGTGGTGATAGATTGGTGAGCAGTTTGGGAAGGATTGGGGTTGTCAATCTGTGAGGGAGTGAAAAAGATGAGAGCAACATCCTCTCAAAATAAATGTAAATGTATCCAAATGTACTCCAACTTCCCACCTTCAAAAAAATTGCCTGTTAACATGATACGTTTTGCTACACTTTCATGCATCCTGTCATCAAAATGAGCTGGTAATAAATACATGGCCACACATTTTCAACTCTTATCTGTGTTATCCTCCGACCTGCGTCATTTGGAATAACTTGCGTCTTTCTCACAGCTGCTTGAACACAATCCAGTCACTGAAACCTGAACCACCTTGTTTCTGACAATCGTAAATGCTCAATAGAGTGAAACGTGGAACAAAAAGAATAATAGTGGGCAGATACACGGCAGTGACTGGGCTCTGGGATCTAGGACATAATCAGAGGCTCTTGATCCAGACACTGCATCATTTGCTGTGCTTTTCACTGCCAAATGTAGATACGTTACACCTCCTGTACTAACACTTTTAGTGACGCATGAATAAGTAGTAAGTACTTTGCAGAGCTTAAATCAAGAAGCTTTCTCTAGCAAACGATAAGGGATTCCCTCAACAATAGCCATCAATCATAGCACATAGCAAATTTATCTCTTGAGTCCTGTGTTTCCTTTGAAAAGTTTCAAACTTTACAGGGCATTCTGAGCACTCAGTGAGCAAACCCCACCACAGAGTTCTGGCCACAGATTGTCCTTAAAGTGTTAGGGTCATTATTAATAAGGTGACAGGGCTAATACTGTGCAGCAGATGTTGGTAGAGTTCTGATCACTAGGAATTCACATGGCTCCAGCTGGCACATAAACTGCCATAGCAATGGCTGTAAAACAAGCCGAAAAAAAACCATGGAAACAGAAAGCAAAATCCACATCCTGGAGGCAAGGAACAGGGAAAGCACGTCCTGTACACCGTCATGCATTGAAATGACCTCAAGACATTCCAGCAGTGACCGCCAGTGGTTTTTTACCTTTAACCAGGGGGTGATTTTAATATTTCACAGAAGCACATGTTGTAATTTAACATGGATCTACACTTTTTTAAAAAAAGGTACTTGCAAAACCTTCTTTTATTTGTGGTGTGAGAGTGGTCAGGGGAGTTGTTACTGCTCTTGCCTTTATGATGCCAAAGGTGTATTGCAAGGCATTTTAATGTGATTTGTGTTTTTTATATGAAGCCATATTAAATCTGAGTTTTATTCGTCTTATCATAATTTACCTTGGTTTGTGTTTGTAAAGAAATTTGCCAGTCTGCTTTTCAGGAAAAGGGTGCCCTGCCTTAATAACATAATAATACTGACATCTCATAAGCACCCTTCATGATAGGAAGACTCAAAGCGCTTCACAACATAATAATAATCCTTGCAATTGATATAGCGATTTCTAGACGTCTCAAAGCGCTTCACAGAATATACTGTAAAGTGAATTGACTATATTTGTGGGCGAAACATGGCAGCCAATTGCACACAGTGTTCCACAAACAGTCGTGGATTGAAATTACCAATTATTATTGATTTTTTAAGGAATTATTATTAGGCGTGTGCAGTAAGGAAAGTTGCCCGAGGTTTCACCCTGCCAGGAATTGAACCAGGTCTCTCAATTGTAAGGTGAGTGCTCTAACCTCTGAGTTACATGGCTCCAAAGAAGTATGCTGAGTATGTATAATGAAGATGAACCAATGCAAATGCCATCCTCGTTGGTCTCCCCCCCACCACAATGCATAAAATCCAGCTAATTCAAAACTCTGCCACCCGCATTCTCACCCGCACCAAACTTTGCTCCCCGATTGTCCCAGTCCTTGCCAGATTTCATTGGCTCCCTGTCCCAGAGAGGATTGATTTCAAGATCCTCACTCTTGTTTTGAAATCCCTCCACTCCTCTGCACCCACCTACCTCTCTCCCCAATAACTCATTGCCTTCGCTCCTTCGAATCTGGTCTCCTCCTTGTCCCCCAAATCCTCTGCTCTACCATTGGTGGCCGTGCCTTCAACCACTACGCCCCGAAGCACTGGAACTCCCTTCCTCAATCCCTTCACCTCACCTCCTCTCTTCCTAGTTTCAGGTCTCAGCTGTTGACCTTTCTTTTCGACCACGCTTTTGGTCACCTTTTTCCCCCTTCTCCTGGCTCGGGCCCGGGATCTGTTATTGTGAAGCACTCTGAGATGCCACCTGGCATAGAGGGTGCTATATAAATCATAGTTGTTGATGAACATAGCAACCAATTAGCACAGAGTAATGTCCCACAAACAGACATGAAATTTAATTTTTTTTAAAAGGTAGAGATTTTATTGATGAGCTTTGAACTGTATATGCAAATTGGTTGGCCCTACCAATACATCATGAAGATTGGCATATAATGAGAAAAGCAGGTTTTATTCTCAACTCATTTGAGGCTTTACGAAGTCAAGGAACACAAGATTCAAAACATGACAATTGGGTTGGTGCCTGACTTGACAAACCTTTTTTGATGAGGTCTCGATTCTAGTTGCAAGATTTACAAGTTAAATATCTGTCTGATTTCAACATCAACAACTTGATTTATATAACGCCCTCCACGCCAGACAGCGTCTCAGAGCACTTCACAATAGCGGATCCCGGGACCGAGCCAGGGGCAGGGAAAGAAAGATGACCGATTTCCATTTATTCTTTCATATATACCATGTTACAATTATAATTCTGACATTTATGCAGTGCTTTTCATGTTTGGAGGGCTTCTATGTCAGAACACAGGTGACTTTATACTGAATAGCTAACTGGGAGCCGGAGTTTGGACTGTGGCATTTTGCTTCACTTCTGAAGGGCATCCCAACATGCTGAAATTTAAAGCACAACATCCAGTGCTTAATTGCTAATACTTTCAATTAACCCATTTAATGGGATAAGAGGCAAATTGTTTCATCTACAATAGCTTCTTTGCCACACTGGGTTTACATCAATGTTGATATCAGGCTACATCTCCCTTGTCTTATTGATGAACCTATTTAGTTCAAATAGGAACAAACACATCCGAAACCTTGGCCCACTTTCCTTTTATCTGCAGATTGCCTGGCCAGGAAAATCAGGAGAAACTCCCTTTTGCAATGGAATCTCTAATGACCACTAAAACAATGAAACAAGACCCTGGTTTAGAATTCCATCCAAAGGACGTCACCTCTGAAAATACAGTGTTCTGAATTGGAGGGTCATGTCAGGCCAGACTATTAGCTCACGGTTGCAATATGGGGCTTGGACTGACAACCTCTGGTTTAGAGACAAGACTGCTTCTGACTGAGCCAGGCTGGCACTACAGAATACTGTGTATAAACCTTTTCCATACAGCTTTACTCTATACAATTCAGTTAAATGCATATCCTGTAAAGTGAAATCTGAAAATATATTTCTGCTTCTAAAACCCTCACGCATGCCCTCAATCTGAAACCCTCAAGTATGTATTCATAACATCCAGGCTTGAGAATGCAAACTCCCTGCTTGTTGTTCTCCCCAACTCCTCCTTTCATGGGTTGCAGATCATCCAGAACTCTGCAGGCTATGTCCTCCCCACACCTGGCTCTGTCACCCTATCGGCCCCATCCTTGCCCAACCCACTAGCTTCCCATCACACAATAGATACAGTTCAAGATTCTGATCATCACGTCAAAGCTCTCCATGGCCTTGCTCTCCCTTATCTCTGCAACCTGCAAACCCACTACCAACCTTCCCACTTCCTCCATTCAACAGGCTAAGGCTGCTTCATTTCCCCTACCTCGCTCGCCCCACCATTGGTGTGTGAGCCTCCAGACACTCTGCCCCCACCCTTTGGAATTCCGTTCCATGATTCCTCTGCCTCGCCCCATCTCTTGCCTCCTTCAAGACCTATCCCAAGACTCTCCTCTTTGACCGTGCCCTCAAACACCCTTTTTCCACCCCTGCCCTCCACCCTCCTGATTCCAACCCACCAGCTGGGTCCAAAAAAACTATTGTCCAGCACTTTGGGACATCCTCCTGACATGAAAGGCGCTATAAAAATATAGGTTTGTTGGTCAGCAAATGTAAGGTCAGGAATTTTGACCCTCTTTCAAAATATTTTCTTCCTTTTCTTAAGAAAAATCCAAAACAAATGAACAACTCAAAGTTACCATTTATCTGTGTCATAACAGCAGCAAGTCACATTTATATAGTGCCTTTCACATCAAAAGAATATGGGTCAAGCAGGAGGACCTCTGTCTTGTCGATGTTCAGTTGGAGGAAGTTGAAATTCTCACAAGACAGAACAAATGTGAATAGACTATATTTGGAAGCATAAAATCCATTTCATTCACTCTGAAGGAGCGAATAAGCCTGTCTGAAAATGATGTGAAAAGGAACGTGTCTTTTGGAAAGTCAAATCTGTCTATTTGGAGCATGAAAACGGCAAATGGTGGAGATGTTAAATCTTGTAGTAACAAAATATAGGTCTTCTTGGAAACAAATTGATGTTAGCAAGTACAGTAATAGGGTTGTTTTAGTATAATGGACAAAAGTCAGAAACCATGGTGTTGTACAGAATGTCTGATAATCTCTGCCTATACTTACTCCCAAATCCCTTCAATCCTTTTTCTAAACAGATCATTAAGAAGCTATTCAGTGAAGAAGTTAATTGGCAGATTAAATATCTTTGCTGGGGTGTGGGGGGGCATTCACAAACTAACTTTGCTGGTTATCTGCATGGCAATTATTCATATGCCTGCTTATCCCAATTAGGTGTAAATAGATGCAGATCATAGAATAACAGCTAAACAAAATCCAATTATGTACCAGGTTACCAGGGACATGATTTTCAAGTAAATCAAGGGTTTAGTAACCTCACAAACACATGCAGGACTAAGTTTCTACCTGCAATGAAAGATAGGTATTTTGTGGTTGACACAGACATACAAGAATAGAGCATCAAAAGTGAGAGTCTCCGAGAAAGAGAAAAAAGAGAAAATCAAAGTGAGAAAGGCAGAGGGCGAGAAGGGCTGACAGACAGTGATATAGTAACAGCATAACCTCTGATAGAATCTTTTTTCGTCAGCACACTAATCAATTTGTATTTTGTATGATGACCAGCAATACACATTGTTTGCATATCCACATTGTCACTGGTCCCAATTAGTGCATATTTGTCCCTTTATGTCCTGCAAATGAGGAGTCAGTAGTTCCCAATCTCTACTCTCTCTTGAAGTTTGTAAATGTTCTTTTACCAATCTATTTTTGTAGCCTCTAACCTTCACTATTCTCACCCTGTCAATCCCTCACAAAAAAATATTTAGTCACTCAATCCATGACTGTTTGTGGGATGCGGCTGTTCACAATTCGCTGCCCTGTTTTGCCCACAAAACACAGTCAATCCACTTTACAATATATTCTGCAAAGTGCTTTGACACAACGTGATAAGGCGCAATATATCAAATGCCAGAATTCTTATCATTATCACATTAATTCCTTGCAGATTCTTTTTTCTATATATACACTTGCTTACATTTATCTACATTAAAATTCTGTTTACACTTGTTCATATTTAATTACATTAAAATCCATCTGTCATTCCTCAGTCTACATAAATGCTATCAATCGAACCGTATTCTTCCAACCCTAGTGAGATGAAACCCAGTGTAACAGACTGGGCATGTCTATAAATACAAGATGACATACTTCATTTACAAAAAAGAAATACACACATTCATTTGATCTATAAAATATATAATCTAGCATAACAAGGATATTATAGTCCCATGACACTAGTTCAACAAGAACAACTTGCATTTGTATTTACATAGTGCCCTTCACATGAGCAGCATCTCAGAGTGCTTAAAGTATTTCACACATGGCCCACATTTCCCTCATTCACATTCAGCCAAAAAAAGTTTTAATGATTTGTTCCTCTCATGTTGCTGTTTGTGGCATGTTGCTGTTGCTGAGTGACTTCCATTATTTCTATATAAAAATAGTAACTCATCTGAAATATGTGAGACATTTTGAGGTCAGATATCAAATGCAACTATTTATTCATTTATTTATTTCATAATCCACAATTTCCTGAAGTACAACTTTCTACAGCGCGGTTCCCAGTGAGACACCTCTACACGTACAATGATTATAATCATTTCTACAATGAAGTGTTTTGCTTGCAGCAGGATTTGAATCCAACCCAAATTAACAGGTTGAAAATCTTCTCTATCTGTTAGTTCTACTGGTGGGCCTGGTCCAAATCATTTCAGCAATCTCATCGCAGCTCCCCGTGGACACTAAGATACAACAACAACAAATTGCACTTATAGAGCACCTATAGGGCGGGGGGCTTGGAGCAGGCCAAGTCCTGCTGAACGGAGGGTCCGGGTGGGCTTATAGGGGGGAGAGTAGGTCGGAAAGATAGGGCGGGGCAAGGCCGTGTAAGGCCTTGAAGGTGAGAATGAGGATCTTGAACTCGATCCTTTGGGGGATGGGGAGCCAATGGAGACGGGCGAGGGTGGGGGTTATGTAGTCGCGGAGGCGGGTGCAGGATTGTACACGGGCTGCAGAGTTTTGGATGATCTGCACCCTGTGAATGGAGGAGCTGGGGAGGCCGACAAGGAGAGAGTTCCCATAGTCCAGCCGTGAGGTGATGTACGAGTGCACGAGTGTTTCGGCAGCGTGGGGAGAGAGATAGTTGCGGAGCCTGGCAATGTTGCACAGGTGGAAATAGGCGGTGCCAGTCAAGGCGCGGATGTGGGGGAGGAAGGTGAGTTTGGGGTCGAACGTGATGCTGCACGTGATACTGCACAAAACAGTCCATGATTCACCCAATCAGTCATTGAATTGAAATATTCTGCATTGTAGAACGGATTGTCTAGGCAATGGAAAAATTTGCATTGGTTCCATCACGTTGCTTTTCTAATTTAAGGTTAAGGCTCATAGCTGAGAGTAAAAAATAGTGGGAGCTTTCTCTGCATTTTCCCAGTTTCAAGCCTGATGTGGGAGGCATACTAGGACTCCGTAAACAAAACATAATAAATTATTTCATCTTGATAAGCACAAAAAATCTTCAATCTGAAAGTTAAATTACCCATGGTTACCAAATAAAGAATAATGATCTTTACGTATGATCTGAAATTACATCTGAAATTCAATTAACATGATTCATTGTTTGTCAGCAGGAGGATAGTTATTGAAAGCCTCTGATGTCACATTGTATTTATGGAGTCCTGTAATAATAATAATCCTTGCATTTGATGTTGCGCTTTTCATGTCTTCTAGATGTCTCAAAGCGCTTCACAGAATATACCGTAAAGTGAATTGTCTGTGTATTTGTGGGCGAAACTCAGCAGCCAATTGCGCACAGCAGTGACCCACAAACAGTCGTGGATTGAAATGACCAATTTATTATAGGTTTTTTTGGGATGGATTATTATTAGGCATGTTGAGTGAGGAAACTTGCCCCAGGTTTCACCCTGCTTGGATTCGAAACACAGGTCTCACGCTTGTAAGGCGAGTGCTCTAACCACTAAGCTATAGAACTCCACTATAGAGCATTTCTTAGAGCACTTGCTTCACAGACGAGAGGACCCAGGTGCAATTGGCAATAGGCCAAAACCCTAGGACACACACCTTTGTTCACTTAACAGTAAATAAGAACTCGATTTTTGGTCGATTGGCGGATCCCTTTCTGGGAGTAATTCTGCAAACAAAAATCATTTGATCCATGATTGTTTGTGGAGCATTTGTGTGCAATTGGCTGCCACCCTTTGCCCACAAATACACAATCAATCCACTTTATAGTAGTGTACAGTCTGTGAATCGCTTTGGAATGACAACCATACAGATAAAGCAGCATCAGTCTAGAAACAAGGGGAGAAAGGGGCATCGGTACGCTTTGAGATGTCTCAACGACTTAATAACGCCATCCATATCAAATGCAAGGATTATTATTATTGTTCTGAAAAATTTGTGTTAAAACTCTGACTATACAGTCCAAGAGTTATCCAGCAACATTAGCATCTCTTCAGAAAGTATTATGATAAGTCACAATATTTGAGACTGAAAGTACTTGTAAAGTAGGATGTTTACTTTAGAAACAAACTATTTGTGATGTAAACGCTATGTCCTATGTTCAGAAGATCAAAGGGCTGGGGGTGTTTTACTAATACACACTGCACAGAACTCAACTTTTCAGCGACCTTGTGTTTTGAGAGTGTTGACTGAAAGGTCATGATATAGCTTCACAAGCTTGTTGACATCTTGAATGGCTTTCAGGTTATGGATGGAATGACACCCAAACAGATGAAGCAACGTCAGTCTAGAAACAAGGGGAGAAAAGGACATATGTACAATTTACTGATAAATATTGTATACAGATTATGAAGCTTACAGTGAAGAATAGGAAAAACATAGACTACACTACAGTCTATGGGTCATCAAGAAGTGACTCTGTGAACATTCACTTTAGTCTAGTCCATGTTCAAGTCTGTTTGAGGTTTTTCTTGTTTGAGTATTTCTTGATTTATGGCCCAACCTAAAAAAATTATTCAATCAAGAAAATTGACTTTATTGGTCAACCGAAAAGATTGGCTACCACTGGGCTAGATAATAAGAACATAAGAGTAGGTGCAGGAGGAGGCCATTCGGCCCCTCAAGCCTGCCCTGCCATTTATTAGGATCATGGTTGATCTTCTATCCTAATTCCATTCACCCACCCTATCACCATATCCCTTAATCCCTTTAGCTTTTAAAAAAAACTGTTGATCTCAATCTTGAATATGTTCAATGATTGAGCATTCACAGCTTCTGGGGTAGAGAATTCCATAAATTCACTACTCTCTGAGTGAAGAAATGTTTTCTGAACTCAGATCTAAAAGGCTGACCTTTAATCCTGAGACTATGATCCCTAGTTTTAGATTATGCAACAGGGGAAACACTCTCAAAACATCTACTCTGTCAAGTCCCTTAAGAATCTTACAGATTTCTACAAGATCACCTTTAATTCTTTCATATTCCAGAGAATATAGGCCTAGTTTACTCAAACTCCCCTTGTAGGTCAACCGCCTCATCTCAGGAACCAACTTAGTGAATCTACGCTGCACCTCCTCCAAGGCGAGTATATTCTTTCTTAGATAAGGAGACCAAAACTGCACACAATATTCTAGGTGCAGTCTCACCCAGGTCCTAGACAGTCCAGGCAAGACTTCTCGTACTCTAACCCCTTTGCAATGAGCCTTTCTGATTAATTGCTGTACTTGCATACCAACTTTCTGTGATTGGTGCACAAAAGACACCTAAATCCCCCTGAATACTAACACTACCTAGTCTTTCCCCCTCTAGAAAATAATCTGCTTTTCTATTTTTTCTACCTTGGTGACTAGCTTCATACTTCCCCACATTATACTCCACCTACCACCTTCTTGCCCACTCACTTCACCTGTCTATATTCCTTTGCGTTCTCCTTGTGTCATCCTCACAACCTACTTTCACATCTAGCTTTGTATCATCTGCTAATTTAGATATGTTAAGATCTATTTCCTCCTCTGAGTCTATTTGTTTTCTTGTGTAAGTCATTGATAATTTAATGACTTCTGTATTTGCCTACAAAAACAATCATTAGGCGTGATGGTCATTACTGGTGAAACACATTGAAACACGTCAGATCATTGTGGCAGAAGAATCGCAAAGATCGTGGGGAAAGCGGAGTGAAGGGGGAGAATCAGAAATCACACCCATCACACCAATGATCGTATTAATACATTACATTAGGGTGCATTTTTTAGCCATGAATACATCTCAAGTTCCCAACTTCTGTACACAGTTTAAAAATAACCCCAACTCAATGAGAAACCCCAAACTTACTGTTTGCAGCTTTTACACAGCTTTTTGATGACGTCTTCGGTCAGATATTTGCAGAAACTGAGTTTCACGCATGTGAGGTGCTTGTTGCAGTAGGTGGAGAGCAAACTAATCCTAATTTGGGGGAAATGATAACACTGTGTTAATACCAAATAGTCTTTCACTTTGCATTTATTCTCTAAAAGTCTCCAAATACGTACATGGAATACAGGGAATTCGCAATGAGATACAAGACAATAACTGACCAGATGTTCTACACACATGAAAAACCACAAGAGCAAAACTGAGCAGAGTTCGGGTTTCAATTTTTTTTTATGGGTTACAATATCATAGTTATAGCTAGGTTAGAGCTTCAGAGAGCCATGAAAGTCAGTTCAAAAGTCTTTATTAAGTACATATTTTAACAATATACTGTATTTCCAATCTAAAACTGTAAATATTATATTGTGATGTTGAAATATAATATTGTGGTATAGTTGGTTGCATTTTCATCTCTGAGTTAGAAGGTTGTGTTTCAAGCCCCACATTAGGACTTTGAACTCTCATAGCTTACTGAGACACTGGAGGTGTGTTGTATTGTTAGAGGTGTCGTCCTTCAAATGACATGTCTGCCTAATTAGATGGAAGTTAATGATCCTATAGCAATACTCCAAAAGAGATGGGTGTTCTGGCAAATAATTTCCCAAATTGGACCAAAATTGTTCATTCACTTCATGGCTGTTTGTGGGATTTTGCTATGCAGAAACTGTCTGCAGCATTTGCCTATAAGATACAGTCACGATCCATTACATAAAATCTTATAGTGTACTGTAATTTGAAATGTTTCTAATATGAAAGGCACTATATCAAATGCAAAGATTATTATTAATTTTATTAATTTTTGCAGCACTTCCTGATACACCTTCACCCATATCACTCCAACTTTACACACACAGTCTGAACCATTCGTTTCCTGGCCTGTATTGAGCTTGTGGATCCCAAGCATATTACTGTGTTCAGTTAATGGAGACATATAGAGATATGTTTCCTTCAACTGCAAAAATCAGGCTTTCATTCTCGAGACAGAAAATAAATGTGTTTAATTGAAATGTAGCCCCACTAAGTGACAACCAATGAATAGAATAGAATAGAACCCTGTACTTCCTGGTCTCGTGATATGCCATAGAATCATGCTAGGGGACAGATTCCATCTTACACAAATAGGTTCTGATTAAATAATTTAATTGAAACCATAACAAACTGCACAAAGTGCTTCAGGCTACATCAGGGATTTAAACTCAGCATGGATATGGAAATCAGCCACTTGTATGGAATTAGCTGTAACTGTGTGATATAAATCATTCGTTTTACTATTTTCTATATACTGTGGATCAACATATATCACTTTTCTAAATGCTGTATATGTGAAGCAATATCTTTAATTCATAGAATCATAGAATCTTACAGCACAAAAGGAAGCCATTAGGCCCATCGAGTCTATGCCGGCTCTTTAAAAAGAGCAATTTAATCCCATTCCCCAGCTCTATCCCCATAACCTTGCAAACCCATCCTTCCCAAATAAATGTTTACCTCTCTTTTAAAAGTTGTTATTGAATCGGCCTCCACCAGGCAATGCATTCCAGATTCGAACAACTCACTGGATGAAAAAAATTCTCCTCATCTTCCTTCTGCTTCTTTTTGAAACTATTTTAAATCTGTGACCACGAGTCACTGATACACCCACCAGTGGAAACAGTTTTTCTCTATCTACTCTGTCGAATCCCCTCATGATCTTAAGAACCTCTATTAGATCTCCTCGCAATCTTCTTTGTTCCAATGAGAATAAATCTAGCCTCTCTAGCCTTTCCTCATAGCTGAAGTCCCTCATTCCTGGTACCATCCTAGTAAATCTCCTCTGCACCCTTTCCAATTCCTTAACATCCTTCCTAAAGTGTGGTGACCAGAATTGTACACAGTACTCTAGCTGAGGCCTAACCAAAGTTTTGTAGAGTTTAGTCAGAACTTCCTGACTTTTGTACTCTATGCCCCTATTGAAGCAATTCCTTGAAAAGATTGTAGTTTTCTTTAAAAATACATATGGGATGCATCAAATACTGCATGGTGGACACATAACCCATTTATTGCCATTAGAATCATAAAAGTTTAAAGTGTGGAAGGAGGCCATCTCAGCCCATCGAATCTGCACTGGCTCTCAGACCAAGCTGCACTTTCAATCCCACTGCCTTGCACCAGCTTCATTCCCCATCCCAATAGCCCTCCAAGCCTCTAAATTCCATACAGTCTTCTGCTTCCCTCCTGGTACCCACAATAGACTCTGCCTCTATCATCTTACATGGCAGAGCATTCCCCGTCAGAACAACTCTCTATGTGGAAAAAATTCTCCTAACGTCTCATTTCACCCTTCTTGTAGCTATCTTACATCTATATTCCCAAATGGGTTATAAATCCCCTTACTTGGTTGTAAGGTCTAAGCCAAGGAAGGCATTCATTAAATATCCGAACTACATAACTGTGGTATAAGAGCAAGAACAGGATCAGTCTGATAATCTCAATAAACCTGGAATTTCAACAAATATACATATCATTCAAGATGTTCTGAACAGAACTCCAATGCGCACGTTATGCAATCACTCTTGTTGTATTGAAGTGCTGCTCCGAGCATCAATAATTCTTGAAGTATTCTGCCTTTCAAACAGGATTCATTAGGACTCCAGTGCTCTATTTACTGATTAGATATTGATACTCCATCAAGATTTCGGTGCACTGGTGCCAAAGTACAATACAAAGCAAGAACACCAAGAGTGAGTGGGGAATGAATGGATCGATGTTTGGAGACAAAAACACCCAGAGCGAGCGTGACTCAACAACGGTTTCTCTTGCCCAGCTTTTTTTGTGCTTTTGCAATGTATTTTTATCAGTTCTCAACCAGATTGCAAGTGGTAAACTGGAGATAAAAGTATGAATCTGGCTCAACTATATTCATATTCAGGGAAATGCACAGCTCTCACTGGCTCAATCCGCACATCTCATGGCTTGAGGGCATTTCACCACATGGATTACAGCAATGTTGATGTGAGCCAAACAGGATAATAATACAATAATCCTTGCATTTTGATATAGTGCTTTTCACATCTTCTAGATATCTCAAAGCACTTCATAGAATATACTCTAAAGTGAATTGACTGTATATTTGTAGGCGAAATGCAGCAGCCAATTGCACATAGCAGTGTCCCACAAACAGTCGTGGATTGAAATGACCAATTTTTATTATAGATTATTTTTGGATGGATTATTATTAGGCATGTGGAGTAAAGAAACTTGCCCAAGGTTTTACCATGAAGTGCCCGGATTCAAAACACAGGTCTCATGTTTGTAAGGCGAGTGCTCTAACCACTGAGCTACAGGATTCCACAAACTAAAGTATTCAAAGAAAGGAGCAAAATGGGAAAAAAAACAATGCAACAACTGTCCATCTGGAATTATATGAAACTCACTCGACAGCCTGAATACATGTTCTCTACTCACCCTGAGGATTCAGTTTATAATAAAAGTAACCCTTGTATTTGATAAAGCACCTTTCATTTCCTTTGGTAATAAATCCACCCAAATAATTTTTTTAAATAATGTGGTCAATCAATGCACGTTTGTTTGTGAAACATAGCTGTGTGCAATTGGCTGCCGCGTTTCACCCACATAATATATAGTGAATTCACTTACAGTATATTCTGTAAAGTGTTTTGAGGCATCTCAAAGATGTGATAAAATGCTATATCAAATGCAAGGATTATTATTATGTCAGGAGGGCATCTCAATGAGCTTCACATGATATTCTGTAAAGTGTAGTTAGTGATTGTGCAGTGATTGCAGCAGCCTATTTTGGCACAGCAATGTTCCATAAACAACCATGAAGTGAATGAAACAAATTTTATCTGGGAGACAATTGGCCAGGAACCAGGAATAAGTCCCTTCTTCATTTGAAAAGTGGCAAGGAATCTTTAACCAGGTAGACAAGATCTCTGTTTAATGGGAGGTGAGGAGAATTTTTTTCACACAGCAAGTAGTTCGATTCTGGAATACATTGCCTGAAAGGGTGGTGGAGGTCGATTCGATAACAACTTTTAAAAGGAAGGTGGATGGTTATTTAGAGAGGATGGGTTTGCAGGGTTGTGGGGAGAGAGCTAGGAAGTGGGATTGAGCACAGATTTAATGGGCCGAATGGCCTCCCTTTGTGCTATAAAATTCTATGATTCTATAAATGTCTCATTGGAAGAATGGCCAACAATACAGCACTCCCCGTAATGAATTGTAGTTTCAGCCAAGACTGTATGAGTTTAAAGTCCTGACATGGAGCATTCTCAATGTTATTTTTCCTGTTCTATTCAACTCTAGCTCCAGACAATGCAACCTTTGACCAAGTCAACTACCTACTGACTAAAAACACATCAAAACCAGCAGTGAAGCTTCAAGTGCCACTGCACCCTACACTGCACAGCACCTAGAGGGTTAAGTTGTATTTTTAGAGGTTAAAGCAGATAATGGTAATACAGTAATGAAGCTGAAGTCGTGTGTTTTCACGAGATCAGTGATTGCTGTAGCACTCAAATTAGCAGCAAAATAATCAGGTGAAGCTAGTTCCCTCCCTCATAAATATAATCCCTTTAAATTCATCATTGCTAGAAGCTACCGAGTGGACTGCTGTGCCAGCTCTTTGATAGATTTAATATTTGCCTCTTTATTTGTGCTTCTCTTAAGAGTTTTGTTGTTGGTAGCACCTTTGCTGCTTTGATAATACATAAAAAGCAGTAAACCATGAGTTCCACATTGCTTGTGGAGTCCTGTAGCTCAGTGGGTAGAGCGCTCGCTCACAAGCGAGAGACCCGTTTTTGATTCCTGGCATATCGAAATCTTAGACAAGTTTCTTTACACGCCTGAAAATAATGGAGATTCAAAGGAAGACTTGTGTGCTCATCACAAAATTAAATATTGGGTGGAGATAAAGAAAAACATTTACTGAGAGATCCTGATCCAATGATTTTTTCATGATTGTAAAAGTATCACAGGAACAAGAAGGAACAAAAGAAAGGAGCCATTACCATGACAACCCTGAAATTCAAGTATGGAATTCTAATGCTCTTCTATTGAGAAATGGAAATTGAAAATGGACTGAAAGAGCGCTCAGCTTCTTGAGTTATTTACATCTGCGTATTTTAATTTACTACCATTTCAGAGACTGCATAGAGCTAACTGAATAGATGCAACCATGATGAAGAGGGTGCTTGCTTCTTACACCTGGTATTGATTCTGTCAACAGAGTGCTGTGAGCAAACTGACGCAAGTCCACTTGTCAAAAGATGCTTTCTTCCATCAAAACGTAATCTACTGATTAACCGTTTTCTCCTACTCATTAGCACAGGTGAGAAACAGATGACAACAACTAACGGATGCATACAATGAACCATCAGATATTGATTGAAAACTGGGCTTTGCAAACTTGTCAGTATCTATTTTAAACTTCTAACGCCATGTCTGAAATGTCCACTGTAGTCACATGTTAGCACAGCTTCATCCTACCGCTAAATAACATTAGCTGGAGATTGTAAAAGGTAAATGTTTTAGTGAACTTGGCCCCACCTCCTAAAAGAACATGTGATTTGTTTAACAAAGAAATTACTACAAAAGAGACAATTTAGCTCATCGAGCCTCTAATGGTGAAAAGCACGAAACAGTGTAATTTTGTTGTGGTAGTAGGTCGTGCTAATTTGTACATTATTGCTAAATACTTTACTCGCAATACACAGCTAAATGAACCTTGACCTTCAGATTAAACTACAGCTGGCCATTTTGGAGCTCCACACCTTCACTGACATAAGAAACCATTTTTGTAGAATTTTGCAACACACAAACCAATATCGTTTGCGGGAGAAAAAAAATAGTTGGTGATCTTGATTAGAAGCAAATTAAATGCAATTAAAGGGATACAGCTGGAGCCTGGTATTGGATCAAAATACTGGTACAGCATTCGAAAACTGGAAATAACTATTCTGAAAGCAAATTTCATTTTATACCTGAAATTGTGACATCTGTTAAACATAACTACAGTCCTGAACGATAGTAAATGAAATTTTGCAACCAGGATTTTGCCTTTGGACTTTTGGGGCTTTTCTTCGTCAAGAAACAGCCCAATACGAAAACATTGGCTGTGACCTCCAATTCACAAGGAACTCGAAATAAAGAATATTAACAATAATCCTTGTATTTGACACAGAAAATTCCATGTCAGGAAAGCATGTAGTGTCCCTCAGCTGTCTAGGATCCTGAATGGGTGGGGGGGTAGGCAGCGAAGCAGGAAACTGGGTGGGGGAAATTGTGGTTGAAAGTGTAATGCTATTTAATCCACAAAACACAGTGTAGATTCACTCAGTCCCTAATGTAAACTTTACAAGTCAATCTCTATCAAATCAAGCTCTCTCTCAAATCTGTCTCTCAAATCTGTAAGTCACTCTGCCCGGAATACTTTTAGACTTGCACCATCCATAATCAATTGCCACCTTACATCGTTAAAGCAGTATGCAACATAAAATAGGGGTGGAAAAAAAGGCCATAAAAATGATGGTAATTTAATTCTAAACAATCTGGAATGAACAAACATTCTCCACAAACTAGGAATGTCAGTGCCAGGACAATCGCTAGACCAGGACACATTTTATATCTGTGTGATATCATAGCATATTAATTCCCACCCACCCCCACACTCCCCCTCCTCCCCCACATGCTAAATGCACACACACACTTTCTAAATATTAACCTTCAAAACGACTACAAGTTTTAATTGACTAAATCTCAATGAGAGTCCTCATACGATCAGACACTTTGAATACTAGAGATATAATGAAAGAGTCCATTGTCATGAATAGAAAGGACACATAATGATTAAAGCCTCAATAAAAACAAGCTGAATTATACACAAAAAGTCCTGAGATGAAAGCTGTTAAAAAGTAAAATGCTAATTAGGGGGTAATTAATCCTATTTGTGATCTGAGGCACAGGGTATGGTTATCAGACGGCATTATATTATTATGTTGCTTTATTACAGTATATCTATCAAAGGGGCTAATGACACTGGGATATTGATTTGTTTTATAACTTGTTTTTGGATTGTGTGTTGCCTTCTGCTGGACTGGGAGAAACATGTGAAATTCATCCTTAAACATTGTTTCTATAGAGTAGTCTGAAGTGTTACGGACATCATTTCTGTTGTCGTATTTCCTTCTCATATTTGGTACGATTGTGATCACTTACCCCCTTTTGCTAGCTGCAGTGGAACTGAGGTCTAGGTATTGCAGTTGTTGGCAGCCCATGGCTATGGCCTGAACTCCTGTGTCTGTTATTTTCTTACAGCCACTGACATCAAGGTGTCTGTTAGTAGGGAAATAAAGAAGACCTCAGTGACATGAAACACACAGCATAGATCAATATGCAGCTCTCTGGCTGTGATCTTTCATCTCGCTAGATATATAGATTACTCGTCTAAAGGCAGCAGGATGCTCTCTTTCTTTTCTTAGTCATCAGTCTCAAAGTGAACAAATCTGTTAACTCCCAGAACTGCAACAGGTATTGCCGACAATAAAGCTTCATTTCTATAACAGATTCTTATTTCACTCAGAATCCATGAAACAGTCTCTGAACCAAACTTTAAGTCAACATATGACTCCCATTTGTCTGGCATGGAGTATGCCAAAGTCTCCCAAAGGAATGCACCTTGCTTTCTTAATCCTGGATAGATTTGGTGCAGTCTGGCAAGAGCCAAGGTTTGGTGACTCTAAAGTGTGCACTGAACAAGTACTGTTGGAGTTTAACCATCTAAACTCAAATTGTCCTACTGGAGAACAAACACAGCAAGATTCCCGCTGCTTGTTGAGCTCAAGCTACCGTAACCATTCGATACAATATTAAAATTACAGGACAGATGAAGGCCATTAGACCATTTTGTCTGTGCCGGCTCTTAAGAGCAATCCTTTCAGTCCTTTCTGCATATCTCTGTAGTTTACTCCTTTGTAGGTATTGATCTGGTTCTCTTTTGAAAACTGATATGGATTCTGCCACTACCACCACTCCTGGCAGAGCATTCTATATCCTAACTATTCTGTGTGTGAAAAAAAATTCTCCTCACCTACCCATCTGTTAATTATCTTAAAATGATATCCTCTAGACACTCACTCACTGACCAGTGGAAATAAAGGCTCTCTACTACTATAAATGCTCTCTACTATGAGAACCCTTCATGATTTCATAGGTCATGATTTCATGACCTCTGTCAGGTCACACTCTTAACCTTCGTTGTTCCAAATGAAAAAGCCTCAGTTCCTGCCATTTTTGCACAAATCTTCCCTTGAAGGGTTATTGGGGGAGCAACCTCCAATGGATTTAGGAATTCAGTTATTCACAGTAATAAATTGCATCTGTTATTATTTAGCATTTCCTTTTGATTACCAACTAAAGAATAAATGAGCAACAATGGGGTCTACCACCCACCAATTTCTCACATCTTGACATTATCTAATGGACACCTAAAGAGATACGCAATTCTGTTCAGCCATGACTCACGCACTCAGTTATGAGTCACTGAGAGATATTTCATTGGTTCTTTTACTAGTGTGTGTTACTGCCCGGTTTGATTGATAACCCATTTAGATTGGTTTCCATAGCACCCACACTTGTGTGTGCATAACATTATCTTAAGGCGTTCACATCATTCCATTGGCTGCACATGGTTATTTGCCGCAGTCATTCGGAACTCAGCCGCCCACATTCTCACCCGCACCAAATTTCGCTCCCCCATTACCCCAGTCCTTGCCAGACTTCACTGGCTCCCTATCCCAGAGAGGATCGACTTCAAGATCCTCAAACTTGTCTTTAAATCCCTCCACTCCTCTGCACCCCTTACCTATCTGACCTCCTCTCCTCAAACCAGCACCCGTTGCCTTCGCTCCACTGGGTCTGGCCTCCTCCATGTTCCCCGAATCCTCTGCTCCACCCTCAGGGGCCGTACCTTCAACCACTATACCACGAGGCTCTGGAATTCCCTTCCTCATTACCTTCGCCTTGCCCTCTTTTCTCAGCTGCAGGTCCCAGCTGAAGACCTTTCTCTTTGACCAGCCTTTGGTCATCTTTCTACCCCTGTCCCTGGCTCGATCCCAGGATCCGCTATTGTGAAGCGCTCTGAGATGCCATGTGGTGTGGAGGGCGATATATAAATCAAAGTTGTTGTTGGTGGTGGTGGGTTATATGGAAGAAAATTCCATCATACTGAAGGGGAAAAGGACTGGATTTCAACTCGGGTGGAAGAAGTAACCTAATGATTGCTAATGACTACTTTACATATGGGGGAGCATAGTGATGTTTGCTTTCACAATCTCAAACTTGCACTACAGGCCTATTTACACAAAGTCAACACAGTTGGTTTCTTTGTTTGGTCTTCATAAATGGAACAAAATCCTTAACCTTGACCATTTATTACATTCACATCAATAAAAGAGGCATTGACCTGCCTTTGAACTACTGGCAACTTCTGAAATTCCATAAGTTTCTAATAGTTCAAAGGTAGCTTAATGCCTCTTTATAACTGTGAGCTAAAAACACTTTGTCACGAATGACTGGAAGTGTCTTATGGCTATTTTTCATGATGCTATTTAGAGTTACGCAGAGTGTACAGCACAGCAAAGAGGCCAATTGGCCCAAGTAATCCGTGACAGTGTTTTTGTTTTACAAGATCCCCCATTCCACCTATACCCTCACCTATACACTTCTCTTCTCCCAAAGGTATACAACAAGAATACCAAGAAACCATTTCTCTGAAATTCACTGATCCTTTTTGTGCCATCCATAGCTGTCGGCACTGAGTTCCACATTCTCACTACCCACTCTGTGTGAAGAAGTAAATAAACTCTTTATTAGACCTACCACTGGCTATCTTATATTGGTTCTCCTCATTCTGGTCTCACCAACAAGTGCAAACAAGTTATCAACATACACTTCATTGAATCCATCTACAATTGTAAATTCAATTCAAGCAGACATTTCTTGGTCATTATATTTTGGAAATGAGACTTTCCCTTTCCTCAGCCAAGAAGACTTCCAACAACAACAAAATACCCTGGCATAATTGTACAGCTAGCCAATACTGGGTGATCAAGAATGGACTTTCCCTCAGATTTTTCCCTCAATGCCTATGGATCACCACTTGTAAGAATTCACAGTCCCCAAACAACAACAAAAACAACAAACATTTGTATAGTGCCTTTCACGTCGGGAGGTGCTGGACAATCAGTGTTTTAGACCCAAACTGGGATTAGGATCAAGGCGTGTGGAGTGAAAGGAGGGGAGGGGGTGTGACTGATGGGACCGTCGAAGAGGAGGGTCTTGAGACAAGACTTGAAGGAGGCTAGAGAGGGGGCGAGGTGGAGGGATTGCGGGATGGAAATCCTGAGGCTGGGAGCAGAGTGGCTGAAGACTCACCCACCAATGTTGGGGCTGGTGGATCGGGGAATGTGGAGCAGACCAGAGCCCACTGAACAGAAGGAGCGGGCAGGTTGGTAAGGTGTTCACAGAGGTAGGGTGGGGCAAGGCCATGGAGGGCTTTAAAGGTGAGGACCAGGATCTTGAATTGAATCCTCTGGGTGATAGGGAGCCAATGGAATTGGTCAAGAATGGGGGTGATGGAGTCACAGAGCTTGGTGCAGGAGGTGACACGGGTTGCAGTGTTCTGGATGATCTGCATCCTATGGAAAGAGGAGTTGGGTAGGCTGTGGAGCATGCAGACACCGCACTTAATCGTAACCTTCCGTTATCAGTCGATGCTCTTACCTTATGGTAGGTAAATATGTGCTTATTTCAAGCAGGCTGACATCTGTCACCTGTAGGCAGGAGCTGAGAGTGAGGCGTTCCATCTTTGGGCATCGTCTGACAACATGATGCACCACGTGGTCCTGGACCTGCAACAACAGCATTGTCTCATTGGTATCTGTACTGACTCTTGTTCGCTTTGCTGGGTCTGCGACTCTCCTTTCTGCAAGTTTCACCTGCTCCAGAAAATGCTATGATTTTTAACGGAAATCCTCAATAAGGAAACCCAGTAGGATTTCCTTCCAATAACTGAAAGCAAGACAATTACAGTTTAGATTTATGCAGCACTGTAAGATCCTTGCTAAAATAATAATAATCCTTGTATTTGATATAGCACTTTTCATGTCTTCCAGACGTCAGAAGCGCATCACACAGTATACTATAAAATGAATTAACTATATGTGTAGGCAAAACGCGATAGCCATTTGCACACAGCAGTGTCCCACAAACAGTCGTGGATTGAAACGACCAATTTATTATTGAGTTTTTTGAGGGATTGTTGTCAAGTGTGTCAATTAAGGAAACTTGCTCAAGGTTTCACCCTGCCTGGATTTGAACCTAGGTCTCTTGCTTGTAAGGTGAGTGCTCTCGTCTAACCAATGATCTAAAGGACTCCAAAAATATTGATTAATACCTCAATTTATATAAAAGAATTGATAGAGACATTTTGGTTCATCTTAAGGAATGTGAGAGAGAGTTCCTTTCGATCTCTGTGTTTTAGGGTTCTGTGACATGTCTGATAGAGGGGTGTCATCAAGTAAACAGCATGGCGATTGTGTTGATCAAAGCATTCTACATTCAGCTAAGAAAGACCTTAAATGTCAGCATTCACATGTGTTATTTCACTTAGAAAGACATTGTCTTAACTGAGGCACCTTTCGTTGCCAGCCAGTCTGTTCCAACAAATGTGGAAATAAGTTTACAGTCTAAAGGTGTCAAGGAAAGACAATAACTGTCAAAGTTTCACACTTGGTATCAGAAGCTTCGAGAAGGACTCCTGAATTCCTGAGATGAATCCTTGATAACCTATGGGGTTACCCAGAGTAAGGAAAGATGATTGGATGGATCAATTCAGGAATTGTGGAGATGAGTGGACAAAACATCCTTTGGATTGTAATGGTCCCATGGGTTAAATTGGGGGTATAGGGCAGACAGGTAACTGTAAGGTGGTTGGATTCATCATAGGAGGAACAGCATAAGGCAACGGCGGTCAGCGACTCCCCCAATGGAATTGGGTACTATCGGTTTTGTTGAATCTTACCGTTTTAATGTAACTTAACGACATAAGAATTACATATGTTAAAGCATTAACCTTCGAATAGTGTATGGTACTAAAAAGTTTATAATCCACACCACCACTAATGTGGGTAAAGTCTCTTCTGGCCAACCTTACAGCACCATCAGTGAATAGTTTATGATTCTCACAAATGAAACCCAAATGTGGCATATAAATAGATGATACTACAAACCACGCCTAGTGGGTAAGTGGAACAACAACTACAAATCATATTTATACAGCGTCTTTCCCATCGGAGGGACGTCCCAAGGTGCTGACAGAATGAATATAATTACAGCGGAATTCTCGCTCGCTCGCTCACTCACTCACTCACTCACTCACTCACTCACTCACTCACTCACTCACTCACTCACTCACTCACTCACTCACTCACTCACTCACTCACTCACTCACTCACTCACTCACTCACTCACTCACTCACTCACTCACTCACTCACTCACTCACTCACTCACTCACTCACTCACTCACTGTATTTGCATCAGTTGATACAGTACAATTTACATTTATATATCAGCCTTCAGGTCAGGAGGACCTCCCAAAGCACATTCACAATGTTGTTGAAATATACACTCAATGTGGGGGGGTGGAGGGGGGATTAGAGGGAGCAAATCAAAAGGATTCTGGGATGGAGTTTCAGAGAGCAGCAGCAGAAAGGAAAGCCCACTGATGGTGGGGTTTTTAGGGAGTGAACATGACGCGGGTCATTACTCACTGAGCAAAGGGAGTTGCCTGGTCAGTAGACTTTAAAGAGATCACGTAGGGAGGTGCAAGACTATAGAGGGATTTAAAGGTCATTGGAGTGTCCTACGTGACCATTATCTTCATTACATTCAAACTAATGTTCAGCTTGTGCCAACTTTGCTGAAAATGAGGTAACAGGTAACAGACTGAAAATCAGGTAACAGACTGAAGGACACTCACTCATAATTACACTCTCACAAAGTAAAGAAAGGTATCTTTCTTTGTGTCCTGTAATGTTCCAACTCTTAAGCTTATCATGGCACTTGATTTTTCCCAGCCTTACCGCATTCAGTCCCGATAGGTTCAGTGTCATCAGACTTGTCAAGCAAGTCACCATTTGTATCAGACAGATAGCTGTGACCTTTGGCAGCCTTCCAATGTTCAAGATATGAAGAATAGGACACCTCTGAGCCATGTAGCTCAGACAGTGAGAGCTCAGAGCATGGCATCCAAACACTTCCAGGTCTCTCAGACTGGGTGAGAAAAGAGAGGCAACAAGTTAGAAGTTTCAAGTAGCTTGATGGAAGTTTGCCCATTCTCGTTTTTTTAAATAATAATAATCCTTGATTTGATATGGCACCTTGTCACATCAACAACAACATCTTAGATTGATATAGTGCCCTCCACACCGGATAGCATCTCAGAGGGTTTCCCAATAGCGGATCTGGGGCCCAGCCAGGGGAAGGGGGAACACGGTGACCAAAAGTGCAGTCAAAAAGGTCTTTAGCCGTGTTCTGAAAATAGGAAGAGAGGGTGCGAGGCAAAGGGAGTGAGGAAGGGAGTTCCAGAGCCTCGGGGCGTAGTGGCTGAAGACATGGCCACCGATGGTGGAGCAGAGGATTCTCGGAACGAGGAAGCCAGACCCGGTAGAGAGAAAGCAACAGGTACTGTTGTAAGGAGAGAGAAGGTCAGAGAGGTAGGGAGGTGCAGAAGAGTGGAGAGATTTGAAAACAAGAATAAGGATCTTGAAATCAATCCTCTCCAAGACAGGTAGCCAGGGCAGTCTGGCAAGGATTCGGGTAGTCAGGGAGCAAAGTTTGGTATGGGTGAGAATGCGGGCGTCAGAATTCTGGATAACCTGGATTTTATGGATGTCAGGAGAGGAGAGATCGGCAAGGAGGGCACTGGAATAGTCAAACATCTCAAAGTGCTTTGCAGAATATATTGTAAAATATACTGACTGTGGATTCTGTGGGAGAAACGTGGCAGCCAATTGTGCACAAACAGTCGTGGATTGGGTGATCAATGTTTTTTGTGGGATTATTACTCCCAAAAAGTAAATTGCCAATTGACTAACAATTGGGTTCCTACTTACTGCTAGTAAAACAGAGGCGTGCAGAATAATGAAACTTGCCTAAGGTTCTGTCCCACCTGGCTCAAACCCATGTCATCTCACTTGTGAGGCAAGCACACTAACCAAAACACTATGGGAATACGTGAACCCAAGAGCCAGAGAGGGAGAAAGAGAGAGAGAGAGAGAGAGAGAGAGAGAGAGAGAGACACACACATACAGACAGTTATTGTTTGCAATGAAAAGCAACATATCATTGCTATTAAAGGCTGCTATTCTACTCCAATTTGACAATCTCATGTCGTATTGGAAGCAATCATTGGCAAATTCGCACTTGGTGATCAGAGCTTACTGACAACAATGCGATTTGTTGCAACTAATTAATATTCCTAGTATTCATATAAATTTGTGGTTATAGCAATGGAAGATCATGCACTAAGCACTGCACTTCTTGTGACTTTTTTTTAAATGTACAGTACCAAGAGCAGGAGTTTGAATTGTTTAACAAGAAGTACAGTACAAGAAGTACAGCTACAACAGCACAACATTCATTGTTTCTAATCACCCAGCATAACGGCTGCTGAGATGCTCCAAGTTGTAATTGAAATGTGTACACAGGAAGCAATCAGCTTCCCCTCCTTTGGAATAATAGAAAAATAATAGCTCAGAGCAGTTTTGTCTGCTCTGACCAACAGTCAGTGTCTATTTGACATAGTTCTTTCCTTTTGCCAATCACAAAAGGCCTGACATATTCCTATGTGATGTGATTGTGATTGTCTGATTGCCCTGACAATGTTCTGACTATAATGGCAGCATGCTCCCTGGCCTCTGCAAATACCTGGCTGCAAGGAGCAGTATTCAAAGGAATTTCATGAGGGTGGCCTCCCTTCCAATTTCACCCCTTATGAAACTTTCTAGACCTTGACCGCAATCTTCTTGACGAACAGAGATAGCAAGCCTTGTGCACATGTTTGAGCATTCCCTGACTTACAGTGCAACAACAACTTACATTGACATAGCACCCTTCATAAGAGGTACCATCTTGGAGTGCGCTTGAGATCCCCTTCCCTAACCTTCTCCTTCTTCATTCTCCCTTGTCTAGCGTTTTCCCATTTCGTGCCTTTCACATTGGGAGAATGTCTCAAAGTGCTTCACAAAGACAGAGCGGAAGGAAGCTGAGGTTGGGTGGGGGTTGGGGATTGGAGGCTGTAAAAAGCAGTAGGTCTTCAAAATCTCAAAATGCTTCATAAAAACAATTGTTGTTTTTAGACAAACACAGCAGCTATTTGCACCATTAACATCTTGCAAGGAGTCATGGGATGAAATTGACAGATTCATCTGGGGATTGTTGGGGAATCATATACCAGGAGAAACTCCCCTCCATTTTCAGATAATAATGTCATTGGTCTTTAACGTACACCTGAAAACAGAGGGACATTACCTACGTGAAGGGTGCTATATGAACGTAAGTTGTTTTTGTTGTTGAAAACAGGCACCCAGACAACCTTGGTGTAACATCTCATCAGAAATATGACATGTTAAGCCTTTTTGCGCTCACCCAAGCTTTTGATGTACCAGTGTGTGACAAATACTCATGCATACTTGACAGACTTGTGAGGGTTCGGAAAATGAAAGGAATTTAACTGCAACTCTAAGGCATCATCGAGTCTAACCACACCCAGATATTAGAGATACTTTTAAATTAAAAAATTATATCTATTGCTTGTTTTAATTCTGATTTTTGAATGCTGCACTATAATATTATAATCAGAAAAAGCTATTTGCAAAAGAACTGAAGCTCTTTGATCAATTTGTCATTAGTCACTTTAAATAAAAAGAAACTTGCAGTGGGGTGGTGGGGGAGAGGTGATGAAGAGTCACTAAGACTTACAGATGAGTTCTGAAGCACTGTAGGAACTCTTACACATTCACCTACTGTGGCAAACACAGGGGCAAACTGTTTGAAGAGGCAAACAGAGATTGAGTGGATTACCTTTCAAGGCAATATTACTATATCTTTGATCTTTTTTAAGGTCTCAATATGAAATCATAATGAAGTGAAATTCTGATTGAAAGATGAAAACAAGCATAATGCAGCACAGAAGAAAGGAGCATCAAAATGGTCTCACAATGATGTACATTTAAACTTTCATCTCAAAAAAGAGAGGGAAAAGTACTGAAACAGTGGTCCTTCCATGTCAGTCTCTACATTGCAAATTACATCTATTAAGAGCTTTTCGTGTCAGGAGGACCTCCCAAAGCACACTGGAGTGTGTATGATGGAGGCTGGTTATGTTCTCGACATATGCGCAATCTATGGTTGACGGGTTGAAGCACCCTAAAGTAAAATTCCATTCAGCGTTATGTATAGTGCCTATAGTATTGAGACTATAACAAAAAAATACCAATTGTGGTCAGAATCACCCAGGACAGTGCATATAATGCTGATTGGAATTTTTCCCCAAATGTTATGGAATATTAATGGAACTTTACATCTTTACCCTATATCAGCGCTTGGTGCTGGCATGAGGAGTCTAAAATGAGACAGGGCTGGCTGGCTTTCCCAAATGAAATTCCAGGCAGGGCGAAACCTTGAGCAAGTTTCCTTACTCCACACACCTAATAATAATCCCTCAAACAAAGCAATAATGAATTGGTCATTTCAATCCACAACTGTTTGCGGGATACTGCTGTGCACAACTGGCTGTCACGTTTCACCCACATATATACAATCAATTCACTACAGTTTATTCCGTGAAGCGCTTTGAGACATCTAGAAGATGTGAAAAGTACTATATCAAATGCAAGGATTATTTTTATTTTATGAACTGAAAAATAAACTTTACAATGCATTCCTGTGTACCACATTGAACCAGCTAGAGTACGTCATAGAATCATACAGCACAGACGGAGGTCGTTCGGCCCATCGTGCCTGCACTGGCTCTTTGAAAAGAGCTGTTCAAATCAATCCCAATCCCCTGCTCTCTCCTCATAGCCCTGCAGCCTTCTCTTCCTAAGGCTTAACCAGTGTTTTATAAAGGTTCATCATAACTTTTATATTCTACGCTCCTATTTATAAAGCCTAGCATACTTTTCTAACAGCTACCTGTCCTGCCGTGTTCAAATATTTACTTAAATGAACCTCAGGTCTCTCTGTTCCTTCACCTCCTTTGAGACTGTACCATCTAGCTTCATCTATAAGAGCATGATGTAAATTGCCCCTTATTCCACCTGTAGAAACAAAATACCTTATTTATCAACCTTTAAGGATTATTGTAAAATTTGTGTAAATTATTTGCAGTTACTTTCATTTTATAATTTCATTTTATAATTTCAACAAAATGATCTTCAAGAAACTGATTCCATGCAGTAACAAACTAAATTCTGTGCCTCACCTCGCAGATCCTCTCCTCAAACAATCGTTGTGAGGAGATGCTGGATTTCCTCGAATCCAAAATTGAGAAAATCCGCTCTGCGGTTTCCTCCCCCTACCAGTCCTCCACCTCAGCGCCCTCATCAGTTACCTCAACCCCTACTCACCCCCCATTTCACACTTTCAACCCCACCACCCCGCTTTCAATCACAAAAACAATCACCTCCATGAAACCCACCACGTGCTCATTGGACCCCATCCCCACCCCCCTCCTCCGCACCCAGCTCCATTTATTAGCCCCACTCATTTCTGACACCATTAACCTTTCCCTCTCCTCAGGAACCGTCCCTACCTCCTTTAAAACAGCCACCATCACCCCTATCCTGAAGAAACCCTCCCTTGATGCGTCGCAACCATCAAGTTATCGACCCATCTCCAACCTCCCGTTTCTATCCAAGGTCCTTGAAAGAGTGGTTGCCTCCCAGCTCCGCTCTTTCCTTTCAAATCACTCACTTCTTGAACCCCTCCAATCAGGTTTCCGCCCTATCCACAGTACAGAAACTGCCCTGGTTAAGGTCACAAATGACATCCTAACTGCCTGTGACCAGGGCTCCCTCTGCCTCCTCGTCCTCCTTGACCTGTCTGCTGCGTTCGACACAGTCGATCACACCATCCTCCTTCAACGTCTTTCCTCCCACCTCAACCTTCAAGGCACAGTCCTTGACTGGTTCCACTCTTATTTGACCCATCGTTTACATTTTGTTTTGTCCAATGGCTTTTCTTCAAACCCCCGCACAATTTCCCACGGCGTCCCTCAGGGCTCTGTCCTCGGTCCCCTTCTTTTTACCCTTTACACGCTCCCCCTGGGCGACGTCATCCGCAGACATGGGGTAAATTTCCACATGTATGCGGATGACACCCAGTTGTACCTTTCTACCTCATCCCTCAACCCCCAGACGATCGATGTTCTGACAGCATGTCTGTCCGACATCGAATCGTGGACGAGGGACAACTTTTTGCAATTGAACGTGAGTAAGACCGAGGCCCTCCTGATTGGCTCAAGCCAGCGCCTCCGCACATCGGGCGCTGCCAACCTCAACATCCAAGGCTGTACTCTCCACCTCACAAAGCCAATCAGGAACCTCGGCATCATGTTCGATCAAAACTTTCCTTCCTCCCCCACATCCGTGCCTTGACCGGCACCGCCTATTTCCATC
This sequence comes from Hydrolagus colliei, assembly GCA_035084275.1. Lineage (NCBI taxonomy): Eukaryota > Metazoa > Chordata > Chondrichthyes > Chimaeriformes > Chimaeridae > Hydrolagus > Hydrolagus colliei. The sequence goes on along the minus strand of CM068742.1, from coordinate 28,320,747 downwards.
TGCGCAACATTGCCAGGCTCCACAACTATCTCACCCCCCGCGCTGCCGAAACACTCGTGCACGCATACATCACCTCACGGCTGGACTACGGAAATTCTCTCCTAGTCGGCCTCCCCAGTTCCTCCATTCTTAGGCTGCAGGTCATCCAAAACTCTGCAGCCCGTGTACTATCCCGCACCCGCCTCCGTGACCACATAACCCCCACCCTCGCCCGTCTCCACTGGCTCCCCATCCTCCAGAGGATCGAATTTAAGATCCTCGTCCTCACCTACAAGGCCTTACACGGCCTTGCCCCATCCTACCTAGCCGATCTACTCTCCCACTACACGCCCACCCGGACCCTCCGTTCAACAGGACTTGGCCTACTCCAAGCCCCCCGCCCGAACCGCCCCACCATTGGAGGCCGGGCCTTCAGTTTCTCCGCTCCCACCTTATGGAATGCCATCCCTCAATCCCTCCATTTCGCCTCTTCCCTTTCCTCTTTCAAGGCCGATTTGAAGACTTTCCTCTTCGATCGTGCCTTTTGTTCCACCCCGAACTCTTTTACCTCCCCTTCGTGTTTCACCCCTTGCCAAACATTCCCCTCCCAGCTCGGGTTAAACGCCTCTTGTTTAGCGCCTTGGGACGTCCTCCCGACGTGAAAGGCGCTATATAAATGTAAATTGTTGTTGTTGTTGTTGATATGAAGGTTCAATTGATATCTACAATTTCATTCTATCCATTTTGTCATTCTCTTTCCCTTTCGTCAACCCATCTACTGCATGAATAAGGAAACAAAACTTCAAATGAACAGGAAATCAAGGACGACAAGATAAAATAAATCATCTTGATGCATTCCCCAACTTCCATGTTAAAATGATCAATCAGGAATTATGGATACATTTTGATTGAAGCACTTAACATTCAAGTGAAGCACTTGTAAAACAATTCTGTACATATGTAAAGAAAATATTAATGTAGAATAACTGACAATATGTAGAAATGCACTGACTGAGGCATTGGTGTGTGGAGTTTTCCAGCAACGTAATAATTGTCACACTGAATGCCATGTTCCCCACTTAAAAATGAGATGAATAATGGCTAAAAACAAAATTGCAGCTGCTGTAAGCAATAGCGTACCATGAATTGAAACATACAGAGTGGAAGCAATTCCTAGTGCATTTGCGTCACATGAATCCAACCCATTTGTAGTGCAGTGCTACACTGAATGAGAACAGCACAGCAAGGAAATTAATATAGCACTAATTACCTGAAGGACACAATGGTTTAATAATGAACCCCTTGCTCTGTGCTGGTTGATACAGCATATACTCTTCTACCAAAAAATGCAATTATCCCTCTAGCTCAGCCTTTCTACAAAATGGATTGTTGCAGCATTTTACCAGGGTCCATCAAATAGCACAACCATGGTAACAGAGGTTGCAGTGTCATCATCGCTTGGAGCCTTGAACCTTTGTACTAAAAATAAATACTCAATATTATGTTAAGAAAATGAATGGTGGGGCAGCCAAACTGGTCAGACTGGTAAGATTTAAAGGAATATGATGCTCAAACAAGTGAAACAACTAAGTCAAATTGCTCTCTGTCACTGGTTGAGGGAATGAGGGCAGATTCAATTCTGAAACATGCTCTTAGAATAATGCTTGAACTGCTGTTTGACACCGGTGATAGCCTAGCCTGTCAAACCTTAAGGAGAAAATGTGAAGAAAAACAAAATGGCAAATAACATAATAAGCTTAAAAAGTTCTTACCAGAACTCCCGATGGTTTTGTGGGTAATGGAACTCGCAGACCAGAAGCTCACAGGTGTAAATCCAGTTGTTATTTTACTGAGGTTTGTGAGCCTATCACACACATATACACACCAGGCTTCACTTGCTCCTTATCTCCTACAAAATCAAATTTACCTCCTCCCTACTTTCAAATGCCTCCACAGCCTAACCCTCACCCTATATCTACGACTTCCTACAACTCTATTCTCTCAGCTACTCCCTCTGCTCTGACAACTCCGCCCACTTCACCCCACCATCAGTGGATGAGCCGCTTCCCTTTTGCCCTCTGGAACTCTCTATATCATCCCAATATCATATCATCATAAGGGAGATTGTCCCTTAACCTCCTCCGACTTCTCCTCCTCCTCACCTGAAATTGTGTAACTTCTTGCTCCCCTGTCATACAAACATTCATCACCTCAAGACTCAACTAAAGAAATTCCCTCCTTGTCAGCATCCACAACTCTTTCCTCCGTAAACTGCAGATCATCCAGAACTCTGCAACTTGTGTCCTCTCTCGCACCATGCTCCATGACAACAACACAATAAACGTACATTTGTACAGCGCCTTTCATGTCAGGAGGACGTCCCAAGGCACTGAACAGTGACCCTATCATCCCCACTCTTGGCCGGCTCCACTGTCTCCCCATCCCTCAGAGGATAGAATTCAAAATCCTTATCCTCACTTTCAAGGCCCTCCACGGTCCGGCCCTCTCCTACATCTCTGACCTGCTGTCCCCCGATCAATCTGTAGGTTCCCTCCACTCAGCAGGTTACAGCCTGCTCCAGGTCTCCGGCCCTACAATCGGTGGCCAGGCTTTTAGCCTCTCTGCCCCCACTCTTTGGAACTCCATCCCACAATCCCTTCGCCTTGCTCCCTTGCTCAAAACCCTCCTTTTCGACCATGCCTTCAGCTGCCCTCCTACCCCATCTGACCTCCCTCATCCTAATCCTGCCACCCCATGCTTGATTACTGATCCGTGACTGTTCAGCGCATTGGGACGTTTGCCTGACATGAAATGCACTTCACATTTCATGTAATTTTGTTGCTGTTGTTGTTGTTATCATTCCATAGATGCTGGGTACCCTCAGGTACCTCACCCAAGTGGTCACTAGCCATACGTGAACCTTGACAGTGTCAGCAGGTCATCTAAGCATGAAGGGCATTATAATTAAACAGAATCTATTCTCAGCGGGACATAATGGTAACCAACTGCTGAGATCTAACACCATAGATCTAGATTCAGTCAATTTTCCTACTCTTCTTCATCCTGCCCCGACCCCTCCCCCCACTGCTTTTGTCCCTACTTGGGACGTCCTCTCGACGTGAAAGGCGCTATATAAGTTTTGACTGACTGACTGACTGACTCAATCTGCAGCATTGCAGTTTGAGTGGCATACAAACCTTTATTTTTGTCCTTTTACCATGTTGAAGGATAGTACCACAGATCACCATTAGCAGGGAGAATCTTACCTTTTTCCATGCTTTTTACTCAAAACGTTAATGGCTTCATCTGTGAGGTGGCAGCCGTTAGCATAGAGTCTTTGAAGCCTGCAGCACACAAGTCAATACAGTCTATGGAAGCTTCATTTTTATGTACACACATACTGCATATATATCAACATGTTTTCAAGGTACTGGACAGTCCATGGTTTGCACCCAAGCTGGGGATAGAGGATCAAGGGGAGGTGAATTGGGGAAAGATGACCAAAAGCATAGTTAAAAAGGAAAGTCTTCAGGTGGACCTTACATACAAACATAGAAACTAAGAAATGCTAGACGAAAAGTGACCAAGGTCCATTTAGTTCCACCTTCCTCCTTCCATCTTCCTGGCGGTTGCATGAACATACTACCGTATCCCATAATATTATTTCCTAAAAGAAAATTACCTAATCTGTGTTTAAAAGGATCGATGCTTCCTGCCACAACGCCTTGGGACATCCTCCTGACATGAAAGGCGCTCTACAAATGTAATGTTGTTGTTGTTGTACAACCACCTCCCTCGGGAGCTTATTGACTATTCACTTGTTCACTATGCACTCACTGATATAGTGTTTCTGGAGATTTGTTCTGAATTTACCCCCCTTCAATCACAGGCCATGTCCTCTGATTGTAATATTCTGGAAAAGTTGGAACAGCCTGTCATGAACTATATTCACTTGCCCATATAGAATTTTAGACAGCAATCACGTCGCCTCTCAATCTTCTCTTTTCCAGCGTGAACAAACCCAATTTAACTAGACACTCCTTATAGTCCAACCCCTCCATTCCCTCAATTATTTTGGTTGCCCTCCTCTGTATCTTCTCGATTTCTTCCAACATCCTTTTTGTACTGCGGCGGGTAGAACTGTACACAGAACTCTCAGCGAGAGTACACAGTGAGACGTCTTCCCAATGTGAAAGGCACTCTATCAATGTAATTTTGTTGTTGTTGTACTCTAAGTATGGTATCACCAATGTTTTATACAGTGGCCCTACTCTTTCGGCTTCCTATTGATCTTCTGATGCATCCCAACATCTGGTTTGCTGTGCTCACTGCCATAGATTGGCACCACGCACTGTTGGTGCCTTGAAGCGTGACCGTGTAGCTGGTGAGGGAATTGTGAGTCAAGGCGCCTCTGGGAAGGAGTTCTGGAGGCATATACGCTGAAAGCCCAACCAATGATGATGAGGGAGGTGGGAAGGGTGGGGGGACGTGAAGCAGACTGGTGCTCGCTGAGGATTTAAGGTGGTTGCAGAGGTTTAAAGAGTGGGGCAAGACCATAAAGGAATTTAAAAGATTAAGGACATGCATCTTGAACTAACTATAACACATACCGTGAACAGGCCTCAACCAGTGCTACAATGCCGTTGTCAGTGGCCCCTGACCAGCTGACATCCACAGAGACCAGCTGGCAGCAAACCGCACTCGCCTGGAGTAGCACTCGGTCACCTCGCAAATTCAGTCCACTGCAGCTTGTAACATTCAACTCCTGTGGCGTTCCAGAAAGTCCCCATTAGAATTGCCATTGAATATAATCTAACATCAACAATATCAAAATATGCAAGTTTCAGTCATAAACAGAAGATGTATTGGAAATAAAATGAGCATGAGCATTTCTAAGGACTTCCTTGATCACCCATCATTAAGAAAATTTATTCGATAAGCAGTAAATTCCTGGTGTATGTGTTGAAATTGCCCTTCATGATACAAAAAGCTATGTCCCTTTGTTCTACTGTCCTTGTTCATCCAGTTCCGTCCTCAAGTAACGTCCATTATGACTATATATAATATATATATAATAATAATGATCCTTGCATTTGAAATGCAAAGATTATATCAAATCTTATCGACGTCCCCAAAGTGCTTCACAGAATGTACTGTAAAGTGAACTGACTGTATATTTGTGGGCAAATCGCGGCAGCCAATTGCGCACAGCAGTGTCCTATAAACAGTCGTGGATTGAAATGACCAATTTTTATTATTGTTTTTTTTTGGAGGGATTATTATTAGGCGTGTGGAGTAAGGAAACTTGCCCAAGGTTTCGCCCTGACCTGCCTGGTCTCCCCAGCTTGGTCTCCCCAGCTTGGTCACCCTAGCTTGCAAGACAAGTACTCTAACCACTAAGCCACAGGAGCTCCACAAGGGTTGACTAGGGTTTAGTGGTATGTCTTCATAGATCTCCCCTCAAGGCTGCCTGCACACACTGTAGTTGCCAATTCACATGGTCAATGGAGGAAGTATATAGGCAAGTCACCGATCCACTTTGCTATACCTTTTCACCCACAAAAACATACAGTGAATTCACCTCTACAATATATTCTGTGAAGCGCTTTAAGATGTCTAGAAGATGTAAAAAGCGCTATATCAAATGCAAGGATTATTATTATTTATTGTCTTTCTGTCTGTCAAAATCAGTACATGGAGAAGGTAGAAAAAGAGGAAGCAGGAATCCTGTGCTGTTTTTGAAATCTAATGAACACTAACTGACCTGCTCAACATTGGTTACTTAATTGATCCGGGCAAGTACCAGCTTGCTTTTAAACACTGAAATTATACAAGTCCTAAGCTTTATTATAAGAAAGTACAGAACATATGGTCAGCCTTCTACAATATGATAAGGGCATTGTTCTGAAATTACACTCTACAAGAAAATAAAGGGACAAAGCTAGGGAGCATTCAGCCATGATATTTTGTTCCACCTGACAAACATATTATGATTGCACTGAAATAATCGAGTTCTCTACAAGATTATGAATGAAATGAAAAACAATAACTGTTTGCAATCAGTGTGTATAAGCGGACACAAATTTATTATGTGACAACCATATTGGCAATTCAGCAATTTGTGGGTCTCAGAATTGAATATGTGTCGGCTTGGAAGCATTTACTATGTAAGTAAAAAGCACACAATACTGGAGGAAACTGATATCATAATGGTGTAAAGCTGTTTAGTATAAAATAATAGAAACAAAAGAGGATCACACGATCACATGAACACAATAAACAACAGATTATAGTGTTCTCCAGGTGTGTATGTTGAAAATTAACACATAAGTCACTTATCATCAATGATAAATATCACAAAATGGGCTTCAGACTATCCAATCTTATCCCTCCAGAACACCCTCCCAACCTTAACCCCATCACTGCAGCAACCTGCTTTTCGAAAGGAGTCTCAGTTCCTAATCTCTAATACCTTTCCTGGCAGCCACTGTCAATCACCACCTGCAGAAAATAATAACTTTCCGATACCTGTTACTGAAATTGTCTTGTGTTCTACTGTTCCTACTTACCGATAGGTAAACCGAGGCGTGTGAAATAAGGAAATTTGCCTAAAGTTTCACCCATCCCGGGAATCGAACCAGGGTCCTTTCGTTTGCGACATGGATGCTGTAACTAATTCACAACAGGACTCAACTCCAATTGTATCAATCCAATTCTACCTCACATTTACATTGAAAGCAAGTCAGCAGTTTCTTTGGCCCTGTGGTGAACACTGGGTAATTTTCGTTAATATGGACACATGGAGAAAGACTTCTTCCTGTATATCTCCAACAATGAACATAAAATATGTACATTCAGAAATATGACAACTTACAGAAAGCTCCCCCAGTCTTCCTCCCCCACAGTGCCTTCTTCCACTGTGTAAGTATAAGTTGTAGTTGTTATGTTTCAATTCATTGAATACCTGGAATGAGTTTATTTTAATGTCTTAATTTGGATTTGAACACGTGTCCATTGAACTACACTGAGATCAGCAACTCCTCCGCCTTTTCCCTGTTTGGTACAGACATTTACATTTCTGTACCAAACAGGGAGAATTGCCATTTTTGTATACATAATTTATTATCTCCCATTTGTTCCTCCCTCAAGTGCTCAGACATTCCTGAGAGGTGTGCGTTGAACAATGAACTAAGGTACTGCAAACGTCATGGTGCTTACCTTACCAACCTTTGATCCAGGATGCGGTTTTACTAATCCAGGACAATGATAGGATGAAGCAATGGATCCAGTTGCCAAAAATAAATAGCAGCAAACGGCTTTATTTTCATGCCTCAGTTGTCCAGGGTTTCCCAAACACAATTGCAACTGAAACTGCACAGCAATTTTTCTATGCTCTTTGAGAGGCACAAGACCTGCAGGTGAAGATGTGCCACTACATTTTCTCAATTTATAAAATATTTAATTAAGCAAATATTGGTGAGGTCACACTGAATTTTCAGCCAACATTTTCCTCTTATTTTTCTTCTCTAATTTGTGTTGTACCAAAAAATATTTATAGAACTCCCCCAGAAACATGGCCTGTGATTCCACCTGGTCTTTTCATTTAAGATAATTTTCTCTTAAAAACTAAGACTGTACAGAATTGAGGAAAGGGTGTGATGACATAAATTCATGTAATGAATCTGAATTTACTGTAAACTTGATTATACCTTCAGTGAATTCTTGCATTGTTCGAACAATTCTCGTAAGCCTGACTCTGTAATGGGCTTTGCTCCATCGTTGCATCGTTGGAGTCTGAGGCTTTGTGGTTGATGACGCCCAATATTCACAAGCCAGTCATCGTTCAGGCATTTGCAGTTGTCAATATTGATTATCTTCCCTGAAAGAAAAATTGTCCAGGTCAAAGCTTTGTTGCATTACAGAAATCAGAAAAACTGCAGGAAAAAAAACTAACTTTCATGAAGTTATTTAAGTGAATTTCTTCCTATTGACTGAAATTTTGGTCAGGATTACAAGCAGCAGTTTTGGTTATGTTGGTCAATAATGGATGTTGGTCGTAAGGTATATTTACTGACTATGTCATCGAGAGAACTACATTGGAATCCACTTTTACCGGAAACCAGTTAACTACCAAATTACAGTACTTGTATTCTTGCTCGTTTTAAATATGCTTGAGATGCTCTGAGATGTTACCCTTCAAGGAAGGCACTATATAAGTACAAGTTGTTGTTGTAGTCTGTTGATTTGGACACAAATCTCATTACTCCAGACTAACCGCCGCGCTGGTCTTCGCTGAATGTACTCACTCGGGCCTTCTATTCAACCACAAGGAGCTCCCGGATTACAACAACAACAAAATGACATTGATAGAATGCCTTTCACATTGGGAGGATGTCCCAAGGAGTTGGATAATAATATTTTTTTAAATCCTTGCATTTGATATCGCGCTTCTACCCATCTCAAAACACTTCACAGAATATACTGTAAAGTGAATTGACTGTATATATCAATGACCCAAAAACAGTGTTGGATTGAAATGACCAATTATTTTTTTCTGAGGGATTATTATTAGGCATGTGGAAACTTGTCCAAGGTTTCACCCTGCCTGGAATTGAACCCAGGTCTCTCACTTTAAGATGACTGCTCCAACCACTGAGCTACAGGACTACTGATGTATATGGGAGGAGTCTAAGATTGATCGACAGCGGGCACCAGCTATTCACAAGCGCTGGATCGTTGGGTTGTCTATCAGTGAGGGGGCAGAGGAACGGGGAAGAACAAGGGAGGGTGCCCTTCCTGTCTTATCAAAATGGCAATGGGAGGGAGGAAGGGCTGCCACGCCCATGATGGTATTTTGTTGCCAAACAAAGTTAAAATATATTTTACTAAATTCTGTACAGGAGAGTACAGGACTTCCTCTCAATTCCTGTCAATTCCTCTCCTGACTATTTCTCATGTTTAGTGTTGTGTTCATAAAAAGTCATGACGACTTTTTAAATTTTTTTGGTGGGGAGCTGGGGGGATGGAACTGTAGATAGAACAGACTATGCAGCAAGGAACTGGAGGAATATTGTGTTTGTGAATTCAAAAGGGAATTAAGACAGTTATTTGACAAAGAATTCAGCTGAAGATGAAGGGTTAAGAGTGTGCCACATTTTATGAAAACAACAATCGATCTTTTTGCCTTGAGATAGAGCAGCTAAACAATCTTTCTTGGTCCTGTACGTTTCTATGTTCCTATCCACACAGTACTATTTGAGGCCCGTGTATTCTCTTGCACCTGGCTGTGACCCATCACTCCCACCCTCGCCCTGCTCCACAGGCTCCCCAATCACCAGAGGATAGAGTTCAAAATCCTTATCCTCGCCTTATCCTTATCCTCCTCAACCTTGCCAAGCCACTCAGGAACCTGCATGTCTTGTTCAATTCTCACCCATCCTTCCTCCCCCATATCCATGCCGTGACCTCTGCCCATGATGCCCATGGTGCCTTCCATCACCTCCACAACATTGCCTGACTGTCACTGCCTCATCCCTCAGGCTGCCGAAAAATGCCGCTACAGAAACTCTCTCCTCGTTGGTCTCCCCAACTCTTCCATCCACATACTGCAGATCATCCAAAACTTTGCAGTTTGAGTCCTCTCCCGCACCAGGCTCTGTGACCCCATCACCGCCATCCTCGCCTGGCGACACTGGATCCCCATCCCTCAGATGATCGAATTTAAGATCCTCGTCCCCACTTTCAAGGCTCTCCTAACTCTCTGAATTACTGATCTCCTCTGAATCTGTCCATTCCATCCATTCGGCAGGCCTGCTACATATTTTCTGCCCAACACACCCCACCATCGGTGGCCAGACTTTCAGTCCCTCTGCCCCTACTTTTCGAAACTCTATCCAACAAGCCCTTTGCCTTGGTCCCTCCCTTGCCTCCTTCAAGGGCTGACTCAAGGCCCTTTTCAAACGTGCCTTCAGCCGTTCCCCTACCTCCCTGCCCACCCTCATCCCAACCATGTTTCTCCCCTCTACCCCCCACCCCATGCTTGGGTCTTGCCCCCTGACTGCACAACACCTTGGGATGTCCTCCAGAAGTAACAGGCGCTCTACAAATAATATTGCATAATCCTTACATTTGATAGAGAACCTTATCAAGTAAAAAATAGCTTCAAGTGCTTTACAGATAATTGTGTTCAATTGTATTTGATTGGCAAACATTGGTGGCATTTGCAGCAACAAAGTTACACAAACAGATTTTGGTCAGTTGAGTATCTAATACATGTGGAAACTCGTCACCACGCTTACCTCTCCGTGTACCAATCAAGGTGGATACCAAACCCTGGTTATATGAGCATGTGTTCATGAACTCGGATTCCACACAATGCCTTTCAGCAGCTGTCATCTCAAACCTCAAAGTTTTGCCATCAGATATCTGATACACATTTGCCTTCAGCGTTGGTGGGATGATCTTTACAGGACAATTTGTGACGTGCCAGCACGCAATATAAACATTATTCTTAGGGACTAACATTTTTGTGGATGGCAATAACTGATGTTCAGAAATAGATATGTCTGGACTCAGCAATTAGTTTTTGTATAACCTGCCCTTGTAAAAAAAAGTACCATGGTACTACCACCATAACCATGGTACTTTTTTTTACAAGGGTGGTTGCTTGTTAATAATTACACATTAACATCAGTGAGTACCATCTCATGGTAAGTAGTTCTGTGGAACCTGCCATGGAAAGGGAGTGCCCAGGCATTCCATCTGCTATCCTGCAAGTGTAAAGATTAAGATACTCACCTCACAACATATGCTCCGATTCCCAGCCACGTGGATACCTCACACATGACACTTTAATTGGTTCTTTGACTGGGTGCATTCACACAGCCAGACATCAGACAGTAAGATCAGACTGCAACAGCCCGAGACATCAAAGATCTAGTGATTGATCTGTGTGGCCTTATGTGTGAGACAACAGTCGTGGCACTGTGTTCACAAATTGTTTTCAAATTTATTGATTTGTTTGCAGGTGTGGCATGACTGTAAGTGGCAGATGTCTGGCTCCTATAAGCGCAGAATTACATAGATTTATAAAGATGGTGCAGCACAAACAAAAACCATTCAGCCCAATTAGTTTGCGCGAGTATTTATACTCCATATGAGCTGTACCCCATCCTAATCACTACTCCCCATTCTCCTCCCATACCCTCTATTCCTTCTCCCTCAAGCATGCAAATCATATGACTTAAACTGAAATAGTATTTGTATCTCATGGTATGACCAGCACAAAGACTGGGATTTATTTTACTGCATTTTACAGAAGGAATAAGATGGAGTACATTATATTTTCGGGGGGCACTCGATAGTCCGAAGGTTCGATAGTCCGAACGCACAAATTTCCTATACCCGGGGCGGTTACCGTGGTTACCGCTTGATAGTCTGAAAATAAGGTTTGTTAATCCGAACATTTGGTGCGATGGTCTGGAGGTTCATTAGTCCAAATGTTAGGATTAGTTTTAGGGAGGGTCCATCGATATGGAAATTTTCCGATTTAGATATATCGATGGGCTCATATTGAGATATACCGAAATATCAATATTTTCGGGGTTTTCGGACTGTGCATGCGCACGCGTGCATTCGGGGTGCGCGTGCATTCGGGGTGCGTGCGCATTCGGGACCTATCTCCTCAGGAGGTAAATATATTTCTCTCTCTGTGTCTCTCACACTCACTCTCTCCATCTCTGTGTTTTTCTGTCTGTGTCTCTGTGTCTCTCTCCTCTCTCACACCCCCCATCTCTATCTATCTGTATATTATCAAATCCACCCCGTCTCTCCCCCTACCCCCCCTGCCGCCGTCCCTTCCCCCCCCCCCCCCCGCTGCCATCCCTCTCTCCCCCACACCCCCCCGCCGTCTCCCTCCCCCCCCAGCCGTCTCTCTCCCCCTCCCCCACAGCCGTCTCTCTCCCCCTCCCCCCCCAGCCATCTCTCTCCCCCTCCCCCCCAACCGTCTCTCTCTCTCCCTCCCCCCCCCACCCCAGCCGTCTCTCTCCCCCTCCCCCCCCCCTCTCCAGCCGTCTCTCTCCCCTCATCCCTTCGTTGCATACTGGGACTATGAATACAACATGGCGGCTTTGCACCTCGGTCTGTGCATTGTGTATAGAAATGAGCATTCTGGGTCTTGTAGTTCAGTGTGCTCACATTCCGATTTTTTCCCTCGATATATCGATTTTTCGATATATCGATATTTTTGAAATGCCTACATCAGCATATCAATATGAAAATTATATCGGGTTTTAGCGATATATCGCCGGACCCTAGTGTTAGGGTTACGGTTAGGGTTGGGGGAAGCTTCAGACTAACGAACCTTTGGACTAAAGAACCTTCGGACTATTGGGCGGTAACCATATTTTCAAATAAATTGTATGAGAATACTATCTGGCACCACATTGAAGACTTACTAGTAATCATTTTCCCGAATGCATTGAAGATTATAAATAAATAATAATATTAACCATAAAGTCAATAACATATAATATGAACTGCCTGCTGTTGATAGTCTTTCACAATTTTAAAAATACTTCAGTCAGGCTTATTTTAAGCACTGGTTGCAATGTGTAAACATATCTCTGGTCACATATGGCTGTTGTTTCTTTGAGGTAAAAATATGATTTAAAAATAGCAACATAAATCAATGAAAGAAGATTAATTGTTTTTTGTTGATAATTTTTCTTGCTGTTTTGCCAAAAAGGTAGAGCTCAATCTAAGGCCTTTGGTGTAAACAATGTTTTCCCTTACAGGTTACAAGAAACTGAAGCCTTACAAATACCACACATCAGGTATTAAATTATGAAACAAATAGACATTAATGGATAGCTGGCAGGGTTTTTAACACAGCAACATAATTAAAGGTTTCTTGTGACATCGCCATTGAGATAGAAAACCAAGTTATTTAGACTCTGTAACTGGACCCCGAGGTAGGATTAGAGAACCAGGCTTTCGATCATTGTTTGTAATACAATACGCTTCCAATTTATGTCAGGGTTTTATTCTGCATGTAGATCATTCCTTTCCCTATCACCAGCAGATGGCATTATAAATGACTCGGAACTGCTCTCCGTATAAAGTTATTTTATGGTCTTTTGAGCTCCAAATTATCAACTTTGCGTGAGTGCCCAGCATTACCAAACTTGCATCATTTGAGAAATGGTGTTGCTACCCCAAACAGCATAGTCGCAATTAATCATGAGAAAACTTCTACCAAGTACTTTAATAACTCCATTTAGTATTATAACTATGACAAGTATAAAAATCCAGCTGTGTTTTCAGTTACAATATGGCAAAACACAACATCAATCCTGCCCTGGGATATTCAATTACACTCACCGGTTTCCAATTTAGAAGTTGCAGCCGAAATAAAATTAGTGAAAAATCTATGGGCTCTCGTATCAATCTCTGAATTTAGTTTGATGTTAGTTTACTGTAAAGTGGTGCAATTCACACCCAGTTAGTTGGGAGGGAAAACGCTCTAATTATCAGTCTGCATTTGGATGCACAAACATTTTATATCAGCATTGAAAAGTTCATTTCCCTCCACCACTACAATGAAATCTGTGTATCAGGAAACATCCCATGTTTGTTCAACTGTAGAAGTATCAAAGGTCAGGTATCAGTTAACATTTTGAAATGTAGTTACTGAGAGCAGGCATCAGGTTTCATGATATTATCCAGTATCTGGAAAGTTCTTTTGAACCAAAATAAAAACACATTTTGGATTTCATCCCACTCGAGAACAAAAACATTGCTACCTCCAAGTTCACAGCAACTTTGAGAGTGAGGAAAAATTGCACCAACAGTTATTTTATGTGCGAGCCTGTGGCATAGTGGTTAGTGCGCTCATCTCGCGAGCAAGGGGACCCAGGTTCAATCCCTGAGAGGGGCTTCTGTTTACCCAGCTTTAAGTAGAAACCCGGTTGTTAATGTTTGGTGTATCACTTTCTAGGAGTAATAATCCTGGATGGATATTTATTTGTTAAGTGAGGTTATTAAGGGATACAGGATAAAGGCAGGTGATTGGACTTGTGGTACAGAACAGCCGTGATCTTATAGAGTGCCGGAACAAGCTCAAGGGACTGAATGGCCTACAATTGTTTCAATACTTCTGTCCCTCTAAACAAAAAAGAAAAATTGGTCACTCGAAATGGTCACTCAATCCACGACTGTTTGTGGTACACGGCTGTGCGCATCGCACAAGGTGATTATATTTTGCCCACAAAATACATAGTCAATCTACTTTACAATATATACTGAGAAGCGCTTCAAACTATTTCAATGATGTGGTAATAATAATCCTTGTATTTGATATAAGACTTTTCACGTTTTCTAGAAGTGTCAAAGCAGTTCACAGAATATACTGTAAAGTGAATTGACCGTATATTTGTGGGTGAAGCGCTGCAGTTAATTGCATAGATGAATGTCCCACAAACAGCTGTGGATTGAAATGACCAATTTATTATTTTTTTGAGAGAGATTATGTGGAGTAAGGAAGTAGGGAAACGTGCCCAAGTTTTCACACTGGCAAGTCTCTCACTTGTAACTGAGCTACAGGACTCCAAACACTTCTTCTCGACACTTTTAACTGCAGTACTGTATTTTGTTTTTTAAATCTGGACAAATAGCTGAGTACTGTATTTGAAATTTCTTCAGTTTTTCCACTTCATGACCTTGGCCTTCAATTCTGGATAACACATGTTGCAATTAACATGACTAACAGCATAGTATAAAAGATTAAAATGGTCTTAAACGTATTAAAACTTTTAGCATTGCCTATCACACAAGAAGCAAATGGGTCTAGATATTGATCAGACCAGAAGCATCTATTAAAATAATTCAAAAACTATTTCAACATCAATGAATAGGAATACTGTGCACATTGATTGATAATTGTTTGCCTACTTGGCAGAAGGAGAGATTTGCAGAGTTATGGAGGAAACTCTTCACTATATTTTCTTATCTTGAGCTGATTAAGGTATCCAGCTGCATTTCTGAAGTTTCCATAAGAATCAAGGCAATTACGCTGTATACCAACCAACTTGCTAAAAACATCTAAATAGAGAACTTACAGAGACATCTATAATAATAATAATAATAATAATCCTTGCATTTGATATAGTGCTTTTCACATCTACTGGATTTAAAATTACCAATATATTGTAGTTATTTTTTGGAGGGATTATTATTAGGTGTGTGGAGTAAGGAAATTTGCCTAAGGTTTTGCCCTGACCTGCCTGGATTCAAACACAAGTCTCTCGCTTGTAAGGCGAGACCTCTAACCACTGACCAAAAAAGAACCATTGAAGCCCAACAAGGGAGCTACCAAACAGGTTACCAGAGCCTGCTGCTGCTTCTGGGCCAGGCTCAGATATGAAGAACCAACTCCATCCTCTGAATGTTTCACACTCTGCAGAGCCCAGGAGAAAGTAAGAAAAGGAGTTTGCAGATACAGTAGTTCATTTTGCTCAAGAAGGTGAGGGGTATTAGGGGTACTGTAGAGTCCCTTGATTAGCAGACTCACCTCACAAGCAAGAGGACCTAGGTTTGATTCCAAGCGCAGGGCAAAACCTGCCTGGGAATTCACACACATCTGTTTATCTAGCAGTAAGTTGTTAGGTGATTGTTGGATTGCTTTCTGGTGGTAATAATCCTTAAAAAAAAAGTGGGTCACTCACAAGTATGTGTGGAATACTGCTGTGCTCAATTGGCTGTCACATTTTGCCCACAAATTCACAGTGAATCCACTTTACAATATATTCTGTGAAGGGCTTTGAGATGCATCAAAAACATGATGCAAGGATTATTATTATTAAAACTACAAATTCATCATACTTTACAGCAATTTTCCTATTGCAAGTTTGAAAAGCAAGTTCAAATATTCCAATGTTAAGAACACGGCATTAAATTAAAGGATTATTTTTATTTGGGGAATATGCTTTTCCCCACTTTTTTGCATTCAACATCAGGGTCATTCATTTCCTGCTGAGTTACTGCCATCAATCTAGTTACAAGATGAGGAAGGCTCTTTAGCCCATTTGATCTCATAATTCCAGAATACTAACCCCCTCTCTTCCCATCACAGCATCAAAATATTTCTTAAATGAATCCAATGTCAAACGTCAACCAGCCTGCCTGGTAACCTGTACCAGTCATTCATCACCCACCATGTCCCACATTCGTGACCAAACCTGTAGTTCCAGTGAATAGTGAGGTATCGCCACTCTCTGCTGTTCGCCTTTAAGCAGCTGGATTGAGGCTGCTCCAAACTTATTTCATATGAGAGAGCATTGAGTCAGAGCGGTGTTCAACAACAACAACAACATTACATTTACAGAGCTCCTTTCATGTCGGGAGGACATTCCAAGGTACTGAACATTCAACAGGGTAGGGGTGAGAGGAGTCAGAGAGTTGGGACAGCACTTTCAAAGGGTTCAAATCAGGCCCTTGAGGTTAAAGGACAGTGCACTCACACAGTGAGCCAGCTATATCCCTAAATTAAATTATACAGATATATTCTCTTATTCTGATGAGCAAGGTTTTAATGGTTTGGGTGAGTGAGGTTTCAAATGATTTAATTAATAAAACAACCACTATATCTATCAATCTGGTGAGCAAACTATCACTGCACTGTTCCCGGTATTTCAGAACCAGTTTGTGGAATATTGTATTTCTAGTTGTACCACAACAAATTATAAATAAAACCCCTATTGCTATCCTGGCTGAGAAAAGCTAAATCACTATCACTCACAATCAAATTTGGGATAATGTATCTAAATTGTTTCTTGTTCAATAATCCCACCCCAATCCAAAAAGAATTGATCACGCACTACAAATCGACTACTGTGTTTATGGGAACATAGGAACAGGAGTAGGCCATTCAGCCCTTCAAGTCTGTTCTATCATTCTATTATATCATGGCGTTTGGCCATAGTCACTACACTTTGCAGTAAAATCCTGTGAAACATTTTGAGACATTTTGATAATGTGATACCCACAACAACAACAAAATTACATTTGTAGAGCGCCTTTCATGTCGGGAGGATGTCCCAAGGTGCTGTGTAGGGCAGCAGGTGGGAGGGTGGGGTGGGAATGGGATGAGGCAGAGCAGAGAGGCAAGAGGGTGACTGAAGGCACGGTCGAAAAGGAAGGTCTTGAGACTGATCCTGAAGGAGGCAAGGGAGGGAGTAAAGTGAAGGGATTGTGGGATGCAGTTCCAAAGCGTAGGGGAAGAGAGGCTGAAAGCCCGGCACCAAGGTTAGGGCGGGTCAGGCAGGAGACATGGAGCAGGCCAGAACCTGCTGAACGGAGGAAGAGGGCTGGTTGATAGAGGGTCAGCAGGTCAGAGAGGCAGGAGGAGGCAAGGCCAAGGATCAGTGGAGCCAGGCGAGGATGTGGATGATAGGGTCGCGGAGCCTGGAGCGGGTGAGGACATGAGCTGCAGAGTTTTGGATATCTGCAGCTTGTGGAGGGAAGCATTGGGGAGGCCGACAAGGAGGGAGTTGCCGTAGTTCGAGCCTTGAGGTGACAAACGCATGTGTAAGGGTTTCAGCGGGTTGAGGGGTGAGGCAGTGACAGAGATGGGTGATGTTGCAGAGGTGATGCAAGGTAGGGCTGGTCGTGGCACAGATATGGGGGAGAAAGGACAGGCAGGGTCAAGTAAGACACTCAGGTTCCTGACAAGATTGGTTAGGTAGATAAGGCGCTATATCAAATGAAATAATTATATTATTATTATTGAATACTGAATACTGAATACATCAACTGGGACTCAGAATCTAGTAGTTTATCTAACCGATCATTTTCAGACAGATATATCGGCAACAACTCAATTAGAAACTTACAGAGCATATCATCATTGGCCAGCCGGTGGAAACGATGAGAGACTTGGGAGAGCTGACAGAGGTCACGGTGTGACAGCAGAGAGAAGACACTAATCCAGAGCTCATCAGGCAAGTAAAGCCATAGGAGGTGGTCATCACCTCCTCCAGGATTCTGGGTTAAGACAAAAACACATATACACACACACACAATCAAAAATTCTGGATATAATAATAATAACAACTTCGATTTATATAGTGCCCTCCACGCCGGATGGCGTCTCAGAGCGCTTCAAATAATCCTTGTATTTGATATAGCGCTTTTCACGTCTTTTAGATGTCTCAAAACACTTCACAGAATCTACTGTAAAGTGAATTGACTGTATAAACATGGGCGAAACACGGCAGCAAATTGCACAAAACTATGATCATCAGTGAAAGCAAATAAAGCGAGGAGCAGCCCTAATCGCATACAACAACATAATTACATTTGTAGAGCAGTGTAGAGCAGGGATGGTCTGCATGACCATTTTACACATAAGTACTGCGGCATGCATGTGGGCCACAAGTTGGCCATCCCTGGTGTAGATGATACACCACAGTTTACCAGCCCAATCCTTGCTTGGGCAGAATTCACCTGTTTCGGCTGCATAGGGAGCCTAAAATTCTCTCCCTCCACTCAGCCTGCTTCACTGCCCCACCGTCTGGAACTCCATCCCGCAGTCCCTCCGCCTCACCTCATCTTTCAAGACCCACCTCAAGGCACTGATTTTCTACTGTGCTTTCAATCAACCTCCTTCCCCCACTGCCCTTCACTCTCTCTAATCCCAACCCCCAGCTCGGGTCTGAAATACTGTCTGTCCAGCATCTTGGGACGGTCATCCCGATATGAAAGGCGCTACACAAATGTAATTTTGTTATTGTTGTCTTGGCTTTCCCACGGTCAGCAGGGGGAAAAACTGCAGGGATCCTGTCCCCTATATAGCATCTTTCACTTGATTTGTGTGTGTGGCAGGGGGTGGGGGGGGAGCAAGCCCTCTACATTCTAGTAGTTGCTATTACTCACTGGCAAAACTAAGGCATGAACAGCAGACAGTTTGGGGGCTACTGAGGGGAGTTGCATCCCGGCAACTATCGCATGTAATCTCATGTGATGTTAACAAACCATGTTCTTGTTTTTTGGGGGAAGATATAAAACAAAATTAAATTTCAAATGACAGAATCGTTCCCATTATGTAAAGTACAGTTTTTGTGATGCTAACTTAGTTTAAGTTTCAACTGTCAAACCATCTGGAAAAGGGAAGCCTTGATTTGGATTGCCTTTATAATGGGTGGGTGGGGCTGTCAGGAGAGGGGAGCAACAACAACTTGAATTTGTACAGCACCCTCCACACAGGGATTCAGGGGGGAATGTTCTAGAGTTTGGGGGCTTAGTGGCTAAAAGCACAACTTCCAATGGTGGAGTGGATGGTGGGAGGAATAAGCAGAAGGCACCGGGTGGTGGATTGGGGAGTGAGGAGGTGGGAGAGGTAGGGAGGTGCTAGAGAGTGAATGGATTTGAATATGAGTGAGAGGAGCTTGAAGTCGAATGATTCGGTGATGGGGATCTAGTGGAGCAGGTCAGAAATGGGGGTGCGGAGTTTGGTCCGGGTAAGTATGCGGGCCAGAGTTCTGAATCAGCTGGATTTTTTGAATAGTGGAGCTGGGGAGACCGGCGAGGAATGCTTTTGAGTAATCCAGGCGGGAGGTTACAAACGGATTCACGAGGGTTTCGGCTGTATTTGGTGTAAGGTATGGTTGGAGGTGGGCAATGTGATGGAGGTGGAGAAGGCAGTCCTGGTCAGGGACTGGATGTGGGGAAGGAAAGACAGCTGGGTGGGGTGAAACCAGATGTCTAGATTGCACATTGGTTCAGTGAGTCTGAGAGAGAACCTGAGCAGAATCGAGATAACAATTCATCTTTAAATTATTTTCTCCTTTTTCCCCCTCATCAGGTCTCTCCATCCAACAGACATGTGGACAAGTGAAAAATGCACTCCCAGTCTAAGGAAACATAAGCAGGAGCAGATCTTTGAGCATATATAAAAACAATTAATTGGAGGCTAACACTCGTGAATGACCGCTGATATGGTCCCTTTTTTTAAATCCCAACTGTCTGCCACCGACCTCCCAATTTCGGTGATGGTCAGAGAAGGACCGACTGATGTGATAAACAACACATCGATTTCCAGAAGGCTTTGGTTAGGTTCTGCCTCAAGTCGGATGCCAAATGCTTATTGTCGTCAGCGTTTCTATGATGCTCTCTTTCCAGATTTCTAACTATTTGAGATCATTACTTGCAACAAAATCACATATAGCTTGCACCCTTGTTTGTATAAGGATGGCATATCATAGTACTGGTAGATGCTACACTTTTATAGCATCTTTCATTTCGAGCAGAAGTCCAAAGGTCCTATTCTCACTTACATCATTCTTTCCACTGTTATAATAATAACTATTATTACACTGTTATAATAATTACTTCCGCATAATAATAACTATCCCACTTCTCCAATTTTCCCATCTTTGTATCCCTAGTTACTAATTACACTCAAGCTGTGGCCATTACCTGCAACAGTTGCCAAATCTCCCTGTACACTGGGTAGCTGTACATGGAGTAGATTTCAGTAGTCTTCCCATGTCACTGGCAAACAAGGACAACAATCACTACCTCTAATTATCCTGATGACATGCAGAGACTGCATTCTTATACCCCTCTCGCTCGAACCTCACACATATTCACACACTGTGGGGGAAGAAGGAACTGACATCCTTAAACTTCTCAGAAGTTTTCAACAGCTGTTTCACAAACACTAAACTCTTTCATGTTATCCTAGATTTGTGAGCAAGGAATTGATGAGACGCTGTTTGTTACAATCATGTAATTTCAACAACAAACAAGACTTTGCCAATTTAATATAAGGCTGAACACATGCGTCAGTTTAAAAACACTAGTCTTGTGCTTTAGCTTTCACTGAGTGCTCCATGTGAAAACTACAAACAAACAGCCAGGGGTAGGAAAGGGGAGAAGAGGAGGTACTAACATTCAGCTAATGAATTTCTCTCATTATTATTTAGAGATTTCATAAAATGATAGTATGTGAATCATAGTCTCAACATAGCTAACATTAAAGAAAACAGGTTTACAAAAATGGTACTTATTTTGTTTCCTAAATGGATTGTCAATCCACAAGTAACTTTATCAGTCGTGTATTTAATCAGTTCTCTAATTCTCTATTTCACTGTGTGTGGGGAGTCATTCACTGCAGTCTTATTGGCACTAACTTTCTAAAAATCAGGAAATTATAACAAAATACTTGCCATATCAGTCAATTTGTCACAGGACTGCAAGACATCACTGCTCAGATAATCAGAAGTTGTCCCTAAGAACAAAACAGTGCATTTTAGAACATAATTTATTACATCATGGTTCAGAGCAATACAAGTTCATAGATAGAATATGCACAGAACCAAACACAGCCTGATAATTATGCCTAGCATTTTAATAATAATAATAATCCTTGCATTTGATATAGCACTTTTCATGTCTTCTAGACGTCTCAAAGCACTTCACAGAATATACTGTAAAGTGAATTGACTGTATATTTGTGGGTGAAACACGACAGTCAATTGCGCACAGCTGTATCCCACAAACAGTTGTGGATTGAGTGACCCAATTGTTATTTTTAAATTTATTTATTTCCTTGAGGGATTATTTTCAGGCTTGTAGACTAAGGAAACTTGCCCATGGTTTTGCCCTGTCAGAAAACGAACCCCGATCACTTGCAAGGTGAACCACCGAGCTACAAGACTCCACATTTGTATATTATACATGTAAACTGCACAATATTGAAGTATAGAATGAAAAATGTTTCTCTTTTTGCCTTCCAATCTAGTAATGAAGGCATTGACTAAATATGTTTTGCTATTCTTGAGACTTGCTATTCTTGCGAGTCAGGCTTTGCTCAAACCCCACTCCGCTATCATCCGGCTTCACACAGCTGGCTCAGGTCTTCTGCACGTTCCTCATGCCCTCTGCTTCAGTATTGGTTGCCGTGCTTTCAGACACTATACCCCAAATTTCTGGAACTGCCTCAATCTGTGTTTGCTGTCTTCAAATCGCAGCTGAAAACTTTCCTCTTTAATCATGGCTTTGGTTACCTCCCTTCTCTGTCAAGTTCAGCATTAAACCACACCACTGTGAAACACTCCAAGACACTTCCCAAGTGAAGGGAGTTACATAAATAACCCTAACTTGTTATATTTGACTCTATAGGGCAATATAGAGTCAAATAGGTCTATAGGACCCAACTATTCACTGGATAAATTTGCTTCTCCATTAACCTTCAAGAGGAAATTCAATAAATACCCTGGAAAGACTCTTTCTAAGGTGGTACAGGGACATTCAGATAAATAGGAATGAAAGGATTGCTTAAGGAAACCAGCAGATACATTGTGATATGACCTAGGGTCCGGCGATATATCGATATATAGCTAAAACCCAATATAATTTTCATATCGATACGCCGATATAGGCATATTAAAAATATCGACATATCGAAAAATCGATATATCGAGGTGAAAAATCGGAATGCCGCACACTGAACTACAAGACCCAGAATGCTCATCTCTGTATCTATACACAATGCACAGACCCAGGTGCAAAGCCGCCATATTGTATTCACAGTCCTTGAATACAATATACAGGTATGCAAGGGGTGGGGGGTGAGAGAGACGGCTGGGGGGGTGGTGAGGGGGAGAGAGACGGCTGGGGGGGGGTGAGGGGGAGAGAGATGGCTGGGGGGGTGAGGGGGAGAGAGACGGCTGGGGTGGTGGTGAGGGGGAGAGAGACGGCTGGGGGGGGCGGGGGAGGGGGAGAGAGCCGGCTGGGGGGGAGGGGGAGGAGGAGACGGCTGGAGGGGGAGAGAGACGGCTGGGGGTTGGGGGGGGGGAGACGGCTGGGGGGGGAGGGGGAGGGGGAGGGGGAGAGAGACGGCTGGTGGGGGAGAGAGACGACTGGGGGTTTGGGGGGGGAGGAGATACGGCTGGGGGGGGGTGAGGGGGAGAGAGAGGGCTGGGGCGGGGTGAAGGGGAGAGAGACGGCTGGGGGGGGTGAGGGGGAGAGAGACGGCTGGGGGGGGGAGGGGGAGAGAGATGGCTGGGGGGGGGGGAGAGAGACGGCTGGGGGGGGTGAGGGGGAGAGAGACGGCTGGGGGAGTGGTGAGGGGTAGAGAGACGGCTGGGGGGGGCGGGGGAGGGGGAGAGAGATGGCTGGGGGGGCGGGAGAGATGGCTGGGGGGGCGGGAGAGATGGCTGGAGGGGGAGAGAGACGGCTGGAGGGGTGGGGGGGGGGAGAGACGCTGTGGGGGGGTGAGGGGGAGAGATGGCTGTGGGGGGGTGAGGGGGAGAGAGATGGCTGGGGGTGTTGGGGGGGGAGAGATGGCTGGAGGGGGAGAGAGACGGCTGGGGGGGTGATGGGGGGGGCGAGACGCTGTTGGGGTGTGAGGGGGAGAGACGGCTGGGGGGGTTGTGGGGGGAGAGACGGCTGCGGGGTGGGACGGGGAGAGAGACGGCGGGGGTACTGCGCACACATGCGCAGTACGAAAAACCCGAAAATATCGATATTTCGGTATATCTCAATATGAGCCCATCGATATATCTAAATCGGAAAATTTCCATATCGACGGACCCTAATATGACCATTTTCTATAACGCAAATTTCTATGGTTTTATTGAGGGAACCTTTAATATATTTGAAAATAACCCAAGAGTAATATGACAATAACAAAGGTTTTACAAACTTAAGTAAAAATAAATATTCTGCTGATTCTAATTTTTAGCACAGAGCAAGCAATAAGGACAACTGCTGTAAGAGTGGCTTGGTGTCTGGACACAATGCACCACTTAGTGGCAGAATAGAGCATGTTCTTCAGTTGGGCTGTTCCACGGTGCAAGAGAACAAGTAGTGGGCTCGGCGCTATGTACTTCAGGGAGAGACAACCAGAGACACAATGAGTGAAATGTGTGTGAGAGAATGTGAAGAATATCAAGATGAAGCTAATAATAATTAATAATAATATTAAAATAGGAATAAGTGAACCAGTGTACTGAATGCACAAACTGAAAGTACAGTCAATGCAAACAAGCTTTAAATGGTGTGAAGGAACAGAGAGACTGTGACTCGTGGTCACAGATTTAAAATAGTTTCAAGGCGCAGTAGAGGGGAGCTGAGGAGAAATTTTTTCACTCAGCGAGTTGTTCGAATCTGGAATGCATTGCCTGAAAAGGTGGTGGAGGCTGATTCGATAACAACTTTTAAAAGGGAATTAGATCTTTATTTAGGGAGAACGGGTCTATTAGGCTATGGGGAGCGGGCAGGGCAGTGGGATTGAATCGCTCTTTTCAAAGAGCCGGCACAGACTAGATGGGCCGAATGGCCTCCTTTTGTGCCGTAAAATTCTATGATTCTATGATTCTAAGCTGTAAATGTGATCTCTCTGTGTCTAAGGCAGCACCATACATATCGTTTGTGGACTGTCAACATGCACGAATTGGCTGTCGGTTACCGCTCGATATTCTGAAGATTCGTTAGTCCGAAGGTTCATTCGTCCAAAGGTTCGTTAGTCCGAAGCTTCCCCTAACCCTAACCTTTGGGTGAATGAACCGTCGGACTATCGCACCAAATGTTCGGAATAACAAACCTTATTTCATTGTCGGTTCAATGAAATATTTTTCTCGACGTGAAAGGCGCTATATAAATGTAAGTTTTGTTTGTTGTTTGTTTGTTCAGACTGTTAGAGTTGGTGAAGAACTGGTTAAAATTAGTATAGACTGTTAAAAACAGAGAGTGGGCTAGAATGATGCTATGTGATGTTTTTGTATAACTGCTCTATAAGATAAGGGAATTTGCTGCACATAGTTTGAGTCGTCAAGGTCACCATTAGAAACCGATTAGAACAGACTGCGATAAGAAGAACTCGTTTGCGAAGAAAGGCAGAGTTGGGTGTAAAAGAGAATGTGAATAAGCACGAGAGTAGCATGAGATGTTCACATGAACACCATGTGTCCAAGAAAGGATAAAAGGTGTTGAGACAAAGGAATAGGGCAGAGAGAGTTGGAGTAGGTGAGCGAGCGGAATGAAGGAAGAGGACTGACGGAAGAGACTGTCGCTGGGCAGTAACAAGCCACCCTCGATTGAAGGATTAAAACTAGGAACACTCAACTGAACGAAAGAGCCACAACTGATGGTAGACTCGTGACGGATTAGAATCGGACTGAAAGAAGAGTACCGGTAGTATAAATTGTGAACTGTAATAACTCGACATTGACTTGTTTGGTTATCAAAACCACGTTGCGTAGTCATTGAATTGTCTTGTAATGGGCGTAGTGTATTGTTTGTGCCTTGTAGTCGTTTTATATGCTTTAGTGTCAGCTCAATGAGTATACCTGAATAAAGAACCTGTTTTAAAAGAAATGAATCAGTAGTACCTGGTCAATCGGAGGCTGGCTGTAACCTAATTTTTGACCGGAGAAATTGATATTTTCAACCTGAGAAATTAATCTCTAACAAGATTATTGAGTGGTAACCCCCCCGGGTATAGGAAATTTGTGTGTTCTGACTATCGAACCTTCAGACTAATCAACCTTCGGACTATCGAACCTTCGGACTATCGAGCGGACCCCTTGGCTGTCCTGTTCACCAACACAATACAGTCACTACACTTAAAAATAAATCATGTGAAGTGTTTGAGATGAATCAAATGGAGGATTATTATTGATACCTAATTTAGTTTTATTGTGTTCTGATGGTAGTCCAGTAAAATTGCAAAATAGTAAAGTTTTTTTTAAAAAGACTTCTGATGGTCTTGTGCTGGAAATCTACAGGGCAGTCAGTATCTCAGAGAGATTCAAAACCTGAAGCTCTCACCTGTCTTTCTCTCTCTGCTGCTGACTGGTTTGATTTACATTTCCAAATTGTCTTTGTGTATATAGTGATAATAAATAATAATTATGAATATACTGGTAATCACAATAAATATTATCTTATTTAATTTTGAAATGAAATATGAATTCATCAGTCAAGGGTAAAGTAAAAACAATATTGATAGGTGTCAAACATGCAATTTCTGGTCAGCTAGGACTACCCAATAGGGTGCGTGGTTAACAGGAGCTGCGTGAAAGAATCCCTGGAAGAATCCCAAGGAGCCTGTTCAACCTTGGAAATCTGTATTATGTTCCCCTCAAGGAGGATACATGTGGAATTTAAGACAGGAATTAATGGAAGATCCACAAACCAGTCCTGGATCATTTCCTTCATAAATTTGGGTAGCAGCAACAGTATGACAGGGCCTGCAGTTCTTGTCTGCTGTATTTATCTTAATCAAATCAGCAGGAGTTTTGTCAGGAGGCAAGAGCAACGAATGGAAAAATTAGGTTGTTACGCTTCTCAATTATTCATTGCGCACTGCCAGCAACCGACAAAAAGATGCTATGATTTTCAAAGGAGCTGACAAGATTTGAATACACAGTGTTCTGGTTGTTTAACTCTTGACTCTGAAAATGAAATATTGAGCTCAAACGTACTGTTTAGAAAATTAGGCCGCACTTTTGATATCAATGTTTCCTGTGCAACTTGCTCACCCTCAAGTGTACCAGCATTCAGTGGTTTATTCGCTGGTTGTCTCTTTGTTCTCTTGCTGTTCAGCACAGGTACTGGAGGGGGCAAAAGAGAGACAACATGTGTAATAGATCAACATATTTAAACAAAAATAACATATCAAAACAGATCCCCAGAAAGAGTAAAATACATGAATGTTAAAGTTAATAATTATTGCTAAATGCTTTTCAAAATGGGTGCTGGTTTTCCAGTACAAAATAACTCAATTTCAACTAATGTGGAAACTGATGTGTTGCTGTCTTAATGAATCCCTGAATTAATAGAGGAAATATGCAATCATTCACAACAAGAATACACCTCTGCCCCACTTCTGTATTTCCCAAAGCTCATGTCATACGCTTATTTTTGTTGTATCTCATCATTAGACACACCGGTTTAACCAAAATTAGCTATTTCCCCCTCCCAACTCCTATTGCATGCCTTTCAAACTTGTGAGCTAATCTTCTGCATCACATTGTTAAAAAATTAAATACATCCTCCGGCTCACAAATTCCGTTCTTTCCTCAAAACACTTGGTTTAATGTCTAATCCAAAGGCAGCACCTCCAACAACTCAACAGCTCCCAGCATTTCAATGAAGTGTCAGACTAGACTATGTGATTTCAAGTCCCAACACGAGGATGAATCCACAAACTCCCACTTAAGACTGGCTCGCTGGTGGAACCGTTGACATTCAAGAGAAAACTAGTGACTTTGTACCACTAGGGACAAAGGTGAACCAGTTACCATTAAACACCTACTGCATCTCACCAGAACCATGCATGGAGCATCAGAAAATAATTTATTAAGAATATTACAAATCCCTACTGCATATTTACAAATCATTCATTTGAATGTTTTATGGAATCGGTTAATATCACACCAGCTATTGTATTTGAACAGAATAATTTTACCCACAAAGTAGATAATGGGACATGATTAGTTCATTCTTCCCATTGATCACAAGTTATATTTGCAATACGCGTTTACCGATCAGCATCCAGCCCAGAGGATGATTTCATCCAGTCCGGACCGTTTCCAACTTCAGGCAAGTTTTTCCCTCCCTCCCTCCCCAACACCCCAAAATCCTCTCATGGCAGCAGGATCCAGTAATTGGGAATATGTATTGCAGAGAGTGGAAATAATGTCAACCATTACTGCAGTCTGTCAGAAAATCCCTCCTTATCCACTGCATCCTTAACTTCCATTGGCTCCTGTCGTTGCAGATAGTGAGATGCACTGATTGAGAAAACATGGAAGAGAGAGTGATTGAGAGATGGGAGGAGATTCAGAGAGGGAGAGGGAATGATTAAGAGAGAGGGTGTGTATGTGTGTCAGAGAGAGAGAGAGAGTGTTTGTAAGAGATTTTAGGAGAGAAAACAACACGCATTTTGTTTTACACAAAGAATAGTGGAAATCTGGAACTTTCTCCCCCAAAAAGCTGTGGATGCTGGGGAGGGGGAGAGAGTGATTGAGAGAACGGAGAGAGAGAGAGATGAGAGTGAGAGAAAAAGGGAGAGAGAGGAACAAACAGAATAAGTGAGAGCAGAGAAAGGAGAATTGAGGGCGCAGTTTCTTAGTTCACTGTCAAGACAGATAATCAGAGTCTCTCTCAGCCATTGCAGGGGAGACCGCGGACACACACTGAGTGACATGACGTGCAGTTGCCCAAAGAAAGTTACCTCTTATCCCAATGATAAATGTCTCTACATCCTTCATTCCTCTGTTCCCTTTGTCCAGCAAACACCTGCTTGCTTCATTTACTCCCCCTCAACCCCAGCTGCCCCACCATCACCATTTTGCCCCTGTTCTCCAGAGCCTAATTCCTGGAATTCCTCTGACACTCTCCCTCCCTCGCCTTTCAAGAAATTTTCTGCCAATTTCAATGATCCACCATTGTGAGCATTCACTGAAACTCTGATAAAAAAAAACTTTATCACCAAAATGTTGTGTTCTTGCCTGCTAATACTGTACGACAATCAATCAGTTCATCTCCTAAAACTGATTTACACCCAACTCTTCCAGAAATGTGTAATTCTTACTCACTGACCGATACACACACCAGCTGGAGGGTCTTCACACTGCAGTGATTTCTTAGAGGACGGCCGACAGTTGACAGTTGACTGTGGGCTAGTGATATTTTTTGACCTAGTGGAGATACAACAATGTCATCAGTCACAACTCAGTACCTCAAAAGGCTGAGGCACATAGTTAGGCAGGTTAAAACCTCGGGCAAGTTCCTTACTCCACACATCTGTGATTAGCTAACAGTAAGTAGGAACCTGGTTGTTACTCAATTAGCTTATCGCTTTCAGGGGATAAACATCCCTCCCCAAAATAATAGTTTGGTCATTCAATAAGGCACATCAAATGCAAGGATTATTATATACAGTGCATATGCTACTTGATACAATTACAGAAATATCGATAAACAAACGGACAAAGGCACTGAATGAGACAGGCTTCTGAGAATGGTTTAGAATTCTGACACATGGAGACATTTCAGACGTGTGACAAAATATAACAGATAGAAGTGAGTGGTATAAACCATAACATACTATTCCAAATCAATTTAAATCATAGTTTTACTAGTTTAACCACTTGAAATTTGGCCTATTGTTCAAATTGTGTTTTATTTTTCATAAGTTACCAGGAGGTACTGTACTTATATTGTGCAGAACCTTTTCAACCCTTAAATTTACCAGATTTGTTTTGAGAATTTCCTCGTGTTTGCATCTTTTGATGTGACTGGGCTTGTGGCTGCAGCTAGCATATTCTTTACCCAGACAGTAATTTAATGACTGGAACAGATTGCCAGAAAGGGTGGTTGAGGCCAGAACGTTTGACTTACTCAAAACACAGTTTGATGGAGTGATGTGAAGATGGTAAGTAAGTGTTCTGGTAATATTAAATCAAATAAGCAGGTTAGCACTTCTCAATCCAAACCAATTTTGCAAATAGAACAGAAAGAAGCGGGAGAAAGCCAATCAGCCCATCTAACCTGTTCCACTAGTTTATTAAATGTTAGAAGCTCTTTCAATGCCAATGTCCCGCCCCTTCACCATATCCCTTAATATCTGCATTTATCATTTGCACCTTTTGTAATTTTTTCTGACATTATCTGTAGTTCTGATTTGAACCAACTCACATATATTAAGTAATTGGTTTGCAAAATGGCAACCAAATGAGATGTTTATGAGGTTACATTTTCTTTTTATTTGAATCAATTTGTTTTGGGCAGTTTACTCAGGATATCTGTGTTTTCTCTTTAAATCAACATTTCAACAGTTCTTTCAATACTAGTGGTATAGATTTGAGTTGTATTCCTTAATGTCTCATAAATGTTTGTTGTTCATTTAATTTTTCTTTGGCAGCATTAGGAAACAATTTTTCAGTATTCTCTACTCCTTTGCTCATTTATATTATTTTTTTCCAGTTATGCTGTCTCAATAGCAGAAGCTAATTAAATGCCATTCTACAGTTGTATCTGTACTCAATGCACTAAAATGTGTAAGATCAAGCATTACACCTATAGAAACTGTTAATCAAACCCAAGATTCAACACTCAATCCTCTGTTGTCAAATGTATACAGGAATTGGTGGAAAATTAAATATTTAACAAAATCACACTATCTTGTTTCTAGTTTCATATTGCTTGTTGAATTAACTCTCAAAGAACACAATTGCCAAGAACAGCCTGAATCATCCTTTTGGATAGCGTGTGGTCTGATTGACAGGCCATTCATGTTTATTAACTGTTATGATGGTTAACTGGTGCTATATTTTTCCCTTCCTACTTTTGCATCAGGGTGCATTATATATCTGTATCTACTGACTTACAGGTTCTCTATTATTATTATTATTATTATAGTTCCTTGTGACTCATGGTGAATTTTAATTCAATTGTAAACTTGTCAATGCTCCCCATGAAAGTAACACCCTCATGCTTTCAGCTCTGAGCTTTATTAATGTGCTCCACATAACCTCATTGCAATCCATGGATTTCGCCATTATTCTGGGGCTGATGATACAAACAAAAAGCACCATCTAAAAGAAAGAGGATTGTCTTGGAGACATCAAAGATGATTAATTTCATGTCACAAATACACATAGGCCTATCCAATTTAAACCAAAACGTGTATATTTTTCCCGATTTCTGTTGCCAGTAGCTGCACTTCTATAACTGGAGTTATGCAATGCTCACAAAATGAATAGCCTTCCAGCGAGAAAGATGCGCCGATACAGAAAGGCTGTGGAAATCATCAAAAGAGCAATAAGAAAAACAAAAACAGCAGACTTGCCAAGAAGCAAATGTTTCAATTAAAAGTTAGATCAATGTTTTCTGCATTCCTCTTTTTCTAATACTGCACAATTGATCTTTCAGCTAAAATTAAATATGCAATAGGGTTATATGTGCTGTCCCAGAGCATTTGTTGTTGAAATCTTGGGAAACAAATTGCTTTATTGCAATTTATACCCACACAGATTTGTCTAGCACCTTGGTACATCCTTTGGGTGTTGTTGTTTATTATCCCCTCCCCTACCACACATAAATATAACTGAACTATGTTTGCACTGGATTTATTAATGGCAAAATCCACGTTTAGTCCTCCTGACATGAAAGGTGCTGTTGTTGTACTTTGCAACGATAAAACTCCAAGGATCTAATCCAGAATAATATAGCCCTTTGGCTGCCAAGGGACGGATTCCCTATATCCTCAGGCCTCATAAGCTTCCCGATAATTCCTGATAATTTGTGCTTCCCTTCCAGAAACATAACAATATTTACACTGCACTTTGGTTCAACAACCAAGCTGAGAGCGGTGGAATGGGGAAGTGAAAAAGATGACTGAAAGTGCAATCCAAGAATTAGATGTTAATGTGCCATGAAAGAGGGGAGGGGCAAGGAGTTGGAGGGACTCCAGGAATGGAACTCCAGAGAGCGGGGCAAAATAGCAATGGTGGGACTGTTTGGAGATTGGGAGGATATCAAGTGACCCGCTATTTGCTGGGCAAAGGAACAGCCTGGTCAGGAAATTAAAGAGAGAGGTGGGTGGGGGATGAGGGCCGTAGTGGAGTTTCTCATTGGAGAAAGTGGGAGCTTTCTGTGAGGAAACTGCATAGTGTATCAATCAATGTCTATCCTCAGTTACCCCCACAGCAACTGAGGGAGTCCTTGGTTATCTGTCTGTCCTGACAAAATATCACAAAATGCTGCCCTTACTTTGAGGCAAATGGAGCAAGAAAATTGCACACAGCAATGCTCGAACAAACAGCTATGATACGAAACAATAAATCCACAAAATTAAATTGGTCACTCATTCCATGAATGCTGTTTTGTTGTTGGGTCAATAGTATATCCTATGAAGTACTTTGAGATAACTTGATGATGTGACGCACTGTATCAAACTGTATCACAATACTGTATTATTATTACATTTGCAGTGTACAGACCTGTTCATTAAGCATCCTGAAACCATCACTGCTCTTGTTTTAGGAAGGTGACTGATAGTCCAAATTGCTTATCTATGGTCCTTATTACAGAAGCTTTATTGAAGAATTATAATGACTGAACATCTCTCTGCCCTCTCCAATTATCAAGTCACACAAGGTTTTATAATTGGATTTAGCTCTTTTGAAATATATTCTGTAAATCAGAAATGTTTTAAATTAAATTCTGAAAGTTGGCAAAAGTAATTTAGATTAGCATAAGTTCTTCCATGTGCCACCCCACTCACAAGCGGCTGCAAAGCAAATGGGTTTACAACATAGCTCATTTGAATTCCCTTTGTCCTCTATTTAACAAGCAGATCAGTGCATCAGATTGCCCAGAGCATCATTAATATTATTAAATCTAGACCCCCAAAATCCCTAAAATCAGGCTGTGCTGACTAGTACTGGGTATCCTCCACTAGGTGGTGCATATGACTGACAATGATAGAAAAGAAAACCCGATGGGTTGTGACTTGTGAGATATAAATTTCAGAGGAAACACATAAGGTTTTCCTGCAACAATACAAAATATGATGATGTGTCACACTTGTAACATTAATTTATTTTTCTGTTTTCTGACAATAAAGATGAAAGAAAATCTGCAATGGTGAAAATCAGAAACACAGCCAGAGATGCCAGAAATCTGACAAAATCTCAAAAAGTACAAGGATTTAGTTTTCTTTTAGAATTTCACAGCAGAAATCCTTATAATAATAGTACATTATAAGATTTGCATTTGATATGGTGGCCTTCACGTCAGGAAGATGTCGTGGAATAACTCACAAAGAGATCAGGTTATTCATGTAAAGCACAAACAGTCATTTAATATATACTAACGGCCGAAAGGAGAAATACCCTCACAGGTCAGATACTCGAGTTGGTACTTCTAAAGAACTAACAGAAATACAACAGTTCCACCTAATCAATAAAAGTGAATGTGGGAAGAGAGTTGAACTCTATTTACACTAGTCATGGGTTGCAAAAAGGGCAGCATCTATTAAAACAAAACTAGACAACCACAAGTTGCTAATTGATAGATTACCATTTTCAAAGTAAGAAGTAAATCGTCTTTAATGATCAGGAATATACTGAAGCAATTGATCACCTAAAGAATAACAAGCAGGGAATGTCTAATTTACTCAAGCACAAGCCTTTCTCCCTTCTTGGTCTGGACTATGTCATACAACTGACGTTTGCTGATACCCCTATTGACCTCTGGAATTTCTAAGGGAGACTAAGAAACAGCTAACAATGTCCAGGGGAAGCTAAGAAACAGCTAACATGGTTGCCGATGTTTAACATGGTTTCCACAAAGACATCTCAAAGAACTCTGCAGGATTTACTGTACATTGTATGTCAGTAACTAGAGGGCATCAATTTAAAATACAGTGAAAGCAGTTTATGGCAGGCACGTTAACCTCGGACGCACCAAGGTTAACCCAGATACCATCATCTCTTGCCACCCAGCAAAGGAGTGATGGCGTGTCCTCCCTCTGTTGCCATTGGAATCCCCCTGCCTCTCCCCCTCCCTGGCCTCCTTCAAGTTCCACCTCAATACCCTCCTCTTCGATGGACCCACCAGCAACTTCTATTCCCCCACACCACCCTCCCCCTTCCCAACTCCCCCCCCCCCATCCCCCCCGTCCCCCCCATCCCCAACTCGGGTATGAAACAATGACTGTCCAGCACCTTGGGATGTCCTCCTGATGTGAAAGGCACTACACAAAGTGTAATTTTGTTGTTGTTGTTTGTAGTAAATCCTGTGATGCGCTTTGAGATATTCTGTTGTGAAAGGTACATATTAAATGCTGGGATTATCAATATTATTATCATGTCAATAGATTCAATGTAATGCTGATGCAGACATTACATGGGTGGATCCAGCACTGCAGATTAATAAGTCAACAAGGACTCCCTTACCGTGGCTTAACTTCTCCGTGTGTGTAGGATGACCACGCAATACTGGACTTCTCCCAGTACCTTTTGTGTTGTTTCAGTCTGGCTTGGATGCTTTTCCTCCTTACTAGCTTTACATCTGTATATTATAGCACAAAATCAAATTTGCTTTATGAGACCCAAAACAGTTCTATGTTCTTTCAAAAATATAGAAAATCTTGTCTAAACATCCTAAATGAGTTATTTTAGGATCAAATCCCATTGTAATCTTCCATTATTTTGCTCCAACGGTGAACTTATCACTAGCATATTCATAACGAATTGCATTTATATAGGGTCTTTCACATGAAAGAAACATCTCAAAGTGCTTTACAGAATGAGATAGATTAATTAGAAATTAATTGAGTTTTTTGTTATCTAGACAAACACATCTGCTAATTTGCACAAGCAATATCCTATAAACAAAATTTAAGGAGAATTTGGGGAATTTTGTATTTGAAATCAGACTCCAATATTTAACACTTGTGCCTCCAATACGTTTCTGCTTTGCCTATCAATCTTTTGGTCAAGCTTCCAAACACTCAAGGGGTTACATCTATTAGTAGTATGGTTTTTAGGGAGCACTACATCACGTTGGACCTTTGTCCTATCTGGCTGTTCAAGTGTATGACAGATCCTGCTAAGCTATTACAAAAAAAATGCGAGTTTCTCCTGGGGTGGTGGATTGCAAAACTACAGATAAAATTGATTATTCACGTTATGACTGTGTGTGACATTGCCATGCACACATTAACAGCCACATTCGCCTACAAATATATGAAAACTCTATAAACACTTGATATGTTTCCATGTGACAGGTGCTATATAAACTAAAATGATCATTTTATTATTACTCTGATTAATAATGGAATTGGTGAGTATTCTGCCATGGTACCCAGTTAATGATAATTTGGAGGATACATTTGGTTGTTCAGGGAATATAAACTAAGAGAAAAACATCTCTGAAATAACAATATAAAAGTTCATCCCAGCCAGCCCTTCTTTCTTCACCTATATAGTCCACCCACGTCATTACAATAAAACTGCACAATCTTTATTTAAAAAAAAAATTCTTGCATTTGATATACAAACATAATTGTTAACAATTTTGTTGGCAAACTTAATATCTGATGGGAGCACTTCAAAGGAAAGAAACATCATGAAGTAAAACACATGATGTTTCTGGGGAATAAGGGAAATAAAACACAGTGAAGCTTGAATTTTTTTTAAAACTACCTTTCAAAGTTTCTTGTTTCTTCCTATATCCTGCAGAAGTCACAGCTTCATCCTTCAAAGTTCCAAAGGCTTGCTTCAAAAAAGCTTTGTGGGTTGGACCATTTGATGTTTCTTTACAGCTGGGTTTCTCACAATAATCTTTTCCCCGTGGATGATCCTCTACCACTGTAAAACTTTGCACAACACAGGGTTCATCTATATTCCCTGTCAAAGGTGCAGCTCCCATGCCTGATTTGCCTTCACATCGCAGGTCAGTAAGATCAGAGCTGAAAATGGAGGTCTCAGACGATGAGTGGTTCTCTTTGGTTTTGTGTCTCTTACTGTACCCATTCAAAGCATCTGTCTGACTTTCTTGTTCATTCACCAGATGCTGATCTTGAGGCTGCTGTTCTTCTTGCACCTGGTGCTGGTTTCGGAATTTCTTTAGAAGTTCACTGTAGAGAAGATAATTCTCATACACACTGAGCTCCCGTTCGCCCGAGGAAGTGCAAGTGAAAGTCTTGGAACATTTCAATTCACAACTATTGTCCGATCTCACAAATTCCGAGCAGGGTCCTAGGCTGCCCTTTAGCAGCAAGCCTAGTTTCTCTTTCTCGGGACTCTTTCTGGTACTCAAGGATGGTGTTTCAGCAATATTGCTAGAAACGGGACATTGCAGAGGTAACACCCCAATAAGAACACATCCGCACTCCATGCACCAGTTAATATTTGGGTCATTGCCACTTGAGCATTCTGGGCAGAACCTAACCAGGTCACTTTCACTAAAGGAAGAGCAATCTGTATTGGGCTGTTCCTCTCTTTTAATAAACTTTTGGAGAGGTAGACTGAGATCTCTTGAATAGCTGGAATTAGAAAACAGTGACAAGACTGATGGAAAGGTTGAAGTTAGCAGACTATTATGTACCTTACACTCAGATGGGCTTTGCTGAACTTCATTTTTGACAATATTATAGTTTACTTCCTTTTGCAATGAATCATTTTCTGAAAACAATGTCTTCTCAGTGCCTTTGCTATTTAATAACAGATCCTGGTTCTGATACTTTGGGGAGGTTGATAGAAATGCAAGCAGTGTTTCATCTGCATTTGTAATGCTCAAATTTTCCATTCTTTCAGAGTATTGTTTGATATCTGATTCCCAATCATCACAGTTTAACTTTCTTTCTTCACTCAGTGTCCTGACTATATACGTTCTCCCTGTGTCCTTAGCAGTCACCGACGTTCCTTCATCGTGACTTAAGTTTGTGCCTCTGCAAAGGGTTGAAAGATCTAGTTTGGGAATAACAGACCAATCCTTCTGTGATTCAAAGTTAAGTGCACAATATGTATTGCTATGTGAGGAATCACAGTCAGTAGCATCTTGAAGATTAAGCGGTAGATCAGGAGGATCAGCAGTTTTTGAATGGTGTGCTGAAATCTTGTGGTAATTACCTAGAAATAATTCTCCTCCAGCGGTTTCCCATGCATAATAAGGTAATTTATCATTACCAACAGCTAATGTGTTATGTTGTGCAACATTATTCAGTTCAAGTGGGCTTGCTGATAGATCAGACGAACTGTAACAATACTTGACAGAGGATTTTCTAGGTTTTGCTGGTCTTGTTGATAAAACAGACTCTTCACAATTCTCATTACACAACTGACTACCCTTCATAAAGGGCCTCACAAACATTTGCTTTCTTTCCATACCTCCTTTAGTGTCTTCTTTGTCTGAATTATCTTCAAGTGGAACCCAAAAATATTCGTTGTAATTCTCTTTGCCTACATCACCAGTGACAGGATGGCAGACATCATCTGCTAGGAACTCAGAGAGAGTTGTATGGCTGTGAATCTCTGCTGTGCCTTTAGTTTTACAATCCTTACTTGGAGTACTACCTCCATATATATGATCTTGCTTAGGAATTGTTCCCTCCAACTTATCAGTCTCGCAAGCACCAGAAAACCACTGGCCCCTATTTGAACCTCCACTATCTGTTCGTGCATATTGTTCCATCTCTACAATTGGACCAGCAGTTAAGTAGTCAGTCTGAAGAAATGTATGGCTTGATCTCACAATCTCAGATGAACAATGGTTATAAGAGAAACTGGAAATATCAGCAGAATAATGAGAAGCATCCTCTCGGCTGCTGAAAAGATCAGCGTTGGTCCATTCATTAGTATCCCAAGATGAATAAAGTGAAGCTCTTGATTTCTCTCCATCATGGATCGCATGTCTCAGTGTTGGCACTTCCTCGATAGACTGAGACCAACAAGCTCCTTGAGACATGTGGCTGCTCTTTGCTTCATCCCTATATCCGTCAGACTTCCTAAGAATATTCTGAGCCCAGTTGAGAATATGTGTAAGCTTTTGGTTCTCTGGCACCATGGGATCCTCAAGTAGTTTATGATCTGGCTCAGGGAAGCGAATATTTCTGAGGTGACTCTTTGCCATTGCTGATGATGGCTCTGAACTCGTAGAATGGGACTTCTTTGTATCACCAATTATAATATGTTCAACTGATTCAGTGGAATTAAGTGTTTCTTGAACAGAGGAGCCTTCTTTCTCCTTGTTTTCCAATTTATCTTGTGGAGGATCTCCCACACCATCATCAGGAATTCCTGGATTGTTGCTGACCCGCAGACTGGGAGGAAGGGATCCAATTGCAGCGATGCAGCTACGTTGGCAATGCCCATTGCCAGGAGCAAAATAGGCCAAACGCTTTGTTCGAAGAGTCTTCAGTTCAAAAGTGCGCGGAGAGTCCGTTTCTAAAACGGTCTCAGCATTTATTTGCTTCAAGGTCCTTGCAGTTAAAGGCTCCATCTGAAAAACACCAGATATATTTCTGATAATCTTTGCATTTGATACAGTACCTGATCACATTGTTGAAATATCTCTAAGCGCTTCGCAGGATTCAATGTTGACTGTGTTTGTAAGTGGATGCAGCAGCCAATTTGCACTCAGCAATAACACAGAAACAACCATGTTTCTGATTGTAGAATCTGATCACAGAACAATCAATTTTACCCAGTCAACTGTTGGCCAGGACTTCAGTTGAATATTTCGCTCAAGGGAAAATGTCCACAATACAGTGCTGCTCCAGGTTTCAGCCTTGCCTCTGACGTCAAAGTCCTCATGTGGGACTTAAAACTACAACCTTCTGACATAGGGTCAAGAATGTTACTAACTGAGCCAGGCATACACCTTTTATCCCAGTGCTAACAAATAGGAAAGGAAGATGTTTCAATCCACAGAACTCCTTTCAAGAAAGCCATTAGAACCATAAGTAAAACATATCTGCCATCTGAGGGAAGATAGTTCACTTGTCAAAAAGCAGTACTGATCTATTCACTCATATAGTGACTAGCAAGTTGCTTCTCTCGTAGACCAGGACAATAACCCATCCCACAAATACAAGAACAAACATAATTTGCAGCAATTTCTCAACATGACAACCCTACTTCTGAGAATCTACTGTGAACTCAGTACACGCCCACATCACCATTAGCATAAATTTTTTTTTTTATTTCCCTCAAATCAAAAACACACCCATTTGAAGACAGATTTTCAGGATAAACAAAACAATTATCTTGCACAGAATACTTATCCGCATGAATTGTGGGACAAACACCATACTTAACATTTCAAACAAGGGGAGTTGTACACAAAACCAGGGAAAAGTAAATTGTACTGCTTCTACCAAATGACCTTCTAATAATTCAAACACAATTATTTGCAATACACATTTTTCGTTAAAGCAAAGAATTGGGGAGGTAGAAATACACAAACATATCTTACCACCTGTTTAAGATTACTTGCACGACAGATTTTGTCCTCTTCCTTAGTTCGCAAACTCAGCAACTGAAACACAGATCAACAACAACAACAATAACAAAATTACATTGATTAAATTACATTTAATGTAATTAATGTAATGTAATTACATTACATTGAAGCGCTCTGAGATGCCGTCCGGCATGGAGGGCGTTATATAAATCGAAGTTATTGTTGTTGTTGATAGAGCGCCTTTCACATCGGGAGGACGTGAAATCAACAAATAATTGTAAAATATCCCCCCACACTAACCCTCCCTCCACCCCCCGCACCAGAGATGAACTCCAAAATGACATTTTTACACATCGATTACACAAACTCTGGCTGTCAAATACACATCTAATTGCTTTAGGTTCCAAACATCCACAAGAACCCAAAGGATTAGAGGCATTATTACCACAGCAACACTGGCAGTGTAAGAGGTGAGACCCAGGAGCATCTGCCATCACCTTTTAAGAAACCTCCATAATTTCACGCTTTAAGATGTCCTGTTGTGAGGAGTGCTGTGAAGAGCTGTGGTTCCAACATTAATTACTATACGTGAGCAGCTCAAAACACCAAAACATTTGATCCAAATGTTTGCCATACTTGGCCTCAGAGTTCCACTGCTATAAAAGAGGCAACAGGAAACTCCCCATGATACAGAGCCATCTAAATAAGACATCATTACCAATCAGGGCAGCTGTTCTGTGAGGGGTAATGTTTCAACTACACTCTGTGCTATCACAATAATACAATACAGCAACATGCTACAAAGAATGCCTTTGGAGAGTCCGATGTCCATCAACACACATGGTTTCCGCAAGGCAACCATGGAGAGTAAGAGGTTGCCATTGAAGCCAGTGTAAGCGCTCCGAGACGCCATCCAAAAAGCCACTATATAAATACAAGTTGTTGTTTCCCCCTGCCAACAACAATAACTGCAATTATAAAGCACCTTTCACGTTGGAAGATGTCAGAAACTGAGGTGTGCACCCCGATTACTACACTTGATGAATATCCCCCATCTCCACTGTTGCAGCTAGTGTGAAACTATATTACTGTATTGCTATATTATACAATCCATTCCCCAGCCACAGGACAACTTTATTTCACAGCCGCTTCCTGCAATAAAAAAGCACCAAGAATCAGGAAAATCACCACCATGTTCAGTGAAAACACTAGTCACTGTTCAATACAGCACAATTTTCCTTTGTGGGTAAATGCTGAGCTACCAGCCCATATCTTTAGGTAGATAGTGCAGCTCTGATTACAACAACAAGTCATGTCAACTGACCTGCAGCCATCCTGACCAAAAATAGAAACCCCTTACATTCCCAGTACCAGCCAACACAAAATAACACAACACCTCATCCTTGCATTTGCTATAAAACCCAGAACTTGGCAAACAATTCAAAGCATTACATAGGTCAACTCTGTCAAGTATGGTGATTACATTTGTTGGTATATATGACAATAATTTTTCAACAACAACAGGATTACATTTGTACAATGTCTTTCGCTATACAAATGTAATTTTGTGGTTGTTGGTGCACGGCGAGGACGTCCCAATGCCTTATCACTTAAATGCATTATCACTTAAATGCATGAAGTGAACAACAGAACAACAGTTAGCACCTTTCACGCCATAGCCCCTGTGTTTCACACAAACCAAATTATCTGGAAGTTGGTTGGTAAGGGCACCTCTTTTCAAACAGTGTCTTGGATCCTCAATGTCCAACTAAAGATCAGACAGACCTTGGTTTAACATCACAGTGAATGTTGAGTTAGTGGGTCAACCCCAAAACAACTCACCTCAGAGAGAGTACCACCCAACAGAGCCAAACTGACAATTCTCTCCCGAAAGCCTTAACACAACAATTAGACATGTAACACCTGGAGAAGCAAATAACCAAAGGAAATAAATAAAGAAGGCATCAGGCTCAGCCTCTCCTCAGTCAATCCACCATTTAAAATGCCACGTCCCTTAGCAACACACAACAGTTATGCGTCAGTGGAGACGGAAGAAGTTGCATTCAATTGTAGAGAAAGTTTACACAAAAGCCACTTACTCTCTACCCACCCCCCCACAGTTTATGTTTGACCTAGTGCTCATTGTGCACCATTTAACCACCAAACTGCCTTGCCTTAGTGCAGCAGCCACAAAGGGGAAGATTTTTTTTAAAAAAGTGCAATGTAACAAACAATTCTGTTGCAGATATTGCAAAGCACCTCACCATCGGGATCTGCCTGCTCACCTCAGGGTCACTGTCTCTCCCCAGCCCGTGTTCCCCTCCCAGACTGTGCTCCCCTCCCCAGCCTATGCTCCCCTCCCCAGCCTGTGTTGCCTCCCCAGCCTGTGCCTGTATCTGAGCACTGCCATGGACACAGCTCCACCCTCAGGGATAGTGACAAGCCATCGCCTGCTGTAAGTCTAGCTGTTTGGGTTGAGCTGAGGTGCAGCTGGTGGTCTCGGCAAGTCTGGCGTTCAGTCTGACATGGTTAACTTGCAGCCCAGACCAATGGAGCCCAATTACATTTCAGACCATAACAGCTCATCTTCCCCCTCTTCTGCAACCATCTGATCTGCCTGTTCTTTGGCAATTTCACCCCCTCTTTGTTTCACAACATTAACACCACTTTCCCCCATCATCTCCTGTCCTCTACCCCCATTCTCTCCTTTGTCTTCCTTGCCTCTGTTAATTCTTAAAAGCCTCTCCCTCACAACATGTCCCAGTTCTGACGAAGGGTCATGGACTCAAAACATTGATTCATTTCTCCTTTCTCCATAGATGCTGCCTGACCTGCTGAGTGTTCCCAGCGACTGTTTTTGTCCCAATACACACTGGCTTTGCCCCTAATGCTAGAGAAATGGGAGTGGGGGACTCAGGTAGGGGGAAATCATTTTTTAAAAAAAGCTTTGCATTTCATTCAGGTTTTCACTCCTCCAATATGATTTGGAATACAGGTATCCCGCCCCAACCGCGGCCTCGTCAACCACGAAACTCATGCATCCACGGTTTGTTAAATGCGACAAACCTAGCAAACTGTGGCAATGTGTTTTGCGCATCCACAATTTAAATCTGCGGGTTTAAATTTTCAAGTTTCACTCTTCCAAACAAGGGATCGCATTCATCCACACATTGGTATGTATTCATCCGCTCCGCGTTTCCCGCCTATCAGCATCTTTACTAATCCACGTGGTCTAGTTG
Source organism: Hydrolagus colliei (assembly GCA_035084275.1). Taxonomy (NCBI): domain Eukaryota; kingdom Metazoa; phylum Chordata; class Chondrichthyes; order Chimaeriformes; family Chimaeridae; genus Hydrolagus; species Hydrolagus colliei. The sequence continues at coordinate 28,278,547 of CM068742.1, read as the reverse complement.
CACTCGTGGATCTACTTGCTCCCCCTATACCTGTAACATTAATTTATTGTCGCTTCTCCGCAGCCTAGCTAGTAAGTTTGGGAGCATTGGCTGCCAGGATCTGCATCCTCTCTCTGTGTGTGTAAGTGTATCTCTCTCTGACTCACCTTCTCTCTATTTCATCTTCTCTTCTCCCCACACCCCCCCTCCCCCACTCCCTCACACCCCCCACTCCCTCACAGGTGTGCGTGTTGTGGTCCCGAGTCCCATCCCTGTGGCGCTTCATGCATGGCAGTTTCATGCATATTCAGAGTCTCATAACAACAACAACAAAATTACATTTATGGAGCGCCTTTCACATCAGGATAACATCCCAAGGCGCTGAACTGTCCGGGGTCGGGATCTGTTATTGTTGCCCCAGTCCCAAGGCCTGAGTTTTCAGAGTGTCCGAAACCACCTGGGGGGAGGGGGTTCACACACCAGGAGGGGTGGATATGGACTCAGTATAACAGCAACTGTAACAAATTGCATTTATAGAATGCCTTTCACTTCAGGAGGACATCAGGGAGGGAATGTGGGATGGAGTTCCATAGGGTGAGGCAGAAAGGCTGAAGGCCTGATTGCCAATGGCGGGACAGGCCTGGCGGTGGACGTGGAGCAGGTTGAGTCTGCTGAGTGGATGGAGAGGACAGGTTGATATGAGGCTAGCAAGTTGCACTGGAAGGAAGGAGCAAGGCCTTGGAGGACCTTGAAGGTGACAACAAGAATTTTTGAAGAGTTTGCTGGGGGTTGTAGTCAAAAGGATTAGAGGGTTGAAGGCATGGTCAAAGAGGAAAGTCCTGAGATGAACCTTGAATGAGGCAAGGCGGGGGCGAAGCAGTGTTACTGATTGAGTTTCAGAGAGTGGGCTGAATGCCTGACTGCCAATGGTGGGGCGAATAGGCCGGGAGATATGGAGCTTGCCTGTCAAGTGGAGGAAGTGGACAGGCAGGTAATATGACGGTAATAAGTCACAGAGGTAGGAAATGATAGAATTATACAGTACAAAAGGAGGCATTTCTGCTCATCATGTCTGTGCCATCTGTTTTTAAAGAGCTACACAAATTAATCCCATTCCCCCGTTCTCTTCCAATAGTCCCGCCAACTTGTCTTCCCCAAATAAATATTATAATTAGGGAAAAGCAATACTTTGAAAGTGAGGGCAATTTGGAAATGATGTAAGACATGAAAGAAGTCAACATATCCTGCACTCTATTGGTATACCTAAGTTTTACTCTAGAAAATATTATCTATAATAATGGCATTTGATGTACGGCATTTGATTATCACGTCTTCGTAACATCTCAAAGTGCTTCACAGAATATACAAAAAATCAATTCACTGTATACTTTGTGGGTGAAACTAAACTGTTTAGTTGACATAACCTCTACAGTACTCATTCCTCCCAGTACCACTCACATATATTGATTGAAAAAATTGTCAATTGTCAATTGTTTTCAATCAAAAATAATTGCATTAGTGACAGGAAGCTAGTGAGCAGCCCTTTGTATTTTTGAGAAGAATGGACGTGGAGCACAACCTTCCTTCACTTCACAATGAACAATGGACACATGGATCTCACTTGTATCACTGTAATGAGATAACCTTTACTGCATAAATAAACATATAATGGATTTTTGTTATTTGTCTAATCCCTATTTGTGTAGTTCAGGATATGGGGGACAAGGAGGAGGCCAGACCCGGTGGAGCGAACACCACGGGTGCTGGTTTGAGGACAGAGAAGGTCGGAGAGGTAGCAGGGTGCAGAGGAATGGAGGGATTTGAAAACAAGGATGAGGATCTTGAAATCGAATTGACTGTATATGTGTGGGCGAAACACAGCAGCCAATTGCGCACTGCAGTGTCCCACAAACAGTCGTGGATTGAAAATGACCAATTTTTATGGTTTATTTTGGACAGATTATTATTAGGCATGTGGAGTAATGTTCCCCAATGTCCTGGCCAACAAATTAGTCACTCACTCCATGGCTGTTTGTAGGACATTACTACATTTTGCCCACAGATGCACAGTCAATCCACTTTACTAAACCTCTTGTGTCTTTGAGACATCATCCCAATGTGAAAGGCTTTATATGAGATTCAAGAAGTATTATTATATTTTTCCTCAATCTCCTTTCCATCCCTCTCTTTACAACATATGGGTACATTTGTTTCCTCTCGTTCTGTAGCAAAATAATTCAAATGTAATTTGAGTACAATCTCAGTATCCTTGGTGCAAGTAAAAGCTCACTATTAAATTGTAAACATCAAAGTGTTGTTTGTCATGTTTTAAACAACAACAACAAAATTACATTTATAGAGTGCCTTTCACGTCGGGAGGACGCTCATTAAAACAAAATGAGTGAAAATCAACAAGTCAGGTCTGTTTGTTTTTTTACTTAGCAGACTTTGATGTTTTTGCATCTTGCAATCTCCTCTCCTCCCTCTTGCAATTAGTTATTTTATTTAGTTTTAAATCTATATGGAGAAGTGGCTCTCTGTTCTGCAATGTTACAGTGGGATTAGATATAAATGTACTGTTTCAGAATGTTAACGTGATTAAAGCAATACATCAGGAAAGATTACCAAATGTTGTTTACATCACGTCTTAGTATTGCATGCTGCAGTGTACTGATAAGGTGACTTAAGACTGAGTACATGGAAATGGTACCTCAAGACTTAAGAACGATTGCTTGGAGCCAAGTTATCTGCAAACGTCCCTGAATTTTCTTTTTCTTTTGGCCTTTTTAAGAATCAGTTGAAGGACAATTTCTGCTTTCCTGGAATGCTCTCACTTTTTTCTTCTATTAAACTTGCTTCATGTAAGTATTAGGGTCCGTCGATATGGAAATTTTTCCGATTTAGATATATCGATGGGCTCATATCGAGATATACCCATGTATCGTTATTTTCGGGGTTTTCGTACAGCGCATGCGCGCACGTCATGAGATGCGCGCGCATTCGGGGCCTATCTCCTCAGGAGGTAAATATCTCTCTCTGTGTGTGTCTCTCACACTCACTCTCTCCATTTCTGTGTTTTTCTGTCTGTGTCTCTGTGTGTCTCTCCTCTCTCAACCCCCCTCCCCCCACCATCTCTCTCTCTCTCTCTCTCTCTGTCTGTCTGTCTGTCTGTCTGTCTATCTATCATCACATCCCCCCCGTCTCCCCCCCCCCCCCGCCGTCTCTCCCCCCACACCCCTTGCATACCTGTATATAGTATTCTAGGACTATGAATACAATATGGCGGCTTTGCACCTCGGTCTGTACATTGTGTATAGAGATGAGCATTCTGGGTCTTGTAGTTCAGTGCGCGCGCATTCCGATTTTTTGATATATCGATTTCTCGATATGTCGATATTTTTAAAATGCCTATATCGGCGTATCGATATGAAAATTGTATCGGATATAACCGATATATCGATATATTGCCGGACCCTAGTAAGTATATATGCACCGTGCTTTGCGGTTTAAAATTTGTGTGAAACCTTTTTTTGTAGTCAAATATTATGATTTTTAACATTTCCCTTGTTAAGGCCAGTGTTGTGTTTTGGATACAAATAAAGGCATCTAAGGCATAGTTCATAGGTGGCTGTTTCATTTTTACTGCTCTTGACATGAATACCGGTAGTTGCTTCCTCCACTTCCATGAGAAGTTCGACTATGAACAGATTACATCACGGGTCCCTATTTGACAAAAGGGTGGGGCATTGTTATAAAAAATAAATCTGTAATGTGGTGGGACGGGCTCAATGGCCTGAAGAGCCTCCTCCTGCTCCTTTTTTCCTATCTTCCCAGAATAACTGCTTGTCTTACTGTTTTAGTGGCATCCTGTAACTCAGTGGTTAGAGCACTCGTCTTACAAGTGAGAGACCTAGGTTTGATTCCAGGCAGGATCTTGGGCAAGTTTCCTTACTGCACACGCCTGATAATAATCCCTATATAAAAAAAAACTGGTCATTTCAATTTACGACTGTTTGCCGGACACTGCTGTGCACAATTGGCTGCTGCATTTTTCCCACATATATATAATCAACTCACTTTACAGTATATTCTGTGAAGCGCTTTGAGACGTCTAGAAGACTTCAAAAAGTGCTAGATTATATGCAAGGATAATTATTATTATTATTGCTATTACTGAAATCTCGGCATGATTCTGTATTCAGTAAAGGGGAAGCAAAGTTCTTTCTGCCTGTCTCATTCCAGTCATGCCATCCAATTACCAGTGAAAAAATCTTTACTAACAAACATTACATAGACCACAAGTGATATCAGCTTGGCTCAGTTCATAGCAATCTAGCTACTGAATCAATAGGTTGTGTGTGAAAAGTCACATTTCATCCACAAATATACAGTCGGTTTTTCGGCTCTCCTTCCCCCTACCCTGGCCCCTCCCATTACCCTCTTCTCCCCCTTTTTCCCCCAAACCCCACTTCCACGACTGGTTGTGGGACACTGTTGTGCGCAATTTGGCTGCTGCGTTTCTCTCACAAATATAGTCAATTTTCCTACTTTCCTTCCTCCAACCACAACCCCTCCCCCCCTGCTCTGGTCCCTACCACTTTCCCCCCCTTTCTTCCCTCTTGTCTTCTCCCTCCCCCCCCCCCCCCCCCCCCGCTCTGGTCCCAACCTTGTGGGGTTGTTGTGTTCTGTGAAGCGCTTTGAGACGTTGATAAGACCTGGAAAGCGCTATATAAATGTAAGGATTATATTTATTATTATATATTATTATGATTATATATTATTTCTTATTCTATTGTTATGATTATTATATTATTATATTATTATGATTATTATTGTCCTCCAGCAGTGTGCAGTGTTTTGAAACATCCTCCCAACAAAAAAGGTGGTATAAATGTAAATTGTATTGTATAGGCTTAAGGTGACATTTCAGACACTGTAGTTTGGATGGGATGCGAAACTAAAGTTGGTCAACTTGTTCAGGTGGGCATTAAAGATCCCTTGACTATATTCAAAATGAGAAGGGTATTTCTCCCAGGAACTTTGTCAACAATCCTGGAGATTGCCTGGTGGGTGTTTGTGGGACCTTCCTGGCACAGATACCCGTTGTATGGTTGCCTACAAAATCAATCGATTAAATAATTACTTCTGGAATATTTTTTCAGTGGCAAGTCACTGTGAAAATGCAAGATCTTTCACGATAAACCTGAAATAAATGACTTCCCAATAGCTACAGCTGATATGAAGCAATGTGAGATGACCTCATTGAAATGGCTTCATATCAGTTGCTAAGACACAGATCTTACACTCGGAACAACAATCTCGATGCAGCAATCTCTCCCTTGTGTTAAACATGGTCCCTACTGGAGTACAGGGATATAATTACCATAAATACCCACGTATAAGGCGCACTCGCATATAAGACGCACCCCCCATTTTTGACCACCTCGTGCCGAAAAAAAATGGAAGCATTTTCAATGATATTGGCGGCGGAAATTTTCCGCCAGAAATATCATTGGAAAAAAAATTTCCACCGAAAAAAACATCCATCGGCGCTGCAGCCCAGCATTACCATGAAGTAAGAATTACCGGACATCGCAGGTGAGTGGTGCCTGGTCTACGTCACCGATCCTGGAGAGCGGGTAGTCGTACTGGCGGCGCAGTTTGATGACATACCTCTGGGGGCTGGTCATCTTTTCCCTGTATCTGCGTATAAGACGCACCCCCCTCTTTCGAGACTTTATGACATGAAAAAAAGTGCGCCTTATACGCGGAGATTTATGGTAGTCCAGACTCAAACCTCCCGGAGAAATGGGAGTATTGCTTATTATTTTATAATAATCCTTGCATTTGGTCAGGAGGACATCTCAAATGCTTCATCGGATAAAATTATTTTCAAGATAATAGTAATAATCCCTGCATTTGATGCAGCACTTTTTACATCTTCCAATGTTTCAAAGCGCTTCACAGAATATACCGTAAATACCCGCATATAAGGCGCATTTGTTTTCACGTCAAAAGATCTCGAAAGTTGGGGGGTGCGCCCTATACGCAGGTACAAGAAATGTTGAGCCTCAGAAATACAGTAAACAGGAGGGGCGGCCGGCGCGCTGTCAGCCGGGGTTTGGTCAGTGTCCGGCGGGGGTTGGGGGGGAGCGGGTGATAGAGCTTCGGCCTCGGCCGCCCGGGCAGCGGCAGCAGCAGCGGACTTCAGTGCTGTGCCTGCTGCTTGCCTTCTGCCGAACCCAGTCTGCCTGCCTCCCTCCCTCCCTGCCCCCCTCCCTCCCTGCCTCCCTCCCTCCCTCCCTCCCTGCCTGCCTCTCTCTCTCTCTCCCTCCCTCTCTCCCTCTCTCTCTCCCTCCCTCCCTCGCTGGCTGCCTGCCTGCATGCCTCCCTCTCTCTCTCTCTCTCTCCCTGGCTGCCTGCCTGCCTCCCTCCCTGCCCTGCCTGCCTCCCTCCCTCCCTTGCCTGCCTCCCTTCCTGCCTGCCTGCCTGTCTCCCTCTCTCCCTCCCTGGCTGCCTGCCTCCCTCTCTCCATCCCTGCCTGCCTGGCTCCCTCTCTCCCTTGCTACCTACCTGTCTCTCCTGCCTCCCTCCCTTCTGCCGGCAATATCATCGAAAATGCTTTCGTTTTTTTCACCAAGAAAAGGTCAAAAGTGGGGGTTGCGTCTTATACGCGGGTATTTACAGTACAGTAAAACGAATTGACTTTATATATATAATCGGCGAATGATAACCAAACAAAGGACTTCTTTCCAATCACATCTTTATTGTCAATTCTGATGTAGCTGTACTACTATATAAAACAATCCAGGCATCATTTTTAACATATAAATATGAAATGCTGATCTTTCCAACGTTTGTAAGATTAAAGTTATAGCTGTTTGGTTTTTAATGAGTTTCATCTCTCCCAGAGGCCAAACAACAATACATTTAGTGATGAACTATTTCTACTTTACACAACAAATATACATTCAAATCACACCAAGAACACAATGTCTACATAATCAATGGTGCAACCTTTGCAATCCTTACCAACTCTTACCAATTTCAATAAAACGATCCCCTTATGTGTAATTTTTATTCTTGCACTGATCATACATATTCCACTAACATCCATGAACAGTGGCTGAGCCAGTGAATGCACAAGTATGTCAATTTTTTTTAAAGGGACACAGTTCTGGGCAGATGCCATCAAGTAATGCAGAAATAAGACAGATTTTTAGTTTGTTTTAGTATTTCATTATTGAGAAGTTACATAAAGGTGTTGCGAAGAGAGCAGAACACGCTGGATTTAAAATATTCTGTTATTCTTTCTGAGGCTCAAAAATAGACTTTTTTTCTGCTCATTTGTAATTAAACGTCAGATGACTGTAGCATAAATCAAATGAGTTTTGGAGCTCTTTTGGTTGGTTGACTATGATCACTTTTTTACAAAATCATAGCTTGTCCCCACCACCAGCATCTCACCATTTCATTTTGGGGGGGAATATTTATTTCTAATAAACCTTTATATCAAACAGTTTACCAGTCGCTGTCCAACTTATGGTCTACTTAAGTGCCACATAATCATATAAATTATGAATTCCACTGCATGGAAGTACCCGTATACACATTGGAGCTGAACTGTTTTAATAGTGTTACGATGCCTGTCAGCTCCTGTACCCAATTACATAATGACATGAACAATACACTTTTGAAAAAAAACAGAATCCAACCTATTGCTTAGTTTTATTGCTGCAGTGATTGGTTAAAATTATTTTCAGCCAAATCAATGTAATATTTATTTTGTGTTGGTGCTTATAAAAATGAACAAAATGGGGTTGTTTTCACTCAGGTATTCTCAGGTTTTAATATTTAAGCAGATGTCTGGTTACTTTCACCAGACAATCCAATGATATTCAGATTTTGTATGATTCATACTTTGTCACTACCTGATTCAACAATAAAACTTACCATACATGTAATTATCTTTTGACAGGTTCCTCTGCCTATCACCAATATACCCTCAATATTCATTTGCAATACGATTTCCTAATTTACAGTCTCATTGAGTCTTCAGAGTCCTTGTTGATCAGTATATTTGGTACATCGGATGAAATCTATTGTAAAGGTCAACTCTACAGAGTGTGTCCAGACTGGAGGCTGGCTGTGTTTGTGAAATGATGCTGAAATACTTAATGGCTTGAAATTCGCAATTGCAGAAACAAAATGCGAGGGAGTCATAACACAAGTGAATTAATGCATCACAGAACTTGGACCATTTAAACTGAATGCAGTGTGTGCTGTGGTGTTTATTTTGCCATCATTTTATGTATATCAAGAAAAGGATTCCTGGTCTTAATGGAACGGCAAAAGCATATTCTCTGTAAAAAATATATTTGTGGAATTCTTACCATGCATTTAAAAATGGGTGTGGGGGGAAAAGCTAAGGATGCTCTGATCTGGGAAAGTGCTGCATCTCTCACAATGGTAACATTCATAAGATGCTCTTGATCATATGCATGGGAAGTCAGGGGAGCTCGCTTATTCAGACTGTCATTGGTTAAAGGGAAACAAATTATATCAGTAAAAACAACTCTTTTTACAGTGACAATTCAACAGTTAAATAAATGAATTAAAAACTAACCCCAAAAGGATATTGGTGTGAAAAAGCATGTTATTTAGCTCTTTAACACCAATGATCATACTGCTCTGGCCTGCTCCTTGTCCCCTGACCCATCCCTCACCATTGGCGGGCGAGCCTTTAGCCACTCTGCCCCTAACCTCTGGTCCCTCCACCTCGCCCCCTCCCTGGCCTCCTTCAAGTCCCACCTCAAAATTCTTTTCTTCGATGGTATCATGGGCAACTCCTAATACCCCCTTCCCTCCCACTTTTCCCCAGCTCACGTCTGACACAGTGACTGTCCAGCACCTTGGGACGTTCTCCTAACCTGAAAGGCGCTATAGAAGTGTAATTTTGTTGTTGTTGTAGTTGGGAAACTATCAAAAGGTTCTCGTGCAGAAAGAGGAAAGGGAAAGAAAAGGGATGGAAATATAATTTATTCTAAGTATGGCTTTCACTTTAGAAATTTGTGCTATTTCTTGTCTTACAATTAGAAAGAAATTAAGTACATCTGAAGTATTAAAGAAAATATAGTTAAGGAATGAAATATTGCATAATAATACAAATGGTGGAATATTTGTGAAACAACTGGACCGGATACAGTCATCAAAAAACCCTTACAAACTAGGGTAGAATAGGAGAAATGTACGAAAAATTCTCAGGCTCCTGAAAACAGAGATAGGGTTTACCAGATGACTGGAAAGCCGCAAATCTCTCAGATTTTGTTTTAAAAAGGGCAGAATGTGATCTTTAGAATTGCAGGCTTGACACAGTGATAAGAAAAACACTGGATAAAGGAAGAACATTTCAGAGAAATCTACAGAGGTTTAATAGCCAGGCAAATGATTCACAAACGGCAGTTAATACTGTGAAACAGAAAGGTGCTGTTTGTTGCAACTGGAGATTGCAAGATGAAAGGGATGAAAATTATCATTTATCATATACTATATACCAAAATCTTATTTAATGATATACAATTTCAAATGATATCATGAAATAAGGTTGATCATATTTAGTATTAGTATAAGGATAAACTTCTAAAGATAAACAAGGAATATAGACACAGAACCATGAATGCACAGAATGTATAATGTACATTCAGTGCATGATTTCATGTCAGTATATTCTCCTCAAACCTGGAGATCATGGGCATCATTTTGAAATTATGAAAGTTTTTTTTAAATAACAGAATGAAATAAATTAAACGAAGAGAGCTGTGTTGAAGCAAAGCAAAAATAGAAGAGCTAGCAGACAGGCTTGTTAAACTGAGAAAGTCAACAGCTAAAAGTAGCCAATGGAATAACTTCCCAGTGTGTACAGCCATGGATCTTTAGAACAAACTGTCTTGCATGGAGCAGTGAATTACAAATACTGACGCATTCAGTATTGAAGCATTCTGAAGGGAATTACATCAATTTCTCATTCAGCAAATGCAGAAGAATATGTGTTATGAAAATAATTAAACAAAATGTCAGATTGAGCCTGATTGATAGAGCAAATTGATTGAGCCGAGTGCTTTTATGCTATTTTCAGAACATATTACTCAGTGAAAACAGGTAGAAAACCTGATAATTGATTACACAATAACTAACAATATGCTTACAAGCCTGATGTAGCAATGGGGACAATGCTGATAATATACTGTTCCTTGTTGAACACAAATCCCCTCACACTTAATTTACACAAATTATTTTTAATTAAGTCATTTGCAAAGTATGTCCCATTTGGTGGTTTTGTCACAAAAAAAGTTTAGATTTTAGATTGTAGAAAACTCCTAAATCAGGTGATATTGTTTCATTCATTTTTTTAAATCTTCCAAAATATTGATTTAAAGTGAAAAGTGAACATTCAGCAGTAACTGTATATTTTGCCCACAAAATATTCACTTTACAATATATTCTGTGAAGCATTTGAGATGTCTCAAAGACGCGATAAGGCGCTATATCAAATGGATATCCTGTTATTAGTCTAAAATAAATGTTTTATCTATCCTAAAACAGAAATTCAAGGTTAACAGAAATTTACCTTGTGGGCACCTCCATTCAGACAAACTCACTATTGAAACCTTTTTATAGCAGATTTGTTTTGCATATGAAATGGATGGTGACGAAAATTGCAAACTCACTTTGAAGAGCAAAATAGTCACACTACTGACTGCCCTCAACAGTGCGTTTCCACTGCAAACACATAACAGTGAATCACAAATTGAAACCAACAAGTCGGCCATCTTAATGGTTTAGATTTAGACCACAGCACTGCTGTCACCAGTCAAAACTTTCACTGCATGAATCAGAAGGTGAATATAACACAGTATCCTCTAGGAATGTATTGCAATGAAAAGATTATTGTGGTCAATCTGACTAATCCTAAAATAAAATTCAGAAAATATTAAATATCCTATCTCACTCCATTGAATTCTAAATGGCTAACTAATTCCCTCTACAGTTTGATGACCGAGCAGACCAAAAGCCATTCAACGTAATTGCCAATCTGCAATAAATAATTTAAATGTAAACCATAAATAAGATGAGAGAACTAATTGACCATCTTATTTATGGTGCACAGACACCTATGCCAGGAGTAGCATTGCCTCTCCACGCCAGCTCTTCCTAATTGCCACTCTTGTACGCCTCTATTCCCTTCTCCCTCATATATGAATCAAGTTTCCTCTTCAATTCGTCGATGATACTTCTAAGTCAATATGAATCATTTAACATTTTCTGAAATAATCAGGTTGTGCTAGTAATAGATACAGGGCTCCACACCATGTGTTTTCCCAGCCTTCTGAATATGAAAAGCAGCAAATGTGTTTGTGACTAAACAAACATTGTACGAATCCCAAGAGTATTTTCCATGCATTTTCTGCTTAGGCAGTGATGACTGTCCTTTACTTCAACTCGCTGACTTGTTCTTTGCTGTATTTAAAGCACTACATTTCACATGGAGAAGGTTAGGATCTATGATATTATGCAAACTGAAAAATCTATAAGGGTTAATTTTAAACATAACTCACTGGCTGTCAAACAACATTATGTAGATTAACTCTGCATTTCTGCTCTTTTGCAGGACACTGAATAATTATTGGAACCTCTCATCTGTATACCGTAATTTTCCTTCATGTCTACTGAGTCTTCATGTCTGCAATCAGTTAAACTCTACATTGTAGATTAAGGTTGATGAAGTACAACAATAGTGGGCTTCAAGATCATATCGTGAAGGAGGCTGGGTCAGAAGGTTCTGATTAAGACTTTTTAATCATTCGCTTGATTCTCCAACAGAAATGCTCCTAAGCCCAGCTGCTCACTGGAACAGAGCAAATTCTATTTATCTAGAGGTCATCCTTGTCTGATAGTGGATTTTTCAGTCAATGGTACCTCAGCAAAGGCAGACAAATGCTTGAATGTGTTCAGCTGCATAAAAAGAATTAATGACTTAGTAGTGATTAACTTGGATAAAAAAATTATGCAAACTTCCCAGTTTTAGTATTGATCTTCTGGATTCTCCTTATTTTAAGAAGAAAGAGTACAAGGGGGTTAGAAGACTGTAATCCTGGAAAAAAAAAAGTGAATTCAGGTAACGCCATAAAGCTGGAAAGTGAAAGCATGAATGGTTCAGAACCGGCAGCTGAACCCTGTATAAAAACATAATTCACTCTAGAAATATTTATAAATGTCTGGGTGTGCTGAACAGGGAGAAGGTAAATTTATCAAGAGGCAGAGACAATGGCTGGGATCAGCAGGAGAGAGCTGGGGTCTTGACCCCCTCCCCCGCCCTAACAGGAATCAGCTGTTACTATTCTACCCTATTGAGTAGACAATGATGCATCTGTTACTTTCCCTGTGCATCTGGGACCAAAAAACTGAGAGGAGGGAGTAGGTTGCTGGTTTGGGTTGGGAGGTAGCTCTGGAAGCAGAAATTTCAAATGCTTTCAAATTCACATTCGGTCTATGCTTTTGTGCTTTTTGTTTGCGCCATCCTTTCAAACATCACAAGAGAAATAGCTATTGAAAACAGTTGGCAAGTTAAGATGAATAAGATCAATGCACCCTGGCAAAAGCAATTAATTGATAAGTTTTTTTCTTGCATTTCATTATGTTTACTTGTTGTTATTTTAAGCAATGATCCTTTAATAATCTTTTTTGGTCTTCTAAGTGGCAGCACTGCTGACTATAGTTAGTGCTCCTATGTAACCATTCTATAAAAACGTACATAGTAAAGCAGTTGACTCTTTGTATGGCTGGTCCCAAAACCTGGAACCTCAGGAAAGCAAAACATTTTTTAATACTGGTCACATTTCTCTTTTGAGATCCAGTAGTTCTTTCAAGCTAACCCTTCACCTGAGTATTTTGTGCATTAATGTTGGTGTGCAACTGTACCAAGTCCTGCCAAAACCTATTTCACACAGCTCTTCAAAACACAATCATATCACAATGAGATGTTTGTTTCCCACGATGGAGCGAGTAACAACAACAACAACAAATTACATTTATAGAGCGCCTTTCACGTCGGGAGGACGTCCCAAGGCGCTGCACAGGAGGTGTGTGACCCGAGCTGAGAGGGGAGTGTTTGGGAGGGGGTGAAACACGAAGGGGAGGTAGAAGAGTTCGAGGTGGAACAAAAGGCACGATCGAAGAGGAATGTCTTCAAACCGGCCTTGAAAGAGGAAAGGGAAGAAACGAGATGGAGGGATTGAGGGATGACATTCCATAGGGTGGGAGCGGAGAAACTGAAGGCCCGGCCTCCGATGGTGGGGCGGTTCGGGCGGAGGGCTTGGAGCAGGCCAAGTCCTGTTGAACGGAGGGTCCGGGTGGGCTTGTAGGGGGAAAGTAGATCGGTTAAATAGGGCGGGGCAAGGCCATGTAAGGCCTTGTAGGTGAGGACGAGGATCTTGAACTCGATCCTCTGGAGGATGGGGAGTCAGTGGAGACGGGCGAGGGTGGGGGTTATGTGGTCGCGGAGGCGGGTGCGGGATAGTACACGGGCTGCAGAGTTTTGAATGACCTGCAGCCTGTGAATGGAGGAACTGGGGAGGCCGACGAGGAGAGAGTTTCCATAGTCCAGCCGTGAGGTGATGTATGCGTGCACGAGTGTTTCGGCAGCGCGGGGTACTATACTATAACAATGCAGGTACTATACGAATTGCGATAAACTGAAGCTCTCCAATTCCTTTTCTTTTTACAATCACAGTGCTCGTTTCCCTCAAACTCTATGACAACAAATCCTTGCCGATCCCTAACTTTGCTCCATTTTAGAAACTTTCATCTAGTTCCCTCCCCAAGCAGTGAGCACTTCCTGGTCCCTGCCATTGATAAACTGAAAGGTTGTGAGAATGTGGCTTCTCACAGTATCAAATATCTGGTTCATCGTTTCCAGTAGGATGGAAGAGGAATATTGACTCGTGAATATACCATTGTGTAAATGCAAAGCCCCTCCCTCCTCACAAACAATGTACAGCATAGTCAATGTGCTATACAAATTTACAAGTGATGTGTATTATATTTGAAAAACGGATTTGAACGGCACTTTAAGAACCTTTAACAGATAATGAAAGAACGGTGACAAAATGTTGTGTAGGTCAAAAGAAAACCTTTGAACTACCAGCCCAAACTTCCCAAGTCAATAAAAATATTTTGCCAATTCCATGTCAGTTATTTTGCACCTTTTCATTCAATCAGTTTGCGAGTAGTTTTCGCTTTTTAAAAATAAACTGAAGAAAATTTCCTGAAATACTTTTTTAGCACATTAAAAAGGTACAAAACATAAAAACAGTAAAAACAGCAGTAAGAGGTTTGCTCAGAGAGGCCACAGTTGCGAATCTTTCTGGTGAGTTCAGTGCAGGCGGTGTGCAAGATTCAGGAGCTGGTCAGTTTGTCGAGGATGTAGTGTATTTTACGTGTTATCCATTGTCTGAGTGGACAGTAGTATTCGGAGTGAAACTGTTCAAACTCTGGTGTCTGACGGATTTCCCTCAGGAAAGAGGCGTCGATGTCGGATTCCAGCAGGACCAACAGGAGAGGGAAAGCAAACAGCATTAAGCCCAAACCCATCAGGAGGAGTTTGGCAAAGCTCTTCGCCAGAGCATTCAGCTGGATGTTGCCAGTCATTAACTCATAGCTTTTGGTGAGCACTTGCCTGACTTCATTCAGCTCTTCCTCCTCTGCAATCAGGAACGCAGTTTCGTCCACGTCCAACTCATTGTAGAAGTCCACTTCCTCTCTCTCAGCGCCATGTGGGTGACTGTTAAAAAGCATGTCAATCCCACCATCCTCTACAGGAGTAGGCAGAACACTGGAGCTTGGGTCATAAACTAGCTCTGATATGCTCAAGGTTTCCTCGCTGCTCTTCTCTTCTTTCATATGTTTGGCTTCACGTGCCTCTTGCACCTCGTTCTGTGATCCTCTCTCAGAATCAGACATGAGCTGATCATTCTCCCTCCAAGTCACGGCACCTGAAACAGGCAAGCAAGAAGATTCAAGTATTCGGATTCGGGCCCCTTTCCCACCTTCTTCAATGACAATTGGTTACATTAAGTTAGGTCTTTCAATTATGGTGGAAGTGGAAGCTAAAACACAGAATCAACCTTTTCATTGTTCTCCAAATTTTCTCTATTAAACCAATTAATGAATAGAGAAATTGCACAAACATTATTTTCCTCAAAAAATGGTAATTATGCACCACCCAGGGAGGTGCTAGAGGCAGATTGTGTTAGAAAAGTAGAGTTAATAGATAGCTGTTTGGAAAATAAATGTAAGTTGCTGTTGTTGTTGTCAAACAAAATCATCATGCTTTAAATTATCCAAAACAGACAGAATTTGACACCATTTAACCTATTGTTTTGACCTACTGAGCCATCACGCAAGCCAGCTTCAGTTGCTTTGATTTACTCTCTGAAAATATCTAAATTTTAGGGAAGGTACTATTAACTGTTACCAGGTTCAGCTTTCTAATTAATCTTCCTCTCTTATAAATTTGGGTAATTAATCGTGATAATCCCCTTTTTATCGTAACTGGACCAGATATTCTTGTATATTAACTCTTTAATATTCCCAGTACGCAAACCCTGGAACTAGCATCCTATTGCATTCTGAACAAGGAAGATTTATTTGTGCTACTGCCAAATTATATACCAATCCACAGACAACTCGAGACTCACACCGTCGACTGCAAGGCTTTTTAGTGGAGCAATCTTTCAAAACTATTTTCCTTTATTTTTAACAGTTTGCCATTATTTCCTCCCAGACATTAACTTCCTCTAGCTCACAGTTACTTTACACATTGTAAACATCTAAAGCACATCTTTCCACACTGAAGTGTCCTTCAAGGGATTAGTCTGCATTCATTTAGCTTTTTAATCCTTTGGAGCTGCTTGTTCCTGCTGACTTTTCTTATCTTTATAAAATACCACCGACAGCTCAGCTCTTTCTAAATGTCACTTGGCTTCCCTTTGTCTGCTATGTTGAC
Source organism: Hydrolagus colliei (assembly GCA_035084275.1). NCBI lineage: Eukaryota > Metazoa > Chordata > Chondrichthyes > Chimaeriformes > Chimaeridae > Hydrolagus > Hydrolagus colliei. The sequence continues at coordinate 28,262,505 of CM068742.1, read as the reverse complement.
TTGGGTATTCTCACCTTTATTCAACACACTGTAAATTAACATTTATCTCAGGCTATTCTGACTCCGATTTTTTTTTAAAAAGTAAGAGGGTCAGAAGTTACCATTCAGCCTTGTTGGGATCATGATTGTTTTCTTTTCCCGTATATCTTCTCAAACCTAGAGAAGAACTATTTTCTTCACTGTTATGGTCCCCAATACAATTCTTGCAAACCCACACAAAGGTAAGTTCAGCAATATTTATTTAGATGTAGCAGCTTTCTGCACAAAAAACAAAACTGTACAGTAGCATTAAATAAAACAACAATTTCATTAACACATAAATGTGCCCAATTTTGCCATGGGTACTTCTCTTCCTTCCCCTTTCTTGGTCTCCCTCTTTCTCACATGACCCTGCAACTAAACTGATGGGCCAGGTGTGTGCTGTTCCAATGCCTCTACCAATCCACTGCTAATCGCTAGATGGTGTATGAGAGCAGAGTAAGGATAACACTACAGTACCAATTTTCCCTTTCTCCCTCAGTGTGGGGAATCTCCAGTCTCCACTCAATATTTCCTGAGACAAATTACCACATAATAATAATAATCCTTGCATTCGATGTAGCGCTTTTCACATCTTATCGATGTCCCAAAGCGCCTCACTGTAAAGTGAATTGACTGCATATTTGTGGGCGAATCACGGCATCCAATTGCGCACAGCAGTGTCCCACAAACAGTTGTGTATTGAAATGACCAATTTCAATTATTGTGTGTTTTTTGAGGGATTATTATTAGGCATGTGGAGTAAGGAAACTTGCCCAAGGTTTTGCCCTGACCTGCCTGGATTCGAACACAGGTCTCCCCAGCTTGGTCTCCCCAGCTTGCAAGACAAGTGCTCTAACCACTGAGCCACAGGAGCTCCACATGAGAGTCTTTGGGGACAAAGCCTAGTTCAATCATTCTATGGGACATTACAGTGCTGTAATGAGCTTCACCCACTGTACCACTCTGGGCTAATGGATTTTTTGTTTCTTTTTGATCAGAAGTGGAGTCCTGTAGCTTACTGGTTAGAGCACTCGCCTTACAAGCAAGAGACCTGCGTTTGATTCCAGACAGGGCGAAACATTAAGTTTCCTTTCTTCACACGCCTGATAATCTCTCAAGAATAAACCCCAACAACAAATTCATAATAATTAATAATAAACCCACAACTGTTTGTGGGACACTGCTGTGCGCAATTGGCTGCGTTTCTCCCACAAATATACTGTCAATTCACTTTACAGTATATTCTGTGAAACGCTTTGAGACATCTAGAAGACACGAAAAAGCGCTATATCAATGCAAAGATTATTATTATCACTGAGTCTCTCAAAACCTGCTGAATGCAGTCGGTGTTGCTTTTCCTGCTGCAAAATGCTTCCAAAAGGACAAATGTATTAACCAACGGGTGATATTAATACAACAGATAAAACACCTCTCCATTTTTCTCCAGGAAATTAGCTACTCAAGTCTCAACTAACCTACCCCCAACTCTCTCTTCAGCAACCCAACACTAAGCATGCAATAATAATAAAAAATCTTTGCATTTTGATACAGTGCCTTATCATGTCTTTGAGATAAAGACATTTGTGAATTGAAGTGACCAATTTATTGATTTTTAAAAAATCTATTATTACCCCTGCAAATCCAATCCGCCAATTCTCCTAACCAGGTTCCTATTTACAGCTAGGTAAACAGTGGCATGTGAAGTAAGGAAACTTGCACAACATTTTGCCTTACCTGGAATCAAAACCCATGTTGCTTTGCATTTACTGCAGATACAGACACTAATCTAATAATATAAATGAGAATTATGCTTCATTTAATATAGCACTTTATCACTTCTAGAGGTCTCAAAGCGATTCACAGAATATACTGTAAAGTGAATTGACTATCTTTTATGGACGAAGAGTGGCAGCCAATTGTGCACAGCAGTGTCCTACAAACAGTCGTGGATTGAATTGACTAATTTATTATTATTAATGATGAATTTTACTTGTGGAGTTGTTGGCCTGGACACTGAATAGACTATAGATTTTTCCAATAGTGCCATGAGATCTTTAACATCCAAACAAACATGCAGAACAGAACCTTGATTTAATGTCTCATCCGAAGAAGGGCATTTTTGCAATTTAGCACACCCCAGCACTGGACTGGAGTGACAGTCTGGATTATGTGAATTCTAACTTGCAACTTGGGGGGCTTGAACCTCAGCAATGAATTCCACATTCTAAATCACCATCCTCCGTGGGAAAAAGTGCCTAATAAACGCCCTCTTAAATCTCCTGCTAGCAATCCATGATGAATCAGTTAAAATCCTAAATATCCCCCCAAATGGAAACAAAGTGTTTACATGGAATGAAGTACAAGTACACAAACTCAATGATGTTTTATACACATTCAACAAAAATACTAGCCAGAGCACGAAAGGAGGCAAGCACCTAATTCTCCAGACAAACAGAATGGACCGCTTGAAGCATATTAACCTGGAGAATTTTTCCATGAAATGAAAAATATCAAAAAGAAATATTCATGCAGAAACTCAGTTATTATTAAAGAAATAAGACACTGAGATTTCCCTGGCTATATATGGCCTTTGGCCAGTGCTTCATTAATTGAATGTACATATCCTTAGAGTAGTGGTTCAGCACACAGTGATGAGGGCTTCTCCTGGTAAGGATTTCCAGTCGGCATTTTACCATGATCATCCTTCGGTACTTCAGTCCAGAGGTCTAGGTAGCAAACATATTGTTTCCACTCATAAAACCTCATAGCCTCAGCCCCAGTTAACTCCGACATGGGGCAAAAAAAGACCCCAGTTTATCCACTGATTGTGAACTCTCTAACCAAGTACTGGGCACAAGGAAACTAATAGCTTAGATTACAGTGTTATTTATAAAGCATTTACCATGATCAAAGCTGAAACCCTGCACCAAATGAGATTTAGGATAAATACAATTACATTTTCTTCAAATGTAATACACTTTGTTTTTTGATTTCTGAATTGCTATTCAATGTTATTTGTTTTCTTTATTTCCCCCCCCCCGGTTCATTCATCTCCGTAACCTGCATGCTGACTGTGACTGCAGTCTGACCCAGTCACCAGGCAATGTTTGAGAGCTGCCTGGAGAAATATTTTCCTGCAAAGTGGAAACACTCTTGGCTGCAGATATCACCACAGCAGCACAGTTCAGACTGAGAAATCAGCAGAAACTGAGTGCATGTCACCACTCGCTAACAACAAAAACAACAAAGACTTGCATTTATATAATGCCCCTCATGCAGGGTAGCATCCCAGAGCATCCCAGTCTCCAATGTGTGATAGTAACTGCACCTATTTGATAATTTCAATCCACGACTGTTTGTGGGACACTGCAATTGGCTGCCACATTTCGCCCACAAATATACAGTCAATTCACTTTACAGTATTTTCTGTGAAGTGCTTTTGAGACATCGATAAGATGTGAAAAGCGCTATATCAAATGCAAGAATTATTATTAGAAACTGCACCTAATGGCAAGAGATATATCTGGTCCCTGAATCTTGAATATAATTACTATACCACATTTTAAAAAGCTTAGAATATATAAAGATGTGACATTTCTTAACCTAGCCTGACACTCATTTTTGAATGGCAAACCAAACACCCTAGCTCATGAAAGGGAGCCTGTTTCCCCTTCAAAATACAACAACAACAAAATTACATTTATAGAGCGCCTTTCATGTCGGGAGGACGTCCCACTGCGCCGCTGAACAGTCAGGTTGGTACCTGAGCAAGGGAGAGAGCCATAGGAACGAATATGGGTTAAAAGTACCTGAAACCATGAAGAAACCCATGTCCCAAACTGTTCCAAGTTTCCATCTAAAGTAAAGTAGCTGGGAGAAGGAATTTGAAACAGCAACAGCGAACATTCTAAACTTTCCAACTCATACATACAAAGATTTTTTTTAAAAAGGCTGTAGTAATCACATTCGAGATTCAGGGACAAAGTATTCCTCCTGCTACAATGCAGTTACTGACAATACGCTCTAGGACGGGAAATACAGCACTGAGCAATCTAGCGTATGCTTCACAGGAACCAATCAATTCACAAAGGTTGAACGGAAGAGTTACTGCAATTATTAGCAAAAGGACCATTACAGTACTGACATTTTTTATTTAACCCAGTCACTGTAACCAATCTTTATTCCGTTTTATAACCTTCTACTTAAGGTTATACAGGCAATGAAGAATTGTGTCAGGTCAGCATTCTGTCGACCAAAGGAATTTGCTGTCTTCACAAAAAAGAATTTGGTTATCTTCTCTTATTACTGTACACACAATGCAATATCATAAATCAGTTAGAAACACGTCATGATGACATTGTAGGATAACTACTGTGCGCAATTGGCTGCCGCATTTCGCCCACAAAACACAGTCACTGCACTTTATAGTATATTCTGTGAAGTGCTTTCAGACATCTAGAAGATGTGAAAAGCGCTATATCAAATGCAAGGATTATTATTATTATAGGATTATTATCATTTATATATTGAAGGTTAGGCAAACCTTCCCTATTCCTTGTGTGGAGTAAGGTAAGTCAAGTTTCCTTACCCCATAAAACTCCACAAAATGTACATCAATGCACTTTACAGTATATTGTATGAAGTGCTTTGAGATGTCTTGAAGACATAATAAGGCTCTATACTAACTACAGTACAAGGATTATTATTATTAGGAATATTTTTAAAATTCATTTCTGAAACTCAATGGAAAGTTTTCTCTGTGTGGACATTGTGATAATGCATTCAATGGGCATCGATTACTTCTGATACTGATAATAATCGTTGCATTTGATATAATGCCTTATCGCATCTTTGAGACATCTGAAAGCGCTTCACAGAATATACGGGTATCCCTCCCCAACCGCAGACTTGTCAATCACAAAACTCACGCATCCACGGTTTGCTAAATGCGCCAACCCTTGCCAACCACTGCTTATAACCCTTGCTTATCCACGGGTTTTAACACTAACACTAGCGTTTAGCGCTAGGACTCAGTTGCATCAACCAGCCTAGATGTTGCTTCGCGCTAGCGTATAGCACTATAATCCAGTTGCGATGTCGAAATTAACCAGCGACAACGCTTCTCTCTTAGGATTAAGGTAAATACAGTAACATGAACTTATTGTTGCTTCTCCGCAGCCTAGCTAGTAAGTTTGGGAGCATTGGCTGCCAGGATCTGCAGATCTCTCTCTCTCTCTCTGTGCAACTGTATCAGAGGCTATAGAAGTCCTTCTCTGTATCTCAGGCTGAAGAGGGATCTCTCGATTTCTCTGTGAGTGCATCTATGACTTTAGAAAGGCCTCTCTCTCATCTTCTCTCTATTTCACCTTCTCTTCCCCCCACCCCCCTTCTCTCTCTTACCTTCTCTCTATTTCACCTTGTCTTCCCCCCACTCACCCTTCTCTCTCTCACCTTCTATTTCACCTTCTCTCCCCACCCCTCCCCCACCCCCCCCTTCTCTTCCCCCCAAACCCCCCTCTCCCCCAACACCTTCTCTCTCTATCTCTCTCTCTCTCTCTTCTCTGTCTGTGTGTAGATCAGTCAATCAAGTCAGACAGCCTCGCGGATTGCTGCAGTTGCGCCCAAACTTATTCCCTCTATTCCCATGTATGTTATAACTGTATGTGTTTTTTTGTGTTTAGTTCTATGAAACGCGAACTTACTCCCAGTATCTCCATGTTTGCCATAGGGCCCTATATTTTCCAACCGTGGTTTTAACAACTACTGAGGTTTACAGGAACGTATCCCCCGCAGTTGGGGAGGGATACCGTACTGTAAAGTGTATTTTGTGCGCGAAACGCGGCAGCCAATTGCGCATAATAGTGTCCGTCAAACAGTCATGGATTGAGTGACCAAATTATTCTTTATTTACTTTGAAGGGATTATTACCCGGGTAAAGTGATCCGCCAATCGACTAATAACCAAGTTCCTATTTTTTGCTAGGTAAACAGAGGCGAATGTGTGGAGTAAGGAAACTCACCAGGAATACAACACAGGTCCTCTTGCTAGCAAGGTAAGCGCTAAGCTACCAACCTTTCTACCCCTGCCCCTGGCTCGGTCCCGGGATCCGCTATTGTAAAGCGCTCTGAGACGCCATCCAGTGTGGAGGGCACTATATAAATCTAAGTTGTTGTTGTTGTAAGCTACTAACTAGCAAGCTACAATACTCTAGAAAGTCATCTTTCTGATAACAGAGCTAAATACAAGTTTGTTTCCTTCCCGGTAACCAGGCGTGGCTCTAGGATAATCAGTCAGTCATATGCTTATCACATATATATTTCTCTCCTTCAGCTGACAAGCACTGTGGTGGTTAATGTACAATATTTGGAGACTAAATGGCAAACCGGAATCACAATTGGTGCTTTCCACATCCTTTGTCAATATGGCAAATTGGACCTTGTGATGGTAATCTTCAATTGAAAGCTTCTGAGACTCTCCTGCCCCTGTCCTTGACTGGCTGAGCAGGAAGCAATTTATTATGTATCACAATCGCCTCTTCAATGCTCAACATGAAACCAAAGTAGACCAGTTGAATCCAGGATAGTAGAAGGTTGCTGCATAGTTTCCAGGACGTCATTTACTATTTTAATGTTGCTTACAGGCTGATCCTCCACAGCATTTCCCTGGAGAATATCAGATAAATGTATATATCCTATGACTCGCATTTTGTATATTCAGGTTTTCAGGAAGTGGGGTTTACTAGAAAAGCATTACATATTAAACGTGTTTAATATCTCCAGCATTTGACCTTTATATCTATTTCCTTTATATCTATTTCTTTCGCACAGAGTATAATATAGATATAATTCATATCTGCTGTCCTCCAGATAAGATGTTAACCTGAGGTCCAGTCTGCCTGTTCAGTAGATGTTAAAGATCCCAGGGAAAGAGAATGGAGTCCTGACCAACAATCCCACAAATAAAATTGGTTGCTCATTTCATGGCTGTTTGTAGGACATTGCTGTGTGCCACTGGCTGCTGTGTTTTGTCCACATTCACCCCACTTCACAGTAGGGTCCGTCGATATGTAAATTTTCCGATTTAGATATATCGATGGGCTCATATCGAGATATACCGAAATATCGTTATTTTCGTCTTTTTCGTACTGCATATGTGCGCATTCGGAGTGCGCGCACGTTCCGGGTGCGCGCGCGTTCCGGGTGCGCGCGCGTTCCGGGTGCGCACGCGTTCGGGGCCTATCTCCCCAGGAGGTAAATATCTTTCTCTCTCTGTGTTCTCACTCTCTCCATCTCTGTGTTTTTCTGTCTGTGTCTCTCTCCTCTCTCACATCCCCCCCATCTCTATCTATCTGTATATTATCACATCCACCCCGTCTCTCCCCCCCCCCCACCGCCGCCGTCCCTCTCTCGCACCCCCCACACCCCAGCCGTCTCTTTCCCCCTCCCCCGCCGTCTCTCTCTCCCTCCCCCCTCCAGCCATCTCTCTCCACCCCCCCCAGCCGTCTCTCTCCCCCTCACCCACCCCCCAGCCGTCTCTCCACCCCCCCTCCCAGCCGTCTCTCCCCCCCCCCCCCACCCCTTGCATACCTGTGCATTGTATTCTAGGACTATAAATACAATATGGCGGTCTGTGCATTGTGCATAGAGATGAGCATTCTGGGTCTAGTAGTTCAGTGTGCGCGCATTCCGATTTTTTTACCTCGATATATCGATTTTCGATATATCGATATTTTTAAAATGCCTATATCGGCGTATCGATATGAAAATTATATCGGGTTTTAGCGATATATCGATATATCGCCAGATCCTACTTCACGGTATATCCTTGGAGCCCTTTGAGACGTCTATATCAAATGTAAGAGTTGTTATTTTTGGTTAACAGGATTGCCAAACACTGTAGCAATTTCTGTGTCCCTTAAAATCCACCAGTTATAGTCCTGATCCTCCAACCATCAGTTGAGGAAGGATGTTCACTACTACATCATCTACATCAATCATAATTATCACAACACAAGTCCCATCCTTTCCACTGCACACACATTTTATCCCCAGATTGCAATAGGCACCTGGTCTAGTTATTAAATCATTCCTCTCAATTACAGCTGTATCCTCCATTAGCATTGATGTCATTCCTCCAACTAGCTTCACAGGCCTCGCCATGCAAAACATTTTATATCTCTTATTAGTGTTTCTTGTGACTGACCACGGTTCACTCTCAAACACATCTCTGTCTGCTGATAACAGTCTGGGTTTTACTGGCTCCTTCTACTCAAATACCAATACTTCCTTCGTAGTGCTCTTGTTTTGACAGCCTGGCACAGTGTTAGCACTCTGGCCTCTGAGTCAACGGGTTGTGGGTTCAAGCTCCACATTGGTGCTTGGAATCACAAAGTCTAAGCTGACACACTATTGCGTTGGAGTGTATTGTATTGTGCTATCCCACGGATGAAACTTTAAACTGCCATCCCGTCTGCCTGTTCAGGTGGACGTTAAAGATCCTAATGCATGATTCGTAAAGAGAAGGGAGTTTCTTCCTGATTCCTGGCCAACAAATACTCCGAAATAAAATCAGTCATTCACTCCGTGATAGCTTGTGGGACATTACCGGCTGATGTGTTCTACACACGAAATATTCAATCCACTTTATCATATATCAAATGGAAGAATTATTATTATATCCTACAAAGTGCTTTGAGATGTATCAACGACAATACAAAATGCAAGGATTATTATTATATGACTATTCCTACTGTGAATTCCCATTTTGAGATCCTCACTACCTTGTGAATGTGGCAAATTAGATCCAATTATTTTGGGAATGTGAATGTTTCCGAGATTCTCATCCCTTGGGATGAGAGGTTTTGGCGAGAGCTTGTGAAGATTCAATATCAACAGCCTGGGTTCTAGCCAGTGAGAAGCAGAGATAATCTCTATTAGGACACTGCTGTGCACAATTGGCTGCCGTATTTCGCCGACATATAGAGTTAACCTTCGCCGAACACGGGGGTTACATTCCTGGAAAACACCGCACTCAGTAAAATCATGTTCGGTAAGCTTAGCAAGTAATGGGGAAAGGGGGGGGTTAGGGAAATCCAGCTACAGGTTACTGACCTCAAGCCTCCAGGTACATCCGCACCCGACCAATATAAGGTATGTACTAGAGGCGGGCTACAACCGGCTGGCCTGCTCTCCCCGCGCTCTCTGCTCTCGTCGTTCTCCTTGTTCTCCCCGCTCTCCCATTCTCCCTGCTCTCGTCGCTCTCCCTGCTCTCCCCGCTCTCATCGCTCTTGTCGCTCTCCCTACTCTCATAACAGTCCAAGGCCGAGGAATCCTCGGCCTCAAACTCTATCAAAGTGGATGCTTGGGGAGAGGTAGAAATGGATGGCTGAGAAAATGCAGCAGCAGGTAAGTTTTCAGTGGATCCCTGCTGAGACAAACTGGCAGGTTGAATGAAGGAAGTGATTTTCCGTTGTTTTGAATTGACTTCCCACATGTGCATTGTGTGGGGCCAGCGTCCTCGCAAGTGCACATGAGCGCGAGGCCAGCCAGCACAGACACGCAAGTTTTACACGCGTTATGCAAAAAAGTGACGGGTATTATTCTTCGCATATAGTTGAATTCACTATTGAGAAAGTTGCGTTCGGCGAGGGTTAACTGTATATAGTCAATTCACTATATAGTATATTCTGTGAAGACCTTTGAGACGTCTAGAGCCGTGAAAAGCACTATATCAAATGCAAAGATTATTATTATTCCTAGTGTTACAACAGTATTTTAGCTTTTCTTAAAACAGATGCGGACGTATTTTTAAGACTGATAAAATGCTGCTCGCGCACTGTTGGAGGGCAGTGCTGTGCTGGGCAAATTTTAAGCAGCATTTGCAAGTGTGCAACAGAAACTCCTGTTGTTTTTTGAAGCCCTGTCAACCCAAAGTATAAATGGTACTGTTCTCAACGTAAAATTACTTTGAAAATAGCCGTGTTTATTCCCAGTTAATCCTTAAATTTGCCTATTCCCGGTTAATCCTTATGTTTCATTTTCGTTTCCATTTCACCCACTGACCCCAGATCTTCCATGGTCGTCACTTCTGTTGCAAATTGCTTTAAAAACATAAGTGCCAATTGAATATGGATGGTGCAAATATAAAAGGATTCTGAGAAGAGTGACTTGCAGATTTGAAAGAGTGTGGAAAAGGTTGATTTGAAAGAGGTTGACTTGTAAAGTTTAAATTAAAGAACTGAGTGAAGCGGCGTTGCGTTTTGTGGATTAAATAACATTACACGCTCGTTCTTATCTGCCAAAGCACTCCTGTCCCCCTCAAAATCTAGTTTAAATTAATCGCAATTATAATAGTAATGTTCTGTGCCTGCAGCATATTTCCTCGTCTACTTATATACAGTTAATCATTCCTGCCATGGTGCCTTCTGCCTGAAAACATCCCCCCCAGTTATCTACAATTTCACATTCCCTCGTGTACACACCATTTGACTAAGCACTCATTGAAGTCAATTATTCTGCTCATTCTTTCCATGCCCCTGTTTCCTGATTCATTTGGCTCATTTCCCAGCTCTCCACTTCCTTGCTTCTGCCTTGTCACATCTCAGAGGGTAAACACATTTGGACAGCTCCGGTTTCATGAAATACATGAAAATACATTTTCGTATTTTTCATCCACCTCAGTTCACTGAAATTGTGCTTCAGTCAATCATGAACTGGCTCACTTCAGGGAATGACAACATGCAAGCAAATCTTTGGTGTGGGTCACGAAAACAGTGCTGCACAAGCACAGGGCAGAAACAAATAGGCACAGTTTCTTACCAACACCATCCTCCACTGTTTCCTTATTGCACCATTTTTCTACTGAAGGCAAGTTGAACTGTCTTTCAGCATCTGAGAGATTAAGAGTAGGGACATTCCCACTCTAAATCCCATGGATTTAAGCCCATATGGAGCATATGTAAAGCATATGTGGAGTCCTGTAGCTCAATGCTTACAGCACTCGCCTCGTTAGCGACAGACGTATATTTGATTCCCGGCAGGGCGAAATGTTGCGCAAGTTTCCATACTCCACACGCCTCTGTTTACCTAGCTGTAAGTAAGAACTCAATTGTTAGACGATTGGCGGACCACTTTTCCAGGAGTAACAATTCCTTCAAAATAATAAATTGGTCACTTCAATCCATGACTGTTTGTGGGACACTGCTGTGTGCAATTGGCTTCCGCATTTCGTCCACAAACTATACACCCAATTTACTTAACAATATAAGTTGTGAAAGCTTTGAAACATCTAGAATATGTGATAAGACGCTACGTCATATGCAATGATTATTATTATATCTAGCAATCCATTGATCATTTCTGAACACTGGTTAGATTTTTTCTAATATTATTGCATAGCCAATCGCTTAACATTACCACAACCAAACCTTACTGTAAAGCCTCCAGCCCATAACATTTCATATATGTTCAAATACTGTTTGATTAGGCATTGGAGGACATAAAGGCAATGAATGTGAAGCCATCCCTTTCAACTCTTTTTTTTACTACCTACGGGACAGCAGGCCAGTTGCATGTGAATGTAACTGAGCTCTCACCATCCACACCAGAATGCTCCTGAGAATCGCTAGGGGATGGGAGCTGCGAATCCAGATTCTCAACATCCGTTATCAGCTGCCTGCGTAATGAATACGAGCTTCGGCTCTGTGCAAGTGTGCATCTGGAAAAGATTACAGTCCGATAAACATTGCATGGTCACAAATCTTACAAAACATTCATAATCATTTGCGTTCACATAGCTCCTTTCACATAGGGTAACAAGTCTGCAGAGATGGTGTGAGACACCAAGCACAAAGCGAAGGACAAGGACCAGGTGATAGGAGCACAGTCAAAGAGATAGGTTTACAGGAAGCTTTTCAAGAAGGATTTAAAAGGGCAAGGTTGAGGGATTTAAGGAACGGTTTCCAAAATTATGGGCGTAGTGTTTGAAGCGTCAGACTATGCCACGAATGGGCCAAAGGGGATGAGGAATGCTCCAAGACCCAGGTTTGCTTTACAGAGACATCAAGCAGGAGAGTGAGGCTGGAGAATGTTAGAGAGAGAGGTTGGGTGGGTCAGGGCACATAGTAAGGTGTAGGTGAGAGTGGCTCTTGTTGCCCAGGATATTGGGATGGTAGCGCCATGGGATCTTTAACGTCCCCATGAACAGGCTATCCTACCATCGCTCATGCCTGATCATACTGCCATCAGTTTACTCAGCTCAGAGCAGAGAGCAGGATCAAACCTCGCTCACACTTTCCTGCTCTCTCTGATTTGATGACACACTACCCAACCCCATATAGCCCCAGCTATCTTTCCCCTCAGAAAAAAAAATCTAATATTATTATTATCTAATCTAGTATGAGTAGTAAACAGTAGTAGTAAATATGAACACGTCAACCATTTTGTTTCTAATGTCACTCAGTGATTACTAACATAGGATTGCTGGAGAAAGGGTAGGGGCCTTTGCATGATCACATCTATTTGTACTTTACCTGTGGACTTCGGGAGGGCTGCGCTGAATATTGGAACTTGCCTCAATGACTTCTTTGGCAACTCTTCCACTACAACCAACAAGATGCAGTTTGTTTTTTTAATCAGAGTTATTAAATGACAATGTTTCCTTTTTTGAAGATAACACCATCCGTTTAACTTCCTTCATGAAGTAATATCAGTATTGCTGCCTGCCCATAAGAAATAACATCAGCAACACTCAAATTGCATTTATGTAGCATCATTCAGATCAGGGTGGTGAGGGGGCGGGGGATATCATGTTCAAAAATGGAAGAGTAACCCGGCGATCTGGAAGATGACCATTTTTTAATCACACGTTATTATCAAATGACTACCAGAAACCTGGTTGGCCAAGGGCTCTTCGGGGGAAAGGAGGACTCTATCGTTCTCTAACAAGAACAGGTTCTACATTGTGAGATTCAGCATTGTCATAACCCAGGGCTTTAAATCATAGGATTATCCTTGTTCAATATCCTTTCGATACTGCAAACAGTATTCTAAACATGGCGATACTGCTTGTTTAATATTTTATTAATATAACCTAAAGTCGAATAACTTGAAATCTAGATAACCCATAAAATAGTTTATTTTGACTAACAACAACTTTTCAGTCACCCTATGTGAGATCAATCAGACAGACCACAACAAATTACAGTTATGTAGTGCCTTTTATGTTGGAAGGGTGCTCCAAGGTGCTGGTTTGTATCTGAGCAGGGGATTGGAATCAAGAAAGGTGAAAGATAGGGAGGAAATAAATCTGGGACCTAACTAGTCTGAAAGGCTCAGTTCCACTCTAGGGTTGTCATTTGTAATAACAAGCTATCATGAGGAAACTTAAAAAATTGCAAAGAGTAACAACAAATGAATCATACGCTGTTGGTAAAAGCACTGCTTAGTACAGCGCTGAGAACAAACTGATTGAGGCAATCTCTCGCCTTTGCTTGTTTGCAAATTTCTAAGCAAGAACTAGAACAGTCATTGTGTATTATTGGTACTCATTTTAGATGTGCCCGAGTGCTGAACCGATTTGCCCAGATTACTCTTAGCATCCTTTCACATAAAATATAAATAATTCAATGCAAATAAAATATTAATTAAGCACTATAATGGTTGCGTGATGTTAAATGTTGTTGCTCTCAAGAAAACAAGAATGCTGAAACAATAATCATGCTGGTGTTAAGGGTAAGAAAGAGAGAGACAGAGAGAAATGAGAGATAAGTCAAGAGCAAACAAGATTCACTGCAGGAAAATGAGTTAAATTCCCCCCACCCCTATCCCCCCTTACTTGGTTAAAATCTAGGTTAAGGAAAGCATTGAGAGAGGAAGAAATTATTTAGACTGAGGTAAAGTAATAAATATAGTAATAATAATATAATAATCCTTGCATTTGATATAGCGCTTTTCACATCTTCTCGAAGTCTCAAAGCGTGCTTCACAGAATATACCGTAAAGTGAATTTGTGTATATTTGTGGGAGAAACGCGGCAGCCAATTGCGCACAACAGTGTCCCACAGACAGCCGTAAGCATTCTCTCCAATATCTTTAGGACCTGATAGGCAGAGTATGGGTCAGTTACAGTGTCACTCTTTTCTTTGTTCTGTTCCCTTTAAAAAACATACCATTTGGAAATAATCTTCTTACATTTCTTATTACTGTACTACGATTAGCACTCCTCCCGCCTCATTAACATTGATTCTGTATCCTTCTGGTGTAAATGGTTTCCATTATATATTTGTTGAAGACTTTAAACTCAACATTTTCTGGTTGGCAAGGGCAGCATCTGAACAATGATATATCACATTTACCAATTCCACCATTTCTTTATAATGTGATCTTCGATATAGTAGAGTGATGTCCTGTAGCTCAGTGGTTAGAGCATTCCCTTACAAGTGAGAAACCTGGGTTCAATTACAGGCAGGGTGAAACCTTGGGCAAGTTTCCTTACTCCACACGCCTGATAATAATCCCTCAAAAAAAACGGTCATTTTCAATCCACGATTGTTTGTGGTACACTGATGTACACAATTGGCTGGTGTGTTTCGTCCACAAAATATACACTTTACAGTATATTCTGTGAAGCTCTTTGAGACGCCTAGAAGACATGAAAAGCGCTGTATCAAATTCAAGGTTTATTATTATAGTAACGGTTGGAAAACGCCCTTCGCCATCTTGCTAGAGTCAAGTTATTTTACACCTTTAATGAGCTGAAGCTTCAATGACCTTGGTCAGCTTGCAGTGAACAGGCTCCACTGTGTAACCCTGTTATACGTGAATTTGCATTATAAGTAAGCATATGGTATTTTGGGTGCACTGAACTAAGGAGAAAATAAAACAAATTTGGACTACATAGGGTTAACTTGTGGTGAGTGCTAATTGAGTGTAATTGCTTTACATCTGAGCCATTCAATGAAATGTTCTCACATGATAATATTCAACTGGAAAGGGTGTCAAAGGGTTTAGAAGTCTACAATTTCTCTGACTGGCTGGCTTGCAAGCCATTTTTGCCTTATACCAAACATCTTGATCCAGTGAGTTAAGGTTCTTGGTGAAAAAAACAATTAAATCAGGTAGGAAGTTTAGTAAAGCTGCTTTTGTAATGAAGGGAAACTCACCTGAAACGAAATCTCTTAAAAAAGATGTTGCTGCTGGAGACAGTCTTGATCTGACTGGATTTTGCATATCTAAAAGCACAAGTGAAAAAGTGTAAGCGTATTTCCTTATGAAGTATACTGTGTATCATGTTTGCCTACAAAAGAATAATCAACACACATAACAGTAATTACCCTGTGAAGCACGTTGAGACATTTTGACAAAAAAAGTTTGGGCTCTGAGATTCTACCCTGTGTGAAGAGCACTATATAAATGCAAGTTGTATAAAAATAAAAGTTATTTTCTTGTTTTCCCACTGCATCAGTGTGGATTACTGGAACATCAGCTGCGCTCTTTTCCCATCTTAGAATCAATCCAACGGCTTGTGCCACTGTTCTGACAGATTCTGTAGTGAGGGGGCATATCATGGGATAGGAGAAGGAGAATGCATGAGACTAGTGTCTTGGCATCACTTTAGCATAGTGCTGCACCCTCACCAAGCACAAAGGAAATCAGGAACAGGAGAAGGACATTCAATCCACTGGCACACTTTCAACTACATTAAATCGCACACACTTGATGCTTTTATAACATAGTGTTGGGTATCGACTGACAGGCAGAGTTACCAACACTGTAATAATTAGAGAAACCTGAAGCCAGTAAGACCATATTACAAAGGATTAAACAATATAGTACAAAATTATATTTATATAGCGTCTTGCACCTCATGATGACATCCCAAGGTTCTGGACAGTTCCAAATGGTGGGGGTAGAGAGGCTGAAGGCCTGGCAGCCGTTGGTGCAGTGGGCAGGGAGGGGGTAAGGTACATGGAGCAGGCCACTGCCAGCTGGTGGGGGAAGTACAGAAAGCAGGATTGCGAGACAGTCATTTGCATTAACTACAATGCTTTGTACTTCAAAACACACAGGTACTTTTCATTGAGTTGGAGATGCCAGAGGTACCAAGCACGGCAGCTGTCCTTTAATGATCTCACTGCTTTCCTCCGATCACAGGAGGTGACACATTACACTGTAAGCCCTTCCCAAGAAACTCTTGTCATACCTGAGCAGGAGAGGCTTTTACAGTATAAACGCTACAACAACAACAACTTGGATTTATATAGCGCCCTAATAACGGATCCTGAGGCCAAGCCAGGGGGAGGGGGAAAAAGGTGACCAAAAGCGCGGCCAAAAAGAAAGGTCTTTAGCTGAGACCTGAAAATGGGAAAAGAGGGTACGAGGTGAAGGGAGTTCCAGAGCCTCGGGGCGTAGTGGCTGCAGGCATGGCTAAATGTCACCTACTTAGCATTCTCGGCGTACTCTGTCTTAACCAACCAGCCAAACCTGTCCCTGGGTCTAAATTTATTAAACCTATGCAGCATTTTAACGTATCCAGAAATGGTAAATTATAGATTTCAGTTTTAACTCTGAAATTATTTTTCTTAAAAGAAACTTACAGAAAACATGCTTAAAAATCAAGGTTGTATTTAAGAATTTATCACATTCTGGATGCCAGTGTAATTTCTCCTCTACAATGCCTTAATCAACAACAACAACATTACATTTATAGAGCACCTTTCACGTCGGGAGGACATGGATAGATTGATAGACCTTCGATAATAATAAATCTTGCACTTGATGGATATTCTTATCTCATTGGCAAGATGTTTCAAAGCGATTCACAGGATATACTGTAAAGGGACTGTGTATTCTGTAGGGCAAACACTTCGGAGCTTGCCACTTGGAGGCATGCTCCAAGGAGGGAGAAGGGAGAAGGGGGGGGATGAGCAAAATAATTGAGATTACATTTATTTGCCTTAAAAATATTTTACTTTCAAGATAAGAATATATTCTGTCAGTCAGTCTAAGTGATGTAAACAACTGATCCGATATTTACACAGAAAATCAAGGAATGGGTTTTTCCCATGTTTATATCTCCCACTTACCTTAATTTCTCACAGTTGCACTTCATCAGTGGGCACATCTTAAGTTTCTTTTACACGCAGGATGTTGAACTTTATTGATGGCCAGCAGTATTTATGGATACAAATACTTCCCCCTACCCCGACCCTCCACTCCCCCCCGCTCGGGTCCCGGCCTGACTGTTCAGCGCTTTGGGACGTCCTCCCGACGTGAAAGGCTTTATAAGTGCAATTTTGTTGTTGTTGTTGTTGTTGTGAGACACCGCTGTGCGCAATTGGCTGCTTTGAGACGTCTCAAAGATGTAATGCCAGGATTTTATTATATATTTTTCTGAGCACCATAATGTCCTTCATTCAAATCAATGCAGTTTTGGGAAGAGAAAGGAAATCTTCTAGGTGCGTGCTGTGTTCCCTCTGGTTGTACTTAACACATGGTGGTACTCACTGTTTCTCAGATACATTTTCATCTACATATTCCTGTTCATTGTCGACTGAGAACAGCAATCTACAGCCACACAGCATTCGACCATTGCAGGAGTAGACCATTCGGCCCCACGAGGCTGCCCCGCCATTTAATAAGATCATCTCCGATCTTCTAAGATAATTCCATCTACCCACCCTATCCCTTAATCCCTCTATCCTTTAGAAATCTATCAATCCATATGCATCAGACACTTAGCTGAGCTCAAATAAGGCAAAATATCCTATGAACTGACTTCCAAACCAATCTTTGGGAATCGAGAAAAGTAAACTGTCTCATTCACAGTACAAATACATATTTGCAATATTATTATTGTGTTTTTCTATAACTAGGGGGAGTAGTTTTCATAGAAAATACTCATCAAAGACTTTCCTTTTCCTTCAAGCTTACTTTTGGAATGGTAGTTCATATAAACAGGAATCACTACTGTTTCAAACAGTTTCATGCACAATGAAAACATATTGGCCATTAGGAAAGTATCTCCTGAAATACAAACATTGATGTTGTCGCTCCATAAATGCCTTTGCTCATATTGCATGCAATCGAGCATCACAACAACAATAACAACAACTACTTGGATTTATATAGATCCATTCATGGAGGATAATATCTGGGAACGCTTTACAAAGCTTGCTGCCAAGCATTGTTCTATGGCAAAATAATTATATTTACTATTCTCAATACTGATTCGCTATTTGTGTACATGTAACAGATGGTACATTCTAAGTGATTTGTGAAAAAAAAGATGAAGGAAAAATAAGGGGATGTGTATAAAGTTGGTAAACCTTTTTCTGTTTTGCATTCAACCACCTTTGCATAGAAAGACTTAATTGATTATCGCATCAAACTCACTTGTAAAAAGCTTGGTTCTCCACACCACACTTCCAGAGATGTTTGCAGGCACCTGGGGTTGATGTATGATACGTCAACACAATTTTCTTCTGATCGTGTGTATTGAGATAAATGAAACAACAACAAATTACTTTCCTGTCAGGAGGACATCCCAAGGAACTGGAATATGCTTGATGAAGAAAATTTACAGCATAAACATACATTTTCAAAATGTGCAGAATTTTGAACGTTTCATTTCAGGTCTCTGCAACTAAATATCCATCACCACAACTTTATTTTCAAGCCAGGAGACGTTGATGTCCCAATAGGTGCTGTTAATTTTGCCTTGGCCATCAATGTTTGAGGAAAATGAGACGTCCATTCGAAATAGCTTACCATATAAAATGTCCACAGTATTATTATCCCGTTTGGAACAAAAGAAGCCAATTAAAGTACTCATGATAACTGCACACTCAATTGCTTCCTCTAAAATGAACTGGTTGGATAGTTTCTATATTTAAACCAAACCAATATTTACCACCCTTACTTTTAACAGCTAAACTTTTAATCCTTCCTCTTTTCACCTCTTGACCTCTGATGAAAAGCAGAATGCCCTCAATCCCATCACTGCTAAAGCTGGTTCCAAGAATAATAATAATAATCCTTGCATTTGATATAATGCTTTTCATGTCTTCCAGATGTCTCAAAGCGCTTCACAGAATATACTGTAAAGTGAATTGACTATATGCTTGTGGGCCGAAACCTTACAGCCAATTGCACACAGCAGTGCCCCACTCATGGATTGGGGCAGCCATGAATTGAAATGACCAATTTATTATAGTTGTTTTGGGACGGATTATTAGTAGGCCTGTGGAGTAAGGAAACTTGCCCAAGGTTTAGCCCTGCTGTATTCGAAGCACAGGTCTCATGCTTATAAGGCGAGTGCTCTAATCACTGAGCTACAGGACTCCAAGAAACTTGTATCCTATAGGTATATGACTGTAATAATAATCCTTATACTTTGGTACAGCACTTCTCATCTAAGGAGGCCATCCCCAAACTCTTCACAGGATGGTAATGTACAGTGTTTGTTTTGTGGACAAATGCAGCAGCCAATTTTTGCATACAGGAATGTCCCACAAACAGCCATGAAATCAATGATCAATTGTATTTGGGGCACTATTGGGCAGGATACTGGAGATACTCCCTCCACTTTTCAAATAATGTCACCAGATGTTCGATGTGGGATTCCAACCCCACACCCTCCTGACTCAGAAGCCAGAATGCTACCAACTGAGCCACAATGACACATTAGTTAGCCAAGCTATGTACCTTACTCTCTAATCTTCCCTTCCGTCATATGCGAAGTCCCTGCTCCCTTGTGCCTTGCCCAATGGTAAAACTGAGATCATATAATCCCACATTTTTTCACTCTGTGCCTCATCCCATCAGAATATGTGAGGACCGAAATCCCTTCTGGTATTACTCTGAACACCACTGCCTGAAAATTCCCAGCTTAAAAAAAACTGCATCACCTTAAATTATAAATATAAAACCAGATGGCATTTCTGGCCTGCAATATACAGACCCTGTTCTAAAACAATGCCAAATGGAGCAAATACAAAATACAGTCAATCCACAAAATATCCTGTGAAGCACTTTAAGATGTCTCAACAACCATTATCCTTGATAATAAAATGCAAGGATTCTGATATATTATTATATTATTGTACTCTAGTTGCACCTCCACCATTGGTCTCTTGGTTATTATAATGCAAATATGAACTCTGATCATCACAATATCAAATTATGTCACTAAGTAGTTTCAATGACAAACTGTGGCTTTTAAGATAACCTTTACAGAACATGTAGAATTTATTCCTTATACACTAAAAGCCTGTTTATCCGGCACCTGTGGGACCTGGCCAGTGACGGTTAAATCGCTTGCCGGATATTCGGGCGGCCCTTGGCCAAAAAATTAACAATTATTTTAACAAACACCATACACACCAGACTAAATAATAACAGATAATAACAGAATATTGTATTGGTACTTATTATTAAAACTACTCTCTTGCACTTCTCACCTTTACTGCTTGAGGTTTACAGTCCAACAATTCTTTTTCAAATGGAGGATGCCGTGCGGGTGAAAATAACCCTAGACGCTACTAGCGGCGAACCAAAATATTGTACCTGCGCGACAATGTGGGTTATCGGCTAGGGTTATCGGCTTGCCGCTAGTAAGACTTTAAAGTCGTACTTCGTACCAAGTTAATTGGCACTGATGGAGCTAATCTCCATACAAGTAAGTGGTGCTGTCTATATAATCAAAAAATGTATTAATATTGTTGCACATATTAACACAGGGCAAAAAAACTCTTATTTGAAATCAATTAATGCTGTAGTCAGCAGCACAAATGATGTACTTAACTATTAGCATGTCTTGTTATCTTGTTTGAGAGATTAACAAACAACTTTGTTGTTTGTTAACATAGCATCTTTCACATAGGATTACATGTCAAATACTGTACTTTACAAAGAAGGAATTGGAGCCCGAACTGGGGGGGAGATATATAACCCGGGTGTGGGGGAGAGTTTCAAAGCCCACAGCAAATTGGTGCCGGAACACAGTTTAATTTGACATTAGCATTCCGTTTTAGTTCTAGTTTTGTTGTACAACGTCTGGATTGTGAATGTGCTGATTTGTTTCCGTATCTGAGGGAATACATTGCACCTGATATGAGGTCAGTTGCTTCAGAGCAGGTGTTAAATTATACAGTACAATAGCTCTGGCAACTCTCTTCCATACATATTTTTAAAAATGTATTATTGAACCTACTGACACATCTAAAAATATTTTGAACTGTATCCAAAACCACTGAGTAGTTGTGCTGCTTTGAAGATTCTTTCAATTGCATTAGCTTTGATGTCTTTACATAATAATCCCCTGTAATTAACAGTATTTTGATTCCAATGGGCATATACAGGTATCTTGTTCTGTGGATGCCTGCAAAGGTTAATTTAACTAGTAAGACAATTGGGGAACATTTCTGGTGAGTGACATAACAGCCTCAACAGCAAACGTACAATGTAAATGGCATTTGTGCCAGAAAAGGTGATTCTCTTACAGGAAATCGAACATCAAACGTTCATCACTACAAATGACCACAGCTCCCAGAGCAGACCTTTCATCATCAGTTGGTTTGACGTACTTGGGATCTCCGTACTTTAGGTCCCAAGGCGTAAATAACCCAAGGCATAGTTTTTTTTTCCCATTGGGACACTATTCAAATTCCAGCATTCTATTGTTCTATTGCTATTAACTCTTCTTCAAATCTGCAATTTTAGATTGGCAGCACAGCTCAGCATGGTCTCAGCCTTGCTGGTGTCAGATCATGTTTACATTCATATTGGTCCTGTTGCTAGCGGTCAAAACAGAGGTACCTTGCTGAGGGCATGTAAAATTGGTGCTTTTTTGAGTAACAAAAGATCTGCAGAAGTGAAGGATACAAACATCAGTAATACTGCACTCCTTTGTATCAGCCAACCCCGGGTAACTGAATTCTGCTGCGAGTCACTGACCTGCCAATGTACAATCTACATGAGGATTTGTTTGGAGGGGAGAGAAAAGTTGAGTTTGAGGGTATGGAGGGCGAGGAATTTATGTTCTATGTTCATTATATTCAGTTGAAAGTCTGTCAGTTTAATGAACTTTAAATTATTTCAGCAAAACTGGGTAAGGTGTGGAGTCTACTAATGGGGTGGTTAGTGCTGTGCCTTGCAAGAGAGAGTAACCGGATTTGATTCCCTGGTGGAGTGAAACTTTAGGGGAATTTCCTTACTCCTCACAACCCTGAAGTTGATTGGCAGATCAGTTTCAAGGGGTACTAATTACTCACCCCACAATCCATGACTGTTTGTGAGACACTGCTGTGCATAAATGGTTGCCACTTTTTGCACAAAAAATAGTCAACTCACGTTACATGTTGAGAAGCGCCAAGCGGTATCTGAACAAAGTGATCAGATGCAATATCAAACGCAATAATTATTATTATGAATGAAATGTGCATACACCTCATTGGACTGACGTTAGGCAGACTGAGAGAATTAGAAAGAAGAGAAAGGCAGACTTGGAGAGAAGGCAAGTTACAGAAAAAGTGGCAGAGAGAATGAACTGGCAGAGTGTCATATTGCAGCAACATAAATCCTCATGGAGCAATCTTTTATTTAGCATTGTAGCTAATTTGTATTTTCATGATGTCCAATTATCCACATATTTGCTAATCCACAATAGAGCTGGTTCCAATTAGTACGGATAATTAGCTCACCGCATACACCACATCTAACATTTATCAGAGTTGTTCAATTTTTAAAAACACGCAGAACCTGAACATTTTCACCTGTCAGAGAGTCAGACTGCAAAAAGAGAGGGCTTGAACTATCATTAATTATTTGTACTCTGCCAAGAGAAACTCTTGAGATATTTTGCATCTGATGACTTTGTCGTTGAGTGCTTGACAACATTTGTATTTCATGTACCCTGGCATTCATTGTAAGGAATATCTTACCTCTTTCTGAATACCATGGACATAGAATGTTTTCCCATCAAATTTCAGTTTGATGACATCAGGCCTGGAATAAATAAAATGGGAGAAACATTTATAATATTACAGTGTAAAGGTAATCCAAAGATGTACAAGTATCCTTCTACCAGTTAATACCCAAACTATTTCATATCTATAAATACATATAGTATATATTAGGGTCCGGCGATATATCGATACATCGCTAAAACCCTATATAATTTTCATATCGATACGCCGATATAGGCATTTCAAAAATATTGATATATCGCAAAGTCGATATATCGAGGTAAAAAATCGGAATGCGCGCACACTGAACTACAAGACCCAGAATGCTCATCTCTATACACAATGCACAGACCAAGGTGCAAAGCCGCCATATTGTAAACATAGTCCTAGAATACTATATACAGGTATGCAAGGGGTGGCGGGGGGGGAGAGACGGCTGGGGGGGGGGGGGGGTGAGGGGGAGAAGGACGGCTGGGGGGGGGAGGGGGAGAGGGAGAGAGACGACTGGGGGAAGGGGGAGAGAGATGGCTGAGGGAAGGGGGAGAGAGATGGCTGGGGGAAGGGGAAGAGAGACGGCTGGGGGAAGGGGAAGAGAGACGGCTGGGGGGGGGGAGGGAAAGAGAGACGGCGGTGGGGGAGGGGGAAAGAGACGGCTGGGGTGGGTGGGGGGGGGGAGAGAGACGACGGGGGTGGGGGGTGCGAGAGAGGGACGGCGGCGGGGGGTGGGGGGTGGGTGGGGAGAGACGGGGTGGATGTGATAATATACAGATAGATAGAGATGGGGGGGATGTGAGAGAGGAGAGAGACACAGATAGAAAAACACAGAGATGGAGAGAGTGAGAGACACAGAGAGAGAAAGATATTTACCTCCTGAGGAGATAGGCCCCGAATGCGCGCGCACCCTGAATGCGCGCGCTGCACGCGCATGCGCAGTACGAAAAACCCGAAAATATCGATATTTCGGTATATCTCGATATGAGCCCATCGATATATCTAAATCGGAAAATTTCCATATCGACGGACCCTAGTATGTATACATACAATACACATTGTATATGCATACATTCAGCTGACTCTGAGCCCATTTATATTGGGCTGACATTACACCCACATATATTGATTTTGCAATATCGTCTGAATCCATTCAATACATGTCATGCTGACCCGATATAATGCTGCATTTACGTTCTTGATACAATAGAAACCAATTTACATTTATATCACATCTTTCACGTTGGGAGGATGTCTCAAAGTGCTCCATAGTCCTGGATGGACATCTGAGCTGGGGTTTGGAGGCAAGGAGGGTGGGGAGGGGAATGATGACCAAAAGCAGTCAAAAGAGGTATATTTTGAAACATGTGTTTAAAGACAAGAGGGAAGAAGCAAATCCGAGAGGAACATAAAACGTAAAACATGGCATAAAGATCCAGACGTATAATACAAAATATTTCTGGCACATTTCATAATTTAAATGCAAAGTGGACATTGATGTAGAGACAAGAAAAAATCACATTTGTATAATGCCTTTCATGTTGTAGAGACATCCCAAGGCGATGGAAAATCAGTGTGGAGTCGGGATCAGGGAGCGTGGAGGGCAGTTGGGGGGAAGGAGGGTGACCAAACGCAAGGTCGAAGAGGTCTTGAGACGGATCTTGAAGGAAGCAAGGAAGGATGGGAGGTGGGGGCTACTGTGGGATGCAGTTCCCGAGGATGACGGCTGAGTGACAAAACGGCAATGGTGAGCCAAGGGATGTGAAGCAGGCCGGAGCTCGCTAAGTGGAGGGAGCGCATAGGTTGGGCAGAGAATTAGGAGATCACAGAGGTAAGAGGAGCAAGGCCATGGAGGGCATTGAAGATGAGCACCAGGATCCTCTGTGTGATGGGAAGCCAGTGGAGTTGGGCGAGGATTGGGGTGCTAGGGTTGCGGAGCCTGGTGCGGGAGGCGACAGGGGCTGCAGAATTCTGAATGATCTGCAGCCTATGGAGGAAAAACTTACCATTTCAGAAGCTGAATTCGTTTATTTCCTTGGAACACGACAAAACCAGCGGCAGTGAACCCTATGAAAGCAGTAGCTCCTGAGGAATCCTTAATAATAAAGAGCAAATATTCACAATAATTCCAACCACAAATGTCACTTATATACAACAGCAACAACTTTGATTTATAAAGCGCCCTCCACGCCGGACGGGGTCTCAGAGCGCTTTACAATAGCGGATCCCGGGACCGAGCCAGGGGCAGGGGCGGAAAGGTGACCAAAAGCTCGGTCGAAGAGAAAGGTCTTCAACTGTGACCTGAAACTGGGAAGAGAGGGGGCGAGGCGAAGCGAGTGAGGAAGGGAGTTCCAGAGCCTCGGGGTGAAGTAGCTAAAGGCACAGCCACTGAGGGTGGAGTGAAGGATTCGGGGGACATGGAGGAAGCCAGACCCAGAGGAGTGAAGGCAGCGGGTGCTAGTTTGGGGGGAGAGGAGATCAAGAGGTAGGGGGGTGCAGAGGAATGGAGGGATTTGAAAACAAGGGTGAGGATCTTGAATTCGATCCTCTCTGGGATAGGGAGCCAGTGAAGTCTGGCGAGGACTGGAGTGATGGAGGAGCGAAGCTTGGAGCGCGTGAGTATGCGGGCGGCAGAGTTTTGGATTAGCTGGATTTTGTGGATTGTGGTGGAGGGGAGACCGGAGAGGAGGGCATTGCAATAGTCCAGCCGAGAGGTGACAAAGGCATGGACCAAGGTCTCAGCGGCTTTTGGGGTGAGGTATTGCTGGAGACGGGCGATCCGATACAGTCTAAGCTGACATTCAAATATAGTGCTGGCATTGGTGGAAATGTCCTTTGGATGAGACAAATGTCGCATCGGCTTGTTCAGGCAGACGTTTAAGATCTCATGGCACTATTTGAAAAAGAGAAGGAAGTTTCTTCCGGTGTCCTGGCCAACCATCCTCCAATAAAACTGGTCATTCACTTTGTGGTACATTGCTGTGCAGAACTTACTATGTTTGGCCACAAAAAACACGCAGTCACTAAAGTGGGGATTTCACTGTCATTAGCAATACAAGCTCAATTCAGGCAACCATTTATCTTCCCTCTGAGAAATAATATGTAAATACTGTAATAGAATCTGTAAGGATAATAGTTACTGTACAGAAGTATAATACATCAACACCACCAGAAAACCATGATTGGAGTAAACCACGTTTTGTTAAATTTAAAATGTTTAACAAGTATTTGAATGCATCAAGATTACTATTGAATAACTAAGCTCTTCCTGTAGTTTGAGCAATAACCATAAAATAATAATAATATGATGTAGTACCTTTCACATCAGGTGGTCGTCTAAAAGTGCTTCACAGGATTTATTGTAAAATGTTGTAGCTGTGCATTTTGAAGTTATGGTATTTACAGAATCACAGGTCATGAAAATTTATTGAACTGCTCAGCCCAGAAACTGCAATTTCTATCAATCTATTGAAGAAACTGAACTTTGTTTTCTGTAGATCACAGCCTTTCAACATGCTCAGAAATATTGATCCAATGCATACAGGCCCACTACCCATACTCACTTATGCTACAGGTCATATGTCTCGCTATTGTTTGAGATACAGCTCTCCTGGAATGCGTTGAATAATTGGGAAATATTAACCTTTAACACACATTTTGTTTTGTACTATTAATCAATCTGACCTTTCCTTTGGTTGAAATATTCGCTATAAATGAAACTTGAAATTTTTATCAATACTCTCCCACTGACAACTATGGTCTATTGTTTATTATGAATATAAAATGCATTGTCACTGTTAGAAGGTTGGTGACAAGTTGTTTTATGAATTCAGGGATAAATCTCCGTCACTGCAAAAGCTTGTATGCCTTATAAAAGCCCCAGTCTAACAAAGCCAATTGTGATTTTTGTGTTACAATCACATCTATGCAATGACTGCTGCTGTTACTGTCACTGACATAATGAGTCAATCTGTTCAAGTGCACCATCAAAAACATTACAAAAATGTGGAAAACATTTATCAATAAAGACTGAAACAGCCTTACCAGAGATAAATATGTGCATATACACTGAGGATTATTTCAGCAACATTTGATATGAGACAGCACATGACTTTAGAAGATTACAAAAGGAATGCTTAGAACAAATAAAGGCTACTACAGTATCTCATTAAGCGCAATCTTTCAACAGATGACACAAAATGCAACTTAACATCCCACTCTTCCTCATTGTCTTAGAGGAAAAGTTCCTCACAGACAGTCCCTAAAGAAAACTGAGTAAAAACCACTTGAATATTTACTAGCTTGTTAGTGTGCAAGTGGCTGCAGTGATCACATATAGTAAATATATTTACAGTATATCCATGGAGCGCTTTCAGAAGTCCTCCTGATGTGGTACACACTAGATCAAATGTAAGGATTATTGTTCTTCATCTTTCAGTTATTTTGCCTCGCCTACAATGACAATGCTCTAAATATAATAGTCATAAACTATAAGAATCCACACAGTAAAAATGTCACCTCAGTTTCATTTGGAGAACACCAGTGAGCAAAAAGACCTAATCTGTGATGATCATTTGCATCGGAATGGCTTACTCTTACCTTACATGGATGAGGATCCACTCCATAGGTTTCTAGAGTATGGGCTTTCTGCAGCAGGTTCAGTTCAGCAACTGCTGCAGTCTGACCACTGAAATAAGAAACAAAATTGATTTGTCCTTCAGGCAGTGGTACATTTTTTAAAATATCCACGTAAATCATTTGGCCAAATTATGGAATGTCATGTGCTGCAATATTAGAGAATTAAAGGCTTTGCTGTAACGACAAAACATTTTTTTTAAAACAAGATCCAATTTTGAGCAAGCGGTCAAGACACTATATACACTATTTTTACATGGATTGCAATAGTGTTTTCTGATTATTTGCATTTGTTCTAATGTTTTATCTTTGATATAGAACATCAGCTCTGTCTTAACACCATTAATAACAAAGCATGGAATAAGAAAAGGACAATCGCCTCATCAGGACCACGAATAAGACGTTCATCATGAATTATACTTCACCTTGTTTCATCCGCCTAGAAAATATCCTCTAAAATTTCCACCTGTCTCTACCACAAAGTAACAGAAGCAAAACTATGTGTTCCAACCCTACAGTAGACATTCTGGTCTAGCTGCCATTCTACTTGTGACATTCTAATGATTCCAATGGCTCCAACGTCATTGCATCTCTCTTGCTATCACTCCTGAATCCTATCCCCAGCCATAATTCAAACAGCCCTTTTTTTTAGAAATATATTTTAATACATAATCGTTTAATAAGCTAAGCATTTTATACTCCATTTCCTCCAGCGCCGGCAACAGGCAATTTTCATCTAATCTTTGGGTTTAAGTGACTGTCACTCCAGGTTCTCCGCAGTGTTCCCTTGTTGTGACTTTCTTGTTGAGAAAACCCGCAGACAATTGCCAAAGCATCAGACTCAGCATCAGCGGTTCATTTCAACCTTGTTTAGTCAGCCAGACACAGATGGCTGCCATGTTCTCAGCTTAACTCCTGTGATCCTCGCTTGTTATTCTGTAGCCTTTTCAGAAATGCATCTTCAATCAGAGCCCAACGCTTGGATTTATAGAGTAAATAGAGTAAGAACGACTGTAATTTAGATCTTGGGCAGAAATGGCTCTTCTGTTCTCAGGTGTTCTTTAGCATCAAGTACACTTGTCAGTTCCTTTTTTGGCCTTACCCTTTCTGTTATTATATTGAAATCAAGGTAAGTGAAATCCTTCTATCCTTATCAGTGCCCCTCTGCCAGCGCTAATGTGGATTTCAGCTGTCACCTACATTCATATTTACATGGGTTTATGTCCTATTGTTAAACACCAGTTCTATCTTTTGAGTCATTTATTTATGATTGGATTCAACTTGTTGTAGCTTTACTCCATAGTTTTTATTAAAAACCAACACAATATCACTGGCAATATCCAGATCAGACAGCCAGGGTGCCAGCTGCTTCTCCCTGCTCTGTAATAATACCTTGATGACAATTTAGTAAATGAAATGCTGAACAGCAGGGGTGATGGGATGCATACAAATCAGGTTGTTCTATTCTAATACAGACTCAGCACGCATATTCCTGATAATCTTCGTTGGTGGCAACGGAAATAGACTCCCAAGTGATACACAAGATTTGTCTGTGACCACTATCAAACACTGCCTTGTAATCAACACTCATATTTATTAACAATAATTGATAGTCCAAATACTTGTCCACTGATGAACTGTTCAAAATGTTTGATTTGCCATTGATTTAACATCAAAACTGGTTCTCTCACACTTTGATTTTATTCACCACCAGCACCCCAATTATATCCCTTAGGAATAGTTAACAAATTTATCTGGTTACTAGGGTCCGGCGATACATCGATATATCGGTTGTATCCGATATAGTTTTCATATCGATACGCCGATATAGACATTTCAAAAATATCGATACATCAAAAAATCTATATATCGGAAAAATCGGAATGCGCGCACACTGAACTACAAGACCCAGAATGCTCATCTCTATACACAATGCACAGACCGAGGTGCAAAGCCGCCATATTGTATTCATAGTACTCGAATACAATATACAGGTATGCAAGGGGTGAAGGGAGAGAGACGGCTGGGAGGGGGCGGGGGGGGGAGAGAGAGAGAGAGACGGCGGGGGTGGGGGGAGAGAGAGAGACGGCGGGGGGGAGGGGGGCGGGAGAGAGAGACGACGGTGGGGGGAGAGACACGGGGAGGAGGGGGGAGAGAGATGGCGGGGGGGGGGAGAGAGACGGGGAGGAAGGGGGAGAGACGTGGGGAGGGTGAGACGCCTCCTCAACAGCCACAGTATCAATAGAATCTCAAGCCATGCTGTTCTCCAGACTCTTCACTGTTCTGTACACTTCTTTCCTCCCATATGATTTTTTAAAAAAACATCATGACCTTCAGCAAACACGTCAGCTGTGGCACGGTGCAGCTAGTAAAACCACAGTGACTGTATTAAATCAAATATGTAATTTCCATATTCATTATGTTATATGGAATTACAGATCACATCATAGTATTATTTTTCCTCCCCGGGCCACTTTGTATTGCCATTAGTGAAGAGATGCTATGTTTTCAGCCTAATTAACATGGAGCGTGAGGGCAGAATTAGCGAATAAGGGTTTAAAATTAACAAACTTGTAGTCATACATGAGATTAAGAAGATTAATCAATATGAGGACCACAGAACTGTAGAGGTTTATAGCACAGAAGAAGGCCATTTGGCCCACCATGTCTGTGCTAGCTCTTTTAAAGACCCATCTTTTCAGTCCCATTTTCAGGCCTATTCTCCATACCCCACCAAATCATAATACTGTACATTGTCATTGAATACCTCAGTTCATTTTTGTGAATTTCTCCCATTTTCCTGCCCAGTTTCTGAGTTTGTTTGGGAAACAACTTGATATCGTTGATGTAACCAACCGGATGCTCATCTGGATTGTAATCACCTAGCTCGGCTGAAAGAAAGACAAATGTGTTCAATAATGTGCTGAATACCACAAAGAATTCTATAAATTCAATTTATAATATTAAAATACATGTGTAAACAAAGCTTGTGTTCCAATTAATTCATACCAGCACAATGGGTGTATTTTCATAAATCAAACAATTTAATGGAGTGTGGATCCAGATATGTGTAGTGGAGTGCCACTATAAGGCATTAGTGAGGTCCATGAAAGCCTTATAATGAGACTTTTCGACAGCCTATCAGTGATTCAGACTCCCCTGAGCAGCTGGTCAAAGGGCTTCCCCCGTAAAACAATAGCTGCACATGGCAGTGAATTGGATCCAGACTCCATTCGTGCTTTAACTGAACCTGACTTATAATTAAATGCATTAAAATGGGGCTCCACTGTATTCACACCTAATTTAGTGCAGACTATTGTAGACCTCTTTGACACACATGCAGAAAGCTTCACAATACATTAACTTTCAGCAAAACAGCTCTGCTAATTGTTGAAGTGATTTGCATTGTGCAGCTGAAAATAAATGATCTGGTGCTTGAAAATTTCTACAGTCAATTGCACTTTGTTTGCCAGCTGGGATCCCTTCTATTATACTCTGATGGTACTATTCAAAAGCAATGTGACATAATAGCCTTCCCTAATGCAATCTCCTTACTGTAATACATATGATCACGCCACTCTACAGTCATCACGCCACTGCTAAGCACCCAATATCAGCAAACTTCATCCTGCTAGGATTTCATTCATAGTGCATATGGCCATTCTCAACTTCCTTTGAAGAGCCTATGGTAAAATTAATCCACTGGAGTTTCACAGATGCAATTTCAAAGGTGAGCATGCTATTTCCAACCCACACTTTAGAAATTGGTACACGCACTAACGGTGTTCCTTTACACCCCTCATGAAATCAAAGCTGCGTCAGATCAATAGTTAAGCTAAAAATACTGGAAATCTGAGACAGGCACAGGAAATTGACAGTACATTGCAAGTCAATCATTTAGCTGAGGTTAACGTTTCAAATTTAACTATTCCTCAGAATAGTCAAACCCAGCTTTCTCTTTCAGGTATTGATCGACCTGCTGTTCACATTCCAGTCTCTTCTGTTGTGAATATTTTTCTTTACAGTGCAGCTAGCATTTGTAAATGGAATGAAACAATTGTGAGAAAGCAATCTTCTACTCTGCAACCAAGACTGAAATTAGGAGAGTTCCACACATGCATGGAACCTTGTCTTGAACACTGTTTACTTAATTATGGGAAAACTTTAGGCACAAGTTAGCAAGAGCCAATGCTAAGGGACCCCAGTGTGTGCATTAAGCTACTGTTGGAACTTAACCAGCTAAAACTGCATAGGTGCCATTGACAGCATTGTCTGACAAATGTCCTGTTGTTTGCCAGCTAGTACCACACTTCCCATGAGGATTTTGGCTTGCAGGATTAACAGGAAGCTGAGGGGGAAAAATCCCTGTCCCCAACAACTTGTCTGCCCCTCCAGGTGCTGATGATGAACC
This sequence comes from Hydrolagus colliei, assembly GCA_035084275.1. Classification (NCBI taxonomy): domain Eukaryota; kingdom Metazoa; phylum Chordata; class Chondrichthyes; order Chimaeriformes; family Chimaeridae; genus Hydrolagus; species Hydrolagus colliei. The sequence goes on along the minus strand of CM068742.1, from coordinate 28,230,484 downwards.
AGAATGTCTGGTCGGTCATGAGCAGTCCATTATATTTAAATAGGGAGGATTAAACATTTATAATAATGTGTGCTTATAACATAGTACAGTACTGTATTGTAGAAATATAACCACAAAACTAGTAAACAGTGTTTACTAGGAAGGATGTGGAAACAGTTGTCACAGAAACATACAACAATGTAAATGGTAATTGCTCATACAAAACACACAAGGTATATACTAGGGCCCGTCGATATGGGAAATTTCTGATATGGATATATCGGTTGGCTCATATCGATTTATACCGATATATCTATATTTTCGGGTTTTTTATACTGCGCATGTGCGCGTATTTGGAGGTGCGCGCGCATTCGGGGCCTATCTCTTCAGGAGGTAAATATCTCTCTCTCTCTGTGTCTCTCACACTCACTCTCTCCATCTCTCTCTCTCTCTGTGTCTCTCTGTCTGGTCTCTCCCTCCCTCTCCCCCCACCACCCGTCTCTCCCCCCCACCCAGTCTCTCCCTCCCTCTATCCCCCCGTCTCTCCCTTCCTCTCCCCCCCCTGTCTCTCCCTCCTTTTCCACCCCCATCTCTCCCTCCCTCTTCCCCCACCCCTTGTATACCTGTATTTTGTATTTGAGGACTACGAATACAATATGGCGGCTTGCACCTCAGTCTGTGCATTATGTAGAGATGAGCATTCTGGGTCTTGTAGTTCAGGACGGGCGCATTCGGGATGCGCGCGCATTCGGATGTGCGCGCGCATTCCATGCTCTGGGCCCAGGAGGTTGCAATGCCGGCGACAAGGTACCGATATGTTTTTTATATCGAATTTTTCGATATATCGATATATTTTAAATTCCGATATCGGCATATCGAGATGGAAATTATATCGGATATAACCAATATATCGATATATCGATATAACAACGGGCCCTAGTATATATCATTTCATGGTATATCCTGCAAAATGCCTTGAGATAAAACAGCAATGTTTGCCTGTGCTTCAAGAAAGATCTCAATAACCAATTGATGTAGAGACATGATTTATACTTCACTGGAAAGGTCTTGCGTCTGAGAGTTACATGTGCACATTTATTTTCTGGAATCTTGTATTGGAATCTTCTATTATTCATAATTTATCTTTAGTTTTTCATTTTTCACTGCAGTTACACCTGGTGGCTGGCAAGTTAACATGGCGCTGTGGCATTTTGCGTCACAGAGCACGCATGTAGCCAAGCGGCGGGAACAAAAGAAATAACACAATCGAAGCTAAGCTGCGGCAATCACAGCAAAATTATATTTTTGAAGGACCAAGTCCCACACCGAGCACTCCCAAAAGGAGTCCTCCTTATTGTATAGATAACGATTATGAAATGTCTGTCTGTATGTCAATCTACATTCCATTTTGGATCCTATGGTTGCAAGTGCAGCTGCAACAGGTACAGCTAGTTATTTTATATATCAAAATAGTTAGAAAATTAGACTAACAAATTGCACTTTCAAACAGTTCTATGCGAAGGGCAGTGTTAACTTGAGAATAGACGGGAGACGATAACACAAATCAGAGGAAATAATCTCAAGTGAAGTATTGTCTGACTGACCTTGTAGAGTGTATGCTCCCAAGTAGGCAGCATCAGCCAAAGAGCAAAGCAAACGTCCATGGAAAATGTCCCTTTTAATCTGAAGGTATAACAGGTACCTGTAAAATAACAATGAAATCAGCAATTAATTCTCTGAAATAATTACTTTTCATGGAACTGTTATTGCTAATCAGTAAGTGCTCCACCAGGTGATGGAGTGAGTTAAGGGCAACTTTAAGACAGAATGTATGCACTTAATATCACAATAAAATACAAACGCTCCCTGAAAATCTCAGTAAGAATATATGGTGACTAATGTGCCACTGAGCCAATACAGATCAGGAAGGTAACAAGAGGAACCTTTGATTGCTGGGAATCAGAAAAATAATACGTTGAAGTTTTTGCAAACATGTTGTAAATTTTTAAAAAATGTATAATAGGTATGGTTTTTCATAATAACACTAATGGCAAGCATGGTTTTAAGTGTATTCCTTAATAACTGACCTCCCCTTTGCTCAGGTCCCGACCTGACTGTTCAGCGCCTTGGGACGTCCTCTGATGTGAAAGGCGCTCTATAAATATAATTTGTTGTTGATGGTGTTGAGATAAACTTAATAAACAGCTAGTACTAAAGGGCTGTTAAGGGCTTTGGGATGTCCACATAACATTAAAGGTGCAATAGGATGGTAAATTTGTATTGTATTTAAATTCAATATTATTTTGTGTGATTACTACAGTTATATTTATATATTAATCTAAGACACTATCCATATTTTTCCCACCAATACCTCCCTGTCTGAAGCCTTACCACCATGTAATGTTACCAAAAGTGTTCCAGAACCAACACAGCTTCAGCATAATGTGCATCAAATCAACAACCAATGACAGATACAGGTCAGTTAAATATTCATGAGCTTTTCCCAGAGGAGGAGAGCTACAGCAGCAGCTCACCATCTGAGAAACCACTGACACATCCAGTGAAAGCACAAAGCAGGTATCCAGGACTAAATTTCTGTCAGAATACAAGTTTCCAATTATGGGAATATGGCGTGATTGGCAGCTGATATCTTGTTTGCTTATCATTGGGTGGGAGGGGGGAGGGAATCATGCAAAATAAGTCAAGGCAAGAGTGAATTCTAAGGAAAAGCAAAACATCTTAAAAGAGATCAGTCATTAAATCTTTATAACTTCTCCCTCAGAAGATATGCAATGTTATCATGGGTGTGTTTGAACCAAATCATTAAGGGAGTACAAAGCTAAATGTGAGGGTACAGAAGGACTCTCGGTATGTAACGAAAGAGTATCCTGAAAATGTGTGCTCGTAAACATTAGTGAGTACAGTGCACACAGGGGTGCCTTGTGGAAGTGGCAAGAGCATCTTATCAGGCCCTCACAGCGAAATCCCCATCAAGTGTGCCTGGAGGATCATAAACTCAGTAAAGAAAGCCCTTTGACATGCCCGAAACCGGGTGATCTCCGACAGAACGAGAGGACGATGAGAGCCTGTCTCAGGCCCCCGCACACTAGGATCAGGGACTCTGTACCGAGGGACAAGCTGAAGTTTGGATCAACCGCGGCTAAAGCCAGATGGGGCCTGACCCAGCAGGAGACGCATCTGTGTAAACCGTTCAGTGCGCACCCACGTGGTAGCCCACGAGTACACCCATAAGGTGCCTTGCGAAAGCGCCAAGTGGGCCTTCTCAGGCCCCAGCATGAACATGGATGTGGTGCACACACACACACGGGGCAACTCCCGACTGTTTTAAAGGAAGCGTCCCAAAAATCTTTAAATATATTTTTTGTTCACAAACTGTTTGCGGTGAAAAAATGTACCATAAACGGAACGCTTTTTTTTGTGTTTCGGGACAAAGGATACATGAAAAAGCAGATATTGTACTTCGTATTTGTTTTGGAGTTCTGTTGTAACAAATATATTTAGAAAATAAATATATATTTTTAAGAGTACAAAACCTGCCCGAGACCTGAGAAAATCATCACCTCTATTACAAAAACAACAAAATATAAATACATGCACATCAGCTCAAACTGTGTTTAGTGAGATGCACAGTTAACAATGAAAAACCTTATCTCTGTTCAGTCAGCATAGTCAACTAAACTACCCCTTACGTATTACAGGTCTGCAGATTGAAAATACTTAAAGTGCAAAAAACTGCACAGCAGCTCAAAATCTGCACACAAAGAACCAAGGTTGAATTTTCTTAAAGAGTCCAGTTGTCTGTGACATGACCACAGGCACTCAATCACTTTCAGGGAAAAGTTGTAACTTTAAATGATGAAAACTGAGCTTGCGGTTTCAGCAAGGCACAGAATGTCAAATTGATATCCTTCTGAGAGTAGAAATATCTCTTATCAAATCGCGGTAAACGTTCCAAAAGGCACAGCATTTCATTATGTATGGGAGAGTGGTTGGGGAGAGAGTCATTGCAGTGTCAGGCTCCGCAAACATAAGGGCTGGTTTGTGTAATAATATAAACAATGTGTTGTCAAACCAAATAGTTAATTCATTATTTGGATTTCAGATCTTTTCTGACAGCTAAAAGACTAATTTATTATCTACTAAAATGCCTCACTTTGCGTTATCTGAAAAACATTTTCAATTCCTGAAAGAAGACAAAAAAGTCCACCGAACACGCTAACCCTTGAATTAAGTCAAATTACATGGTGACGAAAGTGCAAGCTTTACAATTCTAACATTAGTGAAAATTGTGGAGTCCTGTACTCAGTGGTTAGAGCACTTGCCTTCCAAGCGCGAGACCTGGGTTCAATTCCCAGCAAGGCAAAAGCTTGGGCAAGTTTCCTTACTCCACACGCCTGATAATAATCCCTCAAGAAAAATAATAATTTGGTCATTCAATACATGACTGTTTGAAGTATATTGCTGTGACGCCTTTCATCTCATCCACGCTTTTATCATTTCCAGGCTCGACTACGGGAACTCTCTCCTCGTCGGCCTCCCCAGCTCCTCCCTTCACAGGCTGCAAATCATTCAGAATTATGCAGCTCGTGTACTCTCCCGCACCAGGCTTCGCGACCACATCACTCCCACCCTCGCCCGTCTCCACTGGCTCCCCGTCACCCAGAGGATCGAATTGAAGATCCTTGTTCTCACTTTCAAGGCCGTTCACGGACTTGCCCCCACCTATTTCTCTGACCTACTGTCTCCCTATCAGCCTGCCCGCACCCTCCGTTCAGCAGACTCAGGCCTGCTCCGCGTCCACCGCCCTAACCCCCAACCATCAGTGGCCGGGCTTTCAGCCTCTCTGCTCCCACACTGTGGAACTCCATCCGCAGCCCCTCCGCCTTGCTTCCTCCCTTTCCTCCTTCAAGGCCAGTCTCAAGACCTTCCTCTTCGACCGTGCCTTCGGCTGCCCCACTAACTCTTCCCCCTCTCCCACTCTCCTTCCCCTTCCCCCTACCGCAACCCTCCCCCACCCGCTTGGGTCCAGACCTGATTGTTCAGTGCTTTGGGACATCCTCCCGACTTGAAAGGCGCTATATAAGTGCAATTTTGTTGTTGTTGTTACTGCTAGGTAAACAGAGGTGTGTATGTGTGTGGAGTAAGGAAACTTCCCTAAGGTTTTGAAACTACAAGGGAATCGAACCCGGGTCTCCACCAGAGAACCCGATTCCTTACCAAGGATTCGAACCCAGGTCCTCTCGCTCACGAGACGAGCATGCTAACCACCCACTATGGGACTCTACATGATGGATGATAGAAGGTGGGGAGAGAGGGGGAAGGCAGGGAAGGAGAATGAGGGATAAATGTTCTCAATCTTTGCTGCCTGAGCATCAAACAGACACCACAAATTCTCCATCAGCAAAGAAGGAAGAAAATAGACTTCAAGTATGCTGTTGGCAGTTCAGAAAACAATAAATATCATACAGTACATCAAAGAGGTATCTCAAAGCACTTCACATGATTTACTGCAAAGTACAGTTATTGTGTATTTTGTAGGTGAATGTGGCAGTCAAAGTTAACTTATCATGCTTTTTACCTAGGAGCCTGATATGAAGACTTTCGTTCTACCAATTTGGGGTGGATTGATACCGGGATCACAAAAAACAGAGAGACAGGAGGTGCTAATTCCCTCTTGGCTATATTAATGTTCAATCACTTATTCAAGTTTTCCAGTTGTTATTATTTGTGGTAGTTTGTAAACAATCCTGTATTTTCACAGGCATTACACACAGATCAATATTTCTAGAATGACAAACGTACCTGGTGATTTCTTCCTTGACTTTCATGGGTTCACTTGGGTAGAACTTCACTCTAAAGCACATGGTATAAGGAGGCTGAGCTGCAATATTACAGAAACAAGTGAAAGCAGCACAAAATAAACCTGCTCTTTTGCAAGTGTGGGGAAACTTAAGTTTCATATCAGGAGGTGCTTTAGGCCAGTTCAAACATTCAGGAACCTCATGCGATAATGAGCTCTGTATTTTCAGGCATACCTCTGCTGTGGATAAGAAAGCTTATTGGTCATAATGGAATAAAGATGCATGAAAGGCAGCTTTGAAGCAGGGTGCATGTCAGGAAAGAAGATATACATAACACTTTTCTTCTCATGATATTGAGCTGCTGCATTATAGATCAAAGCAGAATATTAATTCCCATTTTCTACCAATAATTGATATCGTGCTGCCTCCCCTGACCCAGCAACAATGTGTTTAGTGCGGATGATCGTTTGCAAATGTTTCATTTTGCTGTACATCGGCAGAATGCACGGATAAGATTAAATAGGGTCCCTCTGTCTGACATGCATTTTAATGGTGTGCTCATTAAAGGAAAAGCGATAACAATTTATTTTTTAAAAATAAGCATTGTTCAAAACAAATGCTATTTAAACAGCCAGATTACACTGATCCATGCATCACATGATTATGGTAAATGGCTGTATGCAGTATGTGAAAAAATAACATTGTGCCACACAGATCAGGAAGGTCTCAGGTTCAACCTTAGGTTTTGGATTGACCTAACAGAGGTAAAGCCAATCACAGTTTCCACTGGCAATCGCTACCCACTGAGCTTTGTGGATGTTGGTTGAGGGCAGTGTTAGGCCTGACTGTGAATCCCTCAAAACGATACAACCTGCCAAGGTTGGCTTACCAATGAAGTTCATTTGGTCAGGGAAGGAATAACTGAAGCATAAACCAACTATATATCACTAACTATAGTGTAGCGAATAACTTATTTCTCCTGAACAGGCTGCAATAATCATTTTTAACAGATCTAATGCAATTCGTTCAAAAAGTCAAATGTAATGTAAATTTATTTTTTATTTGGGGGGGGGGGGGGGAAAAACTCGGAAAGGCCAAACTACCTTGTTCCTGGTGTTCTTCACCATTAAATAAAACTCACAACAAAAACGGATCTCTGCATTCCCTATACTACTTCACACCTACTCACAAGACAACACATTCAATGAGCTCACAACAACAACAACAATTTAAACTTATAAAGCGCTTTTCACGTCGGGAGGATGTCCCAAGGCGCTGCACAGGAGGCGTGTGACCCGAGCTGGGAGGGAAGTGTTCGGGAAAGGGTGAAACATGTAAGGGAAGTCAAAAAATTTTTTGGGGGAACAAAATGCACGGTCGAAGAGGAAAGTCTTCAAACCGGCCTTGAAAGAGGAAAGGGAGGAAACAAGGCGGAGGGATTGGGGGATGGAATTCCATTGGGTGGGAGCGGAGAAACTGATGGCCCAGCCTCCGATAGTGGGGCGGTTCAGGCGGGGGGCTTGGAGCAGGCCAAGTCCTGCTGAACGGAGGGTTCGGGTGGGCTTACAGGGGGAGAGTAAGTCGGATAAATAGGGCGGGGCAAGGCCGTGTAAGGCCTTGAAGGTGAGGACGAGGATCTTGAACTCGATCCTCTGGAGGATGGGGAGCCATTGGAGACGGGCGAGGGTGGGGTTTATGTGGTCACGGAGGCGTATAGGTAACATAGGCATATAGGTAACCAATGTACAGAGGATTCCCTGAGGAAAACAAATATTTACAGCACAAGGCATTTTTTCAGAGCAAGGTTCCAGTAATTGCTGTGGCTTTGCCTTTTGGGTGTTTGTTTTTTAATAATCCTACTGGTAATAAGAACAGATGTCTCATAGAAAAATGATGAATATGTCAACAAACTCTAGAATTTGACCAGGAAGAACACACTGTGGATGACCTGAGATTAATTTCTGCTCCACCCTTGACTCCAGGACTACTGCCATTCTGACTGTGTTTCTGTCTGACATTGAGTCCTGGACGAGGGCCAATTTCCTCCAACTTAACGTCAACAAGATGGAGGCCCACCTGATTGGATCACGTCAGCACCTCCACACCTCAGGCGCTGACAATATCAGCATTCAAGGCTGCTCTCTCCATCTCTCGAAGCCAATCTGGAATCTGGGCATCTTGTTTGACCCCGAACTGTCCTTCCTCCCTCATATCCGCTCCATGATCGGTACAGCCTTCCACCACCTCCATAACATTGCCAAACTCTGCCACTATCTTACCCCCCCCTTGCTACCGAACACTCATGCATACCTTCATTACATCTAGGCTGGATTACGTCGGCTTTCCAAGCTCCTCCCTTCACAAACTACAGATTATTCAGAACTCTGCATCTTGTGTTGTGTACTCTCCCGCACTAGGCTCCACGATCACATCACTCCCACCCTCGCCCGTCTCCACTGGCTCCCCATCGCCCAGAGGATCAAATTCAAGATTCTCATCCTCAACTTAAAGGCCATTGACAGCCTTGCCCCCGCCTATCTCACAGACCTGCTGTCTCCCTATCAGCCCACCCATCCCCTCCGCTCAGCGGGCTCTGGCCTGCTTCACGTCCACCGCCCTAACTGCCCACCCATCGGTGGCTGGGCTTTAAGCCTCTCTGCCCCCACACTGTGGAACTCCGTAATCCCTTCACCTCACTTCCTCTCTTTCCTCCTTCAAAACCAGACCTTCCTCTTCGACCGTGCCTTCTGCTCCCCTCCTAACTCTCCTAACCTCGCCTTCCCATTCCCCCTCCCTGACCCTTCCACCCCTGCTCGGTTCCCGACCTGATTGTTCAGCCCTTGGGACGTCCTCCTGACGTGAAACGCGCTCTATAAATGTAATTTTGTTGTTGTTGTTGTTGCTCCACACAGATTCCATCAGAATAACAATCATCGCAAGTTAACAATCCTAATAATCCTTCCATTTGATATAGCGCTTTTCATGTCTTCTAGACGTCTCAAAGTGCTTCAGATAATATACTGTAAAATGAATTGACTGTATCTTGGACGAAATATGGCAGCCAATTGCACACAGCATTGTTGCACAATAAAGTGTCCTGTAGGTCAGAATTGAAGAGACCAATTTTTATTTGAGGGATTATTATCAGTCTTATGGAATAAGCAAATTTGGCCAAGGTTTTGCCCTGCCAGCAATCAAAGCCAGGTCCCTCTCTTCGAAGGCGAGAGCTCTAACCACTGATCTACAGGACTCCTCAACTCTATTTGCTTCACAGTAAAGTCTGAGAGTTGTCAGTGTGTTATATAATATAATAATAATCCTTGAATTTGATATCACACTTTTCACATCTTCTAGACTTCTCTAAGAGCTTCACAGACTATACTGTAAAGTGAATTGACTGCCTATATTTGTGGGTGAACACACAGCAGCGAATTGCGTACACCAGTGTCCCACAAGCAATTGTGGATTCAAGTGACCAATTCATAATTTTTTTGAAGGATTATTATCAGGCATGTGGAGAAAGGAAACTTGCGCAAGGTTTTGTCTTGCTGGAAATTGAACCCAAATTGAATCTCTCGGTTGCAAGGCAAATGCAATAATCACTGACCTATAGGACACCTTATTGAGTAAGAAGTTGAATTGGGTTGAAGGAGTACAGTTCACACTGTATTTAACGGCTGTTGAATTTTTTTTAATGGATTCGGTAAAAGTCAATCAATTAAAAATGATTTTTACCCAATTTAATTTATAAAAAAACAAATTTTCTGTTTTCATTTGGTGTCCATAATGGTGTGTGCCCATCTAGCATGCATAATTCCAGAGCGAAAATACAGGCAGACTGGTTTTACGATGGATGCATCACTCTGCATCTCATTTCTGTTCTCAACATGAAATATTGTGTTTGTTGCTTCCATCTGTGAAGTTACTATTATTAAAAAAACATGTTTTGTTACTACAGCTTGATTTATTGATTTTTTTTATGCTGTAAAATAAATCCAAATTTATACTGAATGTACTTGGGTCATTTTGTGTTAAATTCCCCCTCCCTCCCCAATTTTTCCCCTTGTTTTAGGAGACAAAGCAGAACTGGAGAAAAACTCAAAATACTCAGGATTTTAATGTTGTGATTCAAATCTGGCTTAATGGTTCTTATCTGTACTTAACTGCAGCATGCATCTTTGCTCATGAGAAGTAACGATTATGTATAATTTATTTTATTTTAAAATGGTAATGCCTAGAAAACTTAATGAAACAGGCCGTGGTTGAACTTTAACCTTTTATAAAGGAAAACAAATTTTGTCTACGGGAATATCCTTCATCCGATGTTGTGTGGTAGCTTACCTTTTGGATCCTTTTGCTGTATATTTTATATCAAGACATTTTTTAAACAATGCAAGATCAAGTCAGTAGAAGGGAATGATTTAAGAGGTCATGCTACTGTCCGTAATACATGGTTATACAATGGTGCAGTCTTCACTGATGCACCCACCTGGCAAAACGCAACCCTGGTTTCACATCTGGCCTCTCGTGGAGTACACAAATGGTGAAGAAGCAAGTTCAGAACAACATTAATTACAACACAAAGTGTAGAGAATTATCCTGTACCTTTACAATACTCAGCATTGTAACAGTGATATGAATTAAAGGTATTTTCAAATAGCCATTAGCTGTGGAACTAGACATTACCATTTTAATTGCAGAAACATGTCTCACTTCAAAATCCACACTTAGGCTAAAGAGTGAAGACTGAGCCACTGTTCATTTGGAAAATCTTCCAATTATACACTTGAACATACAGTGTAAAATCTATTCTATATCACACAACACATATGCGGAATGCCCTGCCAAGTAAAGTACTTGAGGCAGAGTCCACTTGAGGCAGTGGGTTTCGAGAAGGAAGCAGACACATTGATGAAGCCGAAAGATTTGAAAGGAGATGAACATAAGGCAGGATAATGGGATTGAAGAAACACCTTGCTCTGAAAGCTGGTACACACTTGGTGGATTAAATTGCCTTCCTCTATTCTGTATATTTCTATGATTCGTTGATTTTTTTTTATCAAACAGGTTTACTGTCATCTAAATATTGGGTAACTAAATATATAGTTATTGAAAAAAACACTAGAAAAATGTCTATGATTCTTCTTTTGTAAAAACATAAATTCTCATAATCGCATGAAACCCCGTAACTGCAGGTCTTCCTGTTAGACTGCTCTACTGATGGCAATGACGAAGAACATTAATTGACATGTTTCCTCAAACAGCTCCAGAGGAAACTGCAAAGTCTCTCACTTCAAACCAATAGGACAGCTTCAAAAATGTGAAAGGCAAGCTATAGATTGAGGTATGCAATTTGAAGCCTGACACCTGAGTCACTTCACTGTAATATTAGTTTTTGATACAACATCTCTGTCAGCCTGCAGTTTTTGTGGATTTTTGTGTTTAGCAGACTAAACACTAAATGTTACAGGATACATATTGGCCATACATTCACACACTATTGTTGCCGCAGCTAAGGTACTCGTGAAGATGTGCATTACTCCTATGCAACCACAATGCAAGGTTTGAAGTTTTATTTCACTAAAAGTGAATTTGAGTAGAATTTTATTTTTAAACACACTTCATTCTACCTCTCAGATGTTTGGCATTTTAATCGTAATCTTGCAGTTATACAGAGATTGTGTAATTTATGCTTTGGGTGTGAAAGGGATTAGATTTGCAAAAAATTACAAGCAAAAGAAAACAAGCATCATGTTTCTTTATAAATTAAACTTGCCAGACGGACAAGAGATAAAAGGAGAATGTTTGCACAGATTACACCAATTAGCATATTCCTATAATTTATCTATAAACCACCTGCAGTTATGGATATACAGTAATTAAGCACATCCATTTGATGGATTAAAACCTTTCTAAATTGTCCCATTTTCACAAGAAAGTCAGTAACTAACCAATATTTTACTCTATACAACCACATAAAACACAAGAAATGGTGGTATCCATCTCCCAAGTACAGAAAGACAACAGTTTAGAAACAATGCACAACCAACAGTTAACAGAATTTTTTCCTCATTCAAGCAGCGTTTCTGTTAATTGGCTGATTGCTGCCATAGATTGCAATACTAACAACAACAACAAAATTACATTTGTATAGTGCCTTTCACATCAGGAGGACATCCCAAGGTGCTTGACAGTCAGTGTTTTAGACCCGAGCTGGGGTCGGGATCAGGGAGAATGGAAGGAAGGGAGAGGAAGGGGGTGACCAATGATACAGCCAAAGAGGAGAGTCTTGAGGCGGGATTTGAAGGAGGTTATTATGGAGGGGGCGAGGCAGAGGGATTGCGGGATGGAATTCCAAAGCTTGGGGGCAGTTTGGCTGAAGGCTTGCCCACCAATGATGGGGCCGGTGGGTCGAGAGACATGGAGTAGGCCGAAGCCCACTGAGTGGAAGAGGCTGATAGGTTGGTAGGGGGTTAGATGGTCACAGAAGTAGGTTGGAGCAAGGCTAAGGAGGGCTTTGAAGGTGATAACTTATAACTTATTCAAGTTATTCAATAAGTTGAATACAAGTTATTCTTGAATTGAATAACAATAACAACTTGGATTTAAATAGTGCCCTCCACGCCAGATGGCGTCTCAGAGCGCTTTATAGGAAGCCAATGGAGTTGGACGAGAATGGGGGAGATGGGGTCACAGAGCTCGGTGCTGGACAGGACACGGGCTGCAGAGTTCTGGATGATCTGCGGCCTATGGAGGGATGAGTTGGAAAGCAGGGCGTTGGCATAGTTGAGCCTGTACGTGATGAAGGCATACATACATAGAATCTAGCCAGTTTTTTTCAAGATGTGATTTGAAAGGGAGAATCTGTCAAAAACTTACATTTCATTTGCTTCACCACTGACTTGTTGGGTTCCAGCCAATGCTGAAAAAGAAAATTGGAAATCAATATCACAGAGAAGGTTGACAATATTACATAATTATCTCACTCATAGATGTGCACATAAAGGGTGATTTGTGCTATGTGATGTACTTGGCACGTTAGCAGTAAATCTCAGCTGCACGTTTGCAGTAGAGTTTGGGAATTCAAACCCTAAAACAAATAATCATTTGCTCGGAACTTGCATGTGGTACATAAAAGATAAATTTCAAACACAACGGGAAGAAAATAATCTCTTATTGCTGCTGAAATTAGAGATTGGACACACTGCTCTAGTGGGCTGCACCACTGGAACAATTTGACCACAGTCTGAGCCTAGCACAGACAAACATGCTCCCATTGCACTTTTTAAACTAAACATTTTTGGTGCTTCCAGATTTATTTTTAGATGCTAGCGCCAATTGTAACAGCCAGAAAGGCATGTTGGTGTTAAAAGGAACAGAATTTGTAGAATAAAAAGATTTTGATTAAATGCTTTGTTATGCCAAAAAAGACCCTAAAGAATTTTTACTCGGTCAAAAAAGGCACACATTACTGAACATTTAATATTCCGTGATTATCTCCTCTGCTGTTTCAATGTAAGGTTGAGCTCTACCTACAGTCATGAGGAAGGGATTGAAACTGTAGTAAGAATGTGAAATTGATCAAACAATTAAGGACTAGGGTCCGGCGATATATCGATATATCGCTAAAACCCGATATAATTTTCATATCGATATGCCGATATAGGCATTTCAAAAATATCGATATATCGCAAAGTCGTTATATCGAGGTAAAAAATCGAAATGCCGCACACTGAACTACAAGACCCAGAATGCTCATCTCTATACACAATGTACAGACCGAGGTGCAAAGCCGCCATATTGTATTCATAGTACTCGAATACAATATACAGGTATGCAAGGGGTGGGGTGGGGAGAGAGACGGCAGCGGGGGGGGGGGGGGAGGAGAGAGGGACGGCGGGGGAGTGTGGGGGGGTGGGGGGGTGGGGGGGTGAGGGGAGAGGCGGGGTGGATGTGATAATATACAGGTAGATAGAGATGGGGGGGATGTGAGAGAGGAGAGAGACACAGAGACACAGACAGAAAAACACAGAGATGGAGAGAGTGAGTGTGAGAGCCACAGAGAGAGAAAGATATTTACCTTCTGAGGAGATAGGCCCCGAATGCGCGCGCACCCCGAATGTGTGCGCCGCGCGCACATCACCCCGAAAATATCGATATTTCGGTATATCTCGATATGAGCCCATCGATATATCTAAATCAGAAAATTTCCATATCGACGGACCCTATTAAGGACAAACCTGTCGAGAACAATGATCCTTTCTTGTTCCTGAAAATCCTTCTGATCTTGTGTAAGACAATTAAAGCAAAAGTGCAATATTATATCTGAGGCAATAGTTGAATTTGTTAAGGTCAAGGAAATAATTCTCTAAGTCAGCATATCTGGATTCAATTAGTTCCCATGAATTTGGTCGAATCATGCTAAGCAAGCTGTGTGTCAGACAGGTTAAATAATGAAACTGAAATTAATATAAGAAAATAAATATATTAATATTCAAAAAACAAAAATCTACCAAGCATTTGCTTGGTAGTTGCTGCTGATACCTAGAAAATTGTAATTGGCATTTTAAAGACCCAATTATAGATATGAATGCTTGGTGCGCTTTAACATAATTGGAATATTTCCAGTTGAATATATCTGAATAGACACACTGAACTTTAATTGATTGCAGTCTCAGATTCTAGGACTCTTTAACATGAAGTCTGAAGCACTGAAAGTGGAATACCATCACTTACCTTCTGCTTACATTGAAATTCTGACTCAATCTCCTTCCCAGACCATTTATTCCCAATCATCAATGGTATTTGAAGCCTCTAAATAAAATTGGTGGGAGAGTTCTTTGGAGTGTTAATGAAAAGAAGTACCCAACTATTACAAAACGTCTGGATCACTACAAGTTGCACAGATCCGAAAAATCCCACCCCCAGCTTGGGTGCAAATCTTAAGACCGTCCAGGACCTTGGCATATCCTCCTGATATGAAAGGCACTATATAAATGTAATTTTGTTTTTGTCTTTTAGCTGTCAAGATAGTGTGCTGTAATATTGTCAGCCTTAGGTACTCCTTCAGGCAAATAAAACAACTGCAGCTGTTTGTGCAGTGAGATTATCCCACAGTGAGTACAGTACACCAGTGAAGAACTGGAATGAATAATAGCTATCTATAACAAATGGTGTCACAGGGCTAATTGTCACACAACACTTTGGCCGTATGGCTAAACACTCAGCTTATACTAACCTTTGTTTATCAGAGCATTACCAAGATGTTGAAAATTTCCTTTGGTTTCTTAGCATTCTATGCAATCATATTAAAAACATAACGTATCCCTATAGAAAGGGACATGTATTACCTGAAGGCAGTACATTATGAGGGAATGTGGATTAAATGTTTTGTCAGTCATTCATTACATAACCAGATAATCAGTAAGGCAATAACAAATACTGTACTACATTTGGGAACTTTTTTTATATTCTCCGTCTCCTAAACCAGATAAAAGCATTATCTCGCTGGAACCAATCACAATATTTATTTTATACTCCAGGGAGAGAAAGCTCCCAAAAAATCAGAATTTTCAGTCAAAGATTCATTTTGCAGATCTCTAATTTGTTGGTTCTGTGGGCAGTGTGGCTGAGCTGAGCCACACTGCCCAAAGGGAAACATTGGTGGAAATTATGCCTTACATCTGAAAAGTACCTCGGGACATGGAATATGTCCCCTATAGGGAAGCCTATGTTCGTCATTTCAACCCACAAGAACTCAGCTCTAGTCCTTTATTGTCGTTCATTGCCTTGGCAAACACCTGATCAATGTGCCTTTGGGTGAGCACCAGAGACTTGTGAGCACTTGTGAAACACGTTCCAACATGTAGGGAAAGTCAATAACAGAGGAAAGATTGGAGGATACAAATCGCATTAAAAATAATTAGAAATGTTCACTTTCGAATGGACTTGCAGGATATTGAATCAAAATTGATTTTTTAAATTTCCTCACATACATACCCGTTGTTTCACTGGGTCAACATATCTGATGCCAAAGTAATCCTTCTCCAACAAGCTGAAATGGTTACAGACATGATCAATGAGGAACTGACCCTTCGTGTCTCTCTGTGAAAACAAAAAATAGTGATTTCCCCTCACTAAATATTAATACAATTATCAGCATCAACACGTTATCTTATGAACAAATTCATCATTTAACGTTAACCACTTATATCTTGTGGATCATGTCAAATAATTTTATGATAACTTTCAGTCAACAGATACAGAGGAAATATCTCACACTTTCAGATGTTTTTATAAATCTTTATAAATTTTTATAAATTTTTATAAATCTAATGTAAATTATTCATTGTAAACTCCCAATAACTTGACCCTGGCTTAACGTGTCAGTTCCATTTAAATCAATGTGCTGTCAATATTCTGGCCGCATCAATTAATGTATTTATACATAAGTCTAATTTGCCACTCTGGATAACTCATCACTGAACCCTCGTCCGTTGGAGCTTTTAGGGGTTTATTGTATGTAGGTCTTAATTGACAAACAACACCACAAGTTGTATTTTATAACATGCTTCATTTAGTGTAACATCTTGGAGCACGTTTGGGGAGACAATTGGACACCAAGTCGGGAGGAAGGGAGGAGGTGGCCATAGGTGTGTACGAAGGCACTTGATTTAAGGCATAGACAGAAACTTGAAAAGAAAACATTTGAAAGGATATGGGGAAAGAGCGGAAGAGTGGAACTGATTGGATAGCATTTCCAAAGTGCCGGCACTTGCACGATGGGCTGAATGGCTGCCTTTTGTGCTGCAATATTCCATGAATCAATGATTCTAAGGTGGGGAAGGAGGAGAGGATTCTCAGGTGAGATTTTAAGACAGAAAGTGATGGAGGGCTAGAAGGAGGGAGTTTCACCGGTTAGGAGCATAGGTACTGAAGAGTTTGAAAAACACCACTGGACAATTCAAAATATCCAAGAATGTTCCATATCACTAAATATTAACTGGAGTTTGAGTAAAGAGCTCAACACAATGAAAGCTTCAGAAATGAATAATATTCTTCAAACAAATTGGAATTTGTAATCTCTTCGGTGAGTAAAGGAGTGAAGAGTAAATTGTGTGGTTTCGGTTTGATGTTAGTGGACGCATCCGTCATGGAAATGATCAAATATATCATTAGAGACACAAAACGGCTGAAAGGTTTGGAAATGCCTTTGTGAGAAAATAGCAAATTTGTGCAATGGTTTTGAAACATTTAACATTTTAACCCGTCCATCAATCGAGCCACAGTAAACCGACTGAATCATACATCTGCCAATCCAGGATTTCATGTGTACTTCCAAATATGGCTCAGCATTGGAATGGAGTTCTTGGCCTCCTGTATTCTGATTTAATATCCATTTTATCTTACATTAACTGAAACAGTATGACAGCAAAGGCCATCAAGATCAGCAAGATCCCACGACAGAGCACACCAGGGCAAGAACGAACAAGGCTTTGAGGACTGTAGAATCTAAGGGAATTAATTGCTAACCTACTATTATTTTTTGGCACCAAATCTGCCTCAACTTCATCAGCTTTTAGCCTTCATCATCTAATTTTGCTGTGTGTGGTTCTTAGGAGGAAGGCATCCTGCTTTAAATGTTAGAAAGAATGCCCACCAACATTGTTGTTGGAATCAGAAACACAAACCCAATTGTCTGAGGGCTCCACTATTCATCTACAACTATTTAGTATAGAATAGGACCCTCAGAGAGTTTCATAAATACTTAACAATACTCTTCTGTAGCCAAGCACAATCAAGTATTGTAGAAGTACAATAGAACTCTAATGAGAGTGTTATCAACCTACACTGTCACCATAAGAACACAACTAAGCAAGAGGAAACTAAGAGAAAGGCTAGTCAGGGAGAAAGGCCAGTCAGGGAGAAAGATAAAAGAATGGAGGTTTGATGGGTTGACAGAGAGAAGTGAAAATAAACAGAGGACAAGAGAGAAAACGAGCAGGGAACAGAGAAAATGAGAACAAACAGAGCAAAGGTTTAAGCGCTCAGAGATGCCGTCCGGCTTGAAGGGCACTATATAAATGCAAGTTGTTGTTGTTTATGATATTTATACTGAGAACCTTGACATTTGTTTGGAACTTTTATGCATTTGGCTGAACTGAGTGAAAGCGTCCCATTCACATTGAGTTTAAATCTGTATGTTTGTCTTGTGGTGCAGGAATGCCAAACCAGACTCACAAAATAATTACCAAAACATTCAGGTTTTCCATGCATAATGCTAAGGACAAGACCATCACCTGGAGCATTTTCCTCCTCCCTTAGTTCACAGCTGACTACCATCATTGAGGTAAAGCAGCAGCAAGGAAATAATTTGAATTTTGATTGGTTTCCTTAAGTGCGGCATTGAAAGGATAAATGAATATTCTGAAAGTTGTTTTTAGTGGAAGGAGCAAAACAAATTAGTCCAAAAATCAGGTACTTTATCAATTGCTTGCTCTATCTTTCTTCCTGTTTATGTAGCACATCTATATCAAGTTAGAACTGCAGTACAGGTATAAACAAAACACAAAATAGATTTGGGGAATCTGAAACAAAACAGAAGTATAGTTGTTTTTCTCTCTTGCAATATTCTGTATCTCCATCTGTCCCCAGCAATATATTGAACATATCTCTTGGAAAAGGTCCCATTTCTTTCAAGATTCTGATTTACTTTGCTGCAAAGCATTCTTAGAAAGCTCAAAGAGTTTCTTTCTCTGGCTGGATGTCAACTTGTCTCCATACTCCCAGGAGATCAGAACCGAATGATCAGCTTTGAGCCTCAATAACAGGAACCATCATAGCTATATAACACAAACAGCAACTTGTCTACTTCAGTACAATTCTTTTTTCATCCGGTGGTACCAATATTGGCATCATTAGAAACCTAAGGATGTTCAGAAAATACTTTTAGCAAATATCCAACCTGAAAACATTTGTCAAGTTATTGAGTTGTGTCCCAGAATATTAATATTCAAGTTGGGGGAAAGTGGAGGAGACAGCAAAGGTTGTACAATGACATCTTGATAAAATTTACATACAAGCTGATGATAGGCAAATGAAGTTCAATATAGATACTACATGTAGAATGTAAGAATAGGTAACACTTGTACTTGATTTTTAAATCCATGACTGTTTGTGGGACACTGCTGTGTACATTTGGCTGCCGCGTTTCACCCACAATTATACAATCAATTCACTTTACAGTATATTCTGTGAAGCGCTTTGAAACGTCTAGAAGACATGAAAAGTGGTATATCAAATGCAAGGATTATTAGCATAGAACTTGCTAAGGAGAACACTGAAAGAGATCGAAGGGTGTTACTGACTCATCACTACCCATGTCAAAATGATATTTGGCAGTAATAATCAAGGTAAACAACAATTATCATTTATATTGTGCACCTCACACAGGATACTAGGCTAAATTAATAAATCAGTTGAGTTCAGATCCCCAGAAGTCATACTTACACTATTTAGTGCTCCAGTTAGACCATGCCTAGAATATTGCATATATTTCTGTTTGCCACAACATAAATGGTTGCCTAGGCCATAGAAGTAATACAGAGGTGTCAGAGCGTTAGAGGAACAAGCTACAAACAACAATTAGACAAGCTAGGGCACTTTTACCTTGAATTAAGACAAATCTCAGAAGAGACTTTGTAGTGATATATTGTTTAACTGGACAACAAGTTGGATTGAGAAACTAAACTTGTACAATACTTTCGGATGCACTGATTTAGAGTTGTAAACGTAATTTCAGGACAGACATTAGGAAATATTTATTTACCTAGAGGGTAATTATGACTGGAGCAGGTTGCCAGGAAGGATAGTGGAAGCTAGACACTGGTCTTATTTTTAAAAATAGTTTGATGTTGTGATTGGAAAAAGGTAGGATGAGTGTTCTGGAAGGACGAGATCAAATGAGTTGAAGACTGAACAAAACTAATCTTGTGATATGTTGCAATATAAGAAAGCTACAATACAGCTTTATGAACACATTTGATATTGTTGGTTTTGACTGCAACTTCACCTATGGTACTCTTGTGTCCTTTACAGCATCGTATTTTCTGCACTTGGAATGCAAAAGCTAGGTTTTACTTGAATTTTTTTTAAAAACAGGAGACAGATAATCATTGATTAAGTGATTTTATCATATATTTTCCCTGTGCCCATTCCCTCTCCTTAGAGGCACTGACCAATTGCTTATTTGTGGGCTCTCTGGCACCATAGTTACTAGAGCAGCTTAAGTGCCTAATTTAAAATACATTATGCATTACCTGCTGTTGTTGAACTGCCTTTTCTCGTCCTTGACCCTTGACATTTTCAAAATTCAGGCAGCAAACATGGGCCTCGTTAAAACCTAGTGTTAAAAATCCTGAATTCGCACAATCAATTTTAATGCCCAGAGCATTCTGCTCCCTGCTCCTGAGAGACACACGTAATCAGATGATGTTCCATCTCTAGCACATAACACAGTGAAATTCAACCCAGTCTCTGACCATGACCAGATAACTAAAATCAGAGAAGTAAAAACTGGCAGTAAAACGACAGCTCTGATGTTAAAGCATAAAATAAATATTTATTTAAGGCAATATTTTTATTTGCAGAGTTCCTTTATCATTCAGGGTCGGGTAATTAACAACTGTATTCATGCATTAGGCATATGTAGTAATTTACCATTTTTATTCAGTAAATTGTGATTTTGAGCAATCCTTTAATTATAATAATAATCCTTGCATTTGATATAGTGCTTTTCACGTCTTCTAGACTTCTGAAAGGGCTTCACAGAATAAACTGTAAAATCAATTGACTGTATATTTGTGGGCGAAACACAACATCTAATTGTGCACAGTAGGGTCCGGCGATATATCGATATATCGGTTATATCCGATATAATTTTCATATCGATATGCTGATATAGGAATTTAAAATATATTGATATATCGAAAAATTTGATATATCGGAAAAATCAGTATAATCGTAAATATCGGTATATCGTTTCCGGCATTGCAACCTCCTGAGCCTAGAGCATGGAATGCGCGCGCACATCTGAATGCGCGCACACCCCGAATGCGCGCACACTGAACTACAAGACCCAGAATGTTCATCTCTATACACAATGCACAGACCAAGGTGCAAGCCGCCATACTGTATTCATAGTCCTCAAATACAATATACAGGTATACAAGGGGTGGGGGGAGAGAGATGGGGGGGGGCAGGGAGAGAGAAGGGGGGAGGGGAGAGAGACGGGGTGGGGGGACAGATGGGGTGGGGGGGGGAGAGAGATGTTGGGGGGAAGAGATGTGGGGGGAGAGAGACAGGAGGGAGAGAGACGGGGGGGAGGAGAGAGACGGGGCGGGGAGAGAGACGGGGGGGGGGGGAGAGAGACGGGGTGGAGAGAGACGGGGGGGAGAGAGACGGTGGGGAGAGAGACGGGGGTGGGGGAGAGACGGGGGGGGAAAGACGGGGGTGGGGGAGAGACGGGAGGGGGGGAGAGACGGGAGGGGACAGGGGCAGTGGGGGGAGAGACGGGGGGAGAGAAATAGTGGGGGGGGAGAGAGACGGGGTGGGGAGAGACGGGGGGGGACGATGGGGGGGGGAGAGACGGGGGTGAGAGAGATGTGGGGGAAGGAGAGACGGGGGGAAGGGGACGGTTTTGGGAGTGACGGGGGGGTGGGAGAGATGGGGGGGAGAGACGGAGAGAGACGGTGGGGAGGGGGGGGGAGAAACGGGGGTGGGGGGAGAGACAGGGGTGGGGGAGAGACGGGAGGGGACATGGGCGGTGGGGGGAGAGACGGGGAGAGAGACGGGGGGGGGGGGAGAGAGACCGTGGGGGTGGAGAGAGACGGGGGGGATGGGGGGGGAGAGATGGGGGTGGGAGAGAGAGATGGGGGGGGGAGAGAGATGGGGGATGGGAGAGATGTGGGGGAGGGAGAGACGGGGGGGGGAAGGGGACAGGGGGGGAGAGACGGGGGGGTGGGAGAGACGGGGGGGGGGGAGACAGGAGGGAGAGACGGGGGCGGGGGGGAGAGACGGGGGGATGGGAGAGACGGGGGAGAGAGAAGGGGGTGGGAGAGACGGTGCGGGGAGAGACGGGGGGGTTGTGATAATATACAGAAAGATAGATAGATAGAGATGGGGGGGGGGGATGTGAGAGAGGAGAGAGACACAGAGACATAGACAGAATAACACAGAAATGGAGAGAGTGAGTGTGAGAGACACAGAGAGAGAGAGATATTTACCTCCTGAGGAGATAGGCCCCGAATGCGCACGCACCTCGGAACGCGCGAGCATGCGCAGTACGGAAAACCCGAAAATATCGATATATCAGTATATCTCGATATGAGCTCATCGATATATCGAAAATGGGAAATTTCCATATCGACGGACCCTAATGCACAGCAGTGTCCCACAAAGAGTCGTGGTTTGAAATGACCAATTTTTTTTTTTGGTGGGATTATTATTAGGTTTGCGGAGAAAGGAAACTTGCCCAAGGTTTCGTCGTGATCTACCTGGATTCAAACACAGGTCTCACGTAAGGCGAGTGCTCTATCCACTGAGCTATGGGACTTTAATATGGTGGTAAGCGGGGCAACTTCCTGTAGCTTTTCTTCTCAAATCAGAATGAAAAAAAATACAACTTTGTGTTCAAAGAGCTTCAGTCAGAAAATGAGAGGGAGCTTCAGGTTGTAGCTAACTATGAATTCAATATACATCTGTGAAGCAAAATTTCAATTTCAATTTGTGTTATCTTAAAACTGGATTTGAAAGCAGCAAGAATTAAGATTTAAGTGAGAACAGAACAAAAACACCAAAGCTCCAGAGAAGGTAGGAAGGAGTCTTTTGACTCTTACAAGCATATATCTCTAGTTCTTTAAAGAGGAAAAATGAGGCAATAGTTTTTTTGGTCTCTCTTGCCTGATAGTTGAAGCCTGGAAATACTGTACTATACTATAGTTTTATTATTTCAACCAGTTGCTTTTTTTTAAACTGCAGTTCTTTTTTAGTTCCAAGACATCATCACCACATCAGAATGGGTGGATTTGGTGTGCAGGTGATAATGAATTATTTATAAAGAAACTGAAAGACTATCTTGGGACCGATCTTGGGTCCTGATAGTCAAGGCTTTGTTTGCTCCAGGCTGCTTTGTGTGACTATAATGTCAGCTGTAGTTTGTAAAAAATGTATTAAGAATGTTCTTTCTATATAGTGCTAAAATGATATAAGATAATTAAACCGTTATACAAGGCTGGAGTGTAAGACTCATAGTAAAATTTGTGAGTAATATAAGTAGTGTAAAGAAATCTAAGTGGTTTTGAGAGGAAACTGAATAGGACTTAGGTGAATGACTTGGGTGTTTATACGATTCATACATACAGTACATGTTTTTTCCACAAAAATATAGTCATTACACTTTTATTAATAATCCTTGCCTTTGATATAGCCTTCAAGCTTATCCTGTCTCAAGGAATATGTAGATTATGCTCTTCATAAACAAAACTTAGAGAGCATCCATTTCTACATTTCATTTCTTCTTAAGAAAAAAATTGTAATCTTTGCAAACATAGTTCCTGTGCAATCAACAGAATTAACAGGTCAAAACTGTATGAAATTAAGCCAAAGACATATTTAAAAGTTCACTAAAACACAGCATTTTACAAATCCAGAGAATAAAACCCAGCAGGCGAAGCAAAATCATATTCAGAAAGCCACAGCTTAACCCAATAACAAAATACAGATTTTTTAAAATTGCATTTGTTGTCTCTTTTTTACCAACAGAATGTCTCAAAATGGTTCACGAAATTTTAGATAGTGTAGTGACTGTATTTGTCAGCCAATGGGGTAGCACTCAGAGGTCCACAAACAATCATGAAATGAATGAACAATTTTATCCAAAGGATTATTCACTGGGAAACAGTGAGAAATTCCCTTCTCTATTCAAATATTGTCATGGGATCTTTAGTATCCACTTGAACACAGGCAGATGGCATCTGGGTTTATTGTATCATGTGAAGGACAGCACCTTGGGCAATACTGCACTCCACGGCATTGTAGTGGAGATTATGGTTTCAATTTAAATAATACAGCGAAGAACTTTTCCTTTCCATCGCCTTATCTTGCCCCCAAAAAAAACTTCATAAGGATCCTATCTCAGTACTATGAAAACAATATCTCAAAATATATGGTCTAAAATAATCATACGTCCCAGCTCAAATAAGAGTGCAGATGGTTGTGGAGTGAGCATATTCAATATAAGAAACAATGAGTAAATAAGATTTTATCTACAGCCTTGCATTAATATACCCTAATGCTAACCCTAAATCACACCCCAAACCTACCAAACCTCCTTTCCCCACAACATATGAGAAAAAGAGTTGTGAAGCACAATTTTAGCCTCATGATGTGAAAGCAAATACTTACAAAGCAAAGGTTCAGAGTGGAGGTCAACCATTCAACACATTAGCCCTACTTCATAATTTATTGCCAAAATAGATGTAATGTAACTGAGGGAGTACAAATATGGCGAAGGACCTGTTGTGTCCATCACATTAATCAATCAATTATGCTGTTTTAATGGAAGCAAAGGCAGTATAAGACAGGAATTTAATTGAAGCATGGAAAGGAAACAACCAATTAAGTCAAACCAATGCAAAGTTCTGGCAACCCCAAAGTGCACATTTTGAAGGAATACGGACAGCCAAATGATTAGTTTAAATTATTAATGGGACAGAGGAAAGAAAGCATAGAGGGAGCACATCTTGCTCCAAGCGCTGTACTCTTGTTTTATTGGAGAAGGTAAGGTATATTTTAGTAAAAATTTCACTTTCCTTGTGCAAATAACTAAACAATTTAAATTCATTAGCGCCTTTCACAACCAGAGGATGCTCCAACTCATTTCTCTTGTGGAAATCTCAATGCATGTCTTTCTGCAGCCACTGTCACTGAGTCAGCACCCACTGCTCCCACAACAGCTCAGCAGCATAGAAAAATAATTCACCTGGCTTTTACTTTGTACGGTAAAATGGGGTAGTTATTCAACATAAATGACTCCTTCTGGACTACGCTTTACAGAGAAGGTGTGGATCACAAAGCACGATGGTGATTAAAAGTAAGAGGAAACAAGTAGATTTAGGGAGAGTATTCCAGAGATGGGTATAGTGACTGAATGCTCAGCCCGAGAACCCTTCCTCGGAAGGAATAGGAATATACTCGTCATATGTCTAGTAAAACCTTTTAATAATAATAGTAACAATAATAATCCTTCCATTTGATGTAGTACATTATCATATATTCGAGACATCTCAAAGTGCTTCACAAAATATACTGTAAATTGACTGTATATTTTGTGGGCAAAACAGGGCAGCCAATTGCACAAAGCAATGTCCCATAAACAGTCATGGATTGAGTGACCAAATGTTTCTTTCAGATTTATTTTGAAGGAATTATTATCCCCAGAAATGTCAATCTGCCAATCGACTAATAACCTGGTTCCTGCTTCCTGCTAGATAAACAGAGTTGTGCGGAGTAAGGAAACTTGCCCAACATTTCTCCCTTCCAGGAATCAAACCCATGTCCTCTCGCTTGCAAGGTGAGTGCTCTAACCACTGAGCCTCAGGACTCCTCTTCAAAGCATCAGCTGAGCTTATAGATAGTGAAAATCTCCATCTCCCAATGTGTAGAAAGGCAGGTGAGGAACTCTCCGACTTTGGCTCCGTTCAATTTTGAACTAACTGGGGCAGATGTGATAGAAGATACATGGTTACATCAGAACATTGAACTCACACTAATCTGGTCTAGGCTGATCACCAATATATTTTTGTCCATTGACCAAGATGCCATCCTTTGGGTGAGACATTAAACCAAGATCGTTTTGCCAGTTTAGGAAGATATTAACAATCTTGTGGTGCTATTCAAAAAGATGTTGGGGCCAACATCTTTTCTCCCTTGTACCACAAGGTTTTGGTCATACACACATTAACACATTTAACGTTTCATCTACATATATGCAACGATCATAAATTTTGAAATTACACATTTTGGCTAGCTCAGTAACTCAGCAATAATAATTAGCCTATCCTCAGAATAACTCAATGAAATATTGAAGCGGTTGAAATCATGTGTTCGATATGGGAATTAATGTTCTTCCACTTTAACTTCACTCTCTGAAATGAATTAAATCCCATTTCTTTGATAATACGAAGCCTGTTTATGGGACATTGCTGACATAGTTTGTATTTACTCATATCACAAGTCAATAAAAGGAAGAGGTGGTCATTATATAGTAAAATCTGGATAATCAACCATGCCTTAACTCTATCATTATCACTTAAGTCATCATGTTGTCAATATACCAGCTGCATCCTATGCGAAATATTAATAAGGAACTTTGCTTTACCTGTCACTCCACTTAACATGTTACTTATTGTATTGTAGAAATTCTAGTAAGTACTTGATCGGATAATTCATCCTATAAAATGGAGTCTTACATTGCAGCAGCCTCCCACCCTATCCTGTGACTGATGCAAGGGCTCGGTGGAGGTTGGGCACGCATGGATAGAAGTGGAGATGATAGTGTGAAAGTGACAGACAGGCAGGCAGGCAGGCAGGAAGCAAGCAAGCAAGCAAGCAAGCAAGCAAGCAAGCAAGCAAGAAAGAAAGAAAGAAAGAAAGAAAGAAAGAAAGAAAGAAAGAAAGAAAGAAAGAAAGAAAGAAAGAAAGAAAGAAAGAAAGAAAGAAAGAAAGAAAGAAAGAAAGAAAGAAAGAAAGAAAGAAAGAAAGAAAGAAAGAAAGAAAGAAAGAAAGAAAGAAAGAAAGAAAGAAAGAAAGAAAGAAAGAAAGAAAGGAAAGAACAGAGAGAGTGTGGCATGGACAAGCAGTGTGAGAGCATAAAGGAGGACCTATGGCTAACTTGTCACATCAGATAATTTGTCACCCGATTATCTGGATTTGCTGCTTTCTGTAGTTTTTAAATGTTATTGAAAATGACAAGATCAGTTATTTCTGGCCATGTCTATGAGCAACAACAAAGTTATTTTTAAGATGCAAGCACATCAGAAACTTGAACTACCAAAATTCAGACCAACACTGTCGAGTATTATTGGTTGAGTGGAGAGACATGGAAAGATAACATAAGTATTTTTCCTTAGTACAGTAGCAATAGTGGACAAATATGTTCACACAGATATATGCCTATTCTGCAATACATTTGCAAAATTTCACTTTAGCCAGAGGCAACACAATCTGTCCAACATTTAAAGGAATTGAAGATTTTTTTTAATTCAATCTTCTTTTCTATGCGCTCGGTTAGGAGCATTCCCTCACCCCAAAGTCAGAAGATTGTGAATTCAAGCCCTACAATTTGTCTTTAAATTCACTCAGTCTAGACTGACATCCCCATTCAGTGTCAGGGGAGCACTCTGAGATGCTATCCTGTGTGTGTTTGGGTGGTGGAGGGTAGGCGTGACGTGCTGTATAAATGCAAGTTGTTGTTACAAAAGAACATAACATAAAAATTGCTAGATGAAAGACCATGGTCCATCCAATTTGCCTTCCATCTTCCTGGCGGACGCAAGCACATATGTTACTGTTGTTATAGCATTGCCCTTTGGATGAGATGTTGAACCAAGAGGTCACTCAATTCCCCTCTGCCTGTTAAAGATCCCATAGCATAAAACAGTTGTATTTGCAAAGAGACAGAAGCTTCTTCCCATGTCCTGGCACACTGATCAAACTGGTCATCGAATTCATTTGTGTTTGTGGGCTCATTGCTGTATATAAATTGACTACAGCGATGGCCTACAAAAGACACGGTCACTTTACAGGAACTCATGTGAAGCCCTTTGAGACATCCTCCTGACATGTAAGGTGCTATTTCAAATGCAGGAACGGTTAGTCAAATCAAGATCACGGTTCAAGCGATACATAGATATGCACCAATTGCTAATGGTTACTGCAAATGTTTAGTTACAAAAAATGACATATCAGGCACTTGATTGCACTTATGTACATCTACTTACACAAAACTCATCCTTGTGATTAGACTAAAATTATCCCTCCATAAAGTATAACCATTATAAATGGTGCAATTTGTCTTTTTGGAAGAATTAAGTGACCAACGTAACATCAATAATAACAACAACAACTTGCATTTATATCACAGAATGGTGTCTCAGATCTCAAAAATTCAATGATCCATCTGAACACTATTGTTTGCTAATGTGAAGGATTTTTATTCTTGCAAATGTTCAGTTGTTTGGTGATATACAGTATTGAACAGCCTCCTGAATTAAAGCATTCCTTGACTGGTTGTGTACCACATATTTTAATGGCTCTAATATGTCAAACTAAATATTATTTAGAAACCAATTTTTTTAAAATCTGTCATTCTTTTCTTCATGCCTTGAACTTTCCCGGTCCTGAGTACCTTTCTCTGTTCCATCAATATTGTAATAATCCTTGTACTGTGTTTGATATAGATTGTCACTAAATTCTTCACAGGCAATTGCTGTCAAGTGTAGTAACTGTATATTTGTAAACAAACACACAGCCAATTTGCAAGGTCCACAAACATCTATGAAGTGAATTACCAATTTATCGGAAGGATTGTTGGTTAGGACATTAGAAAAAAAACCTCTCTGGACATTCCAACGTTGGTCTAGAACCCACAATCTCATGTCCCAGAGGAGAAAGGGCTACCAACTGAGTTTGCTCTGCAACTGACCCAATGTTGTTATTTACTCAACACAATGAGATGTGATGAATAAAAGGTTACTCTCCTGATATTCCTTTCCACTCTGCACCTCCTTACAAATCACAAATTAGGATATGCAGCTCACAGAACAATGGTTGCTCTGTTATTGTTGGACTACTCCCATTGAAATCCAATAAAACATTTTAAAAATTAATATGTGGAGAACAGGTGTGTTCTTTATTAAACAACAATACTGACAGGATACCGTTCAAATGAAACATGTAAAGTGTCAGATAAGCAATGAATTAATCAAGCATTAGACTGGTTAGGTACCACTGTAAAAGTGTCAACAAATGAGGGGATATAATAGGAAATTAATCCAATATAGCCTTGTTTCAAGGCACTTGGGTGTACTGTGGATGTTCGCAAAATGAGGTCAGTGAGGCTTCCAGCAGGGCTTACAAGGCACTGCCTAGCATGAAGGTCACAATATAATCGCAAGTTGTACTTGTTTTAGATAAATCAGCAAGGCACCCAGTTTAGATGCTTGCTAAATTCCCCTAGCCACTGCCTCCAGATCAAGCCTTAATCCATTTATAGACATCTTCCGTATTTTATGGCCATGCCACTTTTCAAGTACCTGAACTGCCATTAATTCCAGGCACTTTGATACTCTTTTGAAAGAGAGTGAATTTCCCAACAAAATGGTTAATGGACAGTAAGGTAGCTTTGCCAATCATTCTTAAAAGCAGGGGAAGGCATCAGCTTGTGGAAATGTATGGAGATTTATTGATGCAGTCTCTCCAGTAACTTGTGATGGATGGATGTGACAAAATGAAGTGCAAAGAAGATGGGTTGAGTCCTCCCTATGGCAAACAGGGCTGTAAAAAATGTGCTGAAAACAAACACAGATTTACTGGTGGAATATGTGGTAGCAAGCGTTCTGTGGCTACAAACCAAATGCCTTCTATAACGACTGCCTCAGATAGCTCAAAATGAAATGGAGCCAAAGTCTAAAATATTAACTAAATTGAAGATCAGTCAATGCAGATGACTACTGCATCCTATTCCTCCAGGGGAAGTGTTTTCAGGACTATACATTCATTCAACCCTCCGCTCTCTGGAACCATCTGGCTTGTGATCCATGCCATCTCTAAAAAATATCTGTTGTGAAAACAAAACCCATAAGTAAATGTAAAAATGGTTGTTCTTCAAGGGTTGAAGGTCCTTGCATCACAATTGACTGGCAAAGCATTGCAGAAGTTTGTTATTACGGTATTTCCATCAGTTTACTTCTAATCAGGAAGATTAGAAGTAATCTTGACGCCTCGACAATTCCTCAAAGTAGGTATTCACGGCTGATTTGTGCCATGAACAAATGATGCAGCACTGAAGCGCGAGTCTCAGTAAACAATCGGTTAAAACGCCAAAAAATGAGATGTGCCTTAGTCCTCCAACATTCTCTGGCTTCCAATTATTGTAGAACTGCTCATTATTACCAATATGTGACCAATTCCACTTCAATACAACTGTATGTGTGTCTACTATTGTACATGCACAGTTGTTTCAAAGTTAGCTCTGGTCTATGCAGTTGGCTTCTCCAATAGTTGCAATTTTTGTTCCCCAAGGATGAGTTCATTGGCTTATGTGGATGGACTGAATTTGTCTCTCAGCTTGCTGGCTGTTAAAAAGCTCACAGCCGCTTCGGGTTGTGATGGAGCAGTGGCCTTTTTGCTATCGCTGAGGCAGACCCTGCTGTTGGAGCCACCTACCTGCACCCACCCCAGGTTTTGTTGTCTCACAGTTGTATCACATCAGCTGCAAACTAGCAAAACAAATGCAGCATTGAAATCGCTATGTCACAAAGCTCTATATCAGTTACATTTGTGGAAATACTCAGCTGAGGTCCAAGGTAGCCTGACTGTATTTTTAGAGCATTTTGCTCAGCAACGTCTCAGAAATGATTTACACCAGAACTTTCAATGCAATCTTTTAAAAAAAATTGAAATATCTTTGTGTAAATACTAATAATTGACACCACGGTGGGGTGTGGAGTGGGGGAAATTGTGGTAGTGGGTGGGGAGCACTGCTTTGCTGAGAAGCAGTTTGTGAACTTGGTGTGAATGCTGAGTTAACATCTGCAATCATATTGGGTGGAACTGTCCGTCCTGCAGTGTTTGAGACCGTTTATCACAGAATTTGGCTTTTCAATGCTGAGGGCAGAGGAAATGACCAAGCGGTAAAGTTTCCGGAGGTTGAGAGGGGCAAAGAGGTAGAGGAATGTTTACTCAAGGACAAGAATCCTGAATTGAAACGCTCAGAGGCTAAGGAGCTGGTCCGGACGAACAAGGATAGGGGTGATAGGCCTGGTTCGGGAGACGACTTAGGCTGCTGGATAGTGTAGCTTATGTAGGTAGGAGCGAGGGAGTCTGGCAAGCAGAATGTTCATCGTATGTCAATGCCTCAAAATCTGTATTATTAGTTGGAAATGATTTCCCCATACAGTAAAATAATTTACACAAGATTACAAAAAAAGATGTAATAAAGATCTTCACAGAAAATGTCAAGGGTTGTCAGACCAATAAGGGGACATGTATATCTAAAATTTTAATCTATTTTACTTTTTTATATAGGGACAAACTTGCAATACATTGCCAGCATTCCTTTGTTTTCTAACTGGCTGTTTCCTTGAGATATGTGGGGGACCTATGATGAGTTACAGACTGATAGGAGAGATAACTTCTTCAAGTAACTGTGCCCAGCAGGCACTTTTAGACAATGCAAAAATGCAACATTTCCAGTTTGCACAGCATCAAAGTCATTTACGCTTGTCACACGGTGTCTGAAAAGGACAGATTTGACATGAGAGGTCCCCCATGACGCTTTTTATACTTGCACCAATTGTCATATCTGACATATCTCCTGTCAAGCACAGCAATCCTTGTGGATGACTGGTATTCGGACTGAAAGCATATCTCTCTCTTCTTTCTTTTCACACAAACCAGGAATCCCACCCTCTCCCAGCAGTGATATGGACCAAAGAACAATTTCACATGATCAGTTGTCCTGTATTTTGTTTTGTTTGTTGCTGCTCCATTCTTTAATCCTGCTAATGCACAATTTGGCTCAGCATTTCGCCCACAGGTATGCAGTCGATTTTCCTACTCTTCTTCATCCTTCCCTGACCCCTCCCCGCCTGCTCGTCCCTACCTATCTGTACAGCACCTTGGGACATCCTCTCGACATGAAAGGCGCTATATAAATGTAAATTTTGATTGATTGATTGATAGATTGGGTAACAATGCAAATATATCAGAGAATTCACAATGCTAGTAACCCTCCCAATAAGATTTTCAGTTCTCTGAAATCCTTCATTGATTTTTCTTCCATAGTTTTAAGGGAATTTTTTTAGAAGTCTGGCATAAGAGAGAATCTGCTCGTGTCAGTGGGAGAGTAGGGAGCTTTTCACTGTATAAAAAGATGCAAACTAGAGATGTGTGGGAAAAACCCAGGTAAATGGGAATGAAGAGCTAACACAGACAGGACGGGCTGAAATGCCTTCTTCTTTGCTGTAAATTTCTATGGTTCTATGGAGCTCAAGAGTCAACCAGATGGTAAGAGCTTAAGGCCTGGGGCTTCCTGTCTCTCATACTGTAAGACTGCAGCTGTGAACAGAATTGAACATGCAATGCTACTAGAATAAAGAAAATTGGATTTCTATCACCAATCTACCTCCACTCATAAGGAATGCCATTTCCTCCCTACCACCAGATCAATGGTGTAAAACATGTTCCAACTATATGTTCCTCGGATAATGGATAATGGTAAAATCCTAACAGCGTGATACAGAAAGTGTAAGTTTGCTTTCTTTGTAAATCTTTACAGAACCGAACCTGTTGACCCTCTGATATTCATTTATCCATTAGTGAAACAAAACATGTACATCTCATCACAAAATGTTTGGACTGGAACAAATTCTGTTATTCAGCAACCAGTTATCTGAACGGACTCAATTAATCTCATTTCAGATTGGCAACTCAGTTTGAAACTCATCCATAGAAACAATACACCATTCCTATGTCGGTCCATGGCATTGTACCTGAAGAGTCAGCAAATTTTATTGGAATTGAAATTCAGATCAAAAGTGTATTTTATTTTGGTAGTGATTGATTTATGATTTTCTTCCAAAAGTCACTATTGCAACATGTCATAATGATTAAAGAATTACATTCATGTCTTTCATAACTCCTCCGTCATTTTTACCCCCTGCCTCAAAGCTACTGTTCCTTCAAAGAAAATTATCTGGAACCACTGTTGCCTCAGGTTTCTTCAGGCACTGGTGTGACACAGTGCCTGTACCAGATCTACAATTCAGTACCTTGCCAAACTAAATGCAGATGAAATGTGCACAGAGCTCCACTACACCACAGCCAGAAAATAAATTTATGTTTTAGGTTAGTAAACAGCTGGAGGCATGACTGGATAAATGATACTCCACCGACTGAACTGACTGAAAACATTAGATATTTGAGATATACCCCGTGTGAAATGCACTATATAAATGCTGTAGCTGTTGAAATATAATACGTACACTTCAGTATTAATATGTACACTCCCAACTCGGGTGCGAACCCTGGACTATCTAGCACCTTGGGTTGTCCTCCCGATGTGAAAGGTGTGAAGGTACATTTGTACTTATTCATTTGCACTGCACACTAATAAACCTTGCATTTGATATAGCGCCTTATCATATCAAAGCTCTTTATGCAATTTGCTTTGATGTGTAGCAACTGCATTTTGCAGGTAAACTGACAGGTAAATCTCACACAGTAATGTCCCACAAACAGCCACAAAGTGAATGATTCATTTTTTCGAGTGATTGTTGGCTATGACAATTAGAGAAACAGACGATGCCTCAGTTTAATGTTTCACATTCTACGGAATTAATTTGTACCGTAATATGTATGATCCACAACCCGCAACAGTGGTTCTTCAGAAGGTGGGTGTCATATCTTCACAGGTCTAAATTACCAAATATTAATATTATTATCCGGATTTGATTGCAGAAGAAGATTTGGACATACTGGATATAGTGACAGTACAGGAGTAGTGATGAAATAAGCTATCACCAGATTTTATGGCACATTTTTGCATTATCAGTTGTCATGGCAATATAGGTGATGCGTAATAGATGGGACAGAATGCAAGCAAACAAAAGATCTCAGAGAGGAATCTGGAAAGGATGACCAACATTAAAACTAACAATTTTGCCAAGCATTCAATCCTTTAATGTGTTTTCACTGTTTGAGTTCCAGCATTGCTGTGCTTGGAGTCACTTTCATATGTATGAACATATTAAAACATACGACAGACTATAATTTAAATATATACTATGGGTAATTAGAAATAAATACTGATCCTTGGCCACCTCCTAAAAAGAGACAATACCACCCTCTAATCCCCAGCCAGTGAAGAAGATATGGTTAAATAGTGTACAAGGAAAGATTTCAGCATTGTCTTACATGACATTATATCCAGGGAATCCCACAAAACAAGCTCTACACACTAACATTGCTATTTATAAAAGCAAACAAAGGAAATGTCACTATCAGCATTGAGATACCAAGCCACGCTATCTGTGAAACAGTCCCAAGTAACAGAATTGATTGTTTTACAGTCAGCCTATTACTGGAAAGATTTATTGTATCCTATACGTGATAATTATCAGTGTGTTGCTAAACGCAGTCAAAGTCAATTCATAACAAGACTGGCTACAGTTATGATTTGCCTTCTCCTCTCCAGCTTCATCTCAATGACTTGTCCCAAATCCACCCACAAATGCCATGACTGACCTCCAGATTGAAGAGCTGGTTTAACCCATCTATTTTATCAACTAAAGACAGTAATGTACAGTATTCCACTAATGCACTACTTAATAATGTCAAGATCCATAAGCCAATATGTCAAACGGCTACATGGGCTGCTTCACACACAGACACTATGACTAATTCAAGGAGGGGAGGGGTACCCATCTAACCAATCTTGTTTAGCAAGGACAACATTGTACGGATCCAACAACAAATTACAGCAAGTAGGGTAAATGTTAGCCCTTGAGTACACAGCTCTACACTGCTAACATATATAAAGAGAATTTTTTTATTGAGTAAAGATAGTATCCCAATAAATGACCATCTAATGCCAGGATAGCCAACAAGTCCAACGGTTACAATGAAGACCTGTTACAAATTGCAGTCTTCTAGGATAATAATTGCAAGATGCAGCAGACACAATTTTAACAGGTTAAAAGAGAATAAAAACCTTTAAAACCTCTGCTAAAATCCCACCTTTGATTCCCACAACTTTCAATCCGCTTTAACCACACAATATTAAAGCTTCACACAAATACAAATCATTCAAAGCATCACCACTAAAGAGTCTATAAATCTGAAGCATCTTTCACAATATTTAGTTTCTTATCCTTTTATTCAGCCACTGCTAATAACTTGACACAAAATATAATTGATTTAGCAAGGCAATAACAACCCCTGAGAATCCACGTAGCAAAAATGTTTGCTTTCAACTTCTGTATATTTAAGACATTAATGGTCAAAAGC
Organism: Hydrolagus colliei; assembly: GCA_035084275.1. Classification (NCBI taxonomy): domain Eukaryota; kingdom Metazoa; phylum Chordata; class Chondrichthyes; order Chimaeriformes; family Chimaeridae; genus Hydrolagus; species Hydrolagus colliei. The sequence goes on along the minus strand of CM068742.1, from coordinate 28,195,337 downwards.
ACATTTCTATACAGAGACCAAAGCACAATCGTCAGGCATCTGAGATGCATGGCTGACCTATATTGTATAGACTACAACATGTGGATTGTACATGGGCATATCACCAAGTGATATAATAATAAGTTCTTTGTTGGTTCGTCTGTGTTCCAGAGTTCCATCGCCTCCAGTGTAAAATATTTCACAGGGAGGATGGAAAGTATGTTCTAAAGTCTAAAATTAAAGGTCATTATTTGACAAGGTTTGTCTCAATACCTTCCTCCTTGACTGTGTCTAACGGTCTTCTTTCTTCCCCTCCACCCACTTCGCCTCCCACCCACAGCTCGGGTGCCAAGCCAGGACTGTCAAGCACATTGGAATGTCCTTCTGATATGAAAGGCACTACATACATGTATTTATATAAAAACAATATTTTTTTCCAGCAACACCATTACACTTGACCCTTTCACGTCAGGAGGAGATCCCAAGGTGCTGGACAGTCATTGTTTCAGACCCAAACTGGGGTCGGGGATGGGGAGGGTGGAGGGAAAGTGGGGGGAAATTAGGGTGACTGATGGGACCATCGAAGAGGAGGGGCTTGAGGCGGGACTTGAGGAGACCAGAGACAGGCCGAGGCAGAGAGACTGCGGGATGGAGATACAGAGATTGGGATAATTAGGGAGTGGCTCTGTAAAACCAGAAATGGGCATCTGGGATTAGCTTGAATGTAGACTGTGAAGTGCTGAAATGGAACAAAGGCATTTGTGATAGTAATTCTCTGCAATAAATAATTAATTCCTCTCAGTTTCTTTTCCCCCACCAAATTTCTCCCATGGTTGGGCAGGTTGCCTTATTCCACACATCTCTGTGTAACTAACAGTAAGTAGGATCTCTATTGGTGCATCGCTTTTCTGAGGGTAATAATTATAATAATTTGGTCACTAAATCCACAACTGTTTGTGGGACACTGCTGTATACCATTGGCGGCAGCATTTCGCCTACTAAATACACAGTTAACTCACCTTACCTTATACAGTAAAAGGCCGTTTATCTGGCACCCTTGGGACCTGGCCAATGGTGGTTAAAGTGCGTGCTGGATATTCGACCGAAAACACACACGAAAAAAAAATAATGCATTTTTCCGGATAAATTCTGGTTAATCAAATGCAGACTTTCTTTTTGATGTGCTGGTTATACGGAAGTTACGGTTGATTGGGTGGCAGATAAACGGGCTTTTACTGTATTCTGTGAAGCGCTTTGAGACATGTAGAAGACATGATAAGATGCTATATCAAATGCAATTTTTTTGAATTTTTATTATTATTATTAATCTGTCCATTCCCTGGACCTGGAGTACCAAAGCTACCTAAATCCATTGCCGATCAGGTAAATCAGCACACAACAGTTAAGAATGTCCAGAATTTTGGGGGAAATAAATAATTAAGTCTTAACTATGAAGCCTGTTTTCTGAAGTCTGTAAAAGAATTTACAGTATTCAATATTCAAGAATTTGCCAAATTCAAGACGCTCTAAATGCTCCGATTTAATAGAGTAAATATAAATCCACGTGGAATTTCTGCATACTGGTTTTACTGTAGTATCTACTTTAACAGTTTGGGCTAAACAGTGGGAGGGAAAATGATCAATCAATGCAACAGTTACAGTATCTGTATCAGCCACCAGAAAAATATTCTCGGATTCTCTGCAAAAAGCATAACTTAATCGATGGGGGAAACATACCAATTAATGCTTTTTGAATGTCTTCATTGTGAGACTAAATTCTTCCTCCAGATACACAGTGAAATGAATTGTGCAAAATTTCCCATTTTTCATTTGCAGATTTGCCCCAGGCAGCACTGGTTCCATTGTACTGTAATTCTAATGTAACTACTCTCGGAGAAAAATCACCATTTTTCAATTCTGCTTACTGAAGCCTTGGTCCTCGCTTAAAAAGAAGCAATTTACAACTGTAAACGCAATATATTATTGTTTCACCTATCGATTACCACATATGTGCATGTCTTTCTTTAAACTTAAAGCAAGAACGGTGACAAACTGATTAGTCTTTCAGCTACACCATCTATACTTTACAGTAAATTCTATGAAATAACAGTTAAGCCCTGTTAACGAAACTTCACTATAACGAGGGTTTCTATTTGTACCCCCCTATGCGCTTAGCGAAGGCTGTGCTCGCTATAACGAAAGTTTAAATCTCGCGCCCTTCTCGACACAAGCGCACATACATACATAGCGTTAGTTTAGCAGTGCAGAACCTCCCACATGGGAGGAGCTTAAGCGGCAGGATGTTTCTTGGCTTGAATAATACACTAGTAAGTCAAGATATGGGGGGGTGGGGGGGATCGAGAGATAGGGAGGGATCGAGAGATAGAGAGGAGATAGAGAGATAGGGTGGGATAGAGAGGGAGGGAAGGGGGATAGAGATGGAGGGAGTATGGAGGGGAGGGGGGGGCATAGAGAGATAGAAATGGAGTGGGGGATAGAGAGGTGGGGTAGAGAGAAAGAGAGGAGGGGGAGGAAGAAAGAAGCACGTCCCGAGTCAGGAAATGTCTGTGTCCAGGTTGCGATATTTCAGTGCGGTGACCGTGAAGACCTGGCCTGGAGCAGGTAGGATTGGCGTTTTTATTCCTGCAATTTTTGTCACATTCCGGATTCCGGAATTCCAGACTTTAGGTTGAGCAGCCAATACACCGAAAATGTTAGCGAGAGGAACCACTAGGAACTAAACTGATGTTAGCGAGGAGGCTCGCGTCAGTGCGGCGTTTTGGCTGCCACCAAATATAGTAATACAGTTAAACTCTCGCTTAAATAAATTTTCACTTAACGAAGGGTTTTAAAGTCCCTAACCCCTTCGTTAAGTGGGGTCAAACCTGTACTTTGAGATGTTTTCTAAACTTGATAAGCCACTCTATCAAATGCATGGATTTTTATTTTTATTTTATGAGGTCACAAGTTTGAACTTGGGTTACCATCTAATCATGTTTTTAGAAAAAAATTCCTGTGAATGACTGAGTTTTCAATGATTTTAAATAAAGTTAATTTTTTACTTTCTTTTATGTCTTGGTAATTTTCGAATAAAGCAAAGCAAATCTCCTTACTCAAGCTAGGAACCCATATCCTGTACAGTTTTGGACTTGCAATTGTAATAATAGGTAGACAAGGCTGTTAAGAAGGCATATGGGATACTAGGCTTTATAAATAGGGGTATAGAGTACAAAAGTCAGGAAGTGCTGACTAACCTCTATAAAACTTTGGTGAGGCCTCAGCTGGAATACTGTGTACAATTCTGGTCACCACACTACAGAAAGGATGTGAAGAGATTGGAAAGGGTACAACGAAGATTTACTAGGATGGTGCCAGGATTGAGGGACTTCAGCTATGAGGAGAGGCTAGATAGGCTAGGGTTATTCTCTCTGGAACAGAGAAGATTGAGGGGAGACCTAATAGAGGTTTATAAGATCATGAGGGGTTTCGACAGGGCAAATAGAGAAAAACTATTTCCACTCGTGGGCGAATCTGTGACTCGTGGTCACAGATTTAAAATAGTTTCAAAGCGAAGTAGAGGGGAGCTGAGGAGAAATGTTTTCACTCAGCGAGTTGTTCGAATCTGGAATGCATTGCCTGAAAAGGTGGTGGAGGCTGATTCGACAACAACTTTTAAAAGGGAATTAGATCTTTATTTAGGGAGAACAGGTCTATTAGGCTATGGGGAGCGGGCAGGGCAGTGGGATTGAATCGCTCTTTTCAAAGAGCCGGCACAGACTAAATGGGCCGAATGGCCTCCTTTTGTGCCGTAAAATTCTATGAATCTATGAATCTATGAATAATCCTTGCTCACAAAATATACAGCCAGTTCATTTTACATATATTTTGTGAAGTCCATTGAGTTGTCTCGAAGATGTGATAAGATATTTCAAATGTAAGGATTATTATTATTATCTGATATTGCACCTTTCACATCAAGAGGACATCTCAAAATGTTTCACAGGATTCACCGTGAAGAGGAGTGATTCTGTATTTGTAGGCGAAACTGACAGCCCATTGAATACAGCAGTGTCCCACAGACAGCCATGATTAACAACAATAGCTGCCAGTCTTAGATTCTGCTGCTTCTGCTCAGAGATTCCCTTAACATACAGCTATCTTAATGGTCTATTGGTTACAGGCATTATTGGGGCGAATACTTGACCATATAGATGAGCAAGTTGTAGATTGAAATCCTGAGTTAGCTGAGGGCATCAGTTGACAGGAGCTCCAATTGACTGTAGCAGCAAAGCCAGTCGGTAAATTAAATCTAATCTTAAACCTAATCTTTGGAATTCTAAAGATGTTGTTGGAGGTTCTGCCCTATTAGTGTGGGTAGCTGCCAGGATCAGCAGCCGAGGTGAATCATTTTGACTGTAAACCTGACTAGATTTCAAGCATCTGTCAGAAAGCAAATCATCAGAGCAGATGGCATCTGTATGTATCAGATTGCGTGAATAGCAGAAAAACTTTTATACAACGTAGAATGAATGCAGCCAAAAATAACTGAAAGTGGGATCCAATAAATACTAATATCACCTGCAATATGTATTATGCAACAACCTAGCCTGTCTTCAGCCATTATAACCGGCACAAAGAATAGTGCCACGGATAAAGCAGCCTAACAAACACTAGCTGTTAACGATATTTTTAATAATAAGTATTATCATACTTAAAGATGATACAGCACCATACTACATTATCAAAATATTAAAATGTGCTTCTCAAGATATCCTGTACAGAGATCTTTAACGCCCATTTGGACCAGCAGACAGGACTTCAGTTCAATATCTCATCCAAAGGACAGCACTTCTGTCAATGTGTAACAGTTGTGGAGTTGATCTTACCAAAATGGGCTCTGGCCTGCTCCATGCCCCTGCCCAAACCGCCCTACCAACGGTGGCTGGTCTTTCAGCCTCTCTGCCCCCACACTCTGGAACTCAATCCCACAATCCCTTCGCCTCGCTTCCTCCCTTTCCTCCTTCAAGGCTGGTCTCAAGAACTTCCTCTTCGACCGTGCCTTCTGCTCCCCTCCTAACTCTTCCGCCTTTCCTACTCTCCTTCCCCCTGCCCCTACCCCGACCCATTTTCCACCCTGCTTGGATCCCGACCTAGCTGTACAGCACCTTGGGATGTCCTCCTGATGTGAAAGGTGCTCTGTAAATGTAATTTTGTTGTTGTTGTTGTTGTGTGTGCTACCCCCCCCATGCACCCAACCACTGAACAATAAAGTGAAACAACCACAACATTAAAAGTGGTCTTGTTTATTTCAATAACAAAACAATTAATAAAGCAGCATGTTATTTTCACAGTCATCCACCAATATTATTCTAATAAAAATATCTACTGTATGACACCAAATGCGCTGATTTCGCCTTATTTTGTTCCCTCATTTTGAACACTTTTTCTTCAATTGATAGCAATAAGGATCTCTGCACAAAAGTCACAAGTATCCACCATCTGGACTGTCATTTCAAGAGTCATGTTCTATGCTCCATCTGCTTAGAGACTGATCACTGACCACACTCATGCTGATTAAATGCAACTGGTAGCCAAGATTACTGTTTTTGATGCTAAATCTGTTACACTTATTGATTTTTAACAGTTACCGCTGCTGACAGTCAAGTATATCCGACCCAACTGAAATCACTCAAAAGGGAAATTAAAGCTACAGGAAAGATGAATAAGGAAAATAACAAATGACTGTACAATAAGTGCATTTTAAATTTTAAAAAGGCTCCTGTGACCTTATATTAATTGAACGGTTGACTAGATAAAATCTAAAAATAAACTGCATTATCCTGTGACCTGCAGGATGCCTCCAGAGCAGTTTATTTGAGGCTGGGAATGGGTTTTAACAAACAGCCTGTGTGTGATCTGGAAAGCAATATACTATGACAGACCATAATTTTGTAATATCGCTGAACAAATGATAACAACAACAACAACAAATTACACTTATAAAGCGCCTTTCACGTCGGGAGGATGTCCTAAGGCGCTGCACAGGAGGCGTGTGACCCGAGCTGGGAGGGGAGTGTACGGGAAGGGGTGAAACACGTAGGGGAGGTTGAAAAATTCTGGGTGGAACAAAAGGCACGGTCGAAGAGGAAAGTCTTCAAACCAGCCTTGAAAGAGGAAAGGGAAGAAACGAGACGGAGGGATTGGGGGATGGAATTCCATAGGGTCGGAGTAGAAAAACTGAAGGCCCGGCCTCCGATGGTGGGGCGGTTCGGGCGGGGGGCTTGGAGCAGGCCAAGTCCTGCTGAACGGAGGATCCGGGTGGGTTTGTAGGGGGAGAGTAAATTGGTTAAATAGGGCGGGGCACGGCCATGTAAGGCCTTGAAGGTGAGGACGAGGATCTTGAACTCGATCCTCTGGAGGATGGGGAGCCAGTGAAGACGGCTCCCATGATGTAATTTCTTTGCATCTGGACAATTACAGTTCACCATAATAACAATCACCTACAAATATACAGTCACTATACTTTATAGTAATTCCTGTGAAGCTCTTTGAGAACTCTCGATGACACCATTAGCGCTATATCAATTGCCAGGATTACTGTTTTTATAATACAAAGCTAAAAAGTCAATAGAGTCCCTAGGGTGAATGCATGGATGAGAGAACAGAGACACAATGAAAAACTAGAGATGCGTTCAGGAGCGCACAATAAGAATCTTAAGAGAAAATCTAATGAAGATAATCTTTGTATTTTACTAATATAAGAGTTCAAAATTATCAAACAATTTAATAGGGTAAATGTGAAAGATTATTTCAATTGGTTACTGAATCAGCAACAAGTGGTCCTAAACACTGGAAGTATGATGGAGAGGGAGTTGGAAAGGTTTTTTTTATTTTTACATATATTTTTACACTAAGCAAGAAGAGGAAGGTCATGAGATGGATTTTGAAAGAGGCTGGTAAAAGGTGAGGCAAAGGTACTCCAGGATAGAAAAGCTGAAGGCTCATTGGCTGACGGGCAGGAAGGGTAGGGCATGAAGCAGGCCAGTGCCCGCCAAGGGCAGGGAGTGGGCAGGTTGGTACAGCTTTAGAATACAAGCTAGAGCAAGACCATAATAATAATCCTTGCATTTGATATAGTTTTTCACATCTTCTGGATGTCTCAAAGTACGTCACAGAATATACTGTGAAGTGAATTGACTGTATACTGTATTTGTGGGAGAAATGCAGCAGCCAATTGCGCACAGCAGAGTCCCACAAACAGTTGTGGATTGAAATGACCAATTTGTTATAATTTTTTTGTTGGACGGATTATTATTAGGCGTGTGGAGTAAGGAAACTTGCCCATGGTTTCGCTCTAACCTGCCTGGATTAGAAACACAGGTCTCACGCTTGTAAGGTGAGTGCTCTAACCACTGACCTGCAGGACTCCACATGAACAGCTTTAAAAAAATCTATGGTTGTGTAAAACCAATTATCTGAAAATTTCAACCCACATTGCTTTTAAGAGAACTAAGCCCAATTGTAAAGGTACAAGAGAACACTGCATTCTTAATAATCGAGTGAAACAGCATTACAATTTTCCCATTTAATAGGTAATGGCAGAAAGTGCCCCCAAGTATATTCATTGCTCATTATAGGATACTGCCACAATACTACATGCCTCAAATTCTGCTGTAACACAAGTTGGAAGTAACATTTAATTAATGTTTACAGCCCACCTTCCATCTCCATGAGTGTGGAGCACAAATGCCAGTGAATCATTTTGAACTAAAAGCTTGTAACCATATTACACTTGACACACTATGAATCACAATGAAGATTCAGCTTTTAACTCTACAGTCGTAGCATTCAGCTCCCTCAGTCTCTTCGCTTCCTGCTCCCTCTTTCCCTCTGTTGAATGTGTTCCAATGTTTTATTGATGTGAATGTCAATCAGTAAAGTCAAATCTATTTACACCTGAATGAATTTTAATTGTAAAGAAAACTCCAAATTTGCTTTGCAGCCCTGAAGGCATACATACATCCCTAAACCCTCTCACTGCATTGACAGTTCTAGGAATACATGTGCACCTCACTGCACAGGCCAGCTCCAGAAAAGAGCCTTCATCACATTGTCTGAACATTTCTGGGACCAGAAACAAGTGAGGAAGGTTTGATGACAAGTGCATCATATTGCATTACGTGTCCTTTGAAAGGAAGTGCCTATTTTCAAAGCGAGAAAAATCAATTGGATTTATTGCCTCAATCACTGGAGAATGTTTTCAAAAACTGAAGTTCATGCTCTGTTGCTAGTTGGTTTGGTTTATTGAAGGTTCTTGATGTTCGTAATTTTTGCTTTTTTATATGCAAAATTATCCCCCTCCCCCTCCTGATTTCTCCCTATTGCCTACCCTCCAACCCACCTTTCCGTTCCCTCCACTCAGCAGTCTCAGGCCTGCTTCATATCCCTCACCTCGCCAGCCCTAACATTGGCGGACAGGCCTTCTGCCAATCTGCCCCCACACTTTGGAACTCTATCCCGCAGTCCCTCCACTTCGCCCTCTCCTTTGCTTCCTTCAAGACTCCCTTCCGATCTTGCTTCCAATCATCCTTCTCCCTTGCCCTCCACTCTCCCCAACCCAAACCCCCAGCTTGGGTATGAAACACTGATTATCCAATGCCTTGGAATGTCCTCCTGACATGAAAGGCACTATAGAAATGTATTTGTTGTTGTTGTTGTTGTTTATGTGACAGTAAATGTAGATCCTGAAAAATACAAAATTGGCCTGGATTTTTATTTTGTGGTTTAAAAACTAGCTTCAATGGTCACTAATAATATAACAATTCTTTTATGTCATTTAGCACAAATACTATCCCAACGCGGACTACCTGTAGCATCTCCAACTGATGCCCTGACTCAATCTGTAACGTTGCACAGCTTGTGAATCAAATATGGGACTTGCTCAGTGTGTACTAATGCACAACTCAGCTACTCACTCATTGGATAAACTGGTTCATCTTGTTATTTTAAAAAATGGTTATTTACCAAACTTCTGTTTCTACTCTTCTACAAAGTACAAACTCATTAGAATGCACCCCCAATTTACTGTCCGTCCATTTATCCGTGGGAGAGGAAGAGGGATTCTGGAACTCTCTGCACAATTCCAGAAGTGTGGTAACACCAGGTCACAAGCACTTATCAGCCAGCGACTTGCACTTAAAGATAGCTGTGTTGCAGAGGGTTATGTTGCTACTGGCATCACTTCTTATGCACTGGGCGCATGCAAGCTATGGGCACAAAGGAAGTGATGTTAACAATGTCTCTTTCCACATAGCACATGCCCAGCATGCAGGAAGTGATATCGTCAATGCTTTGATTTAGTTTAATTTAATTCGAGTGCTCTTCTCTCTGTAAATATGACAATAAAATGTAACAAAGAAGATGCACGTTCAGTTTTAAACATTATTTTGTTATGAAACGGTAATACGTTTGAGCAAATGATAAATAACCGTAATAAACATCCTTGTGTTCAGTCTTCTCAAAGTCATATGGTCACGTCAAACTACAGATGGGACCACAGTGACCTTACAATCACACTGAGAGACATGGTACAGTTTATCTCCTATGTGCTGTGTATCAATGTTGCTGTGTGCTGGAGTATGATAATAAAGCCAAAACATATTTTTATTGAAATAATTCTGGCAGCTAAGGTTCAGCAATCTTAATCAAACAAACAGGAAAAGTATGCCTACAATTTTGCAATTTTTATACCTTTTAAACATTTATTGACACAGAAAGCACTCGGTAGTAGTTGAGATTAATTTATCTGACAATTTACTAGATTGCTTGAATCAGATGAATAGAATTTAAATGAAGATTAAATATATAATCCTACACTGGGTTTGCATTAGATTAAACTTTAGCTGAATCTGTTGTGTTTGTACAGTGTATTATTTGCCCGGTGGGATCAGATTGGTAAAATCCAAGTCTGCACCTACTTCTCCCTCAACAAGCTCCTAATCCTGCCTGTGCCTTGCTGGGTGAAGGAAAGACATTTTTATCTTTCCACACTGCACCTATTAAAAGCCTGAACACATTACATGTATCAAAGAAACAGGTTATTACGTAATTCTGAAACAGATGATTATGTAGTAGTTAAGAACTCTGAGATGCTGCCCCGTATGAAGGGCACTATATAAATGCAACTCGTTGTTGTTACATAGTTCAAAATTGAAAAGCACCTCCGAGACCCTATCTTGTACTATATAAATGTACGTTGTGGTCGTTACCTCTCTGATCTTCTAATGCCCCACTCCTCTGTTCGCCCCCCTCTGCTCAGCAAACTCAGGTTTGCTGTTCCCTCCTCCCCATACCCACCCACACCCTCACCCCCACCAGCACTCTCTCTTTGCCACTATCAGTTTCCTTGCCTTAAATGCCTTGAATTCCCTCCCAGACTATCTATCTTCCTCACTCCTCTATTTCTGTCTTTAGGGCTCACCTTATAACCTACCTTTTTGAGCACATCTATGGCCACCTCCCCTTCCCCCCTCTCCTCTGCTTAGGGTCCCAGTCCCACCCTATCATTGTATAGCACTCGGAGACACTACGCTACATCAAGGGTATAAATTTGTTGTTGCATTCTTAAACTGCACAACTAATTGATTTTCGTGGAAAAAAAATGCATTTCCAAAAGCTCAGACACTTGGTAAAGTGTTTGTATATTTGGATTAGGTAGAATCTTGCAAGATAACACATTAGCATGTAACCCAGAAAGAACATGGAATCCATAAAATATTGCAGCTCAGAAATAGGCCATTCTACCCTGTTGTTTTTTTTCTACAAATTATTGAACAGCCACAATCCTGCTTGCTCCCCACTTGAATGCTAAAAGCTAACAGAGATGAACACTTAGGTGCTTCTATAATAAAGTTATATACTCTAGCAGGTCTTTCCTGTGATGATTTTAGTTTAAATGACTTGGGTCACGTCAAGTACAATTTTGGAAGAAAGTTGTTCCACTGTGTATAAAGTCTTGCATCAGATTAAAAGCTAAAAAAATATGTTGGGCAAAAATGTTAGGCAAATTTCCTTACTCCACACACCTCTGTTTCCCAGCTGTAAGTAGGAATCCGGTCATTAATCAATTGGCGGATCGCTTTTCCCAGGGGCAATAATTTCTACAAACAAAATAATAATAAATCGGTCATTCAATCCATGGCAGTTTGTGGGACACAGCTGTGCGTAATTTCTGCCATGTTTTGCCAACAAATATACAGCCAATTCACTTGACAATATATACCGCAATGTGCTTTGAGACGTCTAGAAGACGTGAAAAGCGCTAGGTCAAATGCAAGGACTATTATTATTTACAGTTCAGCAAAGTTGCAGTTCACTAAGCTACATGTTCAATGAAGTCTTTCAGATAAAGCATTGAAGGCATCTGGATTATGTTGACTGATTTCACAGAAGATTAAGAAGTTTGATTGCTCAGGAATCAACTAGACAGCACAGCAGATCAGAGTAATGCTCCCATTGATATACCCTGAACAGTACTTTTCCCAGTGATACAGACTGTACAAGCCTTTGGAGTAATTTTATCACAATAAATAAAAAAAATCCTTACCTATGATACAGAATTTTTAATTTTGAGAATGTAGTTCAACTCTCAAGTGTAAAGTATTTGGAAGGGAAACTTGGCAGCCAATCTGCTTACATCAGTGAACCACAAACCGTGCTCCCAGTGAAACACACTGTAAAGCAGAGCTTGGTAATATATAGCTCTGGAAAATATTTATTCTAGTAAAGGGATATAAAATGCAAATTCAGCACTTTAGTATTTCATTTTTACTCCAACACTCCAAGTGAGAGCAGCGCGGGCATCAAAATATAATGATAATATAATAATCCTTGCATTTGATAAAGCACTTTTCACGTCTTCTAGATGATTCAAAGCGCTTTACAGAATATACTGTAAAGTGAATTGACTATATATTTGTTGGCGAAACGCTGCAGCCAATTGCACACAGCAGTGTCCGACAAACAGTCGCGGATTCAGTTGACCAATTTTATTGTTGTGGTTTTTTTTGAGGCAGTTACCACAACCTCCTGAGAAAGACTAGTCCCACCTCTGGAGGCATTAGTGTGTGAGCAACAGTGTAAGGATCTATCCCACTGTCTCTAGGCCTGTATGTGCGAACATTTTCAGTGCTTTCACAAACTTTCTCCAGAGTATCAAGGCCATAACGTTGAAATGCTGCCACCTACATAAATGTATGTCAGAGAATGGCCCTCCCTCCCCCAACAGTTTGCTTGGTGAAGGCATTGTCCAGCATGGAACAGCATCAGATCTGAACGTTTTCACACTTTCTGTGAAGTCCTACTATAGCTTAGTGATTAGAGTACTCCCCTCACAAGCAAGAGACTCAGGGTTCAATACCTGGCCGAGCGAAACTGTAGGCAAATTTCCTAACTCAACACGCCTATGTTTACCTCGCATTCAGTAGGAAGCCGGTTGTTAAGTATATTGCTTTCCGGGGTAATAATCCCTTAAAAAATATATTAATTCAGTTACTCCATGCACTACTGTTTGTGTGAGACTGCTCTGCTCAATTGGCTGTCAAATTTTGCCCACAAAATATACAGTCAATTATTTTTATAGTGAAGCGCTTTGAGATGTCTCAACAATGCAATAAGGCACCATATTGAATGCAAGGATTATTATTGCGCTGTGAACAGAGCAGGTGTGTCTGGAGTAATGCAGTAGCACGTTGTAAGTGGAAGATATTTCTGCACCATTAATACCACAAAAGGCAAGTGGGACTGAAATTCCACCTGCTGCCAGCATTACTTAATTTAAGTCGTTTTCAGAGCACCCAGAATTTGGCAAATTATTGAATTCAATCTTAACTTGGACGCTAGTTTTCTGTAGTTCTTAAAAGAAACTAATTTTAAAAAAGTTTTGAAATTAATGTTATATTCAAGAATCTGTCAAATTCTGGATCCTCTGAAAAGATACATAAATTAAATCAATCTAGACCTAGGTAGAATTAAGATTAGGATTTACACTTGTGTAAACAAAAATCATTGGTTTCATTGAAATGAATGTACAAGTGTGATCGGTTTAGAGTCTGTAACATGCTACACAGTAAAACTCGATTCAAAATGTTGCTAATTAAACCTCGTTGCCACTTTATACTTCAATGTATGTTACATGGTAATGGTCGGTACATTTATAACACTAAAAATCTCATTATATGTAATGGCGATTAAAGGCTTGTCGGTTTCAGTGAAGTTGATTGGACAATACAACCAGTAACCATCAGGTATGTTCTTGACAATGCCAGGCATTACTTTAATTAGGTGCAGTTAACGTACGTCCCCCCATTGTAGAAATCAGGCACACAGACAGCCTTAATCAATCCGGAGACTGTGATTGATACTGTTTTTACATTGCAGCTCTAGAGACTCAAAACCCAGCACTTTTCCCCAGCTCTGAAATTCCAAGTGGCCAAGTATTTTGATTGTGTTTTCCATTGTCCAAATTATCTGCTGGGAGGTGCTCCTGCAAACCAGACGATTTGGTTCCTGGCTCTATTCCCAATTCCGCTACAGTTATTTGGGGAGCAAAGATCAGCAAAAACAAATCCAGTGGCGACTCTCACTTGTATAAATGTCTGTTCAAATGAAGAACATTTCCATCTACACTCATCACTCTGACTGTGATTTTTTCCCCTCTGGAGTCAGATTTACTGGAGGCAGAGATAACATGACATCCCACTCCAGGAAAAACAACTATTTTGCATTTTCCCACTGACACAGGGTTGCCGACGAAGAAATTCTTGTTGTGTAAAAGTGATGTAAGCTGATCTCAGTTGGAATAGGAACCAGGCCATTAAATTTAGCCTCAGTCATCGACCTGGGCTACAGCAGAGAAAGTGCTACACCCTGACTGCTGTTCATTGATATTCTTACCGGAAAATGCAGCTTTTCTTAAAAAGCAAACAAATGCTTTATGTTTCTTGCCCAATACATATTGTCTTTGGCTGAATCAATAAAACTGCTCCAAATAAATAGCAGCTCTAGCAAAAATTGTAACTTTAACCCATTTATTTGAGACATTTACGGTGGAGCATTTGCAAAATGTAATCGATGATAATTTTGTTACTAAAATAGTGACACTGCTCAAGTTTGATTTCACTGTGGTGTAAGACAGGAGACCCAACCAAAAATATATTTTGGGGGAAAATAAATATTGCACAGATCAATATCCGGGATTGTTTTTCCCTGTGATCTCTATACTGCAACTATTTATATGCGCAACCGGATTCAACATCCGACCCCAAATCTGACCTCTAATTACATAAACTCAGGAGACATTTCATTGTTCTCAAATCCTGGATTCCAAATCAGGTTTGGATTTCCACTAACCCTACCTCTGAATATTTTTTTTACTATGATTTGGGTTAATAACATTGGATTAGGCAAAGAAATGGTACATATGTAAACGGTGAAATGTCTCTTGCTCCTGAGATGCACTGTGTCTGACTAAAGGCAGGGGAGACGAGTTTGGTCAGACATGGAGCAAAACAATAAAGACGTGAAAAATAGTTTGTTTAGGATTCTTCTCTCTGGATTTCATCCTTTTCAAGAGAGAAACCTTGCAGAACCTAGCTACCCTGTCCACCTGTCTGTAATAACTACAAATAGCTAAAGTTAATCATGATAATAATCCTTGCATTTGATATAGGCCTTTCCGCATCTTGTAGTTGTAGATATCATACGCCACAGATGGAAGGCCATTCAATTCATTGTGTCTGTACTGGTTCCAGGTTCCAGGTCCCGTACACTGCACCTATCTGCTTTAATCCCATTCCCTTGTTCTTTCTCTGTATTTTTCCATTTTCTTTTTTTCCCCCAAGTATTCCCTTGCATTGTCGGGACACCATTGGGCCACATGTTAGTGTACATAATGATTTTGGTTGTTATCTGCCATTCTTACCATACAGATTAAACCTTCAAATCTCTATGATTGTGATAGTGAGAACAACAGCAGCGGCTGTTGCACGTAAGGGACTGTGTACCGTGAACTACAGTCCGTGAACTGTGACCTGAATGTAACAAAACTGTTATATTAGATCACAAAGATACAGTTGAGGGATAGACACAGGGAGAAAGCCACGAATAAGAGAAAAATATTAAGGTTTACATTTTGTGTTTAGCTCCAGAGGCAACCTCTCTGGGGGTAACTTGTAATGAAAGAAGTGCAGACATCTAGAATAACCCTAATCAGAGTCACATCTTCCATTGTCTTTGTGCACAGGAAAACCGTCTCCTAAATAAAAAGGGTTAATACCAAAGTGACTGGATCCGCTGACAGCCCGCTCTTGTGCAAATGTCTATTGTCATCATATGAACATTAAACACTGGCCCTTTGTGTGTGAAAAATGTCAGAAATTAATTTTCAAGATTTTTGCTGACCAAATAACCAGTAAAACCATAATCGGACCCATATAAAAGGTCAGAAGCAAAGTCACTTAGACATTCAGGAACATTTTCAGTCTCCACCACCATTCTTTTGCATCACAACAATGTGATTAGGCTCTATATCACATTTAAGGATATTTGGTTAATTATTATAATTATAGTAAAGTCCAATATCTTCTTAAGAATGACACGTTGCCATGAAAGATGGGTGAGACCATTATACTGGATTAATTCAAAAAACAGCTTGAAACTTTATGGGAATGGCAGGATGAGTATTCTGGAGGGATGAGATTGGGTGGACCAAAGGGTCCACATTCTTTATTAGAAATAATCTTGTTAATTATCTATGCATTTTGTGAAGAAACAAACACCCACATCTGGCCATTACCATAAAGATTGTTACCGAATATGACAACATTAACGCTATTGATAAGCCTGGGATATGACAATATTCTGAGTTTAAATTGTTCAGCCCATTAGTCCTATCCAAAGAAATCTTTGATTTCTCAGACTAACTTTTTAACATTGCTGTTTGCTACCATTTAACAGGCTAACATTGTTGTCCTATAAATGAGACTTTAAACCAAAGCCTTGTCTGCCTGTTCAGGTGGAGTCACAAAAATAATCACCTCCATGAAACCCACCACGTGTTCACTGGACCTCATCCCCACCCCCCTCCTCCGCACCCAGCTCCACCTTTTGGCCCCGCTCATTTCTGACACCATCAGCCTTTCCCTCTCCTCAGGCACTGTCCCTATCTCCCTTAAAACAGCCACCATCACCCCTATCCTGAAAAAACCCTCCCTTGATGCGTCGCAGCCATCAAGCTACCGACCCATCTCCAACCTCCCGTTTTTATCTAAGGTCCTTGTAAGAGTGGTAGCCTCCCAGCTCCGCTCTTTCCTCTCAACTCACTCACTCCTTGAACCCCTCCAATCAGGTTTCCGCCCTGCTCACAGCACGGAAACTGCCCTGGTTAAGGTTACAAACGACATCCTAACCGCCTGCGACCAGGGCTCCCTCTGCCTCCTCGTCCTCCTTGACCTGTCTGCTGCGTTCGACACAGTCGATCACACCATCCTCCTCCAACGTCTTTCCTCCCACCTCAACCTTCAAGGCACAGTCCTTGACTGGTTCCATTCCTACCTGACCCACCGCCTACATTTTGTATCTTCCAACGGTTTCTCCTCAAGCCCCCGCACAGTTTCTCATGGCGTCCCCCAGGGCTCTGTCCTCGGCCCCCTCCTTTTCACCATTTACACGCTCCCTCTGGGCGATGACATCCGCAAACATGGGGTAAATTTCCACATGTATGCGGACGACACCCAACTGTACCTTTCCGCCTCATCCCTCAACCCCCAGACCATCGATGTTCTGACAGTATGTCTGTCCGACATTGAGTCCTGGACGAGGGACGACTTCCTCCAATTGAACGTGAGCAAGACCGAGGCCCTCCTGATTGGCTCAAGCCAGCGCCTCCGCACATCGGGCGCTGCCAGCCTCAACATCCAAGGCTGTACTCTCCACCTCACAAAGCCAGTCAGGAACCTCGGCATCACGTTCGACCATAAACTCTCCTTCCTCCCCCACATCCGTGCCTTGACCGGCACCGCTTATTTCCACCTGCCCAACATTGCCAGGCTCCGCAACTATCTTACCCCACACGCTGCCGAAACACTCGTGCACGCGTACACCACCTCACGGCTGGACTACGGAAACTCTCTCCTCGTCGGCCTCCCCAGCTCCTCCATTCACAGGCTGCAGGTCATCCAAAACTCTGCAGCCCGTGTATTATCCCGCACCCGCCTCCGCGACCATATAACCCCCACCCTCGCCCGTCTCTACTGGCTCCCCATCCCCCAGAGGATCGAGTTCAAGATCCTCGTCCTCACCTTCAAGGCCTTACATGGCCTTGCCCCGCCCTATTTAACCGATCTACTCTCCCCCTATAAGCCCACCCGGACCCTCCGTTCAGCAGGACTTGGCCTGCTCCAAGCCCCCCACCCGAACCGCCCCACCATCGGAGGCCGGGCCTTCAGTTTCTCCGCTCCCACCCTGTGGAATTCCATCCCCCAATCCCTCCACCTTGTCTCTTCCCTTTCCTCTTTCAAGGCCGGTTTGAAGACTTTCCTCTTCGACCGTACCTTTTGTTACCCCCGAACTTTTCGACCTCCCCTACGTGTTTCACCCCTTCCCAAACACTCCCCTCCCAGCTCGGGTCACACGCCTCCTGTGCAGCGCCTTGGGACGTCCTCCCGACGTGAAAGGCGCTTTATAAGTTTAAGTTGTTGTTGTTGTTGAGTTTAACGATCCCACGGCACGGTTGGAAAAGAGAAGAGTATTTCACCCAGGGTAGCCTTGCCAACAATCTCCCAAATAAAATTTGGCATTCATATTATGGCAGTTCACAACAAACAAACAATACACAACAAACAAAAAAATTCAATACTGAGAGCAATGGGCTGCCATGTTTACTACAAGACGCATAGTCACTAGACTCTACGGTATGTCTTGCGAAGCAGTATGAGACACTCTCCCAATATGAAAGGCTGAACACCAAATGTATTGATTTAATATTATTTTCCATAGAGTCAGCTGTTTCTCCGGAGGGTTTCAAGACGAGGTAAAGCTTGAAACTCAATTTGTGATGCAATTAACCTTTGGCTATAATCCAGAATTTACTCAAATGATCCTCATCATTTTCGGGCCACATCATTTTGTTACCACATGACAATACATTGAGACACTCAGCAGCAATCACAGTATCCCGTGTTCTGCACGTGTTCTCCCGTGTTCTATGTTAGCAAATGAACAATCACTAACACGTATGATTGAATTCTGTGTACTCCAAGCTGAGACAGCAGCAAAAAGTGGAATAAGTTAAATGTGCTACATCAGATGGTAGGGAGGCGTTTCTGTCAATATCATACTCAATTTCAAAACCCTTTGCCACCTACTCTCTAAATAGTAATGCCAGCTCAACTGCTAAAGCTGGCAGAATTTTTAAGTGCAAATTAAAAGGTGTTCACTTACCAGATACAAAATACGCAGTCACTACGCTTCACAATAATTCACATGTAATGCTTTGAGAATTCCTGCTAAAGTGAAAAGCACTGTATCAAATGCAAGGATTATTTCCTGACAAACCTTTCACAGGCTGGCACCCAAGGCCCCAAATCTTTCATGTTCTTAGGCTAAAGATGAAACAGCCTGACTGTGCTATCATCATATCATGAACCTTCAACTCTAATGGGGCACTTAACCATATTACCCTATGTCTTATTTAATCGATAGTCACCGACACCCAAAATCCAGTAATAGCATCAAGAACAAGTTAAATTAGCTTTGTACATGTTATCAATAAATCAAGATATGAGGCCGCAACTGAAGGTTGTGCTGACTTTGCTAACTTTGATTTTGTGAACAATGACATTGCCTCACTTGTAGGGTCCGTTGATATCGAAATTTTCCGATATTGATATATCGGTTTTCCCATATCGATATATACCAATATCACCAATATATCGATATCGCGGGGGCTTTTTTGTCCTGCGTATGTGCACGCATTCCGGTGTGCGAGCGCATTTGGATATCGACAAGGTAAGTTGAAAAAGTCCACATTATACCGATATATACCGATATATCGCCGGACACGATATATCGATATTTGCGATATATCGATTTGTTTTTACATATCAAATTTTTTGATATATCGATATATTTTAAATTCCGATATCGGCATATCAATATGAAAATTATATCGGATATAACCAATATATCGTCGGACCTTACTCACTTGGCTTAACTACTGCCTTAAGTCTCAGGATGTCACACAGCCATCATATGTTAATGCAATATACAGTAAAAGCACCCTCGGGACCTGGCCAATGCCGGTTAAAGCACATGCTGGATATTCGGCTGAAACCCCCCCAAAAAAACAAAAAAAATTAAATAATACATTGTGCCGGATAAGTTCCGGTTAATCGAATGGGGACTTTTTGTTTGAGATGCCGGTTATAACCAGAAGTTATGATTGATCGTGTCATGGATAAATGGGCTTTTACTGTATATCCTTGCATTTGATACAGCGCTTTATTACGTTTTCAAGACATTTCAAGGGGCTTCACAGAATATACAGGTATCCCTCCCCAATCATGGGGGATACGTTCCTGTAAACCTCCATGGTTGGTAAAATCATGGTTGGAAAATGCAGGGCCCTATGGGAAACATTGGGATAGGGGGAGTAAGTTTGTGTTACATAGAACAAAAAAACCACATACACAGTTTTAACATACATGGGGATAGGGGGGTTAAGTTTGGGCGCATTGGCTGCCAGAATCTGCAGCAATCCGTGAGGCTGTCTGACTGACTGATCTACACACAGACACAGAGAGAGAGAGACACGGAGGGTGGGGGTGGAGGCGACACGGAGGGCTGGAGTGGCTGTCTGACTGATCTACAGAGAGAGGGAGAGACACGGAGGGTGGGGGGGGGGGGGGAGGGATGGCACAGAGGGCTGGGGGGATGCTGTCTGTCTGATCTGCACACAGAGAGAGAAATCAACAGAGAAGGTGTGGTGGGTGACACGGAGGGCTGAGGTGGGTGTCTGAGTGACTGACTGATCTACACACAGACACAGAGAGGGGGGGGGGCTAGGGGGAA
Organism: Hydrolagus colliei; assembly: GCA_035084275.1. Classification (NCBI taxonomy): domain Eukaryota; kingdom Metazoa; phylum Chordata; class Chondrichthyes; order Chimaeriformes; family Chimaeridae; genus Hydrolagus; species Hydrolagus colliei. The sequence goes on along the minus strand of CM068742.1, from coordinate 28,175,231 downwards.
GAGAAGGTAAAATAGAGAGATGAGAGAGAAAAGGGGGCATGGGGGTAAAGAAGGTGAAATAGAGAGGTGAGAGAGAGGGGAGGATGGGGAGGGTAGGGTGGGGGGAAGAGAAGGTGAGTCAGAGAGAGAAGGGGGGGGGTCGGAGAGGTGAGGGGAAGAGAAGATTAAATAGAGATGTGAGTCAGAGAGAGAGATCTCTATATGATGCACTTACAGAGAGAGAGGATGCACAGAAGCGACAATAAATTCATGTTATTTACCTCTTCTCCTAAAAGAGAAGCGTTGTCGTTCGTTGGTTGCAACATCGCAACTGGGTCCTAGTGCTATACGCTAGCGCAAAGCGACATCGAGGCTGGTTGATGCAACTGGGTTCTAGCGCTAAACGCTAGTTAGGGTGTTAAAACCCGTGGATAAGCAAGGGTATAAGCCGTGGTTTGCAAGGGTTGTCGCATTTAGCAAACAGTAGATGCGTGAGTTTAGTGGTTGACGAGGCCGGTTGGGTCGGGCTACCTGTAAAATGAATTTACCTTATATTTTGTGGGAGAAATTGTAAGTGAAGTCCTGCTGGTCACCCAGCACAAACATGCAAAACTATTCCTTTTAACAATTTTTGCCTCTCTCCCCTCTAAAAGACAGTCATTTCAATTCTGTCTTACTGTGCATTAAACAGTAAAATTAGATTTCTGTGGATTCTGGTAAAGATCCATACAACATGAGAACATTGCCAGGTTGAAGACTGTTTAAGTCTGTCCTTTATTGTACTGTGGCTTGCAATTAAATCAGGATATTCAATTATGCTCAATCACACTATTGCTTCTCATTGCTGGTTTGTCCTAATAAAATTGAAAGATCACAACCTTCATGTCAACTTTATTAGGTACAAAGCATTATTCATCACAAAGTCACCCTGTACTTCAGCTGAATGAAACGTGGAAAATCACAGTAAAATAATATTTGTTAAGAATATATTTAATCCTGAAATACAGTGAATAAAAATAAAACACGTTTCTGTGAGAATTTGTCAACCCAATCGCTGAACTCAAGTCTCCAGTCAACCACGCTGGCTGATTACAGACACTTCGTGATGGCAACATTTAGGAAGTTACTGTGCTCTAGGATGCTAAGCAACCTTTTTATCTCCAGCTGTTAAAATTGCATTAAAATCTACTTTAAAGTTCCATCTCATTTAACACTTAAATACAGTACAAAGCATTTCCTGCTTTCTCAATCATAGATGTTAATGCTTCTAGAAAACACATCATTCTTATTTAAAGAAATATATCAGATGAGATCTCAAGGACTGTTCTCCCTCCCTCCCAGGCAGCTTTAAGTGCTCCCAGACGGTGCCGCCATGGAGGTCGCGATGTAAATGTATGTTGGATGTTGTTCACACTCACTTCCTGAACATTTTTACACGCATTTTAGGATACCGTCACAGTTTTTGAATCAGGAAATATATTTGAATCAGGAAATAAATATTTTATTTTCTTTCTTCCCACTCTAAACTCATAAAATTGCCTTTATCATTACCTGGAGGTATAAAACTACGACATTGGTTTTTCACTAACTAATATATTTGATGATCCATTCCTGATGAGACAGAATAAGTAGACCGGTTGGGAAATGTAATTCGGTACATTCATTATTGAAAGGGAATAAAATATGATTTCATCTTTTTTTTGCTTTTGCTAATAGCAACATTATCTGTAAATTGATTATTTCACATTATGCAGAACTGGGGTCCGGCGATATATCGATATATCGGTTATCAATCTAATTTTTCATATCGATATGCCGATATCGGAATTTCAAATTTTTCGATATATTGAAAAATTCGATATGAAAAAATATATTGGTATATCGTAAATATCGGTATATAGTTTCTGGCGATATATCGATATATCGGTATTATCGGTATAATGCGATCTTTTCCAGTTTATCTGTCGCCGGCATTGCAACCACCTGGGCCTAGAGCACGGAATGCATGCGCACCTCCAAATGCGCGCGCACCTCCAAATGCACACATGTGCAGTATAAAACCCCCCCGGAAATATCGATTTATCTGTGTATATCAATATGAGCCCACCGATATATCGATATCGGAAAATTTCCATATCGACGGACCCTATGCAGAACACTATATTTTAGGGAATAGGAGTTGAGTTGCTTTGCTAACTGGTAATGAATGAATGACTGTAAGGTAACATTTCTGTCTCCGATTTTGAAATACAAATGAAATACAACAGAATGAACTAACTGAGAAGATGCATAGGCCAGAAGAACATCTGATTTTGAAAATTGTTAAGAATATGTGAAAGATTTTTCAGCTGAATATTACGTTATTATTTCACTGTACGGTGTCTTGCGATTCAGAGTACAATAACAAACACATTTCAATTTATAGAAACATAATTTGAATTAAATGAAAGCATTCTATCCTTCTGTATGTACTGCATGACTTTGTAGGAGAAACAAACAGTGGACAAATAGAGTTAAACAACAACAACAACAAACAATAACTTCACTCCAGATAGCGTCCGGAAGTTCACAGGAGACATACATTATCCCAGAGATGTAGAGAACAGGAATATGAGTGAGTACGTGTGTGTGTATGGGGTAGGGTTGAGAAACGAGGGGAGAGCTTTAAGTTGTGTGTTAAGGAGAGAAAGACAGAATAGGAGAAATAGGTCACACAACAGGTTGAGAGGGAAAGACAGTGGGACATTTCCATGTCATTGGAGTAAAATCTTTAATTGGTCTTCATTAATGGGTAGGATTCAGATTGGCTTTGTGTTCCTATTTAATTTCTGATGTACCTGAGACTTTTCACACCAAGGCTAATCAATCTTGTCATTAAAAAATTGTAGGCTACAGTACTGTTCAAGGAACCACTGTGGCAGATTGAGCAGCAAGCATAACTGGGAATCTGTTGTTTTATCTCAAACATCTTTATTTGTGATGTCACCTAGTCCTCCTTTATAGATTTTTGGTAGGTCAGGATATTAAGGGATATGGGGAGAAAGCGGGATTAGTTGCAGTACAGATCAGCCATAATCTAATTAATTGGCGGAACAAGCTTGAAGGGCTGAAAGACCTACTCCTGTTCCAATGTTATGTTCCAAACAGGGGCTGATTGTACCTTCAACCATGGCATTTTAATTGGATTATTTTCCTCTGAAAATGATGGGGATGAACAGGGTGCAAGTGAAGGAAGGACTAGAATAGCAAGGCAGAAGCTTTATTTACATTGCAGCACCTTGGCAGCTGTCCACAGAAACAATCCTTCTCCACCTTCTCAAAGTGCAAGCTACAAGCTAAAGCTGAAGAGGATAATCTCCCTTGTATCACGTCCGTGCTCATGGGTAAAATCACTATATTTCTATTTTATGTTTTTGGCAGTGTTGGCAGAACGGAAGCAGAATTGGAGGGGATCATGGAGGGAGTGGGATGAGAGGAATGAACAAAGCTGGGAGGCAACAATTCTTTCAAGGCCTTTCGACAGAAAAGGGAGGTTGAAGATGGGCCAGTAGCTTGAAAACTGTGATGCGTCACGGGAAGGTTTCTTCAGAATGGAGGTGATAGTGGCTGTTTTGAGGAATGTGAGAACAGTGCCGGATGAGAGGGACAGGTTGATAGTTTCAGCGAGTAGTGGGGCAAAGATATGGAGCTGGGAGGTAAGAAGCACACCGTGGACCATTCGATCCTCTTCCACCGCCTCTCCTCCAAACACAACCTTCAAAGTTCTGTCCTTCACTGGTTCAGGTCTTATCTTTCACATCATCTCCACTTTGCGTCTGTCAATGGCTTTTCCTCCAGCCCCCACAACGTCTCGTATGGCGTTCCTCGGGCTCTGTCCTTGGTGCCCTCCTCTTCACTCTCTCATGCTCCCCCTTGGTGACATCATCCACAGACATGGGGTAAATTTCCACATGCACACAGATGACATCTGTCCGTATCTCTCCGCTTCCACCGTCAACTCCAAGACAAACAACATTTTATTTCCTTATTTCCTGCTGTGCATTTAAAATGTCGATGATGAAAGAAGTGTATGTGTGGTGGTTAGATATAGAAGAGCTGTATTTCAGCGCCTTGGGGCATCCTCCCAACGTGAAAGGCGCTCTGTAAATGTAATTTTGTTGTTGTTTGTTGTAGCAGTAAATATGTTTCCAGGGGAGTGAAGGATTTTATTCAGACTGAACCCACTATAAGATAACTGGTTTCATTCATAATATAAATATTATAATAATCCTTGCATTTTGATACAGCTCTTTTCACATCTTCTAGACATCTCAAAGTGCTTCGCAGAATATACACTAAAGTGAATTGACTGTATTTGTGGGCGAAACACGGCAGCCAATTGTGCACATTAGTGTCCCACAAACAGTCGTGGATTCAAATGACCAATTTGTTATAGGTTTTTTTTTGGACGGATTATTATTAGGCTTGTGGAGTAAGGAAATGCCCAAGATTTCACCCTGACCTGCCTGGATTCAAAACACAGGTCTCACGTTTGTAAGGCGACTTGTTCTAACCACTGAGCTACAGGACGTCTACTTCAATGGATATATATATACACATATCAACAAACTAGAGTGAGCAAACCCTCAAGTATTTCTGTGTGGTGGTTCAATGGGAAGTTTGAGGAAGCAACACAAACTGAATTCACTTTGGTAATATATTTCATGGGTTTGTGTTAGCCCTGCTCAGGTTGGTGTTGGTGTTAGACTGGTTGCATTTTGGTCTCTCAGTCATGCCACTTTGTAAATGGTTTCCCATGCACAGGCAGGTACAATTCTTTCATCTGAAAATAATGGAATTTTGCAGAGAAACAAACAACAACAAAAGCAATTTGCATTTATTTAGCAGCCCTCACACAGGGTAGTGTTCCAGAGTGCCCGTCAGTCGTTGAGCATGGTGGCGGGGATAGAGGGGGGAATGAAAGAAACCTAAAATCGGATTTGTCACATCAGATGTTATCGGACGTTTGTCAAGCCAAGGGAAAATGCGCCTTATATCCACCGTGATGGCAGCACCAACGTTAACATTTCCAATTCACACGCATCAGACAATTCTTATGATCTCTGCGTAAAATTGGCCAATTATGCTCAATTATGGGAATTGTTGTCTCAGACTCGCTGTTAAACTCAATCAGTTAGTCAACTAGCAGCTGTCAAAGAATAAATGTACATTGCATCCATCTGGGCTGGCTCTAAACTCATATGCCAAGGTGGAAGGACAGTTTATCAGCCACTTCTTCCCTTCCTTTTTTATGAGAAACAAATTAGAAGGATGATACGGTAGAATGTCAAATTACCATTTTTTTTATAATCCCATAAATTGCTTAAATTGCTTAAAGATAAAACTACAGATGTGTAGTTTTATCGGTCCTCAAAGCTCCCAGACATTTCTGTTAAGCCAGTTATGTAACCTACCTTCTGCTGCCTTGCATCCTACGCAGAACAATGCAACTACATATCCATTTAAATTCTTTATAATTATCGTATTTTTAAGTCAGATAAATATAATCATCATTATCCTCATAATGATAATAATCCTTGAATTTAGTATAGGACCTTTCATGACAATGGGGACATCTCAAAGTGCTTCATACGATTTATTATCATTGGAAGCTCCTGTAGCTCAGTGGTTAGAGCACTCGCCTTCCAAGCGTGAGATCTGTGTTCGAATCCAGGCAGATCAGGGCAAAACTTTGGACAACTTTCCTTACTCCACACGCCTAATAATAATCCATTAAAAAAAAACGCAATAATAAAAATTGGTCATTATAATACACAATTGTTTGTGGGACACTTCTATGCGCAATTGGCTGCCTCGTTTCCCCTACAAATATACAGTCATGAAAAGTCGATAAGATGTGAAAAGCGCTACATCAAATGCAAGGATTATTATTATTATTACATCATGAAATGCATAACAGCAGTCTCACAAACAGTGAATCACTAATTTTATTTGCGGACTATTAGCCAGGACTCTAGGAAAAAAAATTCTCTTTTCGAATTGTGCTATTAACATCTCTCTGAACACACAGAAGGGATCTTGGTTAACGGAAGGAAGGACGGACAAGTTTTAAACATATAACTTGTGAAATTAATTTCATTTGATATCATTTAATTTCATCCATTGTAAGTTTTTTTTTAAAAGAACGACAACTTAAATCTTTAAAACAGCTGTATTCATAAACATTTCAATTTGTGAAGTAAATCAGATCATTCTAATGAGAATTCCCTTTGTCAAATCCAGATGCTGCTTTAATTAATAATAATCCTTGCATTTGATATAGCATTTTTCACATCTTCTAAACACCTTAGAATGCGGCAGCCAATTGCATACAGGAGTGTCCCACAAGCAGTCGTGGATTGAAATGACCAATTTATTATTGGTTTTTGATGGATTATTATTGAATTTGTGGAGTAAGGAAACTTGCCCAAGGTCTCGCCCTGCCTGGATTCGAACACAGGTGTCACACTTGATAGGCGAGTACTCCAACCACTGGGCTACAGGACTCCACGTTATACAGTAGAAGCCTGTTTTTCCGTGACTCGATGCACCGGCACTTCCGTACAACCGGCACGCCCCCAAAAAAGTCCCCATTCGATAAACCAGAACTTATCTGGAAAAACAGCAGTGGTGCATTTATAAATGTAAATTTGTAAATGTAAATGCATAAATAACAATAATAATAACAGAATATTGTATTGGTACTTATCTCTTGAGCTTTTTACCTTTGCTGGTAGATGCTGAGCTTGAAGCCATGATGCTGCGGTTGAGGTTTATAGTCCAACGATTCTTTTCAAATGGAGCGGGAGAAAAAAACTGAGCGAGTATAATTTTAAAGTCATACTAGTGGCAAGCTGATAACGCTAGCTGATAACCCACATTGTCGCGCAGGTGCAGTATTTTGGTTTGCTGCTAGTAGAGTCTAGGGCTTCGGCTTGCAGCTAGTAAAGTCGCGCGACTTTAAAATCGCGCTGCTGTTTTTTTCACCCACTTGGCTCCATTTAAAAAGGAATCACTGGGCTGTAAACCCCAATCAGTAAAGGTGAGAAGTGCAAGAGAGTAGTTTTAACAATAAGTACCAATATAATATTCTGTTATTATCTGTTATTACTTAGTCTGGTGTGTATTAAAAGAACTTACATTTTTTTGGGGGTGGGTTTTCGGCCATGGGCCGCCCGAATATCCGGCAGGCACTTTAACCGGCATTCGCCAGGTTCCGCGGGTGCTGGATAAACGGGCTTCTACTGTAATTATGTTATAACAGGGCAATAAGGTCAACTGACACTACTTGATGGTGGGGGGTTACTCCTGGCAAATAAACCCCAAGATAAAATTGGTCATTCACTTTGTGCCTGTTTGAGGTACACTGCTGTGTGCAAATTGGAAGCTGCATTCATCCACAAAATGCGCAGTCACTATTCTTCATATAAAATCATGTGAAGTACCTTTAAGAGACATCCTTCTAAAATGAAAGGCACTATGTCAAATGCAAGGATATTACTGAGTTACTATGTGGGAACAGCCATAACTTTCATAATTCGACCAAGATGACTTATTTACTTATCTTCTCTCCAAGGGTTACATTTAAGGATTGCTCATAGTACATATACATTTTACATCCCCGGCACTTTGGGACGTCCTCCCGACGTGAACGGACTCTATTAATGTAATTTTGTTGTTGTTGTGCATCTAAAAGTGCAAACAGAAATGAAGCTCCCCTTGAGATTTTGTTCATTTTGCTCTTTACGGGTTCCACTTTGTGAGGCGTTCTGAGACGCCGTCTAGCATGGAGGGCGCTGTATAAATCCAGGTTTTTGTTGTTGAAAGTGTGGAATATCTTCTCCTATATTGAAATGGTATGTTGGCTAACAACAACAACATTACATTTGTAACAATACAACCAGATAGGCCTTCATTACTTTAAAAGAAAATTAGATGCACTATCTCTGCATATGTGCACTTGCATAATTTCTTTGTAACTGAACTTCAAATTATTTTTTCAACAATTTTAATCCTGCAGACAGTTGTTGTAACACATATGGAAACCCATCTCCAGGTTTCAGAGTATTCCAAACCAGACTGATGAGTTCCCAGTATTTAAGCCAATTACAGATGGAAATTTTTCGTGTGTCTGGTATGCAATGTGCACTCTCTCCCGGCGGACACATCCTTCTTACTTAATTCCGGAGAGTATTAAGTACTGGTTGTTGAGAGCCAAGGTTTGGAACCTCAGAGTGTACATTGGGACACTGCTGGAATTTAACTGGCTAAAACCATATAGCTTGTCACTTAGAGCTTGTCACTGCTTGTCTAGTTAAGACTACTCTACATAAGAATTTTCTAGGTGAATGAAACCTAAGGTGCAGCCAGTTCGCATTCCACCATCCTGACATGACATGTCCAAAGTATATATTGTACCCTGAGATATTATTTCCTTAACATAAATCTATCTAATTTGTTCTTGAAAGAATCAACTGTTTCCGCTTCCACTTTTTCCCTCGGGAGCCTGTTCCATATACAGTAAAAGCCCGTTTATCCAGCAATCTCAGGATCTGGCCAATGCCAGTTAAAGCGCCTGATATTTGGCCGAAAACGCAAAAAAAAAAAAAAAAATTCAATGTATTTTTCCAGATGAATTCCGGTTAATCGAATGCGGACCTTTTTTTTGCGATGCCGGCTATACGGAAGTTACAGTTGATCATGTGCCCGATAAACGGGCTTTTACTGTATTTACCACTTACTCCCTGAAGAAATATTTTCGTAGATTTGTTCTGAATTGACCCCCCCTCCCCCCCCCCCACCTCCTCCCCATTCAATCACTGGCTGTATCCTCCGGTTCTACTCTTCAGTACAAGATCAAACAGCTGATCATAGTATGTAACTTTACATAATTTTTCTTAATTTTAAAGACTGTAATCATACGCCCTCCCAACTTTCTCTTCTCCAGCATGAACATGCCCAGTTGATCTAATTGCTCCTCAAAAGTCCCCTCAATTATTTTGGTCCTAAACCAAAGTCCTATTTGCTAGGGCTTTGGTGTGTGGGATTAATGGGAGCCAAGTGAGAAGAATCCTTGCTTCCATTGATAAAGACAGATCTGTCGCTACAAATCCTGCTGATGGCTGGTATGGCATCAGGACTATCTTGGATACTGTGGAACTGCCTGACTTAGGGACTGGACTACTGAGACCACTGCCTAGATCAATTCAATTCTGCTATTCCATTGCCGAGCACAGAATCTTGCAGCCATATCAGCACCAAGTAGACGCCACTTACCTCCCCTTACCTCACATTCAGAAGGAGTGTGAATTCATTTTGTAGTCCATTCTCATAGTAACATTAGAACTGTAACAATACTCATTCAATTCATCTCTCAAACAAGGTCCTTTTGATACAAAATGTAATACAGGGTAAGGTGTTGGTAAATCAATCATCTGCTAAGGCATGGCCGAATGCAGGCTACTTCACAACTACTGTGAAAGAGAACCATGTTGCCTGAGCTTAAGAGCAAAGAGGTTTCAAAGTAAAGATGTCTCAAATCAGCTCCACAGCGATTACAGTACTTCATTTCATGGGTGAATACCACTAAAGCAGCCAGCTCTTGCTTGACTAAAATAAAATAATTTTCTACAAAAACAGGATATTGCACCTTTCGGGAATATTCAGTATATCCAGATTTTATTATGTGTTGTATCAGCTGTATCTGTCCACAAAAGTGTTGTGTCCCTGATGTTAATTTGTTCACCCACAAAATACACACTCGATCCACTCTTTACAATATATTCTGTGATGCTCTTTTTGAGACGTCACAGCAATGCTTTTAAGATGCTATATCAAATGGAAGGATTATTATGTATTATTATAGCATATTCCTTTGGAAAGAGGAGGTCCTGTAGCTCAGTGGTTTGAGCACTCACCTTACAAGCGTGAGACCTGTGTTCGAATCCAGGCAGGTCAGGGTGAAAACTTGGCCAACTTTCCTTACTCCACATGCCTAATAATAATCCATCCAAAAGAAGAACCACAATAATAAAAGTTGGTCATTTTCAATCCACAACTGTTTGTGGGACACTGCTGTGTGCAATTGACTGCCGCGTTTCGCCCACAAATATACAGTCAATTCACTTTACAATATATTCTGTGAAACACTTTGAGACATCGATAAGATGTGAAAAGCGCTATATCAAATGCAAGGATTATTATTATTATAAAGTATTTCTTTAATACAAAAGGTGAACATTAAAGGTTTGATTCTGGGCTGGGCTACATTTAGAAGGCGAAGAATTTGTTACACTCCGCTCTTTCCTTTCAACTCATTCACTTTTTGAACCCCTCCAATCAGGTTTCCGCCCTATCCACAGTACAGAAACTGCCCTGGTCAAGGTCACAAATGACATCCTAACCGCCTGTGACCAGGGCTCCCTCTGCCTCCTCGTCCTCCTTGACCTGTCTGCTGCGTTCGACACAGTCAATCACACCATCCTCCTTCAACGTCTTTCCTCCCACCTCCACCTTCAAGGCACAGTCCTTGACTGGTTCCACTCTTATTTGACCCATCGTTTACATTTTGTTTCTTCCAATGGCTTTACATCAAACCCCCGCACAGTTTCCCACGGCGTCCCTCAGGGCTCTGTCCTCGGTCCCCTTCTTTTCACCCTTTACACGCTCCCCCTGGGCGACGTCATCCGCAGACATGGGGTAAATTTCCACATGTATGCGGATGACACCCAGTTGTACCTTTCTGCCTCATCCCTCAACCCCCAGACGATCGATGTTCTGACAGCATGTCTGTCCGACATCGAATCGTGGACGAGGGACAACTTTTTGCAATTGAACGTGAGTAAGACCGAGGCCCTCCTGATTGGCTCAAGCCAGCGCCTCCGCACATCGGGCGCTGCCAGCCTCAACATCCAAGGCTGCACTCTCCACCTCACAAAGCCAGTCAGGAACCTCGGCATCATGTACGATCAAAAACTTTGCTTCCTCCCCCACATCCGCGCCTTGACCGGCACCGCCTATTTCCATCTGCGCAACATTGCCAGGCTCCGTAATTATTTTACCCCCCGCGCTGCCGAAACACTCGTGCATGCATACATCACCTCACGGCTGGATTACGGAAACTCTCTCCTAGTCGGCCTCCCCAGTTCCTCCATTCATAGGCTGCAGGCCATCCCAAACTCTGCAGCCCTTGTACTATCCCGCACCCGCCTCCGTGACCACATAACCCCCACCCTCGCCCGTCTCCACTGGCTCCCCATCCTCCAGAGGATCGAATTTAAGATCCTCGTCCTCACCTACAAGGCCTTACACGGCCTTGCCCCATCCTACCTAGCCAATCTACTCTCCCCCTACACGCCCACCCGCACCCTCCGTTCAACAGGACTTGGCCTGCTCCAAGCCCCCCGCCCGAATCGCCCCACCATCGGAGGCCGGGCCTTCAGTTTCTCCGCTCCCACCTTATGGAATGCCATCCCTCAATCCCTCCGTTTCGCCTCTTCCCTTTCCTCTTTCAAGGCCGATTTGAAGACTTTCCTCTTCGATCGTGCCTTTTGTTCCACCCCGAACTCTTTTACCTCCCCTTCGTGTTTCACCCCTTCCCAAACACTCCCCTCCCAGCTCGGGTCACACTCCTCTTGTTTAGCGCCTTGGGACGTCCTCCCGACGTGAAAGGCGCTATATAAATGTAAATTGTTGTTGTTGTTGTTGTACAGTTTTACTGAAACAGGACAACAAACACAAGGATATAGTTTTTGACACTGGGCATAAAAGAGCATCTGAGTGTCGGGATGTAGGCACTTGGAGGGCTCTCTGATGGTGACTGTGCACTATTAATACCAGTGTTAAATACTGCATTCATATTTTAATGTCAAAGCACCCCCTGATTCAATTCAAATATCTGCTTCAATGAGTGTTTATACAGTGTGATGGCAAAAGCAGCAGCGGACAAGACAAGACCATGATATAGTATAATTGAAATGTGTGTATTAATAAAACAAGATAATCAACACGGCATGTATTATTATTATTATTATTATTTGCAATACAACTGGAGTCCTGTAGCTCAGTGCTTAGAGGACTTGCCTCACAGGCGTGACACCTGTGTTCGAATCCAGGCAGGTCAGGGCGAAACCTTGGACAAATTTCCTTACTCCACACGCCTAATAATAATCCGTCCCAAACAAACACAATAATATAAATTTGTCATTTCAACCCACGACTGTTTGTAGGACACTGCTGTGCCCAATTGGCTGCCACATTTCACCTATAAATATACAATCAATTCACTTTACAGCACATTCTGTGAAGCGCTTTGAGACATCTAGAAGACGTGAGAAGCACTATATCAAATGCAAGGATTATTATTATTACTACAACAACAAAATTACATATATAGAGCAGAGCGCCTTTCACATCGGGAGGACGTCACAAAGTGCTGAGACTACAAATCTATCCATAAAAGAAAATTCAGGACCTTCCATTTCTAAACAATAAGTAACACAAAGTTACCAAAGTATAGAAGCATAGAAAATCAGGACACAACTGAATTAAAATATATCAGAATTAAAGGCATTGAAACATTCTTCTGAAGTAAAAGCACAGACATATGGACCCCGAAATATTGTAAGGTACTAGGGTCTGGCGATATATCGATATATCGCTAAAACCCGATATAATTTTCATATCGATACGCCGATATAGGCATTTCAAAAATATCGATATATCCAAAAATCAATATATCGAGGTAAAAATCGGAATGCGCGCACACTGAACTACAATTAAGACCCAGAATGCTCATCTCTATACACAATGCACAGACCGAGGTGCAAAGCCGCCATATTGTATTCATAGTCCTCGAATACAATATACAGGTATGCAAGGGGTGGAGGGGGGAGAGAAGGCTGGGGAGGTGGGGGGAGGGGGAGAGAGACGGCTGGGGGGGGCGAGGGGGAGAGAGACGGCTGGGGGTGGGGAAGAGAGACGACTGGGGGGGGGGGAGAGAGACGGCTGGGGGTGGGGAAGAGAGACGACTGGGGGGGGGGGAGAGAGACGGCTGGGGGGGGTGGGGGGGAGAGAGACGGCTGGGGGGGGTGGGGGGGAGAGAGGCGGTTGGCGGGGGGTGTGGGGGGGAGAGAGGCAGCTGACGGGGGGGAGGGAGAGAGGGACGGCTGGGGGGGGTGGGGGGGGAGAGAGACGGCGGGGGGAGAGATGGGGTGGATGTGATAATATACAGATAGATAGAGATGGGGGGGATGTGAGAGAGACACACAGACAGAAAAACACAGAGATGGAAAGAGTGAGACACAGAGAGAGAAAGATATTTACCTCCTGAGAAGATAGGCCCCAAATGCGTGCGCACCCAGAATGCGCGCGCACTCCAAATGCACGCACAGCACGCACATGCGCAGTACGAAAACCCCCAAAAATATCGATATTTTGGTATATCTCGATATGAGCCCATTGATATATCTAAATCGGAAAATTTCCATATCGACGGACCCTATAAGGTACTCTATTTAAAGTTCACCCACAAATTATATAGTCAATTCACTTTATAGTATATTCTGTGAAGAACTTTGATCTCAATGAAATTATTAGGCACTATATCAAATGCAAAGATTATTATTATTAACTATTAACTTGACCGGGAAAATATTTAGCACTTGACCATTGTATGTGCTTAGATAAAGAAGTCAGCAAAGCTCATTGAAAAGACTGCGTTTTAAAACAACCTACCATAGAAACACTTATTAAATTTTATTAAACACACCTGCCGATAATGTAAAGGCCGTAATTCAGTAAAGGCCTGTTCCTATGTTAATGGGGGCGGGGGATGTTTCTCCTGGGTCTGGATTTTTGTTTCATTTAGGTGACATTTTAGAGCTGCACAAAAACAATTTCAAAGTTAACACTCAATTCAACAGTTTGAATACTATGCAATTAAGAGTAATCTAGATCCATACAGAATCTGCCCCCACAGTTTTCTAGAGGCTCTGAACAAACAGTTTCCCTGTTGAGTGTGAAGAGCAGCAGCAACATCCAGCCACTGTGCCAATTCTCACCGCTGGGTCAGAGAGATGTGGAATGCTCTGTCCCAGCACGCTGTAGCGGATGAATCAATAAGGTCTTAAAAAGAGAGATAGATGATTACAGTTCTAGGGTGTGCAGAGATGAAAGGACAAGTCATTAGGGTTGAATGACCTCCCCCGTTCCTGTTTTCCTATGTAGAATTTTTGATGTAGTCATTAAATGTCTGTTGAGCTTTTCAAGGTCACACTACTGTATTACACAGGACTCTTAGATTACTAGCATTATCACAATTCTATTTAGAAATCCTCATGTTACCAACAGATCCCCAGCGTGAAGGAAATACAGTTACCTGCTGATGTTACGATTTTTACAAGAACAAGGAAAAAGAACTGGTAACTAATCGGAGTTAAGTACCAGTCACCCAAACTCAGTAGCAACCGTCTGTTGGTATAGTGTAATCCTAATAGGAGTTCATTAAAATGGCTTCTCTGAATTATTTAATCAATGGTACTTTGTTGATTAAAAGAACATAAGAATTTGCTCGGTGTAAAAGACCAATGTCCATTTAGTTCGGCTTCCAGCAGCCTGGCAGTTACATCTCAGGTCCCTAACTATATACAGTACTGTATCCCAAGATATTATTTTCCAGCATAAATCTATCTACAGTAATTTGTTCTTGAAAAAAACAACATTTTCTGTTTCCACTGTTTCCCAAGGGAGCCTGTTCCATAAGTTTACTTCTTGCTCACTGAAGCAGTGTTTCCTCAGATATGTTCTGAATTTACTCCCCCTTCAATCACAAGCCAAATCGACTGGTTCCTATTCAGTGCAAGATAAAACAGCATATCTTTGTCGACATTAGCTTGTCACTTCAGATTCCTAAAGACTGTAGTCATATCGCCCCTCAACCTTCTCCAGTGGGAACATGTCCAGTTTACCTAAGGCTTCTCTTAGTCCAGTCCCTCCAACCCCACTATCATTTTGGTTGTCCTCCGTATCCTCTCAATCACTGCAAAATCCTTTTTATATTGCGGTGACCAGAAATGCACACAATATTTTAAGTGCGGTCGCATCAGTGATTTAAACGTGGTAGGATTACCTCACTATTTTGACTCAGTATTGCCCTTTCAATACAACCCAGCATCTGGTTTATCTTATACATCGCTATTGGGCACTGTTGCAATAGCTGCAATTTATTATTAATCGAGACACATTAGGTCCTTCTCATTTTCCATACAGGGTATTTTCTTTCCATTTGAATAATTGTCCCTTCCTGGATTTTTGGTCCTCATGTAAAGCACTCTGCATTTCTCGACACTGAATTTCATCATCCATTAATCTGTCCATTCCCAAGTATGTTCAAGTCCTTCTGTAACCTATTGCAGTCCACCACCTTCGTTAGCTTTGTGTCATCTGCAAATTTAGCCACATTGCTAAGAAATACCCCTTAGCAAAGCGTCATCCTCTTCTACTGTGTATTCCTTTCTGTAACTGATGCCAACGTGTTCTTTCTACATGAATGTACGGCAGGTTGGCTACAGAGAAGGGTCACACGACCCGGCACTGCTCAATCATGCGGCAGAAACTTCATTCTTGATGCAAGCCTCCTTATTTCAAGCAATTCCAGCAATACTGAGAAGGTGAAAATGCGTTAAGGAGCTGAACAAGAATAATAAGCAGAGCACAGGATAGAATTGTGCATTTATGTGCATAATTTAATTTATGGTTTCGTAATGACAGTTTATCCTTTTCCGTGGGTATCAGTTTGCATGGATCTTTGTCAGACTTAGCACTCAGTGAAGCTTTGGGTACACTGTACACAGGTCCCTTCTGCAGCCAAATGCTCAACTCATGACTTAAAATCCATTAAATTCTCCGACATAGTAAATGCATTAATGCACAAATGGAGAATGATTTATTTTCTTTAAATAATGCACCTTTGATTTTATTGGGAGTGACTGAAGAGTGAATTACTGGCAGGTTGGTCTCATCTGGTGAGATAACTGCCCTGATCAGGAGGCCAGATACATTTAATCAAGATTGCATTTTTTTAAAAATTTATTTTTGTTTTGTTTTTTTTAAATGTAGACAAGCTCACCTATGATGATAAGAATTATTTCATTTGATACAGGGCTTTTCACATCTTCTAGACATCTCAAAGCGCATCACAGAATAACCTGTAAAATGAATTGACTGTATATTTTGTGGGCGAATCTATGAGCATATCCTAGAGTGTTACTTCAAAAGGTTGAGTTGATTTCAATTTTCAGTCCATCATCTGGTGCTCTACCGTTAACAGTTTCTAAACTCACAACTTCTGTGTGGCCTGAGTAAAACAGCCAATGTAATGAGCCACATCCACTCTGTATAATCATTCGATTCATAAATATCGTGGGTGTTTGAAGAGAGAGATGACTTTCAGTCTGGGCTGCAATATAATCCTGATTCCCAGCAGTAAAAGGATAAAGTTTTAGCTTGTAATGGCATCCTGTCGCCAGATTTTTTTCTAATTTTATACTAAACAAAGAGTTGATCGGTTCACACGACTGTTCCCCAAGTTAGTCCCAACTACTAAAGAATGGTGCCAAACTCCCATTGTTGTGAATGTCATGTTTCTGGGTGAGGCAGATCCGGAACTGCTCCTAAACTGTGACCAAGGTGCAGTCAAATGAGCGGATTTTCTCTCCTAGTACTCTCTGGTGACGTTGGTTAAACCAAAGAGTCATTCGAGTCCCAGGAGCATAAATGTGAGAGGCAGAATGCAGAATTTCTATTTTGACTCTTAGTTTAATGACTGTCAACAACCATGTCACTAACCTCTAGAACTGCCTCCCTTTACCATTCTGCCTCGTTCCCCCCTATATCAGTCTTTAAATCTCACCCAAATAACTATCTCTTCAACCTCACTGATGGTCCCTTCCCCATTCTTGAGTACCTGATTCAGTCTGTTTAAGAGCTCTAACGCATTATCCTATGTTAAAGTGCTGTATACAGTGGTTAGTGCATTTCAAAATACAGTACCTCTATTTTAAATCCCTCCACGATATTGCTCCACAGGGGCAGAGTTGCTGAAAGCCTGCCCACCAATGGTGCAGTGGGTGAGAGACTTGAAGCAGACTGGAGCCCACTGAGCAGAGATAGTGATCAGGTTGGTAGGAGGTTGCTGAGGTAGGGGGAAGCATGGCCATGGAGGGCTTTGAAAAGTGAGTACCAGGATCTTGAACTGTGTGCTCTGTGTGATGGGGAGTCAGTAAAGTTGGGCGAGGATGGGGGTGATAGGGTAGTGGAGCCTGATGCAGGAGAGGACACGGATTGCAGAGTTCTGGATGATCTGCAGCCCATTGAGGGATGAGTTGGGGAAGCCAACAAGCAGGGAGTTTCTATAGTTGAGCCTGGATGTTATGAATGTGTGTATCAGCTGCCTGCAGTGTGAGAAAGTGGCAGAGCTGAGTGATGTTATGGAGGGGAGGAAGGCAGAGCGGATCATGGCACGGATATGGGGTATGAAGGACAGTTAATGGTTGAACAAGACACCAATGTTCAATATTGGCTCAGTGAGATGTAGTATGCATCCATGGAGGGAAAGGCTGATATCAGCCGAGGTATGGAGGCGCTGGAGGGCCTTGGTCTTGTTGACATTCAACTGCAGGAACTTAGCTCCCATCCAGGACTTGATGTCTGACAGGCAGTCTGTAAGGACAGCAGTAGTCCTGGAATGGAGGGTGGAGGCAGAAAGGTAGAGTTGGGTGTCATCCTCACATATGGAAGTTGATCCCATGTCTGCGGATGCTGTCAACCAAGGGGGAGCATGGAGATGTTGAAAAGGAGAGGACCAAGGACTGAGCCCTAAAAGATGCCACACGTGATGGTGTGGAGGACTGGAGGAGAAGCCATTAGTTGCAACAAATTGGAGATGGTGGGAGGGGTAGAATTCAACCAGCAAGGGCAGGTCCGCAAAAATTCAGTTGAGAGGAGTTGTTGTAGGAGGGTAGAGTGGTCAACCCTGTCAAAAGCAGCAGAGAGGTTGAGGAGGATGAGGAGGCAAAGACAGCCCTGGTCGCAGATGTTCAGAATGTCATTTGTGACTTTGATCAGGACTGTTTCCGTGCTGTGGGCAACACCAAAACTCAATTGGAGGAGTTCATAGAGGAAAGGGCGAGAGAGGAAAGAGTGAAGCTGGGATGCAATGACGAGTTCCATGGTCTGGAAAAGAACAATAGGTTGGAGATGAGGCGATAGCTGCAGTGTACGGATGGGTCCAGAGAAGGCTTTTTGAGGATGGAGATGGGAACAGTGCCACAACATAATATAATGAAACAAATAACAAATTGCATAAATATAACACGTTTCAATTCTGAATTACACCCATTGCTTTAGCACCCGTTCTCCTGAAAAAGAATGATTGCAGGTCACATTGCCTGGTTCAAGATCCTTTGTTGCCTCCAGTGGTAAGCAGAAATGGCTTATGTTAACAGATTCTCTGACTAAAGACTAGTCAAAACAGGAGAAAGGTTGCATCATTTTATTTTCATTTCAACACAAATGTGTTATGAATAACTTCAACGGAGCACTGTGAAATCTGGAGGTAGACTGAATGAATATACTGTACATCTTGTTTTTAGACATAAATAAAATATTCTGAACTGGTAAGCTATCTATACTTGCAGTAGGCAATTAAAGCATGAACCAGATCATTATTCTCCCTATGAAATAGCACCTCTGCCTATAGGATTGAACATAAATACTCAGAAAAGCTATAATTATTGAATGTCCTATCAGAATAGGGTTTCCTACTTAATAATGCTATCTATATAAA
This sequence comes from Hydrolagus colliei, assembly GCA_035084275.1. Taxonomy (NCBI): domain Eukaryota; kingdom Metazoa; phylum Chordata; class Chondrichthyes; order Chimaeriformes; family Chimaeridae; genus Hydrolagus; species Hydrolagus colliei. The sequence goes on along the minus strand of CM068742.1, from coordinate 28,156,369 downwards.
GGCAGCTAGCAATACCACCAACCAAAGGACTAGACTCGAAAGTATATAAATAATTTGGATTTGGATATACAGAGTACAATTTCCAAGTTTGCAGATATTACTAAAATCGGAAAAGTAATAAAAACTGAAGAGTATAGTAGCAGACTGCAAGAGGACATAGACAGATGGGTAAAATGGGCAGACATGTGGCAGATGAAGTTGAATGTGGATAAAGGCAAAGTGAAGTATTTTGGAAGGAACAACAACAACAAAATTACATTTGTATAGCGCCTTTCATGTCGGGAGGACGTCCCAAGGCGCTGGATCACATTAAGAAGGAAGCATGAGGAAAGATAATATTACCTAGATGGTAGAATCTTGAAGGTGGTAAGTAAATATTTGAAGAAGGCAGCACAAGTAGATAAAGCTGTTAAAAAGCATATGGGATACTAGGCTTTATAAATAGAGGCATAAAATACAAGTCTGGAAGTTATGATGAACCTTTAAAAAATACAGGTTAGGCCTCTGCTGGAACACGGGGCTCAGTTCTGAACAATACACTTTAGGAAGGATGTCAAGACATTGGAGAGGTGCAAAAGAGATTTACCAGAATGGTACTCGTAATGAGGGACTTCAGTTATCAGGAGAGGCTAGAGAAGCTAGGATTATTCTCCTTGGAGCAGAGAAGGTAAACCTGAGGATACAGATTTAAAATAGTTGTTAAAAGAAACAGATGGAAGGTGAGAGGAATTTGTTTTATACAGCGAGTTGTTCGGATCTGGAATGCATTGCTTGAAAGGGTGGTGGGAACCAATTTGCTAACAACGTTTAAGAGATTAGTTAATTATTTAGGGAGAAAATGCTTGCCTGCTATGGGAAGAGAGAAGAGGAGTGGGATTCATTTGGATAGTTCTTTTCAAAGAGCCGGTTCAGACACGATAGGCTGAATGGCCAGGCCTCCTTCTGTGTTGTATAATTCTATGAAAATGGGCACCTTCAAGCACAGTATCAGCTTAACTCAAATATCCTCTCAAACTGAATTACCATGTGAGGGCAGGAAGAGAAGCCATTGTTAGTATGAGAGATAGTGCAGACACTGGGACAAGTAAGAGTAAAACTGCAGAGCCATGGAGGCATTCAAGGGAGGAGAGGCAGAGAAGAATGGATTGGTCAACAGTATTAACAGGGGCAGAAAGAAATTAAGGAGAATAAGGAGACATAGGGAATCTAACAGAGAGGATGTTGCTAGTGACTTTGAATAACTGTGCATATCACTACCCCAAGTAATATTTTTTCTAGTTTATGTTTGGACTAAAGTTTCCTACCTATCTCAAAATGTTGCATGCAGCAACACCAAATTACATTTATATACAACGTTTCTCGTTGGAAAGGACATCTCAAGGTGCTCGACATTCAAGGATATGCACCCAAGCTAGGAATAGGATTAGGAGGGGTAGAGGGCAGGGAAGGTAGGAAGGTGACAGAAGGCATAGGTCTTGAGACAGGCCTTGAAATAATTTATTGTTATTGTTGAGGAGCAAAGGGACTATTGTTGAAGGTGCAAAGGGTGAGGGCAGAGAGGCTGAATACCCAACCTCCGATAGTGGGGCAGACATGGTGGGGGACATGGAGCAGGCAGAGTCCACTGAGCGGAGGGAACGGACACCACACTGTAAGAAATGACAAAAAGGTCTCAGCCATATGCTCTGGGTAAACACAAACTGGTTGAAGATGGATTTCACACAGGTGCTTGGATGTGCTAGAGGACTTAATCCCAATGGTTGAAAGCAGTTAGTAACAAAATCAACAGCATGATGGACAATGTTCCAAAGCGCAATGTCAGTGACCTGATTGCAGGCTTACACTTCGTCCTGAACTAAAGGTACTTCATATGTCATTCAGGACATCAAAGAGAACTGCTGAGTGGAGGTTAGGCTCTTTCCCAGCAAAATCAAGCTCCTAGCAATCAAATACAAATAAAGCTCTACATATCATGACACCCCCACCCTTTGAACTGGGGGATGGTGTGTGGCCTGGGAGGAATAAAGCAGTCAGTGAGAAAAAAATCAATTGAATTGAATTAAATAATAGAGGAAGGAAAAGCAGAGGTAGAAAAGGATGTCAAGGGATTAGTAGTATTTATCTTAAGCTATGGGCCAGTCTGCAAACATATTGTTCCTGCTTCGAACACCTGCATGGTCTACAAGGATATGTAAGCAGTTTAGCTTCATACTGGGACACAATATGCTATTGCAAGCCTCACACATAAAAATATTTTTTTTACCCAATATTAAATAAACATTATTCTGCCAACTTCCCAACAATTAACCAAATGTTCCTCTGACTTTTATTCATTTACATTTAAGCAGTTAACCAAAGCCACAACAGCACTTTTCACTAAAAAAAAGTAACCTTTAAGCAACCTTGGCACACTTATTTTTATCAGCTCATTTGAGTTATTCTGATTGCAGCCCTCCATATGCTTGAATACCCCTTGTCTTATTGATTAGTGTGGGCTCATGTTACCCAGGCTTTCCTCTCTGAATCAAACACGAACCAGGTATTTTGCATGAAACAGAACAAAGGAAACAAGAAATAAAGACAGCTCCTGCACATATAGCAAGCTGGCACACAGCAGCTGGAAGGCTAATCTGTGGAAAAGAAACCAGCAGAGGCTAGATGTGTATACTCGGCTTTGAAAGTTTCCTTGGTCTGTAGGAAAAGAAATGGACAACAGCCTAGTCTACATTTCTACTTCCCTGTCATTGATCTCATTTCAATTCATTATGCTGCTATGTGTAAAACAAAATTTACAAACTAATAATTACAAATTACCTCAAGCTATTATTCATCAATTTAATTATCTTTGTGTAGTTTTCACTTATGATTTACAAACACAGCATATATTCCTCGGAAAATAATCAAATAAAATGAAAGTGACTGTTCGTTGCTGCTAGGCAATTATTTACACCATCAATCAACCAAGAATAATTCTATAAACCAGAAATGAAGGCAAAACTGACACAATATTCTCCAAATGCCAAAGTCAGAAATGCATGTTAGCTACAGACATTCCAGGAGTTGATTATATCTGTAATTAAACTGATTTTCATATTCAGCCATCTTGCTGAATGAGGATGAAAAACAAAGAGGTGGCTTTGAATCTCTCCATTGCCATCATATTGTACATAATCACTTGCCTCGACAAGAGCATCTTGGAGTCCATCAATTGATTCCTAACTTACAGAAAAGTATAATTCATCTGGGGAAAGGTATATCATTTTGGGGGTAGAATTTTCCAACAACTTTTACCTTAAATCTATATTTTTGTTGACTTTTGCAACTGTTTGAAAGTCTATGGTTACTGTATTTATACCACACAGAGTTGTTATTTTGTGCAGTGACAATTTTTGTCCAGTTTATAAAGGAACAGAGAAGAGTTCAGATGAATGGAAGCTGCTGTATTCTTCACTAATTTCATTCTTTGCCTTTTATTAGTCATTTTTGACACAAAGTCTCTCTCACTGTCCTCACTTTTCTTTCTCCTCCTTTTCTGATACCTGAATTTTGGGGGTAGTTAATTATCACTTCAAAAAAATATAAAAAATAATAATAATTTGGACACTCAATCCACAACTGTTTGTGGGACACTGCTATTCACAATTGGCTGCCACGTTTCACCCATAAAATATACACTCAATTTATTTAGGGAATATAGTGAGTCATTTTGAGTCATCTCACCAACGTGATAAGGTGCCCTATCAAAATATTGTTACTGTCTTCATACTACTATATATAATTTTACAATAGAACTTCACATAAACGCCTGAGATTCAATGTTTCTCTTTCCTCCACTCACCTTTACAAGAAAATAACTACAATTAACTACCATTATCCCCACAGTGTCACTGTTTACATGATACAGTTGTACTTATTATGACACATCTTCAATAATGATGCCCTGTGATGTTGTTTACTTTACTTTTCATGAAACTTTACTCGTGAAAATTAGTTGCTCTTGGGGGGAAAAAAAATCACGCAAAATTCCATCTTAGCACAGAAAATTTGGTGGTGGCTGTGTTGGCCATCCCGATGGAAATGTCATGACTATTTAAAGCACATCTTAAACAAATATGGCAGCTTGTGCCAAAAGCATGTACCATAATGTTAGACACAGAAATTCACATGGCATATCTGGGTTTCGCCAAAAAATAAATTCAGCAGCTTTGCTTTAGGATAGGGTTATAATAATAATCCTTACATTTGAAATATATTATTCTTTTCATAATATAATAATAAATTGGTCACTTCAATCCACAACTGTTTGTGGGACAATGCTGTATGCGATTGGCAGCAGTATTTTGTCCATAAAATATAATCAATTCACTTTACAGTATATTCTTTGAAGCACTTTGAGACATCAAGAAGACATGATAATGTCAAATGTAAAGATTATTATTTTCGCATAGTTGAAACATTTAAAAACCAGAATACATTGTAAAGTGAATTGACTGTGTATTTTATGGGCAAAACTGGGGAGCCAAATGCACATAACAGTGTCCCACAAATCATCATGGATAGAGTGACAATTTTTGTTTGGGGGGAAGAGATTGTTACCCCCGGAGAGCAATCCATGAGTTGACTAACAATTAGATTCATACTTACTGCAAGGTAAACAGTGGCATGTGGAGTAAGAAAACTTGCCAAAGGAACCCAGGTCCTCTCTCTTGGGAGGCAAGCGTCTAAGCACTATGCTACAGGACTCCAGTAGAAAGTAAATCTCTCTTGATACTTCCCCATTGTGCAGTCCTACAAACACCAAAGGCTACACCTGGGCTAAGCACTATGCTGGTGATAGAATGCTCGTAAAGAATGTCAAACCATTATTTGTTAAAATACATAAGAACATTGTTGTTACTATAGTTCAATACGTAATGCAAAACAAATGAAGAATTTATTATTATTTCTTATCTACAAGACATCTGAAATAACAAGGAAGAAAGATCAGCCAAAACGTTGTTCTCTGGACCAAACTAAACATCAATCCATGACATATAGCCATTTATTTCAAAAGGATATTCTTTGTTTTACAAACATCATCAAACAAAATCACAATTTTATCAATGTCCTGATAAACTGGTGGTAAAGGACGTACAGTATATGTTTTAAAAAGAATCAGACATCTATTGCTCTCATTTACTACCTTATTCAGTACTTAAGATATGTCCTTCAATCATCTTAGATAACTGTTAAGCCAAAAAGCACTCAAACATTCCACAGTGGCACCATGGCTGACTGGATGTCTCATCCAGAATACATTGATGAGTATTTAGTGCCCCAATATTGATCTGCCGATTGCCTTCAATAAAGAACTGAATGGGGGTGTGGGGGGATGGGGGGAGAGTGGGGAGTGGGAAAACAGGATGATCTTAGAATGCTAATATGGTACAGTGCCATTAATCATTCATTCCAGGTTGCAAAATAGCCTTGTTTTTTGTTTGCTCTGCCAAATCTGTGGAGTAATCAATACCAACAGCAAAACTCCATGGAGTTGAGGCATGTTCTGAGACACTCCTGCAGCATCTAAAGCAAATCATTACAGGTTTCCAAAGATCCACCCCATAAAAGTTGATTACATTGGCTTTCAGTTGGTATTGCATCAGCTTTCTCAGGGAAGGATAGGCTTAGCTTTAATGGATCATGTGGTTTCCCCAGATAGTCACAGAGGCACAATCAATTGGGATGCAAAAGATATATAGCTGGAAAGTAAGGGGATGAAGAGGTACAGAGAAAAGGAGGGAAATAGATTAAAAGCTCCTCTATGATCTTGTCAACTATAGGAGCAGACTTGATGGACTAAATAGGCTCTGACTTTATCTGTGCCTTTAAGCGCCTGACGACACGGTGTCTAAGATCACACAGGATGTGTGATATCCAAAGAAGAGAGCTAGCATCTTGGTGAGCATGGTGGGCAGGGGCGGTGAGCATGAAGTCAAACAATGAGATTTTAAATATCATTTATTTAATTGATTGGTTGATGAACAACAGATGTGAATGAATTCTGTATTATATATTATTTCTAAGTGAACAATGCTACAAAGGAGGCCTATTATTGTTCTATCCCAGACACTAAGTGTATAACGCGAGTTGATAACTTACCAACATACAAAGCAAGCGACCAGCAACTAGATTCCATTCCATAAATTGACTTCTTCTTGATAATAATGACTTCTGAGATCACAGTTTAGGTTTCATGTCAATCTCACTCAATTGGTATCAATCTCGCCTGTGAGTCAGACGATTGTGGGCTCAAGCTCCACATCCAAACTTGGAACTCATATAGTCTAAGTTGATATTCTGATCAGTGCTGGGATGTGCTGCACGCTGCTGAAACCCTTATTTACGCCTTTATCACATCCCGGATCAACTACACCAATGCACTACTTGTCGACTTTCCCAATTCCTCGCTCCCTGGCATGTGCAGATAATCCAGAACTCTGCAGCCCGTGTCCTCTAATGCTCCAAACTTCGTGACCCATCTCCCCATCCTCAACTGACTCCATTGGCTCCCCATCACCCAGAGGATCCAATTCAAGATCTTGGTCCTCACATTCAAAGTTCTCTACGGTCTTGCCCACCCTACTGACCTCTTAACCCCCTACTAACCTTTCCGCTCAGCAGGCTCCGACCTGCTCCATGTCCCCCAAGCCACTCACTCCATCATTGGCAGGCGAGCCTTTAGCCACTCTACCCCCAACCTCTGGAACTTCATTGTACAGTCCCTCCATCTCGCCCCTTCCCTGGACTTCTTCAAGTCCCGCCTCAAGATCCTCCTCTTCGACGGTCCCATCAGTCAAGTCAAATCCTCCCCTTTCCCTCCAACCTCCCGTCCCTGACCTCAGCTCGGGTCTGAAACAATGACTGATCAGCTCCTTGGGACATCCTCCTGATGTGAAAGTCAGTAATCAAGTTGCTGATTTTGTTGCTGTTGTTGTTGCCATCCTTCGGATGAGTTGTTAAATTGAGGCTCTTTTCTTATGGTTCAGCTAAACATTATTTGAAAAGATAAAGGAGTTTCTCCTGGTGTCCTGGCCAACAATCCCCGAAAAAATTAAAAAGTTTCACTTTATGTCTGTTTGTGGTATATGGTTTTTTGCAAACTAGCTGCTGCAGAAACTTGCAAGTACAGTCACTCCACTTAACAGTAAATGCTTTGAAGCACTTTGACACATTGCCACAAAGTGATTAAGCATCATGTGAAGTGCAACAATTGTTATAACTGATGCAGTTAAATAATTGAACATTGCATTCTGAAGTCATTAGATGATGTTCTAAACTACCTTCGCATAATCTACTATCGAACCTAAATGCCTCAATTGCAATATATTTTTGTGATGGTTTCTAGGAATCCTTTATTCCATGTACAGTGTAGCTAAACAATATCTGGTTTGTGCAGAAAAAACAAGGATTAGATGTAGAAGTGTGTAATGTATTCCCAAACTCAACCCCAGGTCATGCCTTCAAGGCAGCTGTCATCCCAATCCTCAAAGTCTATTCATCAGCAACTTGATATATATTCAGTCCTTGGTACACAAACTACAGATCAATTGGAATTTTCAAAGCAGTAACAATCCTCCAAGACTGTTTCAAAGTGTAAGTTAAAGTCAGAATCCAAAGTACAGAAAACTCTTGTGCTATTCCTGCACTTTCTGTTTCTATTAAATCATTCCATAAAAGTGTGATGTTTGTTTGAACACACACAAAGTGATGATAATAAAGCAAAGATATTTACCCCCATGTTATTCAGGAAGCACTTATTCTAGACATATACAGCATTGATCCATGCCTAACAAAAGAGATTGGCCTTGTGCAACCGTTAGGTGATGCCTTATCGTTCAATTGAGACATCCGAAGAAAGCACTATCTCTCATCTCAAAAATATTGGGAAAAAGCATTCTGGCTCAGTTTACCTGCTGATCAATTTACCTCCAAATAAACTGGTCATTTGCACCAGTCATGGCTGCTTGTGTGGCATGCTGTATATAAATTGGCTTTTGCCTCCCAATACACTGCCACTGCAAAAGAGAAGAGGAAACTCCCTTTTTTTTCTACCCCATTCCTCTGCTCACTTCCTCCTACCCCACTCCTCTGCTTGCTCCCTCTCCTCTTCGATGGACCCATCGGCAACTCCTAAACCACCCCCCCTTCCCTCCCAAACCCTGTCCTCAGCTCGGGTCTGAAGCAATGACTGTCCAGCGCCTTGGGACGTCCTCCTGACGTGAAAGGCTCTATACAAGTGTAATTTTGTTGTTGTTAATTTGCGTTAGCTGCACATCCCTCACCCTATTCAAGCTTTCAAATCATATGCTCCAAACCTCTGAAACTCCCTTCCTCTAACCCTCAGTCCCCAACCTCCTCCACCTTGCCCCCACCCCCATCCATTCTATTTTAAGACCCATTTTAAAACATCTCTTGTTACTCATGCTTCTGGTCACCTATCTCTTCCCCCACTCTCCTGCCTGCCACCCACCCCATCACTGTAAAGCTCTCCGAGCAGTTAGCCTATGTGAAGTGTGCTATATTAATCCAAATTGTAGCTAGTTTGAATAGCCATGGGATATTTAACCACTAATGAGACAGGACATTGGTTTAATATTTTATCCAAAGGATGTGATGCAGCCAAAGCAGCACTGCCCGAGACAACGCCCTGAGCATCGCATTAGAGAAAGCTAAAATACCAACAAGTGGCCTCCATCCACAATAATAATAATCCTTGCATTTGATATAGAGCTTTTCATGTCGTCTAGATGTCTCAAAGCACTTCACAGGACATTCTGTAAAGTGAATTGACTGTATATATGTGGGCGAAAAACAGCAGTGTCCCATAGCAGTGTCCCACAGTCATGGATTGAAACGACCAATTTTTTTTATTTTTTTTTCCGAGGGGTTATTATTAGACGTGTGGAGTAAGGAAACTTGCCCAAGATTTCGCCCTGCCTGGAAATTGAACCCAGGTCACAACTTTGTGACCTAGAGGCAAGAGTGCTACTAACTGAGCCATTATTTTCTGAACAAAAGTACGAATAAACCTGTTTGTTTCTGTGACGCGTTATATAGTTGGTCGTCCAAACTCAAATTGTTTTCTTCACTTATTACAAACGCTTCATTAATTTCTATCCTCCTTCGGGTGGGGGAAGGAGACTGCGTTCCCTTTGGAACTGAACTGGCTTGGGAAAAGCGGAATTTAATCAGCCCCGTGTGGTGGTCTCTGTTAGTCGAGTCTGGCAGCTCCACAGTTTTCTAGACAGAAGCCTTGGATTTAGATGGCAGACCCGGCTCCTGTTAATCCCGCAAGTCCTAACAGGTCCTCAAATCTTGGCTCTTGCTAGTCTGCGTGCAATATTCTCTGGGACATAGGCAAGCGGCAAGTCTCCGGGACAGGGATTCCGTAGGGATTTCCACATGTGGGTGGGATGCATGGAAGGAACCCTGTTTAGTTTGTACTCGACATCTTTCAGAATGGAGATGAGTTTCCGCATGTATCAAACATCAATCAGGGACCCCCCCCCACACACACACAAAGCAAAAGGGCATCCAGAAATTTGTGCCAACATTGTGAGTAGGAAATCTCAAAACATTGCATTTTCAATTGAGAATTCATCATATTCACCAGAGGGTTGCTACACAGAAACATAGGTGCGAATTAAGATCAAAAGACAAATGTGGAATTAATGTTATGTTTCTCTCTCTCACACACAAACACACACAAACACACACACACACACACACACAAATGATTATTATTATGATTTACTCTCAACTGTAAGAACACTGAACACAGATCGCCTGGATAGAGAACCCACAGCCACTACACGTGTTATCTCCTGTTTTTCCTCACAAAGTAAATACACTAACACTGTACAGTTCCACGTTGCACCCCCCACCCCTCCCTCTCTCTCTCTCTCTACTTACTACCTTTGCGATTTAATTAACGCCCAATACCCACCAGCTTGTCCCAGACGAGGGCGAGGTCAGTGTAAACGCCACGCACTTTATTTAAACCCGAAACAGGTCAACCTGCCACAGAGGCGGGAGTTCAGCTGCACAACATTCCTGTTTGAGACGAAGTGCGATGACAATCTGGAGTCGCAAATTCCCTGACAATGCTGTCAATGGGAAGGAAGCTACAGTACCCTGTACTATACTGTACTCTGTGTCTCTGAGTGTGTGTGTCTCTCTGTGTCTCTGAGTGTGTGTGTCTCTCTGTGTCTCTGTGTGTGTGTGTGTCTCTGTGTCTCTGTGTGTGTGTGTGTCTCTCTGTGTCTCTGTGTGTGTGTGTGTCTCTCTGTGTCTCTGTGTGTGTGTGTCTCTCTGTGTCTCTGTGTGTGTGTGTCTCTCTGTGTCTCTGTGTGTGTGTGTGTCTCTCTGTGTCTCTGTGTGTGTGTGTCTCTCTGTGTCTCTGTGTGTGTGTGTCTCTCTGTGTCTCTGTGTGTGTGTGTGTCTCTGAGTGTGTCTGTGTGTGTCTGTGTGTCTCTGAGTGTGTGTGTCTCTGTGTCTCTGTGTGTGTGTGTGTCTCTGAGTGTGTCTGTGTGTGTGTCTCTGAGTGTGTGTGTGTGTGTGTGTCTGTGTGTGTGTCTCTGAGTGTGTGTCTATGTGTCTCTGAGCGTGTGTGTGTCTCTGAGTGTGTGTCTGTGTGTGTATGTGTGTCTCTGAGTCTGTGTGTCTGTGTGTGTGTGTGTCTCTCTGAGTGTGTGTGTGTGTGTCTGTGTGTCTCTCTGAGTGTGTGTCTCTGTGTGTGTGTGTGTCTCTGAGTGTGTCTGTGTGTGTGTGTGTGTCTGTGTGTCTCTGAGTGTCTGAGTGTGTGTCTCTGTGTGTGTGTGTGTCTCTGTGTGTGTGTGTGTGTGGGGGGGGGGGGGGAAGTGACTGGCAGATTGAAAAGCAGGGCAGCTCTCATCACCTTATCCTATCCTAAGCAAACAGAGCAAAACAAAAGCCTCTCATTTTTTTTACACACACACAATACCGTGCACAAGATCTGAATTGGAAACCTCTGCATCACACAAGCCGCTGCTGTTTATCATCTGAGCTGGTGTATATGTGTATATGTGTGTGTGTCTTTTTTAAATACACATACATACACACACACACACACACACACACAAAACGTGCAGCACTGACACAGCCCGGGGCTGGAAGCCTGGACTGTACTGTACCTGGATCAGACAGGGTAGCTCCACATCGTCCAGCAGCCTGACCGTGCATTTGATCTCCTGGTTTAGCGACTTGACACTCGCGCTGCGAAAGCGGAGCATTTTCATCCTCCCTCTTCGTGCTCCCGTCTGCACCGAACGGCGTCAGGAGCCCCAGATAAACAGGGGGATCAATACCAACCTGAGCCCCCCCTGGGTCCGGGCTGGGCTGGGCTGGGCTGGGATGGCGTGTGTGTGTGTGTGTCTGTGAGGAGGAGGAGGAGGAGGGGGAGGGGGGAGAGACACATGGGGTGGGGAGGAGGGGGGGGAGAGAGCAGCCAGACTGCGGCAGGCGGAGTCCAGGCTCTTCTTCTCTGTCTCCTTCTTTAAAGCCTCAGACCTTCATTAACATTTGCACTGAAACAGCAGGCAATGCACAGAGCGAGCGAGCAAAACTCCAGCGCCACAGCCTGTCCCCCCCAGTGTCTCCTTCTCCTTGTTTGATATTATCCTGCAAGTCTAGGCGGGGGCTGTGCCAGTGACTGTGGGTTGTGACTGTCTGGCCGCCGGGCAGTGTGTGACTTGTACCCACTGGAGCCACTGCCTCACTGTACTCCCTACACACTCACAACACTGAGCCAATAGCCCAGCTTCCTCACCCACATGTCACTCATCCCACCCTAGGACAACGTGGAGCTGACTGCCAGCTCCCTCCCTCCCTCCCTCCACACACACACACACACAACTATATACAGTACACAAACATATGGATATACAGTACACTGATAGATAATAATTAGGATTAGCGCACTCGCCTCGCAAGAGAGAGGACCTGGGTTTGATTCCCAGTCAGGCAGAGCAACAACACCTGAGACAAGTTTCCCAACTCCACTTGCCTCAGTTTACCCAGCACTGCACATCAACTGAAACTTACACTTATATTAGCAGCCTCCACACAGGGTAGCGCCTCAGAGCGCTGAACAGAGGCAGAGTCTGACTCTCAGCCGGGTTGGAGGGTGGGGGTGGGGGTGGAGGTTCACTAGATTGTCGGAGGAAACTTTTCGCTTTTAAGATTTTTAAATTTGCGCGGTCCTCACAAGAAGTCTGCTGGGCCACGGGCAAAACGTTGGACTTTGGTAAAGAAAAAAATCAAAGGCTCTTGTCAGCTCTTCATTACAACAACAACAACAACAACAAAATGACATTTGTGCGGCGCCTTTCGCGTCAGCAAGTCACGGTCCCGGGATCCCAGGGAGGGGGCGAGGCGGAGGGACTGCGGGTCGGAGTTCCAGAGGTTGGGGGCAGAATGGCCGAAGGCTCTCTCCCGCCAATGGTGTGGGCGGGTGGGTCTGGGGACGTGGAGCAGGCCAGAGCCTACTGAGCGGGGTGGGTGGGCAGGTTGGTAAGGGGGTAGGAGATCACAGATGTAGGGTGGGGAGAGGTTTGTGGAGGGCTTTAATTGTGAGGACCAGGATCGTGAATTAAGTGAACCATCGGCCAAACGCTGAACATTTTGTTTCATGCGTACGCAAGGCTCAACTTTACATACGTGCAACCCAGGGTGAGAGCAATCAGAGCCAGTAATATCGGAGCCGGGCTGGCCACCTACTTCACGAAAGGTACTACATTGAGCTAGTGGCTGTTGTGTATCTGGCCTATGAAGGATATTGGTAGAAATGTTGATGTATTTCCCTTCACATTGTATTGGTAGCAAACATTCACAAAAAGAAAAGTGAGTTATCTAGAGCAGCGGTTCTCAACCAGGGGGTATGTGTACCCCAGGGAGTACAAAATGTAGCGGTACATTGATTTATTTAGCTCTCTTATTTAGCGTTTTATAGCCTTCCAAATTGTATATTTAATTGTTATTCCCCTCGTTTTGCATGTGCTAGTTATTTTGTTATGTAAGAAAAGCTTGGTCATAAAATGCAAGTGGAATGAAGGGGTTGGTGTGTGTGTGTATATGTGGTCGGATGGGGGTACACGATAATGTTGAAAATTAACAAGGGGTACATTACTGAAAAAAGTTGAGAACCACTGTTCTAGAGCATATCGCAAATAATACACAATAATAATTATTGTTTTATTATTAATAACATTATTATTAACACTGTTTATTTGTCTATGGCCTATTAGTAGCAAATGCCAAATACGGTACAAAGTCCTATGGAGTAAATCTCTCGACTCATTCCAACTCTCCTTGTAATTCTGTTTTTGAGGATATACTGATGCTGTAAATGTAGCTCCAATGTGGGGCTCCTGTAGGACAGTGGTTACTCACCTTACAAGTGCGAGACCTGTGTTTGAATCCAGGCAGGTCTGGGTGAAACCTTGGGCAAGTTTCCTTACTCCACACGCCTGATAATAATCCGTCCAAAAAAAACCAGAATAATATAATTCGTCATTTCAATCCACAACTGTTTGTGGGACCTTGCTGTGTACAATTTCGCCCACAAATATACAGTCAATTCACTTTACAGTACATTCTGTGAAGAGCTTTGAGATGTCGACAAGACGTAAAAAATGCTGTATCAAATGCAAGGATTATTATTATTATTATTATTATAATAGCCGTAAACAGGGCCACCAGTTAAAACGTAATCAAAATGTAAGTAATCGGAGCCTTGAAAGCTAGCTTGGTTCCTTTAATCTCTCCGCCCAGATGTTTGAGCAAACAGAAAGCATTCAAATTGCAAATCAGATCTTAGAGCAGTTTGCTGACTGAATGATGGTTTATCGTATCCCAAACCTACCAAAGAAGATGGTTACAACAGCTGATAGACAGACACCCCATGGAGTTTGGAAAAACGTTCAAATCAACATGGATTGCTGAGTGCTAATGCTCCATGTTTCCAATGACTTAAAATCTCGAGTGTGAATGGGAAACTTTCTGCAGCGCAACAACAACAACAACAACAATTTACATTTATATAGCGCCTTTCACGTCGGGAGGACGTCCCAAGGCGCTAAACAAGAGGCGTGTGACCCGAGCTGGGAGGGGAGTGTTTGGGAAGGGGTGAAACACGAAGGGGAGGTAAAAGAGTTCGGGGTGGAACAAAAGGCACGATCGAAGAGGAAAGTCTTCAAATCGGCCTTGAAAGAGGAAAGGGAAGAGGCGAAACGGAGGGATTGAGGGATGGCATTCCATAAGGTGGGAGCAGAGAAACTGAAGGCCCGGCCTCCGATGGTGGGGCGGTTCGGGCGGGGGGCTTGGAGCAGGCCAAGTCCTGTTGAACGGAGGGTCCGGGTGGGCGTGTAGGGGGAGAGTAGATCAGCTAGGTAGGATGGGGCAAGGCCGTGCAAGGCCTTGTAGGTGAGGACGAGGATCTTAAATTCGATCCTCTGGAGGATGGGGAGCCAGTGGAGACGGGCGAGGGTGGGGGTTATGTGGTCGCGGAGGCGGGTGCGGGATAGTACACGGGCTGCAGAGTTTTGGATGGCCTGCAGCCTATGAATGGAGGAACTGGGGAGGCCGATTAGGAGAGAATTTCTGTAATCGAGCCGTGAGGTGATGAATGCGTGCACGAGTGTTTCGGCAGCGCGGGGGATAAGATAGTTGCGGAGCCTGGCAATGTTGCGCAGATGGAAATAGGCGGTGCCAGTCAAGGCGCGGATGTGGGGGAGGAAGGAAAGTTTTTGATCGAACATGATGCCGAGGTTCCTGATTGGCTTTGTGAGGTGGAGAGTGCAGCCTTGGATGTTGAGGCTGGCAGCGCCCGATGTGCGAAGGCGCTGGCTTGAGCCAATCAGGAGGGCCTCGGTCTTATTCACGTTCAATTGCAAAAAGTTGTCCCTCGTCCACGATTCGATGTCGGACAGACATGCTGTCAGAACATCGATCGTCTGGGGGTTGAGGGATGAGGCAACATTCAAACATGTAGGCTGTGAGGATGAAAGGGGGGAGTTTTGCCGAAGACTACTTTTATTCCATTTATGTGAATCTAGAGCATTGGGAATTTGACAAGTTGTGGAATTCAGTCTTAACATTGAAGTCAGATTTCTGTAGTTCTTACAATAATTATTTTTGCATTTGGTATAGTGCCTTATATTGTTGAAACAGGATTTTACTGCAGTTTTACTAATTGTGTATTTGTAGCGCATGTATTCCCATCACACTGGCTCCCAATTACTAAATGGATCAACTTCAAGATCCTCTCACTCGTTTTCAAATCCCTTCATGCCCTCACACCTCCCTAGCTATCCATTCTGCTTACCCCCCCACCTCTGCCTCCACTCGGCTGGCTCCAACCTCCTGTTTGTCCCTTATCCCCTCCACTCCACCATTGGTGGCTGTGCCTTCAGCCACTACGCCCCCAAACTCTGGAACTCTCTCCCTCGATCCTGCTGCTTTGCCCTCTCCCACCACACTTTCACATCCCAGCTTATTTCTTGCAGAAATCTATCTAATCTTCTTGAAACAAGCAAATACTTTTTGCTTCCACCATCTCCCTTGGAAGACTGTTCCATGCATTTACTACTCGCTCACAGTAGGAATATCTCCACAGACTTGTTCTGAATTCACCGCCTTCAATTGCAGGCCATGTACTTTAATTCTACTGTTCAGTACAAGATAAAATAGTGTATCATGATCCATTTTATCTAGTCTGTTCAGAATTTTAAAGACCATAATAATATCACCTTTCATCCTTCACCTCTCCCGCATGAATATGCCCAGTTTACCTAATCGTTCCTCGTAGCCCAGTTGCTCAATCATTTTGGTTGCCCATTTCAAAGCACTTCACAGGATTTTACCATGTAGTTTGTACGTGAAGACAGCAGCGAATTTGTGCACAGCAATACCCCAAAAGAGTCATGACGTTGACAACTAATTTTATTGGTTGGATTGTTTTAGCCAGATCATTGGGAGAAACCTCCCTTCTCTTTCTGAATACTGGCCTGATATCTTTAATGTTCACCGGAACTGGGAGAAGGGACCACAGTTTAACATATCTAAAAGACGCGTACTAAATTGGAGTTCATTCAAGTCAACCAAGATACAAACTTCATTTAGAGTTAAGGTTGCGCATACTGTTCTTAGAGTTGGGATATCCTCCCGACATGAAAGGCACTATACATATGTAATTTTGCTTTATTGTTGTTGAGGTACAAATCCACCATCATCTAACGTGGAACAGGTTCGACGGGCTGAATGGCCTACTACTGTTTCTATGTTCCTATGAATGTGAGCAGAATGCTTCCAGGTTCAATGTCTGGAGTTCGAAAGATCTAATCTGAGATGGTAGCAGGAATGCTACAGTGAACCTTAACACTCCTGGGCAAGAGAAGAGAGAGTCAGAAGTCCTGCTCCTGATAACTCCCCAGTAACCTGGTGGGACACATATGTGGAACAATGGTGATGACAAGGACAAACTTGGTTGTGATGTCTCAAAGAGACAGATAGTCTGTGAGTACTATTTGTCCAAGTTCTCATATAACACATACAGCATTTGACGTTGCTCAGTACACAATAAATTACTCCAAAAAGTTACAAAATCACACAGCACTTACAAAGTGTGTGAAAACAGTAAATTTATGAATTCTATTTATAAAATGCTTTTATAAAAAAAAGACTGACTTAAAAGCCAGGAAACAAGACTCGTTTAAAAAGCTGCTTGGTGCTGTGATGGGTTGGGTTTTGGGAGGCGGGAGTGGGTCGGATGGGAGTGGGTTCTGGATTGATGAGATCAGATGGTTTGAAGGACCTTCTTCACTTGAACCAATCTTGTGATCTGGTGAATAGCAGTATTCTAATCATAATTTATATCATGTTCATAAAGCTTTGTTGTATAGTGCTGTGAACGCAACTCACCCCAATCTATCTTTCAAATTGGATGAACACCTCAAAGTGTTTCACAGAGCCTATGGGATAACTAAGCAAACGGTAAACAAAGAGAGAGGGTTTTAAGAGAAAAATGGCAAAGGGATTTTTGAGTCCGACAGATCTGTGCATAGTGTGGTTGAAAGCAATAGATGGCAGGCAGAATGAATCACCACAAACCACAAACCACAGATCCTATGGTAGGGAGTGTATTCAGATGAATCCCTTAAATGAAGGCTTGTTGCAGATATCATTGCAGATTTTACTCTTGTCTATAATGTGTAGTTTCTCTTGTGTAGAATTCTGTAATCCACCAGAAAACAACAAACAAAATCAATTTAATATCAATCTTCCTATTCATTTCAAATTATTAGTCCTCACAGATTATCCAAGTGTAATACATTTTAATATATTTTCTTCAAAGATATCATTTTATTTTAAAAAATTGAAACTAGCAAACATTTTATCCATGCATACATTTTACATTTGTAAATCTATTTCAATCATACTATAAATAATAGGAAAAAAAATTATATTGACAATAAAATATTAATTAAATTGAAAGATATTATTTTTGTAATGGTCATATTTAGCATACACTTTTAAATGAAACACAATGATTCTGAGAAGAGGGAAGGATCTAATAATTATACATGAAATCATAATTGTTTCGATGTGTCAGCTTGGCTTAGCTGGGTGTGTCAATCTGCTCCAGCCTGTTGGTAATACTCTTGTCTCTGAGTCAGAAGGCTGTTGGTTCAAGGCCAATGTAAGGACTTTGAATGTGTGTAAATTCAGGCTGACACTCCAATGCAATGATGAGCATGTGCTGCATTGTTGGAAGTGCGTCCTTCACATGAAGCATTAAACTGAGGTCCCAACCATCTATTTAGGTGGCTGTTAAACAACACCAATACTGTATAACATTTGTGTAGTGCCTTTCACATTAGGAGGACATCCCAAGGTGCTGGATAGTCAATGTTTTGGACCCAGCTGGGGTCAGGATCGGGGAGGGTGGAGGGTAGGGAGGAGAAGAGGGGTGACCAATGGCACGGTCTAAGAGGAGGGTCTTGAGGCAGGACTTGAAGGAGGCTAGGGAGAGGGCGAGGTGGAGGGATTACAGGATAAAACTCCAAAGGTTGGGGGCAGAGTGGCTGACGGCTCACCCGCCAACATTAGGGTGGTGGGTCGCAGGACATGGAGCTGGCCAGAGCCCAAGAACCCATGACATAACTCAAAAAACTTAGTTTTTTTCTCAGTGTCCTAGACAACAATTCCCCAAATAAAATTGATCTGTAACTTCATGGCTGTTTGTGGAACATTGTGCAAATTGGCTGCCATGGTCACCTGCAATATATACAGTCATTATTAAACTTTACAGTAAATTCTATGAGGGGCTTTGAGATGTATTCCAGATGTGAATGGTGTGAAATCAAATTAAGGATTATTTTTATTTTCTTATCTATTGGGTAAAATTACAGGAAAACAAGTAAATGGCAAGGAATTTTGGTTGAGGCCAGGATAATGGACACATTAAACAACATATGTTTTGTAATTATAAAAGCGTGGTAGGGTGGGTGTTCTGGAAACATAAAATCAAATGGGTTGAAGAATGGACAGCACAGAAATAGGCCCCTCAGATCAATCAGTTATGCCAGTGTTTATACTCCATATGTGTTTCTTCATCCAAACCGATCTTTTGATCTTGTGAAGTTGATGGTGGAACGGCACAAGGTGATTAGCCACAGTCATGAAACTAATGTATGACCAACAGTAGCTTTTATATTTGACGATGAGGAAACTAGCAAGTAAAATAGTCTTAGAACTTCTCGCAATACAGGTGATAGTTGGACAATAGTGTTCACAAGATTACATTTGCAACATTACACTTTACCTCTTACCGGGAAACTACTAGTCGAGGACTTCATCTGTTGTTTTACATAGAATCCCTTTCAACGACTGAAGGACAGATTCATTGGAGTGCAAAGCAACTTTAATTGCCTCACATTTCCTATTTCTGTGTCAAAGACAACCACGTTTCTCCATTGGGATAAATACAGCAATAAAGGAGCTGAATTAGGGTCCAGCGATATATCGATATATCGCTAAAACTCGATATCATTTTCATATCGATACGCCAATATAGGCATTTAAAAAATATCGATATCTCTAAAAATCAATATATCGAGGTGAAAAATCGGAATGCACGCACACTGAACTACAAGACCCAGAATGCTCATCTCTATACACAATGCAAAGACCGAGGTGCAAAGCCGCCATATTGTATTCATAGTCCTAGAATACAATATACAGGTATGCAAGGGGTGGGGGGGGGGGAGAGACGGCTGGGGGGAGGGGAGGGGGAGAGAGACAGCTGGGAGGAGGGGGAGAGATGGCTGGAGGGGGGGGGAGAGAGACGCTGGGGGGGGGAGAGAGACGGCGAAGGGGGAGAGAGAGACGACGGGGGTGGGGGGTGCGAGAGAAGGACGGCGGCGGGAGGAGAGAGGGATGGCGGCAGGGGGGAGAGACAGGGTGGATGTGATAATATACAGATAGATAGAGATGGGGGGGATGTGAGAGAGGAGAGAGACACAGACAGAAAAACACAGAGATGGAGAGAGTGAGAGACACAGAGAGAGAAAGATATTTACCTCCTGAGGAGATAGACCCCGAATGCGCGCGCACTCGGAATGCGCACGCACTCGGAATGCGCGCCGCGTGCGCATGCGCAGTACGAAAAACCCGAAAATATTGATATTTCGGTATATCTCGATATGAGCCCATCGATATATCTAAATCAGAAAATTTCCATATCGACGGACCCGAAGCTGAATGCATTAATTTTTTATTTTGTAAAATGTAAATTTAATGTATTCTCTTTCCGCATGAGGATACTTTTTATAAAAAACAATTAGGAATAAATCCCCTGTTTCATTGGTTCCACTTCCTTGCTTCAGGTTGGGTGGAGTTGAAGACTCCTTCCAATATAATGAGACTACCATATCTTTCATGGCATCACATGCTCGCTAGAAAACTGGGTCAAGCTGCAGATGAGTGGAACACGTGGATATATTCTGCTCAGCCAGGCACTTGAAAATGCAACTTGTGGTGGGATAGCAGGTATGTAACTGCACATTGTTTTAGAAAATAAATTGCTGATGGTTGTATGGTAGGTTAGAGGGATGAGCAAACAACTCTTCCTAATTATCCTTGGGACGTTCCTCCCAACGTGAAAGGCGCTTTACAAATGTAATTTTATTTGTTTCTTTCTTTGCTTTAATGCACAAATGGTCATTATCTAACAACGATGTTGTAGGCAGGCAAAGTAAAGAGTTAATTATGACTATTTCCTATGTGTTCCAGAGATGAGAAAGTTAAACTCTTAAATTCAATAAGGTTTTTTTCAAATTAGATTTTTAAAATAATAATGCTCCTCATGTTTGATATGCAATTTAACATATTGATTTAATTGATCAAATCTTTTCTTTGATGTACATTATTTCCTCTTAGGTCTTCCTGAATCCCGTAATAGGACACTAGCTACTAAACCTGCTCCCATCACTCTTTTCATTGAAATGCAAGTTCTCTGGGATGCGACTCTGCATGAGGTGTGCTATATAAATGCAAGTTGTTGTTTTTGTTGCAAGTACTATATATTTATTCCCCATCTGTGTGCCAGATCTGTTCAATCAAGATATGTTAAGTCCTCTGGTTTCCTTTCCTTTAGAAAATTGTCTGGCCGCCTCTCTGGTCCTCTCCTGGCGAGAGTTGGCGAGAGGAAATTTCTAAATAAAATAGCACAGACATCTTATTGCTTGGACGTGAAAGGTGTGGAAGCATCAACACAATGTATGACTGTATCAATACAACAACAAAATGACACTTATTTAGCGCCTTTCACGTCGGGAGGACTTCCCAAAGCTCTGAACAGTCAGGTCGGGAGAGTACACGAGCTGCAGAATTCTGAATGGTTTGCAGCCTGTGAAGGGAGGAGCTGGGAGGGCTCATGAGGAGAGAGTTCCTGTAGTCGAGCCTAGAAGTGATAAAGGATAGAATCCGTAGCATTTTAGACCCCTATTCAGTAAACATGTTGGATCTAATAAACTATAATTTAAATATTACCATTAATGTTTTGAAAACCTAGATTAAATTAATATTTTACATTCGCA
The DNA here is from genome assembly GCA_035084275.1 of Hydrolagus colliei. Classification (NCBI taxonomy): domain Eukaryota; kingdom Metazoa; phylum Chordata; class Chondrichthyes; order Chimaeriformes; family Chimaeridae; genus Hydrolagus; species Hydrolagus colliei. Next base: position 28,135,214 of record CM068742.1, on the reverse strand, counting down.
AAGTGTGCACATCATGAGGTAGTACAGTAATGGCACACAGCTAATGAGATTATGCTAAACATTGACATCAACTATGGAAATGTAGTCACAGATTAACAAATGGCAGAAGTCAAAACCACTCAAATAAGAGGAGAGGTGTACATTAATGTTGGGATTTTCAATCCCGAGAGTTCCGAAATATGAACCAACAATCCTTATAGGTAGGTTTAGTAGACAAATTATATTACAAAATTTACGTTATATGTAGAAAATACAAATAGAGAATACACAGACAATGAGAATATACAACCGGTTCAAACTGCACTCTGCTGAGATGTTGTGAATACGTCCTTCCTATATTCACAGCTGAGTCCTTTCTTGTCTGGCCTGTCTCCAGCTCCCACCACTTCTACTTTCTCTCTCCCAAACTTCCCCAATTATACTCTTTTCCTTCAGTCTCTGGCCCCTCTTGATTAGATTGCCAACTGGCATCCTCATGTTTATTTGTCCTGTTTCCTTAAAATTGATCAACGAGATCAGAACCTTCTAACTGATCAACAGTCCCCATCTTGATAGTGAGAAAATACAATTTTCGATCTCTCACAACTAAAGTATTCTTGTACTGTATTATTTTAGCAGTATATAAAACCACAAGACATTGTAAAATCACAAAAACATACAATATGAGTAGTACAGTTCAGTACAATGAATTAATCAGATTGATATAGTGGCTATGATTAGGAATTGACTTGTTAATGTCATACTATTCATGTTGATTGTAGAATCGCTTCTCAAGATTGGTTAGACTCGTCTTTTTTGTTCTGAAACCCAGACCCTTTTGGTCACACAGGCCAAGTCTGCAGTGAAAAAGTCAACAGCTTGTTCTTTCCATTCACTGGTAATATGTCCTCGAAAGTCCATAGAGTCAGCTTTCTTTTAGCAAACAAGTCCATGAATCTTTGCAATTTCCTTTTTTTGTCAATAGAAGACAAACCAGAATTATGGGATTGTAAAATGTCCAGCCCCACCTCAAGTGGGTCAAACTGACAGCACATCATCATTATCATCATCGGAATCTTTACGATTCCTTTTTACCTCAGACACCACATCAATCCTTTCAACTCATTGTAGCATCTGTAATTACAGCACATCATTAGCAATGAGATCATGATTAACATAAACTTTAAACAGCAATTCAACCAATGTACTTTCGATCAATAATTGGTAATCACCATTAGTCAACATTTCTTTTGCTTCCTTTTGTCGGAAATATTCATTAATATAAAAACTTTGGTTTCGTCAAGACAAATTAAATTTCCATCATGGATTTAATTTGTTTCAAGTGTGCATACAATACTGTCCTTGCATATAACTTGACTTTAATTTAAAACCCTTTCCATTTCATTAGGTTTATTGGACGATTTCCTAACATATCCAATACAGTACATTCTTTGAGGAATTCTCTTTGGGTATTCCGAATATCCCCTAATTTCTTTCAAATACCTCACTCAACACAGATATCAATGTTATCTTTGGACACAACAATCCAAATTAGAAGCACCATGCTCTATTTTTTTTAAAACTTTCCAAAACTCCCTATAGAATATAGTTTATCTGAGTATAGATATTCAATCTAAATTAATAACACCCCGCTATTCCATATTTTTGTGGAGCTCCTGTGGCTCAGTGGTTAGAGCACTTGTCTTGCAAGCTGGGGAGACCAAGCTGGGGAGACCTATGTTCGAATCCAGGCAGGTCAGGGCGAAACCTTGGGCAAGTTTCCTTACTCCACACGCCTAATAATAATCCCTCCAAAAAAATCACAATAATAAAATCGGTCATTTCAATCCACGACTGTGTGTGGGACACTGCTGTGCGCAATTGGCTGCCGCGATTCGCCCACAAATATATACAGTCAATTCACTTGACAGTATATTCTATGAAGCGCTTTGGGATGTTGATAAAAATGTGGAAAGCGCTATATCAAATGCAAGGATTATTATTATTATTATTAATATTATTATTATTTAGTATGAATTTACTTGATTAATGTTTCTTAACTAATCTAATGTTTGGTGATTCTTATAATTCTGACAGACCCGACGCTTGCGCTTTTTTACCACACCCGAGCCTCCAATCTCTCATTTCTCTGTCGCAACCAACAAATGTCATCATTGATTCCCAAATTGTTATTTGGAGTTTCTCTTGAGGATAGCCCCTCTCGTCTCCACGATCTACACTAGGATGCCCTGTTTTATTACAATTGTAGCAATTACCCTACCTCCTTCTGGAGGCCATAAAATTTATTTGGCTACAGCCACTGTTTGATGCGGCTCCCATTGTTGGGGCTGTTGCCTTTTTGTAATACTGAGTATCGCATCCACGTCTGTCATCCCTGACAGTTGGTGGTGCTGCCTCATGAGTATGTTTGATAATACCCAAGACAGACATAACCCGATCCAAAACCTTTTCATACACCTCCTGCTCTCTCACTGATCCTGATCCTTTACCAGGTCCCTGGCTAGAGCTACTAGGCATATCCTTCTCAGTTTTATTATTCCTTTCCATCTTCTCCCTCTCCCAACAGTCTTTTACCTAGTGACCATTCTTTCAGCAAAAGAAGCCCGCAGGGGTATATTTCTTAGTAGGGTCCGGCGATATATCGCTAAAACCCGATATAATTTTCATATCGATACGCCGATATAGGCATTTCAAAAATATCGATCGAGGGAAAAAATCGGAATGCACACACACTGAACTATAAGACCCAGAATGCTCATCTCTATACACAATGCACAGACTGAGGTGCAAAGCCACCATATTGTATTCATAGTCCTCAAATACAATATACAGGCACGTAAGAGGTGGGGAGGGGAGAGAAGGCTGGGGGGGGGGAGGGTGAGGGGGAGAGAGACGACTGGGGACGGGGTGAGGGGGAGAGAGATGGCTGCGGGGGGGGGGGCGGAGAGAGACGGCTGGGGGAGGTGGGGGGGAGAGAGACGGCTGGGGGGGGTGGGGAGGAGAGAGAGACAGCGGGGGGGGAGGGGGAAAGAGATGGCTGGGGGAGGTGGGGGGGGAGAGGGACGACGAGGGTGTGGTGGGGGGAGAGAGATGGTTGGGGGGGGTGGGGTGGAGAGAGACGGCCTGTGGGGGGTGGGGGGGGAGAGAGACGGCGGGGGGGGGGGGAGGGAGAGACGGCTGGGGTGGGGGGGGAGAGAGAGAGAGACGGCCTGGGGGGGGTGGGGGGGGGAGAGAGACGGCCTGGGTGGGGTGGGGGGGGAGAGAGACGGCTGTGGGGGGGGGGGGGGAGGGAGAGAGAGACGGCTGGGTGGGAGAGAGACGGCGGTGGGGGGAGAGATGGGATGGATGTGATAATATACAGATAGATAGAGATGGGGGGGGATGTGAGAGAGAGACACAGAGACACAGACAGAAAAACACAGAGATGGAGAGAGTGAGAGACACACAGAGAGAAAGATATTTACCTCCTGAGGAGATAGGCCCGGAACGCGCGCGCACTCCGAATGCGCGCGCACCCCGAATGCGCGCGTCGCGCACGCATGCGCAGTACGAAAAACCCGGAAATATCGATATTTCGGTATATCCCGATATGAGCCCATTGATATATCTAAATCGGAAAATTTCCATATCGACGGACCCTATTTCTTAGGTGGGTTATTTTTATTCCTTGGTGTCCATTTTGTTTAGTTTGTTTCACCTCCAGATTTGCGCCCACTATTTCTCTCTCCATCCTCCGATTTATTATTATCACTCTTGGTGGGTCCCTCTACCCCACACACTTCCATTTGTTTATTACTGGATACCTCACAGATCTCCTGATTCTTAGTTTTATCCTGTTTTTCAAAAGCCAAGGTAGCTTTTCTCAATATGAGGTCCCAAGCATCATTTTTTATCTATTGCCATTCCAATCGCATCTGCCACTGATGGTAGCAACCTAGTTAAAAATCCCTGTTTATACTCCAATAATTGGACCACCCCTCGACTTGTGTGACCCTCTGTCTGCGTCTTTTTAAACACCTCCATCAGTCTTTCATGGAAGGTAGCGGGGTGTTCAGATGCTTTTTGCGTCATATTTGCATATTCTCTCGCAGCATCCCATGATCCTATCGCCAGCACCCCCTGAACTATTCTCAGAAAAGCAACAGTGTCCACTTCTGTCTCAAACGCCTCGATCGGTATTTTCATTTTAAGGTCTGGTGTCATAGCACACACGAGTATCTTTTTAATGTCATCCTCTTCTAATTCGTCATTACAGATTCATAGCAATGTAAGTCGTCTTACTAATTCTCTTGGACAGCTTGTACTAGTGACTGGTCCTAACTCGGTGGCATATCTTAAACTTTCCTCGGATTTTAGTTTCCTCGATTTGATTCCCCTTTCCCTTTTTACTGCACCGTGTCTACCACCCTCGTTTTGTGTTTTGTTGAAACGTTCTATTGTAGCTACCTCTGCTTCATCCTCTGTGGGTCCCCACTCACTATCGTCATCCTCCTCTAATGTTACATTATCTCGCGTGATTGCACAAACCTCTGCACGTTGATTACGTAATTTATGTCTCAATGCATTGATGACATCTTTCATGATTAGTTTCCTTGTTTAATAGGTTTTGATTGTTACGTTCCCTCAATGCTCCTCGTGCGTCTTCCAATTCCAGTGTTATCCTGGCCAAGTCACCTTTAGTTGTTCCAATTCAATCTTTTTATACTGATGTTTGGTTTTTTTGGTTGCTGCTAGGTTTACCATTCCGGTCTGACTGTCGACCATAAATCCTAGATCTCTTATCTTTATTTCATATGCCTCTTCTCGCCTATCCCATTCTTCCCTTGTCTGGCATAATTCTATTTTTCTATCTGCATTCAGATTCCGGGCCTACTGAAGCTCCCCTTGTAGCTCGTAAAGAGCGTTTTGTAAACTGTCGGCTATCTTGGCTCTTCCAGCGGTCCTTCCAATACTCACAGCTGAGTCCTTTCTTGTCTGGCCTGTCTCCAGCTCCTACCACTTCTACTTTCTCTCTCCCAAACTTCCCCAATTATTCCTTCAAACTCTGGCCCCTCTTGATTAGATTACCACGCATCTGGCATCCTCCCGTTTATTGTTTCCTTAAAATTGATCAACGAGATCAGAACCTTCTAACTGATCAAGTTGTGAAGATGGAATATCCTTCTTATCTCCTGATACCAGATATGGTTCTGGGTCCCTTCCTTCGTCCTGTCCAACCTGGGAAAGGAGGGGTTCTTGTTTACATTACTCTGCTGTCCCTACAAGAGTTGTTTGTTTACACTTGAAGAGGTTAGTCACGCATATCCCATTTCCCCAATCCTAGCTTCAAAGCTTTCCTCTGATGTTCTAACAACTTCTTTGTCTTGTCCAATGATGTTAATGGGAGATGCAGAGAAATGTAAACATAGTACCTTCCTTATCTTAGTACCAATCAAGAGAAGAACACTCTGTTTATGCCAACCTCCTTAGCTGACATCCTTCCTGGCTGGTACCAAGATTTGTGGTCCCATCATTCGTCCCTTGCAGAATGCAGTCTGATCCGGCCTTGTGGTATATGTTTCCTGTCTCTCCATAATACATTGAGAGTTACTTTTACAGGCATATAGGTAGTCTTCATTGATAATCGTATCTAAACTAAGGAATCATATGTCTAATATCAATGTAGTAGTTCATACACAAATGATACATACTGATACATATATAGTAATATTGTACACACATTTCCACATTACATTGAGAGTCCTGTATATCCCAACATTAATGTGTCCTCACTATTCACTCACGTTTGGTAATCGGCAAATGACAGTTTGGAGGAGAATCTATTTCAGGAATTTAAAACTGTTACTGAAGTACAAAAGAACACAGATTTTCTTCATTAGACCAGAGTTTGTTCAAAAACTAAAGGAATTTGTCCCGACATCCTCATCAACAATCAACCAGGTAAAATTAGCCATTCACTTCGGGATATTGTTGTGTGCAAATTGGCTGCAGTGTTCACCTGCAAATATACAGTCACATCCGTGATGCACTTTGAGATGTCTCAATGATGTGATAAGGCGTTATAAATATTCAAGGATTATTATTATTGCTTTCTGTTTCAATGGCTGTTGGGCAAATTTGCTGCCATCCTCATTTAAATAACTGTAATTTCACAATTATAATTAAATTTTATTCCTAATTTAAAACTTGATTAAAGTTATTTATAAGAGCACAGCAGCAAATTCACTGAAGTTAATGAAAGAAGTGAAATAACCCAATGCACACTGAAGAATTTATTACATTTAGTGAATAGAGCAGAATAACGCCTAATACATGTTTAGTCTCATTTTCTCACTTTCTGATTCACCCTTATTCACCTTCAAAGTACAGTCATTGTGCTGTGTTGTGCTAACCTGATTTTGTATTTTGAAATAGAAAGCTTCATTCATTCACATAAATTCTCCCGGAGATTAAGTAATAATAATACTTTCATTTGATATAGCAATTTCATGTCTTCTAGACGTCTCAAAGCTCTTCACAGAATATACTGTAAAGTGAATTGACTGCATATTTTGTGGGCGAAACTCGGCAGCCAATTTCACACAACAGTATCCCACAAAAAGTAGTGGATTAGTGAGCAAATTATTATCGTATTTTTTTTCTTAAGGGATTATTATCAGATGTGTGGATTAAGCAAATTTACCAAGGTTTTGACCTGCCGGAAAACAAACCCAGGTCTTTCGTTTCTGAGTGAGTGCTCTAACCACTGAGTTACAGGACTCCTAAATCCTGTATTTAGATGTATTGAGATGCTGCACAGTAAACAATTTTACACCTTTCCATGACTGTTTCCGTGACACTGATGTGCGCAATTGGCTGTGACGTTTCACCCGCAGAATACCAAAAAGACTCATGGGAATTTTGACACTTTAAATATATTCTGTAAAGGCTTTAAGATGTTTCAATAACATGATCGGGATCGACTTCTTGTGTGAAGAAGTGGCCTGTCAAACACCCCCAGTCCAGAAAAGTTCAAACTAAAATTCCAGTAGCTACCAACCTACGATATCCATTGTTCTGCCATAAATTAAGAAAAATTCAATAAAGAAATATGTGTTTGTTGGTCGCCCATAAGATTGACGATCATTGTTTTAAGGGTAACCAGATTTTCTCACTAGTTTTGCAAAACAGTCTCTTTCAGCAAGGTTCCAGATGAAATCCAAGGATTATTTCATTTTTCACCTGCACCAGAATCAACGATGTGTAAACTTGGGTCATTATTGTGCAATCTTGGCAGGAATAGGGAGTTCTGAGTCTGAAATCGAGGCAACACGAAAAAAGTTTAAACACTTTCTATTGAAAGGACAGCCTTTGTCCATTTTGACTTATTGTGTTAAGAATAATGGGAAAAATGGGGCATAGTTTGCAGCATTCCATGTCTTAATTAACACTGATCTTAATGAAAGAAGTGAAATAACCTAGTTCTTAATTAACACAAGGAACACAGAAAGCTTGTCTGCCGAGGGTGGGGCTGGTGAGATGGGGGTCATGAAGCAGACCGGAGCTTGCTGAGCGGAGAGAGTAGGCAGGTTAGTGTGGTTAGGAGGTTGCAGAGGTACCGGGAAGCGAGGACATGGAGGGCTTATAAGGTGAGGACCAGGATCTTGAACTGTATCCTCTGAGAGAAGGGGAGCCAGTGGAGCCGAGACAGTATGGGGATGATATGATCATGGAGCCTGAATCAGGAGAGCACACAAGCTGCAGAGTTCTGGATGATCTGCCGCCTATGGAGGGAGGAATTCAGGAGGCCAACAAGCAAGAGGTTTGCATAATCATGCGTGGATGTTATGAATGCATATATGAGGGTTTTGAAGGCACCTCCTAAACCCCCCTTCCTCTGGAGCAGTAACCGTCCAGTGCCTTGGGACGTCCTCCTGACGTGAAAGGCGGTATACAAGTGTAATTTCGTTGTGGTTGTTGCACAGGATTCAGTAAGCAAATTACATTGTTCCTATAAATGTGGGTGGCATTTCTTTGAAAAGTAAACTTTTTGTTTAAATCAGTTCTGGTTCAAATGCTGTCCCCTAGTTGTGATTCATTCCCCCCCAACTCACGACCGCCCTCCCTCCACCCCCCCCACACCCCAACTATTTATTGCATAGGATACTGTATATTTTAATTTAACTGTAGGATTAAACTCTTCAGTCTAGAATTGCTTGATATGTACAAATCATTAAAAAGATCAGAATTAACTCTGATTCATTTTCTGAATTCATTAATAGTTTAATATTTTATGGTATTAAATAAATATATTTCTAAATTGTTTCTACATTACATTGTTATATTCCATTCACTAATGACTTTCCTCCTTGGGGGTGAGATAAGCAGGATCTCCTTGGAGCTGGACTCTGTGACACTACGCCGTAGTGAAGGGTGAAACACAAATGCAACTTGTTGTTGTGAAGTGGCTCCGAGGTTACATGCCTGGCAACGGGATGTCGGAATCAAGTCCGTCTTCAGTGACAGACTTGGTAGTGTGGTTCCCGAGCCAGGTGGATCCGCAGTATTCCAGGCCACTACTGTATTCCAGGAAAGCTTACGAGATCGCGGTATCAATGGCAAGCTGTGCAGTTTTAACTGGTTAGACTCCAGCGGGAGTCTAACCAACACACACTCTGGGCTTCCACAGCCATGGCTCTTGCCAACCTGCACCTCATTACTTTCCAGAACTAGGTAAGCAGAATGCTCCCCCATCAGGGAGAGTGTGCATTCTATTCCAACAATATATCTCTGTGATTTCCATGTGTGAATGGGATGCATGGAATTGTCAGTTTGGATACTCTGAAGCTTGGTGATAGGTTTCCCCATATGTCAGACACCTGGATAACCAAAAACGATTTCTGTTCAGCATTTAACAGGTTTGTACTTGCCCTAAAGGCTATCATTACTTTCATAGGGGTGTACAGTGTAGCATGATACATAGCATGAATTTAGTCACCATCTGTGCTGGCTGAATAACATCTGTTCAGCTTCTCTCATCTGTATTGACTTCTAGCAGATTTATTCATTCTACGCTGCTGCATTGTAAATTGTCCCTGAGATATTTGGGCTCTTTGCCATCCTGTAGCTCCATCTAGTGATTTAATGACAGAGTACCAGAATGCTTTCATTTTTATAGAAAATTAATTCAGTTTCTCTCACGTGGTACAAGTTTATTCCAATATAAATTAGCCACAGCATTCTCGGCAATTTTCATTCATTGACATTTTCTGCTCGTTCCATTTGGTAAAATAGCTTTAATGTTCGGAAGTCATCTCAAAGTGCTACACAGGGTCATAATAATAATCCTGGCATTTTATATAGCGCTTTATAACATAATTGAGACATCTCAAAGCGGTTCACAGATTATTCTGTAAAGTGAATTGACTGTATATTTTGTGGGGCAAAACACAGCAGCCAATTTCTCACAAATCATTGTGCGTTGACTAACCAATTTATAATAATTTCATTTTTATTTACTTGTTCATTGAAGAGCTTATTACACTGGAAAAGCAATCTCCTAATTGACTAATAACCAGGTTCCTACTTACTTTCTTCCTATGTTACTGACATTGCGCCCTACCTGGAAATCGAACACAGGTTCTCTCGCTTCCTCTAACCACTAAGATGTGGGACTCCACATGAATATACTGCAAAGTACCATTTGTTTACTGAATCCTGTGAAAAACTGCATTTGCTTGACTAATTTGTAGGCAAACATACCAGCCAATTTGTGCAATGTCCAACACATAGCCACAGAGTAAGTTTTATGGGGGAGTTGTTGGCCAGGACATTGGGAAAAACTCCCTGCTCTTTTTGAATAGTGCCATAGCATCTTTAATATCCACTTAATTAGGTAGATGCTAGTTTTGTTTAATAGTAACATAGGCAAATAGGAAGAGAAGTAGACCATTCAACCCCTTGAACCTCTTCGTCTATTCTATAAAATCATGGCTGATCTGTACCTCAACTCCAATTACCCACTCTTGGTCCATATTCCTTGATACCCCTACTGAACAAATACCTATCCACCTAATTCTTGAAAATTTGAATGGATCCAGTATCCACAGGCTTTCAGAGGAGATTTTAGCTATCCTTCAGACCTTATTCTTGTGCCGTGACCATTTCCACCTTTCCACACGACCGCAACATTGACCACCTTCGCCACTGCCTCTCAATGCAGGCCACTGAGGCCCTGATCCACACTTCCATTATGCCTTAGCTTGGCTATGCCAACTACCTGCTCGCTGGACTTCCCAACTCTTCCCTCCACAAGCTGTAGATTATTAAGAACTCTGCAGCTCATGTCCTCTGTTACACCAGGCTCCGGGAATCTATCACCCCTGTTCTTGCCCAGCATCACCAGCTCCCCATTTCTCAGAGAATCGAGTACAAAACCCTTGTTCTTACCTTCAAATCCCTCCATGGTCTTGCCACCGTGCCCCCACCTCTCCGACCTCATAACCCCATATCAGTCTGTCTGCTCCCTCCGCTCAGCGGACACCGGCCTACTTCAGGTCCTCCACACTTCCTGCCCCACCATTGCCAGTTGTTGTTGTTTGAGTACAAGGACAGCTCAATACATTTGCTCATCCACAGTTTTTAGTTTCTCACTATTTAGAAAATATACTATATTGTTATTTTTAGACCCATAGTAGATGATCTCATGCTTCCCCACATTAAGTTCCATCTGCCATAGTTTGGGATATCCCCCCAATGTGAAGGGTGCTCTATAAATGTAATTTTGTTGTTATTGTTTTGCCCACTCACTTACTCTGTCTAAATCCCTCTGAAATTTCCTAGCTCCCATCTACACAATTTACTGCAAATTTTAATATATAACTCTGCATGACTTTTTCCAAATAATTAATATACTGTATATATTATTATGTTACAGGGAACAATAATAACGTGGTCACTCAATCCACGACTGTTTGTGGGACCATGCTTTGTGCAATTGGCTGCCGTGTTTCACCTACAAATATAGTCAATTCACTTTACAGTATATTCTGTGAAGCACTTTAAGACGTCTAGAAAACGTGATAAGGTATTTCATGTATACGATGAAAAATTGAGGCCACAGTACAGACCGATGGGGAACACCACTTGTCACGTCCCACCAATCAGAGAACATTCCCTTTACTCCCACACTCTGTTTCCTGTCTCCTAACCAATTACCAAGCCATGTCGTAAGGTTACCTCTGATCCCAGCATTGTCATTTTTGATACTTTTAATGATTCTTCCGAATAACGGCATCTCAAACAATGCAATACATCATAAGCACTGGACACATGGTAAGACCAAGCATGCCTCTTTGTGCTTTGTTTAATTGCAGTTTACTGGACAATATCACTATTAATATATCAATATCACTATTAAAGCCTTCCTTATGACAATAGGTTGATTAATTTGAGCCTATACTCTCTGGAATATAGAAGAATTAGAGGGGATCTTATAGAAACCTATGGGATTATTAAGGGGCACAACAAAGTAGATAGTGGGAGATAGTTTCCCCGGGTTGGAGAATCTAAAACCAGGGGTCACAGTCTTAACGTTAGAGGTCAGCCCTTTTGGACTGAGTCGAGAAAAAACTTCTTCACTCAGAGGGTGGTGAGTGTATGGAATTCATTACCCCAAAGGGTGTTGACGCTCAGTCCTTGAACATATTCAAGACTGAGTTAGTTAGATTTCTCATTTATAAAGGGATTAAAGGGTATGAGGATAAGGCAGATAGCTGGAGTTAGAGTAGAATATCTGCCATGATTGAATGGTGGGGCAGGCTCGATGGGCCGAATGGCCTACTCCTGCTCCTATTTCTTATGTTCTTATGTTCTTCTACACCTGATGTGAATTCAGACATGTTGAATATCTCAACTACATTCATTGAATGTTTTAGGGTTATAGTTGAATCACTCAATAGTCGACACTTTAAGTGTTGACTCAAGACACTCAAGATCTTTAGCTTCCAGCTGAACAGGCAGACAGTACCTCGGTTTTATATTACCTCCAACAATACAGCATATCCCCAGCCCTGCACAGGTGTGTCAACTGTGAGTATAAGTACAATCATGGGGTTTAACCCCACAACCTTCAGACTGCTACCAACTGAGGAAAGCTGACACCTTTCGCCAGGGTTGCCAAATCAGTGTACTTTCTGTGGATGTGGGCTTCTTTTTTGCAGTCCTTTTATCACTTTGGGGGAATCTCAGCTTGAGTATTTTAGGGCTTGTTTTAACAAGAATGTGCTTGATTGAGCTTGAATCGTATAACCCGAGTTGTGTTTTAAAATGATACTGGGCATCGAACCAGCAGCATGATGTGATGTGACCCTGAGGTGGCACGCTAGAGGTAAAGAGGGGGTAGTGTGGTGCTAGCAATCCACGTTAAAGATGGGAACCACTACAGTCTGCGCAAAGTTAATGGGTAATGTTATCTGGCTGAGAATTCTCCGAGTTGAAATGCTAATTGTGAATTTGTGTGTCCACAGCTGAGCCTGTGTGTATGTAAATCAGCCGGAAAGTGTAGCACAGTCAACGTCAAAGGTTTTCAGTTGAAATGACCAAGAGATATACAAACAGCTTTTGTTTGGAGTGGAGGGTGATGTTTGGAGTGGAGCTAATCTTGTGGAGCTGGGTGAGACGCTGCCCGGTGTGGAGGATGCTATATAAATGCAGGTTGTTGTTGTTGGTATGAATTTGATTCAATGGTGCTACTCATTTATATCTATGCCTACCTACATCCTCCAGAGGATCGAGTTCAAGATCCTCGTCCTCACCTTCAAGGCCTTACACGGCCTTGCCCCACCCTATTTAACCGATCTACTCTCCCCCTATAAGCCCACCCAGACCCTCCGTTCAGCAGGACTTGGCCGGCTCCAAGCCCCCCGCCCGAACCGCCCCACCATCGGAGGCCGGGCCTTCAGTTTCTCCGCTCCCACCCTGTGGAATTCCATCCCCCAATCCCTCCATCTCGTTTCTTCCCTTTCCTCTTTCAAGGCCAGTTTGAAGACTTTCCTCTTCGACCGTGCCTTTTGTTCCACCCAGAATTTTTCGACCTCCCCTACGTGTTTCACCCCTTCCCGAACACTCCCCTCCCAGCTCGGGTCACACGCCTCCTGTGCAGCGCCTTGGGACGTTCTCCCGACGTGAAAGGCGCTTTATAAGTTTAAGTTGTTGTTGTTGTTGTGTCCACAAAGACCTGTAACCCCATGCTTTTTTCTACAGTGCATTGACCAACAACTGAAACATGTGGAAGAACAATGATAATTGTATTTAGTAGTATGTAATTAATATAGTAATTTTGGGGGAAAAACCACTCGTTGGAACTGTTCCTTAAAATCACTCTGCATATTTTCCAATGCCTTTCTGGTCCTTGGTTCTTCATGAAACCGAGTACTGACCGCAACACATTCCACATTGATGGTACAACTACCTATGGCAATCAGACATTGTTACACTCGACTTATCTGTAACAGAAAATAATATTTAATTGTAAGAAAATAAACACAACATGAGGTAACATGACTTGTGGATGTCCTGGCCCTGTATAGTTGTTATGTTAGGAGACAGTATTAATAAGTAAGCACATATTTTACTTTTTTTCCATAGGTGGGGAATTAATCGATAGCATTTAAACAGAAATGCAGTGCATATCCATGCCATGACCCGCTCTGCCTTTCCTACCTCTGCAACATCGCCTGGCTCGCCACTGCCTCAATCCTCACATTGTCAAAACCCTCATTCACGTGTCCATCACATTCCAGGCTCAACTAGGCTCACCTTTGAGATGACGATAAGATGTGAAAAGCGCTATATCGAATGCAAAGATTATTACTATTTTTTATAAAGAAACAGTTATGCACCGGTACTTAACTGGACGTGTTTGTATAATAAATATAATAATCATGCTTACATTTGATATAGCGCCTTATCACATCTTCCAGACGTCTCAAAGCCCTTCAGAATATACCGTAAAGTGAATTGACTGTATATTTGTCGGCAAAATGTGGCAGCCAATTGGGCACAGCCGTTTCCCACAAACACAAAAGTGGATTGAAGTGACCGTATTATTATTATTGTTATTATTATTATTTTATGAATTATTTTTGTCGTCACTGTGTGCGTGGAAAAAACACAGCTTTGGGTGTGTACTTCACGTACTTTGTTTAACATTTTAAATTAACCTCTCCTTTTGTTTTTCCCCTCACCTTTCGAAGGCATTTTGTTTCCCTGACCAGAGTTTGAAAAAGCACTGAAGTTAGGATTGGCCACTCTGCTAACCCATAGGATGGGACGTGGCACATTGTCACAGCTGTGGGGGATGGTGCTGAGTCGCCTTTGAGCTCCACACAAAGGGCTGTGATTCTCTGGTCGGTTCTGCGCTCACTGTGCAGTGAAGGTCCCCACTGCTTGAGAGATGCTGGTGATAATGATGGGCGTCAGTGGCAGCGGCAAGTGAGTCCTCACTGAGACACACACACACAGAGAGAACCCTCACTGTACCAGGCACAGTGTGAGCTGCAGTGTTACCACCCATAGTGCACAGTAGGAGGCTCGCTCGCTCTTTCTCTCTCTCTCTCTCTCTCTCTCTCATGTGCTACTCTATTTTTTCTTTGTATTTCTCTCTCCGCGTACACGTAGACCCCGCTTAACTTCCTAATTTGGTTCTTGAGAGCATGCGACTCTAAGCGAAAGATGTTAAGCGAATACAGGTTTCCCATAAGAACGAATGTAAAAACTGGAGCTAGGTTCTTTTGGACATTTCTCGTCAAAATTTTCAGGGGAAAAAACATTATACTCGCTCCCTGAGTCTGCCCGGCTCACTCACTCACTCACTCTCTCGCTGCCGGCCTGGCTCACTCCTAGGTCCTAGTGCCGTCGTGCCCCATTTCACCCGCGCGTAGTGAATATCGCAACGTTACATGAATATGTGTTCCCAATGTATCAGCAATATCGTAACGAAATAACGTTAAGTGGGGCGACATTAAGTGGGGTCTACTAATAGTAATCGTTGTGTTTAATATAGCACCTTTATCACGTCATTGCGATGGCTGAAAGCGCTTCATAGAATATACCATAAAGTGAATTGATTGTGTATATATATATATATATATTGGACGAAACGCAGCAGCCATTTGCGGACAGTGTCCCGCATACAGTTGTAAATTGACCAAATTATTATTTTTAAAATATTATATTCATCTTGTTTTTCTTTTATAGTATTTTCTGTAATCCTCCCAACATTTCTGTTTTACACATTATTTCAGTATTGGATATTTCTATTTAATTCCTGGCTTGGTAGATTGCTGGGTTGTAGAATTTCAAATATGTGTCTATTTTAAGCATATATATCATCATCTAAGATCCTACAATTTGATAGCTAAATTAAGCCATTTGACCATTTTGTGCAGTTTCGCCCACAAAATACAGTCTCCACATTTTACACTACACACTATTGATGCACTTTGTGACATTGTGAAAATGTGATAAGGCGCTCTATTAAGTGGAAGAATTATTATCATTATCATTAAGATAGTATCAGGGCCTCCTCTGCAGCTAACTCTAATCCTAATTCTGTGGACCCTACGTCATTTGATCAGGATGAGAGATTACAACCTATGTGGCACTACTTCCCCTAAAATACTAGTAGTGGAACTCCTGTAGCTCAGTGGTTTAGAGCACTCGACTTACAAGGGTGAGACCTGTGTTCAAATCCGGGCAGGTCAGGGTGAAACCTTGGGCAAGTTTCCTTACTGCACACCCCTGATAATAATCTGTCCCCCAAAAAACACAATAATAAAAATTGGTCATTTTTAATCCACGATTGTTTGTGGGACACTGCCGCGTGCAATTGGCTGCCGCATTTCCCCCAGAAATATACAGTCAATTCATTTTACAGTATACATTCTGAGAAGCGCTTTGAGACATCGATAAGACGTGAAAAGCACTATATCAAATGCAAGGATTATTATTGTTATTATTATAGTAGTTCAACAAAAAAAATTCTAAACAGCTGTGTTATGGAGCTCCACAGCAGGCATTACTAACAGAAATATGTGTCTAATATGTGCTGTGGATCTATCAGTTGTTGAAAACCTGATAGTGAAACATGCATGTGTTTGCTGTCTGTTTCTGTCGCTTACCACTGCATTCTGCAAAAGGAAAAAGATTGTGTTTGTGTTGTTATTATTTGTTAAAACATTTATATCATATAATTGGTGCAGAACAATGTCCACAATGTCGTTAAATGCAGTGTTTTTTTTCATTTTGTTGGGAGATGAAGGGTTAAAGAGTAAATCATCAGCTATATAGGTATAAGATTAACAAACATCTTTGAAGAATGTACATTGTATTCAAGAACTTGTTACACAATCCTTTATCATCAGGAAAGCATATTTTCAAATGAGGAAGTTTGTTGGAAATCAGAGATCACACATATTAAATCCAAACAAGAAAATACAATTTTCAAGCTAGTTGAGCTTTACTGGTAGAACCATTGTATTAATGTATTTGTCTGCAGTAGAAAGAAAGTCTTAAGGCAAGTTTTAAGGAAACATTTGAACAGGTTGTGGCTCAGAAACACTGTCACATCAAACCTAAGATCTGGTGAGAGATCTATCTAATCTATGTGTATTTAGGCCCTAGTTATCAAGATTTATTATGATTTTCCCTCAAGGTGTTTTAAGAATACACATACTGCATTAAAAACTTTATGAAGCAAAGACAACTGCACAATTGATTTTCTACCTCCAAGTGCATTGAACAATATATTCAGTAAATCTCAAATTGCCAATGAAATAATAGGCCCCATGTGAAGCATGCTATAGATTCTCAAGTACCTTGTGCTGCAACTACAATCCTGACTGTTACTAATTTGTGCATTGTAATTCTGTAGCTCAGTGGTTAGAACACTCACCTCGCAAGCGAGAGACGTGAATTTATTTCCCAGCAGGGTGAAATGTTGGGCACATTTCCTTACTCCACATGCCTCTGTTTACCTAGTAGTATGTAGGAACCCGGTTGTTAGTCAATTGGTGGATTGCTTTTCTGGGAGTAATAATTCCTTCAATAAAATAATAATATTAAAACTGAATTGGTGACTTAATCCATTACTGTTTGTGGGACACAGCTGTGCGCAATTGGCTACCGTGTTTTGCCCACACAATGTAAGTCAATTAACTTTACAGTATTTTCTGTGAAGCGCTTTGAGATATCTCAAAGATGTGATAAGGCGCTATATCAAATGCAAGGATCTTAAAAATTATTATATCCAATCTTATTTGCTGCAGAGTTGTTTCGACGGATGCGCTTTTGAAATGTTTGAACAGCAGATTTATTTTTCATTGTGTTTTTCCCCTAGGACTACTGTGGGTTCATGTCTTGCAGATAAGGTAATCAACAGCTTTCAATCAACATACGAAACATGAAATTCTTCATTTTCTATCATCTGAAATGCAGTCCCAACTCAACTTTAGTTTCCCTCACTGATGAGGTATATGGCAGAATACCAACAAGACACGGACATTTTGTTTCAGTCACATATTCTCTCATTCCCTTCGCCTCGCTTCCTCCCTTTTCTTCTTCAAGGCTGGTCTCAAGACCTTCCTCTTCAACCATGCCTTCTGCTGCTCTCCTAACTCTCCCCCTTTTCCTACTCTCCATCCACCCCTCCACTCCCATCCTCACCCCCTTTCTATCTTGCCGGGATGGTATTCCGACACACCTCAGCTGGAAAGAATGGTCACGCTTGTCATTCCTTATTCCTGATGTTGATTGCTTTCCTGGTGGAAGCATTGAGTGAAGGAGATTGGGAAGCGTGTACGGCAAGTCCCCCTAGGTTACTCTTATAGTCTTTATGTTATTGTGAAAGGACATAAAACATGGCAAACTTCAGGTCTGTGCAGCTCAGTAAAGGCAACAAAAATACTAAGCATTTACAGACAGAAGGTTGTATATTCTATAGATGAACTAGTCCATCTTCCATTGTTTAAACAACAATATATATAATGATAGTTTACAATGATGTAACAATTTGTTTAATTTAATTTTTTTTGACTTTTTGTTTTAATAGTTAGGATGGGAATTCCATGATGCAGATGACTATCATCCTAAAGAAAATAAAGAAAAGATGCTTCAAGGAATACCATTAAGTGATGAAGTATATATTCATTATTATTTTGCCATTGACAGGCCAATCTTGCTATTACACATCTCGCAAAAACATGGTCTGTGAACCCGTATTTTACTGTATGTGTGGGACACTTTGGCAGACATGATTAACCTGTGACGCCTTATAGGGGAGTTATCTTTGACAGAAGAACAATGTGTTGTGGCAATGTACATTCATTCCATTTCCATTTGGGTTGACTGGGTCACTTCCCAGAGCTGATGGGGACAAGTGCTAACTCACTGTCTTCTTGAACAAGTAAGATTTGTTTGAAACCTGCAATGTGAGCTAAACGCGAGGCTCGTTAGTTAGTTTTTTAAATTTAAAACTTGCCTCCTTGATCCAGAATTGAGAAAAAGATCATACTGATGCTATAAATGTCTCACTGCAGTGACATATTGTGAGAATATGTACATGTGAGGAATTAGTAATGTAATCAGCTAGACACATACTCATGTGCAAACATAAGCAAGTGTGTAGACATTATTATAGATTTTTAGTGTTTTTTAAAAAAAAGAGAAGATTGATGATGATGAACTATGCCACAGACTGGTAGGATGCGAGTTAACACCTTCACTACTTTTCTCCGAAAGCCAGCTGAGATTGAGTATTCATCTGTGGCATGTATACCTGTAGGGATTTCTCAGCCTCATTTGGCTGCCCGAGGAAAGTCGTGGGTGGAAGCACTTTTTCCAGGGAGAATGATGGAAAATTGAAGAATGAATCCATCATTTCAGGGGCTCTTCCGTACCCCCTGTGAACTTGGGGTGGTGAGCTGAGGAAATCATATCTGTAAATCTTCTATTTAAGCACTTGTTTCTGTTGCTCATAGGACCGTCTCCCCTGGTTGTGCATTTTACGAGAAATACTAGCGAGGTAAGTTGTAACTAATGTACCTGTTATTAACCAGCATAATAGACTTCAATTGTGTGGAATATATTTGTTATTAAAATAATAAAATGACAGCTTGCTGATATCCTTAATATACTAGTGTACAGTTGGCTTCAGGGATATAATGTCCACCTCAAGGTTTACAGTTAATAAATTTTAACTATTTATTTTTACTGCATTACAAAGGAGAGGTTTAAGAAAGGAATGTAGGGTTTAAGAAAAATATCATATGTAGTTCAAATCAGTTCTTTAGATATGAAATGTTGAAAGGAGCAAGAATTATATTTCTGTAAAGTGTAGTGATTGTATTTACTCTTGGCTGGACTACTCTAATGTCCTCCTCGCCGGTCTCCCCTCCTCCACCATTCACAAAATTGTTATGTGCAGTAGGTTAGAAGAGAAAAAAAATTATATTCAGATCAATTTACAACTATCAAGACATTGCCTATCATTTGATAGCACTGTGTGATAAATAGGTTAATTAGATAACGCACCTGAGTACTACTCTGATGCACTGACACTTGAAACCGTTGAAATAACTAGTATCTGAGGGTACACATTCAACTGCTGTGTACTGTTACTCAATAGGAATTGCAATTTATAACTATAGCAACTTGTGTCTAATAAACACCCAGGGGATTTCTGTGGAGTCAGAATCACAAGCAAAGCATTACATCACTGACACAGGGTGACAATTTACAACCGGGGTCTCCAACATTAGGTTAGATCACCAATGGTGTAAAATATCTCACAAATGCCAAACAAAAAAGAGGAAGGAGCGATATTTACTTTGAACAATAGTTTATTTTTATTTTGAGATGCATGCAATACTTTGTGCATCTAGCTTTTTGACTAGCGTCAACCAACCTTTTGGAGATCCCTGAACAGGTATCATATTTTTTTCAGCGAAACACGAGCATCCTATTGAGGCCTGAGCCTCTATTTCACTTGATAACCAGTGCAATTGCCCCCATCTATTAACATTACAAAAATACAGATTGTAGTCCCCGTTCTTTATTTTTCACTTACATTTACCTTCTCCGTTAGCAAGGACCGGAGCTAACACAAATAATTCAATTAATCTCCATTTTAAAAGCTGATCCATGGATCCTACTGCAGGGCACTGATGATGATTGACCAACTGGTCTCCTGGGTCATCAAATGCAACTTGGGAGTAGACTTGTTCTTGGGACTGAAATTCTTCCAGATGATTAAATTCCAGTCTTTGCCTATTGCTCATTTTTGTTTGGAATGGAATGTAGGCATGAAGTCAATCCTCTGTGGCAATCCCAGTAATCTGATTTGTGAGCTGGTGGGTCTGCAATACTCCGGATCATTGCTGCTAGGGTACCAACCTGCCTGCCTCAAGTACAGATCTTGGGAGGGGCAGACCAGTCTCTGGCAAGTATTCCCACTAAGCTTCTGTTAACCCTGCAAACCAAAGCACTAAATGGGTTTGGTTGTCCTAGCTGGACAAGTTGCAGGAAACTTTCATGCCTGACATTTTCTGCCAGTTTTTAAACAACCCCATCAAATACATTAGACATTTACAGGAATTTGTTTAGTGCAGGGTTAGCCGATCTCAGCCAAACAGGATTTAAAGTACTATATGGCCTTAGCACCCTGAGTTAGTCAAGAAGAAAATTAAGTCTGCATTCATGTTCCAGATTGCTATCCAGTGACCCCCTGGTGTAACGTGTGTGTGCGTGAGGGTGGGGGGGGATGGGGGGGGGTGGAATTTAGTCATAGTAATTGAAAGCTAAGTTGTAGGTAACTTTGTGCTGCGAACCCTTACCGTCTTGGACCTGGACTAACATTGTCCAAATTTGTTTCTCCATAATGCAGCGTAGAGAGAGGCCTTGTCCCGTTGTTCTGGACTGAATTCAAACCGATCACAGACGTAAAAACATTGTGCTTACCCAGTGAGCACTGTAAATGATTACAATACTATTAAGTAATCCACGTTTTTGCATAATTTCAAAGCACCACAGGGCTCCTGACCAATCAGGAACACTGCTTCCTGACGCCAAAATTACTCTTGCCCAAGAATATGGTATTCTTGGGCAATGAAAAATATGGTATTTTGCCCACAAATATACAGTCAATTTTCCTAATCTCCTTCCCTCTACCCCGACCACTACCCCCCTGCTCTGGTCCCTACCTGACTGTTGAAAGGCGACGTGAAAGGCGCTATATAAATACAATTTTGATTGATTCAGTTTTTCTCACTGAATATTCAACGATCAGTTTGTTCTTAAAAATGACAAAATAACCACACAGCATTCAAGCATACGCTTTGTTTATACAGTTCTGTGATAACTCAAACTAAAATACTCGCTCAATGTTTCCTTTATATTTGTTCATTTTTGCTGGGGTTGTTATAAAATTATCAAGTTTTTTTTTAATTCATTAATTTATTTTAACTACAGGGCAAAATTCCAGCAAAAAAATATGATCCTAGCATGTTCTGCTCTGAAGAGAATGTATCGAAAAGTCTTAACCGGAGAGCAGAGTGCAGCCACTGATGCCTGTGCAGGTCAGAACCAGGAATTTACATCAGCTGCCTCCAAGAAAGAGATCTTGTTTGTGTACTTGCACGGTTCCATGGAGCTGATCGTCAAGAGAATAGAGAACAAGGATGGGCGTTTGATGCCACTATCTTTATTGCCGTCTCAATTTGAGATCCTGGAAATTCCAGATGAGACAGAGAACTTCATGAGCATCAGTATTGAGAAAAGCATTCTGGAGACAGTAACGGAGATTATACAAAGGTTGGACTGCAATCTTTGACTTTAATAAGACCACATGAGTTGGTGCCATATAGAACTCCGCCATCTGCATTCTCACAAGAACCAAACTGCAGTCTCACCCAAACCAAAGTCCTCGCCAGACTTCACAGGCTCCCTGTCACAGAGTGGCTCGACTTTTAAATCCCTCCACTCCTCTGCACCCCGCCACCTCTCTAACCTACTCTCTCCTCATTCACTTCCTCCGCTCTACTCTCCATTTAACATCAAGACATTCGTTATTACATCGTTCGCCAACGGGTGGAAACAAACTATTGTATGGGTAACGTAGGCTACCTTCCTGTATTCTGATGCAGCATCCATCCTGATCCCGCCCCTTCGTCCCAATAACTCCACCACAAAAAATGTCCAAAAGAACTTAACTCCAGTTTATACATTAATTCTTATGGGAAAAATGTGTTTGCTTAACGTCGCTTTGCTTCAAGTAGCACTTTTCAAGAACACAACTGTGACGTTAAGCGAGGAATACCTGTACTCCAGTGGAGACAAAACCATGTGCATCAACAACAACAACAACAACCAAATCACACTTGTATTGTGCCTTTCATGTCAGGAGGACGTCCCAAGGCGCTTCAAATTCCTACTGCACAGGTTTGATAGGGACAAACTGATACCACGATACCACTTCAGGTGATTTCTTTTGGAGCTACTAAAAACCAATCAGGTGTTTTCAATTGAAACTACTGTTAGAAATAGAAATGTCAAACATGATTAAACATCTGTATGAGAAAGTTATAACTCACTTTGTGTTTTGAATTTTTTTTGAAACCCTTAGAACATAACGTAGCATCAGCTAATTATCATGCATAGATAGTAACAACTACAGTACTTTGATTTACATA
Organism: Hydrolagus colliei; assembly: GCA_035084275.1. Taxonomy (NCBI): domain Eukaryota; kingdom Metazoa; phylum Chordata; class Chondrichthyes; order Chimaeriformes; family Chimaeridae; genus Hydrolagus; species Hydrolagus colliei. Next base: position 28,112,490 of record CM068742.1, on the reverse strand, counting down.
GCGCTCTCCACGACGTAAGGCGTCTCAGAGGGCTTCACCATAATGGATAACCGGGACTGAGCCAGGGGCAGGGGTGGAAAGGTGATCAAAGGTGCGGTCGAGGAGAAAGGTCTTTAGCTGAGACCTGAAACTGGGAAGAGAGGGTGTGAGGCAAACGGAGTGATGAAGGGTGTTCCAGAGCCTCGGGGCATAGTGGCTGAAGGTACAGCCGCCGATGGTGGAGTGGAGTAATAACTAATATGAAATGCATTCTGTGGGCACACTGCGCTCAAGTGTCGACTTACTGTTTTAAAGCAGCATTCTCCACCTCGGCCCCCTCCTTTTCACCATTTATACGCTCCCTCTGGGCGATGTCATCCGCAAACAAGGGGTAAATTTCCACATGCATGCGGACGACACCCAGCTGTACCTTTCTGCCTCATCCCTCAACCCCCAGACCATCGATGTTCTGACAGCATGTCTGTCCGACATTGAGTCCTGGACGAGGGACAACTTCCTCCAATTGAACGTGAGTAAGACCGAGGCCCTCCTGATTGGCTCAAGCCAGCGCCTCCGCACATCGGGCGCTGCCAGCCTCAACATCCCAGGCTGTACTCTCCACCTCACAAAGCCAGTCAGGAACCTCGGCATCACGTTCGACCAAAAACTCTCCTTCCTCCCCCACATCCGTGCCTTGACCGGCACCGCTTACTTCCACCTGCGCAACATTGCCAGGCTCCGCAATTATCTTACCCCCCACGCTGCCGAAACACTCGTGCACGCGTACATCACCTCAAGGCTGGACTACGGAAACTCTCTCCTCGTCGGCCTCCCCAGCTCCTCCATTCACAGGCTGCAGGTCATCCAAAACTCTGCAGCCCGTGTATTATCCCGCACCCGCCTCCGTGACCACATAACCCCCACCCTCGCCCGTCTCCACTGGCTCCCCATCCTCCAGAGGATCGAGTTCAAGATCCTCGTCCTCACCTTCAAGGCCTTACATGGCCTTGCCCCGCCCTATTTAACCAATTTACTCTCCCCCTACAAGCCTACCTGGACCTTCCGTTCAGCAGGACTGCTCTAAGCCCCCCGCCCGAACCGCCCCACCATCGGAGGCCGGGACTTCAGTTTTTCTGCTCCGACCCTGTGGAATTCCATCCCCCAATCCCTCCATCTCGTTTCTTCCCTTTCCTCTTTCAAGGCCGGTTTGAAGACTTTCCTCTTCGACCGTGCCTTTTGTTCCACCCCGAATTTTTCGACCTCCCCTTCGTGTTTCACCCCTTCCCGTACACTCCCCTCCCAGCTCGGGTCACACGCCTCCTGTACAGCGCCTTGGGACGTCCTCCCGACGTGAAAGGCGCTTTATAAGTGTAATTTGTTGTTTTTATCACTTCACTGCTTGTTTCAAGTCGGGCCTCCAGCCTATATTAACATGGTGATGTCATTGTAATAGATAGCCATCTCTTTCATACCTGGTCTCCTAAAGCATATACTTGACCATTAAAGTTGAAAGTTCCAGTGAAGGTTGTAAAGGTTCAAACCATCGATTCTAATCACTGAAGGTGCGCTCTGAAGTTTGCTGCTTATGTGAGCCCCACCCCACCACTGAAGGTGTGCTCTTAAATTTGGATTATAATAATCCCTGCATTTGATATAGCGCTTTTCATGTCTTCCAGACACCTCAAAGCACTTCACAGAATATACTGTAAAGGGAATTGACTGTATATTTTGTGGGCGAAATGTAGCAGCCAATTAGATTGAGTGGCTAAATTATTTTGGGGCTGGGGGGTTGACCTGCAGATCAATTTCCAATCAAAACTTATTCTAATGTTTCTTGCATTTTATTTCAATATTGACAATTGACACTTTCTCACTAATTTTAATGAATCTCACAGAAAGATTCTAGGTGAAATTGTGAAGCAGGTAAATCCATATGGAGTCTTATAGCTCAGTGGTTAGAGCACTTACTTCACAAGCAAGAGCTGGGCTCAATCCCCAGCAGGGCAAAAGCTTGGGCAAGTTTCCTTACTCTACTTGCCTGTTAATAAATCCCCCAAGAAAAAAAACACTAATAATTTGCTCCCAATCCAACACTGTTTGTGGGCCACTGCTGTGTGCTATTCCCTGCCGAGTTTTGTCAACAAAATAGTCAATTAACTTAACAGTGTATTTTGTGAAGTGCTTTGAGACATCTAGAAGACATGAAAAGTGCAATATCAAATGCAAGGATTATATTTCTTCAAAGCACATTTAAATGGACAGTTGACTTTTCTCATGAGAAAATTGTAAACAAGTTTACAGTTGTAAACACCATTTATACAGCTCCCTCTATGCTGGGCGTCGTCTATGAGCGCTTCACAATGGCAAAGCTCAAGGCCGATCCAGGGGGAGGGTGAAGGTGACAGTAAACACAGTTGAAGAGAAAGGTCTTCAAGCACAACCTGAAAATGGGAAAGGAGGGGGTGAGCTAAAGAGGTTATGGGAGTAGTGGAGGAAAGCACTGCCGCCAACAGTGGAATGGAGGATTTGGGGACAAGGTGGAGGCCGGATCCAGTAGTGGAGGCTGTGGGTACTGCTGTGAGGAGAGAGGTTAGAAGTAGGGGAGTGCCGAGGAGTGGAGGGATTTGGACACAAGATCTTGAAGTCGATTCATTTTGCAACAGGAAGCCAGTGTAGTTCGTCAAGGAATGCGGTACAAAGTTTGATGTAGGTGAGAATGCAGTCGGCAGAGTTTTGGATCAGCTGAATTTTATGAAGGGTGGAAGTGAGACCGGCGAGGGGGCGTGGGCTTTGAAGTCCAGCTGAGAGGTGACAAAGGCACGGACCAAGGGTGAGGTATTGATGGAGACGGGTAATGTGGTGTAGATGGAAGAAATCTGTGCTGGTGAGGGACCAGATGTGGGGGAGGAAGGATAACTGGGGATCAAACCTGACACCCAAGTTGTTCATGGGTTCGGAGAGTTTTAAGGACAGGTCAAGTAAAGATGAAATATTCGACTATATATTGCAATTTGCTGTTCAAATATGTTTAACTATTTTGAAAAGTGCAGTTTTTACAATGGAATAAATCAAAAATGAAGTGCTATAATTTCTGGTGTGGTTGACAATAGTCAATGTAGCTTGTACAATGTAGACAGAACACTCTAGAAACACAAATAGTTGTCTGAGTCAAATATAAAGAGAAACTGCAAATGCTGTAAATCTGGATTAGATAGAAAATACTAGAAATCTGCAGCCGGTTTTGGATGTGCCTAGTGGAGGGAAGATTAGCCATTATTATCGCGCACATATATACAATTTTTTTTTACACAAAAGTCAATTAACTACAGTATGTCAGTGAAGCACTTTGAAACATCTAGAAGATGTGAAAAGCACTGTATCAAAATGCAAGGATTATTATAGCAAAGGAGCTTCAGCACTATTGAACAGTTTAGAAATCTGAAAACATGGAGATGAGAACGCTGTGTAAAAGTGGATGGAGCATCTTAAATTCTAGCTTGCACTGTTGCCTGTGGATCTTTCTCTCTCTCACCCCATCCCCCAATATGTTTTTATTTGGTGAGTCAAAATAAATGTTAAAAAAAACACATTCAAACTACTGTTATGATGAAAATAATCCAGGCACGCAAGTGGCAGAAGTAAAGCTACAAGTAATTTACTCATTTTTCTAGCTACCATTGAAGATGGCATTTCTACAGAGAGCAATAACATACTGAATTCAACATGTACTTTACAGTAAGAGCAGCCTGTGGTTTCTGTGGTCTAGCATATCCAGTTTGCAGAATTCTGCCTCTTTACCTCTGTCCTTTCCCCCCCACCCTCACAATGAAGGGAAATTGTATAACTGATGCATTCCATACTTTCTCGAATAAACAGTGGAATCTGAACAATCTTTTTATAGCAGCCTTATTCATTGGGACTTCTGACTTTAAAAAAGAAGTCACACTTCATTTCTAATTCATTTTAATGATCTGTGCACATAAGTAAATACTAATAAAAACTGAAGGGTTAAATATTTTTGTACAAGGCAGTTCAGAGAAATTATTAGATTAATATTACAAGAGACACTTTAAAAGAAAAGACATCCCAAATTACAAATCATAATGCACATACTATTTTTGCTAGGAATCAGCTGGCCAAAGTCAGTCTGCGGTAGTCAAAAGCACACATTTATTAATAAGGTGCTTATTAAAGCTGCACAAATATTTTAAGTTATCCAGAATTAGGAAGCTCAAAACCACTGCAACTGCCTTAACAGACAAGAAAGACACAGTATTTGGATAATTTTCTGTGGAATTATATCTAATGCAGTACATTTGTGTATTTTATTTTGCAGATAAAGCAAATAATAAATATTAGATTCAGTGGTGTCCTGCATTTAGTTTTTTTTTGGGTGCTATTTGTTTGCCATAATGCATGCTTCGTTCACAATAGACAATGGATGGTCAGTCACTGCAGCTTTGATCAGTTTGTTCTGCTTTTATAGTTTTTATTCTATACAAATTACTATCAAGATGCTACTGCTTAAACAGCAAGACTTGAGATTTAAACAGATTTTCAGGTCAGACCAAAGAAACTATTCACATGACTTGAAAAGCTCAAATGGGTTTTGAAAAGCACAAACGCAACGGAGAACGAAAACTTTTGATGCATGCAACATCTCCGACCAAATTCCAGGACTCAGTACTGTACAACAGCCTCACTGCACTCACTATCGTAATGCATCAATTATCTCACTCTCCAAATACAAGACCCAATCTCAAAAATCAAGCTGAAAAAAGCATTTTTTTTAAAGATTTAACTGCTGTTATATCAAAAATAAATTACAATTTCTTTGCAAGCTGGAGGAAGGTTGCTAAGACGGTTGAGAGCCCAGTAGCCTTTCTATGGCTGCGTTGATATCTCCACCTGTTGCTATCAGTGCTTGAAGGTTGGCTTCTCGGTTAAGAAATCCCATGGCACTGAGCTGATCCAGTTGTTGCTGAAACCGTACTTCAGGATTCGGGGTCATTGTCTGCTTGAGTGAGTAAAAGCAACAAAAGAACATGTCACCGGTTATCACCCTCAATAATAAATCGAATGAGACTTTACTGAAGCTTAATGGGATTTGGTAAAAGCAAATAGCCTGCTGCTTTTCCAGCCAGATTTGTGCAACTGTAAATAAAGATTCACCCTCTACATACCTTTGAATGGCCCGGCAATCAATGAGACAAAAGTTAGTTAATCTGCTCTCAGGATATGTGCTGGCTGAAGTCATGTGAATTTCCTGCAACCTCTCCAGTCGTGATGCAAAGCTCACATGAGCTTTGAAAAGCACATTTCCAATGGACAATGAAAATTTCATCCCAATGCTGCATAAAACCCTGGCCCTTACTGAACAGTAAAGATTCACCTGGGATTTAGTACCATAACAAAAATTCACATTTATATAACACCCTCCACACAGGGTAGTGTCTCAGAGTGCTTAAACACTGCCATTATTAACTGAGCCATTATGCTGCTTTTTTTAAAAAAAATTCAATTTCCCTTTTAGGTGGACATCATTCTTTAAGTCTTAACGCCCAACATAATTTTTCCATATATTCTGGACATATATGAAATGTCACACTATTTTGCATCACGTTGTATAAACAAGAAAAATCTCACACCAAGGATCTACCTTAAAATGGCCAGATTTCAGGATTCAGTCGAGTGTTTTAAATTACAGAAATAGATTAGTCAGGGATGGTAAATAGAAGTTTGCAAGGAACTTCTAAGAATCAAGAGTCCTGTAGTTCAGTGGTTAAAACACTCGCCTTACGTGAAAGAACTGGGTTTGATTCCAGGCAGGATGAAAATTTCAATGTACATTGATCAAGTGTGTCCGGGTTCAAGACCAACACCACAAACATTCTGCTCCTTCTCCAGAATAATTAATTACTCAAGAGGTTTCTGTGTGTACCTGTGAATTAGCTCCTGCTAGCGCCTGCAACATCTGTTGTACGAAATGCTGCTGTCCAGCCTCGGTTGGACCCGGACCACCTGTTGCACTAGTACTGTCAGTTGTGCTGGAGGCTGTGGTGCCAAATTCTCCAGGACTGGCAGTCTGCCTTCAATACAAACACAAAAAAGCTCAAACCAGGGAGAATCAAACATCTGATATATGATACCTCCCTGGAGATTTCCAGAGGATGGCTTGGTATTGATCTACACAGCTCTGGAGATTTACAACTCTGCCTGTAGTAAAGCACATCTTAAATTTAAACTGGTTGATCCTCAGAAACAATTTGAAGTTATGAATTGGTCTGTCCATCATCAAGTTCTCTACTTGATGGATTAAGAGAATTGACTAAATGGACCTTTCTCCCTTCGATAAATGGACCTCTCCCTCTGGTAGTAGGTTTACTCCAACAGGGAGGAAGACATATTACAGAACTCCATAGAGTGGCTACAATGAATACTTTTGCTAAAACAGAAATCTCTTGCAGAAAGGAAATGACAGTACTCAGGCTTACAACTTGCAAGCAGAATTTGGGACTACTGCTATTCAGATTTCTGACAATCAGGTGAAAAGTAGAATTGTCTGGGAATAGCTGCACCACAATGCATACTTACCCTGGTAGCAGCCCTGGGGCCTCTGTAGCTAATGTCTGCAGACCTTGCTGAATTTGGAGCAAAGCCTGCATGGCTCTCGGGTTTGACATAGCAGACAGCGTTTCAGGGTTCTGCATCTGAAAAGAAAAGTGGCACTTAGTTTAAAAGGGCTGGATTTCAGTTATTATTTTGCCACTATATATACTTCTTCAGATATATAACTGGTTCTTACACCCACATTGCAGTTATTCTGAAATATGAATCTAGCACTAAGCACTCCCATTTACGAACAGTATTTAAGCATCCATGCGCTCACCCCAATTCACCTTGCTGCAATACTATTGTACTGGAGCACTCAATGCAAAATGAGGTGGGTTTTGGAATGTCTGTGAAAAGTGGGTACCCTAAAAATAAATTTATTTTTCACCCACACTTTTCAAAAATGTTAAATTTCTTCCAACCCCTCCTTCCCCCAATTGTTTCCTTCAGTACAGAAAACTTAAGACCCTGATAATACCTAAAAAGTATGTTGTTTATAACACATTAAAGCTCTGGAGGTCAAATAAAATTGACAGCAATAATCGACCACTGGCATTCAAATAATTTACAATAATAAGCCTAGTATTTGATATAGTGCTGCATCACATCTGACAGCACCTCAAATAGCTTCACATGATTTACTGTAAAATGTAGGGAGCAAGGGAAGAAACATTAAAAAAAACTCCTACCTGCTGCAGAAAGTTAGGGATTTGTTGTCTCATTTGGTCTTGTAGCTGAGGATTTCCAGCAAACAGTGGATTGTTCAGCATAATCTAAAATGTACAGATCTGTCTCTATTAGTTTGTTTGCAAGAACAGGTTGTGAAACAATACAACAGAATACAATACAGTAACACAAAATTCTGACATTCCAAAATCAATTCAGAAGAATGGAAGTCCTATCTTTGAATGAAATGCTATCTATGGAGAACAAGTTTGAATCCTAGTAATGGGTTGACAGGTGAGCTGCAGGAGTATTCATCAGGAGATTTTACTTCATAACTTTTCAAACAGCATATATGCTGAGTGGAAGAGCTGTATTCCCCTGTAGAATATATCAAGCAGAAATGAAGAATTACAAAAATTGGTGAGTGGTGGTAAATTCTAAAGTTGGTTTGCTACAGCAACCAAAAATAACTTTTCCAAAATGTTATTCTGCACAATCTGAATTGTTTGAAGGCCTCTGATGGGTTTATTGCCTGATGGTTTCTCCTCAGGTATCAATTATCATCACTATCATGTTTTACAGTATTGTAATTACAAATAAACCTTTTAATGTGCTCTTTCCGAGGACATTTAGACTGAAACTGTAAGCAGGATCTCATTTGGGCTGAGTTGGTTCCAATTGTGTGTGACAATGGAACATCAGAATTGAGTCAATCCTCTGTTGTGGACTTGGAAGTCCAGTCCCTAAGCCAGACCAAGCCAATGTATCGCATTAACAGGATTTGGAGAAGACAAGGTCCTGGAAATAGGAGTTTATCCATTTGGCAACAGTTGACCTCGCAGGCCAAAGCTCTAATAAGACGCAGTAATCCTGGCTGCACCAACTGGAAGCATTCACTCCATGAGTGCACACTCCACTCCAGACAAATGAAAAATATACATATATGGAACTTAGTAGTTTGGATTGGCTGCTCTTACCCATGGTGACGGATTTTCTTCCGCACGTCAAGATACTTGACCTACCCAAAACAAGACTGAAACTTTTTTGTGGCTTCAAGTCTTTTCTTCCTCAAACAATCCACAGGTTTTTAAAATTCAATCACTGACCGAGAACCTAGATTTATCTCCTATTCCTTTCAACTTTGGAAGTATCCTGCATTGTTGGTCATTGACCTTGATATAGGTTTATGAACTTAGAAATGATTCTGTACCTGTGATGCAAGATCTGGGTTCTGGCTCAAAGACTGCATCATACTCCTCATGTAAGGTGCTGAGAGCATGTTCTGCATCAGTTGTGGGTTTTCTGTGATCTGCTGCAACAAGCTTTGCATTCCTGGTGTATTGAACATTCCAGATCCTGCTAAGAGAGCAACCAAGATAGTTTGTGCTATGTGCAATCCAAAGGTACAATAGTTGCAAACCCCAAATCAGGACAAGAACTAGTGCAGACACAATTCTCCCACAGCTCTTGAATTATACCATACTCTTCAAAAATATAATGGTAAGAAAGAATTTGTAAGACAACATTCTGACGTTCCTAATTTCACATAACGCATTGCGTTTTCTAACTGTCACTGGAACAAAAGGAGTTCCCACAACTCATTAAACTATAAACAATAGTTACCTCCCAATCCAGCTCCCAGGCCTGGCATGGTAGGCTGACTTGTGGTTCCGCTGCCACTGGTGGAGGTGCTGGTGTTGGTGGTAGAAGACTGTGAACTGGATGGTGGTGGAGCCCAGGGGTTGGGCAAAGGGTCTCGATTTTCTGTACGCAATGGTTGGTTGCCCCCATCAGAATTACTCACCAAAGATGCAAAAGGGTTACCGCCAAACTGCAGAAGACAGGAAATATCAATTCTGAAATATCAACCCATTCAAATGTGATGGTGAATGTCATTTTTTATTATATTCTACCCATTCACCATCACATTTGCTAAAGGAGATAGGTGGTGTACATTTTTTTGTACAGTGTGCTAACAGTTTCTTTTATCCATAGTCTGGTAGTGCTCACCAGTTCACTTACCTCACCCACTTACTGCATTCAAATTCTTAACAAGCTGAAAGCATTTGGCTGAAAGGCAGAAGTATTTGTTTAAAAACAGTCAATTATAATTAATAACTCTGCTGGTGACTAAATCAAGGATTTGGTATTTGAGTTTTCTCCCTAAAAGTGAATGGATTTTGAAGAAACACATCTGACAAAACAGGAATGTCCACAATGTTCCAAGGTACTACCAATAACAGATTAGTACTTATGAATTAACCTGTCTATCTCATCAATGAGACTAGAGGTGTAGACACGCCCTTAAATCAAGGCAAAAGATGTGTAAGGAATGCTTTGCTTAACTAGGAACAGGAGTAGGCCATTCAGCCTTTCGAACTTGTTCCACCATTCAATTAGATCATGGCTGTTCTATACTCAACTAATTTTACTAATTCCAATTTCCCGCTTTTCCCCCAAATCCATACCCCGACCTACCAAACATCTATCAACCTCACTCTTTACAGCGTGGATGGATCCAGGATCCACAGCCTTTTGAGAGAGTTCCAGACTTGCTATATTGCCATAATTATTTTTATTGACAACTTCCAAGATCCAGGTTTTCAAAGATGGTGGTAGAGAGGGCAAAGTCAATCCAAAAATACATAGGTAAATAACAACAACAAAATTCCACTTATATAGTGCTTTTCACGTCAGGAGGACGTCCCAAGGTGCTGGACCAAAAAGTAGATTATAGGGAGTTAATTCCCTTTTCAAGCTTACGATTTGAAATGGTTAGGAATCAAAGCTCCTCAAGAAAGAGATATACAAAAATATCTCAAAGTGCTTCATAGAATATAATGCAAGTTGAATTGACTGTATGTTGTATGAGCAATCTTTAACTATACAAGAAATTAATGGTTTGACCTTAAAAACCACTATTTGGTCCACTTAGGTGGAATAACTCAGTGGTTAGCACACTCGCCTCGCTAGTGAGAGACCTGGGTTCAACTTTAATGGAACTCCAAGCAGGGAGAAACTTTGGGCAAGTTTTCTTTTTCACATGCCTCTGTTTACCTAGCAGTAAGTAAGAATCCAGGTGTTAGTTGATTGTTAATTGCTTTTCTGTGGGTAATAATTCCTTCACAAAAATAGTAAATTGGTTAATCCACGACCGTTTGTGGGACACTGCTCTGTTCAATTGGCTGCCGCGTTTCACCCACAAAATGTACAGTGAAGCACTCAAAATGTCTTGAAGATGTGATAAGAGGCACTATATCAAATGCAAGGATTATTATTTTTATAATAGGAGACGATTTACATTTCTTTCCAGCTGATAACCGATGCTGATTAGTCACCCACCTGTTCCTGAGCAGCATTAAGCATCGGCTCCTGGATATCAGTATACATTCGCCTCAAGGCATTGTAGCCACCTGGGATACTCTCTAGGTTGCTCAGTGCTCGGTCCTGATTCCGCATCATTTCCTGCATCATCGCTGGGTTTCGAGCAAGCTCTAAGGTCTGAAGGAAGAAATTGAAAATTTGAGAAGCATATGACTACAATACTAATAATCTTTGCATTTGATATAGTGCTTTTCACATCTTATCAACGTCTCAAAGCGCTTCACAGAATATACTGTAAAGTGAATTGACTGTATATTTGTGGGCGAAACGCAGCAGCCAATTGCACACAGCAATGTCCCACAAACAGTCGTGAATTGAAATTACCAATTTTTATTATTGTTTATTTTTGGACGGATTATTATTAGGTATGTGGAGTAAGGAAACTTGCCCATGGTTTCACCCTGATCTGCCTGAATTTGCACACAGGTCTCACACTTGTAAGGCGAGAGCTCTAACCACTAAGCTACAGAACCATATGTGGGAGTACAAACGTGAAGAAAATACAACCCAACATGTGATTCCATCTTCAGCTATCATTAGTAGCAAATGGGGCTCCGTTCTCATTTAAACTTTGATAGATACATTCAATTAACATTTAGATTATTTTATTGGTTTTGTCTCAAATACATTGGCAAAAAGAGACCTGTAGCTCAGTGGTTACAACACTCGCCGTAAAAGCGTGAGACCCGTGTTCAAATCCACGCAGGTCAGGGCAAAACCTTGGGCAAATTTCCTTACTACCCATGCCTAATAATAATCCCTCCAAAAAAAACCACAATAATAAAATTGGTCATTTCAATCCACGACTGTTTGTGGGACACTGCTGTGCGCAATTGGCCGACGCGTTTCGCCCACAAATATAGTCAATTCACTTTACAATACATTTTGTGAAGCGCTTTGAGAAAACGTGAAACGCACTATATCAAATGCAAGGATTATTCTTATTATTTATTATAATCAAAAAAAGGACTGGCCAGCCGAGAGAAGGTGGCAAAAGACAGAAATTGGAAAACATTTGAAAACACAAAGTTTCTGTAGTAAGAAACAAAGGTTCACACAAAACAACATTAAACATGGGGCACGAAAAAAAGTGGTTGGCTTGGCTCATTTAGGTTGTGGCACTCTTGAATCTAGTTGCCAAGTTTGGAAATTCAAGACAGACATTAGAACCCTATTAGAACCCCGGAAAGTACATTTGCTTTGATGCAACAGTTATCTTTAACATAGCCATTGTTTACAAACTTACTTGTCTCATTATATCTGGGTTATTAAGCATGTGACTGATCTCTGGGTTTCTCTGGATCAATTGCTGCATCTGTGGGTTGGCCATAATCAGCTGTCTCATCAGATCTGGATTCGATAGCATGTTCTGCACAAACGGATTCTCCATTATCTGAGACATCATCTCCGGATTTGACATCAACTGCCGTTGCATTTGGGTCTGCAACTCCATAAAGTTGGCAGAATTCAAACCCATGCTGCTCAATCCTGCGAGGCCTCCCAATCCACCTGAAACACAATGGACTTCATGAGACTGCTTGACAATAACAATGACTTTCATATAAAAAGGGACTTCTCACTACATTACAGGATGAGATTAATAAGAATTGAAATGACTGTTGGTATGGAGGTAATCGTGGCATCTAACTTGCATCAGAAGTATGTGGCCAACAGTGAAATGAGTACCCAATACATTTTCTGTGCGGAATCTGAAAGAGGGACTATAACCTTAAAATACAAGGAGGTGAAGTACTTTGAGAACCAGTTAAGATTGGTTTTAAAACAGAGGTACTAAATAAATGACACCAGTTTAAGGAGGTCAAGGCACTAGGCATATGCGGACTACAGCCAATGATCCTGAGGGAAACTAGAAAGGGGGCAGCTGAGGCTCTTAGCATTTATATTTAAAATATCTGCAGAGAAAGGAATTGTGTCAGAGGACTGGAGAATGGCCAATGTAATAACTATTTTAGCTTTCATTCTTTTCTTGATTGAATATTTCCTGATTTATGGCATAAATCAAATCAAGAATATGTATTTTAATGGCCAACCAAATAGGTTGGCCACCAAGAGTCTAGACTACATGAACCTTAGAGGAGCAAAGAGATCAGGGGTGATCAGGGGTGTCAGATTCACAAATCTCTAAAAGCAGCTACACAGGTAAATACAGCTTTTTAAAAAAGCTCAATGGAGTTTGGGGCTTTATATCCAGAGGGATAGAATGGATTATAAAAGTGAGTGATATTGAACTTATACAAAAACTTGGTTGTACCACAATTGGAATATTGTGTTCAATTCAGATCTCCACACTATAAGAATATAGCAGCAATGGAAAGAGTACAGCACAGGTTTACGAGGATGCTATTCTGAACTGGTTAGGCCCTTTTCTGCTGGAGGAGACATTTAAGGTAGGCCCTAGAAGTGTTTAAAATTCTAAAAAGCATGTGGTAAAGGCAGTGATCAACAAAGAGCCGAAGTATCATCACCTCTATCTGTAAGTTATTCATTTTTGTTCTAGCTCCTGTCAAAACCTACCATCTCTGTGATTATCTGTGGACTTTATTAATTAAAAGTCAATCGACTAATTCAGTTTCCATAATTACCAAAATTTCAGAAATAGACTGGAACGGTGACTACTCTGTGAGAACAAAATTCAATCTTGTAGCATTAATATCGTCTGCTCAAGTGCCCAAGCTGAGCAAGACAGTCATGTCAAACTCATCCAAGACAGCAAAATTGCATTTATAGAGTGCCCTTCACATCGGGAGGACATTCCAACGCACTGAACAGTCAGGGGTCAGGACCTGAACATAGGGAAGGGGGAGGGTAGAGGAGGAGAGCAGGGAGAGAGTTAGGAGGTCAGCAGAAGACACGATCGAAAAGGAGGGTCGAGATCGGCCTTGAAGGAGGCAATTGAAGAAGTGAGATGAAAGGACTGCGGGATTGAACGCCAGAGTGTGGGGATGCAATCAGGGGACAGAGTTTGTGTCAACAAGATTAAGCCAGGATAGACTGAGAGCACATGAGCTATCAAGATCCAGAAATGGTAGGTAAGTCGGCACCTGCTGTAGCTGGACCTTACCAAGGTTGAAGGGGTTACTGGTAGCATTCGTTGTAGCCGTGCTGCTGAGTGGGGTTGTGGTTGTAGTTGTAGTTGTGGTGGTGTCACCACTGCTCGCAGGCTGAGCCGGCTGCTCCTGAGCCCTGGGAATTAAATAAGAGTACGATTTCACCATTTAAAAAATATACACATATTAGAAAATAAAGGCAGGCTTAAAAGAGGAAAGAAGGAAGAAAGAATGAATGAATTCTACAGAAGTATTTTATTACTCAACCCATTCAGGATTACCATACTGTATAAAAGTGTCCTGCATCAGATGAAGAAATCCTTAAAATTATCATGTTATCAGCAAGTGCCTCTGTTTTACTCTTATATTTATTGTCGCTGAATGCCAACTAGTGCCAGCACTGAGAGGGACCCTGATGTTTCAATTAAATGACATAGACAATAGCCTACATAAGGGCATAAAGTATTTTACGAATCCATTTATCATAAAGTTTCCAGTTCAAATAAAATCTGCAGAAAACACTCATTAAGCAGCAGATACCAATTACAAACAAACCTAAAATTTAATTGCAGCTTTCACATTAACATTTTATTTAACTGCACTTCATTCACCCTAATACTACAGGTACCCCGCCCCAACCGCGGCCTCGACAACCGCGAAACTCACATATCCAGTTTGCTAAATGCGACAACCCTTGCAAACCACGGCTTATAACCCTTGCTTATCCACGGGTTTTAACACTAATACTAGCGTTTAGCGCTAGGACCTAGTTGCATCAACCAGCCTCGATGTCGCTTCGCGCTAGCGTATAGCACTAGGACCAGTTGCAATGTTACAATGAACCAGTGACAAAGCTTCTCTTTTAGGATTAAGGTAAATACAGTAACATGAATTTATTGTCGCTTCTCTGCATCCTCTCTCTCACTCTCTCTCTCTGTGTAAGTGGGCCAATAGAGATCTTTCTGTCTGACTCACCTTCTCTCTATTTCATCTTCTCTTCCTCCCGCTCTCTCCCCCACCACCTTCTCTCTCTCTCTCTCTCTGTCTGTGTGTAGATCAGTCAGACAGCCCCACGGATTGGATTGCAGCAGATCCTCGCAGTCAATGCGCCCAAACTTACTCCCCCTATCACCATGTATGTTATAACTGTACACCTCTGTCACCTCTCTATTTCACCTTCTCTTCCCCCCACCACCCCTTCTCTCTTTCACCTTCTCTATTTCTCTCTTCTTCTCCACACCTTCTCCGTGGATTTCTCTCTCTCTCTCTCTCCGTGAGCCCTCTGTATCACCCACCCTCCACCCCCCACCCTCTGTGTGTGTCTCTCTCTCTATGTGTCTGTGTCAATCAGTCAGACAGCCTCACGGATTGCTGCAGATGCACCCAAACTTACTCCCCCTATCCCCATGTATATTATAACTGTATGTGTTTTTTTGTGTTTAGTTCTACGAAACGCGAACTGACTCCCCATATCCCCATGTTTCCCATAGGGCCCTGCATTTTCCAACCACAAAAAAGCGAACGTACTCCCCGTATCCCCATGTTTCCCATAGGGCCCTGTATTTTCCAACCGCGATTTTACCAACCACGGAGGTTTACAGAAACTTATCCCCCGAGGTTGGGGAGGGGTACCTGTACTATGTTAATCTCCAAATATAGATATTGCTTTAACTGTACTTTACCTGTTTTGAGTTTTGATAACCAGGTGAACTGTAAGACCATCATGAATGCCGTGTTGGGCAAGTGTGTCCCGATCCTTAAGTATTTTTCCAGCAAATATCAGCACAAGCTGTTCAGGCTGTGTATTGAAACGTTTTGAGATATCTTCCTTGAACTGTTGGAAGAAAAAGGAGAAAAACATTGGGACATTGCACAACTTCTCAGTCCCTACTGGATTGGATCAAAGACCGAGAGAACATTGCAATCTGTTGTCTGGCAACGAATAAAAGACAGGAACTGGAATCTCCCATTAAATTTTCTCCCCTATTACATCTACATCAACTCTAATTCCATTTGCCTTTCTTGCTTGAAAGTCTCAATTCACGACCAATGGTTTACTGAAACACTAATTCTTACAAACAATTATGTAAAGATTATTTTTACTGGACTACCTTTCCACTATAGGCCTAATATTAAATTGATGTCTGATTGTCCTGGATTCCCTAACTACGACAACAAAATTATACTTAGTGCCTTTCATGTCGGGAGGACGTCCCCAAAAACTGGGTGAAGAGTTGGCCCTCATTTATTTTGTGTCCACTTCATTAATGCAAACACCTTGCTCAGAGAATTCAACCTCAAACAAATATAACCCCAGTTCACTTAGTCTCAAAGCTAAGTACAGTAAAAGCCCATTTGTCCGGCATCTTAGGGACCTGGCCAATGCCGGTTAAAGCGTGTGCCAGATATTCGGCCGAAAACACAATTTAAAAAAAAATTAATAAAAAATACATTGTGCTGGATAAGTTCCGGTTAATCAAATGGGGACCTTTTTTTGATGTGTCGGTTATAAGGAAGTTACAGTTGATCGGGTCACGGATATATAGGCTTTTACTGTAAATCCAAGAATCATTCTGGTGAATTATCCTACCTTTTTCAGGTAGGACACCCAAACCTGTACACAATACTCCAAACTATGTCCACTCAGAATTCTTACACAGCATTCTACACCACTGCAACAGCACTTCATTGATTTAATGTTCTGAACCTCTGTTGTGAAGCCAAGCTTCCAAGTTTTCTTCTTAAAATCACTTCCATAACCAGAACGAACTGCATGTAATAATAATAATCCTTGCATTTGAAATAGTGCGTTTCACATCTTATTGATGTCCCAAAGCGCTTTGCAGAATATACTGTAAAGTGAATTGACTGTATATTTGTGGGCAAATCGCGGCAGCCAATTGCGCACTGCAGTGTCCCACAAACAGTCATGGATTGAAATGACCAATTTTATTATTGTGGTTTTTTTGGACGATTATTATTAGGCGTGTGGAGTAAGAAAACTTGCCCAAGGTTTCGCCCTGACCTGCCTGGATTCGAACACGGGTCTCCCCAGCTTGCAGACACTAAGCCACAGGAGCTCCATGTGGTTTATAATGATAATCCTTGCAATTGATATCGTGCTTTTCACGTCTTCCAAATGTCTCATTCTGTCACAGAATATACAGGTACCCCGCCCCAATTGTGGCCTCGTCAACCGCGAAACTCACGCATCCATGATTTGCTAAATGCGACAACCCTTGCTAACCATGCCTTATAACCCTTACTTAACCACGGATTTTAACACTAACACTAGCGTTTAGCGCTAGGATCCAGTTGCATCAACCAGCCTCGATGTCGCTTCGCGCCAGCGTATAGCGCTAGGACCCAGTTGCGATGTTGCAATCAACCAGCAACAACGCTTCTCTCTTAGGATTAAGGTAAATACAGTAACATAAATTTATTGTCGCTTCTCTGTATCCTCTCTCTGTGTGTAAGTGTATCTCTCTCTATTTCACCTTCTCTTCCCCCACTCTCCCTCTTCTCTCTCTCTGACTCCCCCCCTTCTCTCTCTGACTCCCCCCCTTCTCTCTCTGACTCACCTTCTCTTCCCCCCACCCACCCCTTCCCCCACCCCCCCCTTCCCTCCCCCACCCCCCTTCTTTCTCACCTTCTCTCTATTTCACCCTCTCTTCCCCCCAACCCCCCTCTCCCTCTGTCTGTCTGTATCAGTCGGTCAGTCAGACAGTTCCCCCAGCCCTCCGTGTCACCCACAACTTCTCTGCTGATTTCTCTCTCTCTGTAGATCAGTCAGACACCCCCCCCCCTCCCCCCGTGTAAGTCAGTCAGCCTCACGGATTGCTGCAGATCCTGGCAGCCAATGCGCCCAAACTTACCCCCCCTATTCCCATGTTTCGCACAGAGCCCTGCATTTCCCGACTGCGAAAAAGTAAACATACTCCCCCTGTCCCCATGTTTCCCTTAGGGCAACCGCGATTTTACCAATTTTACCAACCGCGGGGGTTTATAAGAACGGGGATACCTGTATATGAAAATTCGAGGCTTGAAGGGTTATGGGGGTAGAGCTGGGCAGTGGGATCGAAAGTACAGTTTGAGAGCTGCTGCAGACGCGATCAATCAGATGGCTTCCTTTTGCACTGTAAATTTCCAACTCCTCTACACCAGAGGTTTCCAAACTGTTGGCTGGGGGGCGCGGCCGTTATTGTTCTTATTACAGGTAAACTCCGCTTAACGTTGCGATGTTCGCCAGCAGATGGAAAGGAGGAGCAACTGCGCTAGGACCTGGGAGCGAGCCAGGCTGACAGCAAGTGAGACCAGCAGTGAGTGAGTGAGCCGGGCAGGCAGTCAGGGAGCGAGCCGGCGGTCAATGAGAAACTTTGCGCTGAAAAGCAAACTCAGACATCACACTAACAAATTCTAAGTGTTGTGAATTGTAAATGTAAGTGCAGTAATTGATTTCACAATTTTAACAATTTTTTTCATTCAGTTCATTTTTTTTACAATTTAATGTTTTTTGTTAATACTGTACTTAAAAAAGGTTTAAAAACGGGTAAAGAAAATATAGTATTTGCTGTTATCATTTGCAAAAATTATTCAATGTGAAGGAGGGGGGGCGCCGCTAGTTAAACTTTGGATCCACTGCTTTACACCAAGATTCTATTAATTTGATTAGATACAACCTATCCTTTACAAAATTATGCTATCACTTGTCAACAGATATTTGTCGAGCATCTCTGATGGCCCAGTTGGGAGTATATTGAAGAAGGTACGGAAGCAACTGATTCTCAGAAATAAGTACATGAAGCACAAAACAATACTATCACAAAACTTTACCAAGCATTTTAAGTCAACATTACATTTCAAAGGACCTGAAACAACTTCTTATTCCTGCATCAGAACACTATCTTTGATATTTTACACAGTGTTATGACTGCATGCTCATCCTTTGTTTTCATCTCTGAATGGTTAGTTGAAATGCAGTTAAAACTCCAATAGCCGCAATTAAATTTTGATTCAGAGATTGACTATTATTCTAGGCCCAGAACATTGAGCCAGTGATTACTGCAAGTGGTTTAAAGCAAAGTTAAAGTAGGTCTTCCAAGCAGAATTTGAAAGCAGGGTTGAAGCAGAGGGATTTCTGGAACACGTTCCAAAAAGAGCAGTTTTGGCAACACTGAATTGGAGAAAGTTACAGCTTATTCAGGATGTTCAGTCTATTAAAACATTCAAGGGTAGAGGTAGAAAGGTAGACTTTGGCATCATCCATGTATATATGGAAGTGGACCACATGCCTTTGGATGATGTCACCGAGGGAGAGTATGTAAATGATAAAAGGAGAAGGCCCTAGGAAACCCATATGATTGTACAGAAGTCATAGGACAAAATAAAGTGAATACTGGGTGAAGTAGGTAATGAACCCAGGAAAGTGAATCAGGGAGATGATGGAGGACAGAATGGCTAACAACAACAACTTGCATTTATATAGTCCCCTTCACACCAGGTGGTATCTCGATGACAATAGGCAGCAGAGATCAAAAGACAAATAATAATTCTTACAAGGAGGCATGGAGAACCCAAGGCACAGAAAGCGGTGATAATTATGACTGATCTAGAATGCGGGAAGGGTGTAAGTCAGATTAAAGGGACACATAAGGAATGATGGGAGAGAAAGGAACAAAGCTGCATCTCATTGGTGCCATGTTTTTGTCGCCTTAGACCTTAATATATAGTACTAGTCTAGGTACTGTAAGAGGAAGGGCAAGATTGGAGGTGGGACAATCGCTAGAAATTTGTGGTGTGTCCAGTGTAGGTTTTTGGACAACCCAAGCTCATAAGTGCAAAATCATGTAGTAACCCCCTCCTCAGCCAGTAACTATAGCTGGAGGTTAAACGACTAAAACCACAGTTTTCTTTTAAAAATCACTTACATGCACTTCTATGGGCCTTTTAATTAAGCTGATATACTGTACAAGTAAAAGGATTATGCCACTCAATGCAGATTGTGCCATCTCTCAATTGACTAACCACTTCAAATTCTTGTATGCAATAGATAATACAGCACGTAAATAGACCACTCAGCCCAACCAGTCCATACAGGTGTTTGTACTCCACACAAGTCTTCCTCCATTCCTTACCCTCTCCCATACTAAAAATTAAAATCCTTGCATTTGATATAGCGCTTTTTACGTCTTCTAGACGTCTCAAAGCGCTTCACAGAATATACTGTAAAATGAATTGACTGTACATTTGTGGGCGGCATTTTGCCAGTTACGCACAGCGGTGTCCCACAAACAGTCTTGTGGGATTGAAAATTTATTATATGTTTTTTTTGGACGGATTATGGAGGTGTGTGGAGTAAGGAAAGTTTCACACTGGTAAGGCAAGTGTCTCCATTCCCCTCTCCTCCATTTTAAGGTCTAGTTTCGTCTTGAATGCATCCATACTAATGTTGCATGCATACATCACCTCACGGCTGGACTACGGAAATTCTCTCCTAGTCGGCCTCTCCAGTTCCTCCATTCATAGGCTGCAGGCCATCCAAAACTCTGCAGCCCGTGTACTATCCCGCACCCGCGACCACATAACCCCCACCCTCACCCGTCTCCACTGGCTCCCCATCCTCCAGAGGATCGAGTTTAAGATCCTCGTCCTCACCTACAAGGCAGCCTTGCCCCATCCTACTTAACCGATCTACTCTCCCCCTACACGCCCACCCGGACCCTCCGTTCAACAGGACTTGGCCTGCTCCAAGCCGCCCCACCATCGGAGGCCGGGCCTTCAGTTTCTCCGCTCCCACCTTATGGAATGCCATCCCTCAATCCCTCCGTTTCGTCTCTTCCCTTTCCTCTTTCAAGGCCGGTTTGAAGACTTTCCTCTTCGATCGTGCCTTTTGTTCCACCCCGAACTCTTTTACCTCCCCTTCGTGTTTCACCCCTTCCCAAACACTCCCCTCCCAGCTCGGGTCACACGCCTCCTGTTCAGCGCCTTGGGACGTCCTCCCGACGTGAAAGGCGCTCTATAAATGTAAATTGTTGTTGTTGTTATGTTAGTATGGCTATACACACTAACAGTCACTTATAACCTTAAGTATTCTGTATAGCAATTATCCACCATGTATCGTAATGTTTTTTGATAAAATGCCCAGTGCTGTAATATTGTGTTGGGTTACAATAAATATATACTAACATTAGACAAGCGGAAAAACAAGAGACACTGTTAATATTTTCATCTAGAAAGATTAAGGCAGTAGCCAGACTCAGCTGATAGCCCTCTTGTCTCTGGGGTCAGAAGGCTGTGGGTGTAAGCCTCAAATTGGGACTTGGGCTTATTGCAGAGCTGCCAACATTTTTTAACAATAAAAAGTATTCCTGAAAGCTAAAAACAGTATTGTGTAGTAAAAAAAAAGTATTTTCCCCAGAACCTAATGGTACTCAACGAAAAAATTACAGCTTGAAAAGATGCCAAGTAAAATGGGACTTTAAAACCCCTCGTTAAGCAAAAATTGTGTTAAGCGGGAGGTCCCTACTGTGTTTCCGTATATGAAAAATATAGTTCCCAGTAATGCCTTGCGCATAGCCTAGCACTAACATTTACAGTGTCTCAATGATGGCAGAAGGTAGATAGTACTGCCATTGAAGGCAGGGAGAGAGAGTTAAAGAGAAAGAGACTGAGACAGAGAGACAGAGAGATAGTGAGTGAGATTGTGACAGCCAGAGACTCAAACAGAGAGAGAGAAAGAAACACAGAAAGAAACACAGAGGGAGAGAAAGAGAGAGAGCGTGACAGAGACAGACAGAGAGAGGGAAAGAGACACAGGGAGAGAGACAGAGAGAGGGAAAGAGACACACACATAGGGGGAGACTGAGAGAGAGAGAGAGAGAGAGAGAGAGACAGACAGAGAGACTGAGAACGAGAGAGAGACAGACAGATAGACAGTCAGAGCATGGAACATTCGGATTTTCCCAAAAACTTATTTTAACAAGAAAAATCGTACTGCCGTATTTACTTTAATTTACCGTACTAAATACGCCAAAAACGTACTGGTTGGCAGCTCTGTTATTGTCTTGGCTCGTACTGCAGTGCAACCCCGAGGAAGGCGTCACCGTCAGAGCTGCCATCCTTCAGATGAGATATTAAACTAAGATTCCGACTATTCTTTTTCGAAAAGTAAAACGAATTTATCCCAGTGGCCAGACCAAGAACCCTCCAGATAAAATTGGACGTTCACTTCGGGGCTGTTTGTGAGATACTGAGGTACACAAATTGGCTGTAGAGAGCTGGATCGATTCTGACATTCCATTCTCAAACATGTCACCTTGAAGCCAGTTCAGCTCCAAGGAGTTCCCTTAAGTTTAGGTATGCTCAACTCTTCTACTCCCTCTCTATTTGTATTGCCCAAATGACTATAATGTGCGGGACTAGCTCTTCCACTGCATTTAAGAGATATTTGTATGTTACACAATATCAATGTCATTAAAATAGAAAAACAAACATGGATTACTTGCATTTTGGATTACATATTAAATATCTGCAGATGCTCAGATGTCAAGGTAGGAGCGCAAAATTTGAATGGTTTATAAAATTGTCTGAGCCACAATATTGCATTTAACAATATTGTAAAGCTTTCCTTTTACTCTTGGAAGCATTTCCCAAATGCTAAACTCACAGCACAACAGATGTTAACATAAAAGTGTACCCCGCAGAGCTCAATAGAATTTGTTCAAATAAATTTCTCCGGCTTTGCAAAGATTGCTAAAACGTTATAACCCAGTTTTGGAAATGGAAGTACTTCACGAAAATAGGAGCACTCTCTCAAAGGTATTGATCTTGTGGGTTTTGCAGTATGTGGCATAATATTATTTTCTACCACTTATTTTTGGTCTCAATTCATGCCTCGTTAAGTGACGACGGTAGTCTGTGCTGGGTGGAAGTTGAAAGATAATGTGGTATCCAACTATTGGTATTTTAAACTAAAAACAAAACTGGATGGGATGTTTTGTTGAAACTTATTTTCTGACAAATATAACAAGCAAGGTTAAAAACAATTACAATTGCATGTCTATTTACCCACATATGGTGTCAACCTGGCTGAGTTGGCAGCACTCTAACCTCCAGGTCAGAAGTTTGTGGGTTCAAGGCCTACATTTGTACTATGAGGACACAGTCTAGCCTGACATTCCATTGTAGTGTCACAAAACACTGTACAATTTATATACTACCTTTCACATCAGGACAATGCCCAGAAGCACTTTCATGAACCTGGATGGGGTAGAGATGATCAAAAAAGTGTGGTCAGAGGTATCATTTGAAATAAGCTTTGAAAGAGCACAGGGAGGGAGTGAGCTAGAGGGATTCTAGGATGGGGTTTCATAAAACGCAGCAGAATGGTTGAAAACCTGGCTGCTGATGACAGGGCAGGGGACAAGCTGCTGCACTTTGGGTGAAAGGAGTGACAGAGTTGAAGAAGATCACATAGGGTTCAGGCAGGGAGATTGCAGAGGTTTCGGGCAGGGAGACTTGAGAGATTAAGTGAGAGCAGGAATTTTGAACCGGATCCACTTGGGGATTGTTAGCGCTAAGTGAATTTAAAATTTAACGGAAGATTCGCTGAGGTTAAATATATTGCCTAGAGCACAGGTGTGGTATAAATATTCCCCAAGCAGATTTCTGAGTTTTTTTAAGCAATAAGATTTACAACACCTGTGCCCTGCTCACAGCACTATTGGCAAGTGTCAATCAGCACCAATATGGTTTAGTTATAGCACACATTTTCAAATACTGTACTTCAGCTTCAAACGTCATTTCAACAGCACTCACTTGTTTGAACATATTCCACCTGTAAGCTCACTTTCAAAAGGAAATCATGAGGCAATATGAAGTGACTTGTTGCAAAAAAATCTATAACCAGCCAATTATTGCAAATTCCCAAACATCTAAGAGTAAAACAATTATACAGCTAGCATATTCCAAACTCATTTTCTACCCTAGCATCGATCAGAAATAAGAAACATCCTTCTCCCTGTAAAGTTACTAATACAGTCACCACAGTTCACAGTAAATTCATATTAAGCGCTTTGAGACATTTTGAGTCTGATAAGATGCTATATTGAATACAAGGGTTATTATAAGATATGTACCCATGGAATAAACATTTATATTTTTAATCTCTGCTAACAATTCTTTCCCTAACCTCCCACATCTGACAGAATATAGCATATTGTAATTCAGACCTTTGTGTACAATCACACCACTTCACAGTATATCGACTGTAAGTTGCTGTATCAAACGCAAGGATTATTATTTAGACTCAAGCATGTTAGTGATATATATACATTGCATTCCACGCATTTTAAATGGGTTCTTGTGTCAGGCTGTCTCTGACCGTGCGTGTGTGGGCGCGCCTGCCTACCTGCATGAAATTATGGCTCTGTGAGTATGCATGTACATGTGTGCACCAGGGTCTCTCCGCCTCTTTGGGTTTGTTAAGTCCTCTCTGGCTGTCAGTCTTTGTGTGGTGTGTGACTCTGTCTGGTTCTGCATACAAAATTTTGTCAGGCTCACTCTGGCTGTGTGTGTTTGTTTGTCAGGCTCTCTCTGATTGTGTGTGTCAGGCTGTCTGGGATGTCCTCCTGACATGAAAGACACTGTACAAGTATCATTTTGTTGTTGTCTGTGTGTGTGAGGCTCTCTCTGGCTGTGTATATGTAGGAGGTTCTCTCTGCCTGTGTGCGTGTGTGATGCTCTATCTGACTGTGTTTGTCAGGCACGCTATGGGTGTGTGTGAATGAGGCTGTCTCTCTCTGGCTGTGTGTGTGTATGTGTGTGTCTCTCGGTCTCTGGTTCAGACCTTCTCCCTCTTTTTGTGTCTGCCTTTCTGTGCCTTTAAGAGTGTGCGGGTGCATGCCTATGTATGCATTTGTCTACCTGTCTCACATCTGGCCAACCTCCTACTGCCTGATTATATTGTCTCCATATCTGCCACTACATCCGAGTGTATGTGTGCGTATTTCTGTCTGCCCATCCCTGTGTGTGAGAGATTCTGTGACGGCTTACCTGATGCACATCTGTCTCTGTCGGTCCCCTCCCTCTCTCTACTTGTGATCCCTCTTTTCTCCTTCTGTGTCTCCCCTTGCTTTGAGCCCATCTTTCCTCCCTCTTTTTCTGTGCCTGTCTCTTCTCCCCACTTCTTTCTATCTCTTGACCACTCACTATTCCCGCTCCCTCTCCCCTCCTTCACACTCACTCCTACTTTCCCTCTCCTTCTGTGTGTGTTTTTCTGTGCATTTCTCTTCCTCTATCTCACTGTGTTTCTTTCTGCCTGTGTTTTTTGTCTCTCTCTCTCTCTGCATCTCTCTCTGTGTGAGTCTCTATCTCTCTTTTTGTCTGTCTTTGAGTGTCTGTCTCTTTCTGCCAGTTTCTGTATCTCTCACTATGTGTGCGCGTCTCTTCTCAGTCTGTCTATGTGAATGTTTGTCTCTGTCAGTCAGCATGTGTTTCTCTGTCGATCTCTCTCTCCCCAACTCCCCACACTCAACCCTCTGATCTTTCTCTAGATTCACCTTTGATTTCCCTCTCTCCAAACTGACCTCTTATATAACTTTTATCTCTAGATTTACCTCCCTGATGTTACTCTCTCTGCACTCTTGTGATGTTACTCTTACTCTCTCTTTCTCTGCCTGTCTCTGAGTGTGCACAAAACACTGTGAAGGCCGATCTGGTGCATCTGATAGAGGACTGACCTATCTGGTCAGTCCTCCACAAAATATAGTCAATTCACTTTACAGTAAGGTCAGTGAAGGTCTTTGAGACGCCTCAAAGACGCTATATCAAATGCAAGGATTATTTATTATTATGTTACTCTCTCTGCACTCGCCTCCCTGATATTACTCTCTTTCTCTCCATTCAAATTTCCAAGAGTGGATATTTGTTAGGTAACGGTATCAAGGGATAAGGAGAAAGTAATTGGAGTTGAGGTATAGATCAACCAAAATAATAAATGGGTCATTTCAATCCACGACTGTTTGTGGGACACTGCTGTGTGCGATTGGCTGTCGCATTTTGCCCACAAATATAGTCAATTCACTTTACAGTTTATTCTGTGAAGCGCTTTGTGAGTCTCTAGAAGACGTGAAAAGTGCTATATGAAATGCAAGGATTATTATTATTTTCTCTGATGTTACTCTTTTTCTCTCTGCACACTCACCTCTCTATGTTACCTCTTTCACGTCCCTCCTCAAAACCCTCCTTTTCGACAGTACCATCGGTCAACCCAAATCCCCTCCTTTCCCTCCACCCTCCCCGACCCCAGCTCGGATCTGAAATACTGAATATCCAGCGCCTTCCTCCCGACACGAAATGCATTATACAAAAGTAATTTTGTTGTTGTTACCCCCGTGATGGTATGCTCTATCTCTCCCTGATTGTACCCCCTCACTCCCAACTCATTGGTATGCCCTCCTCATACTCCCCATTGTACCCCTTCCTCACTCACCCACCCAGGTTACCCACCCACCTGGTGTCATCCCGCTCATCGCTCCCCTAATGTTACCTGCTCCTCGCCCCTCCAATGTTCTCCCCTCACCGCACTGATGTTACTCACTCACCCGTGCCAACGTTATCCACTCCTCACCCCGTCGATGTTACCCTCTCCTCATAACTCTGATGTAACCAGCTCCTCACCCCTGATATTACCCACTCACCCCCACCGATGTGACCTCCTCACCAAACTGATGTGACTTACTCGCCCCCTTGTGATCTCCTCACCTCCCCGATGTGACCCACTCACACACCTGATGTGACCCACTGACCTCTCGGATGTGATCCACTCACCCACCTGATGTGACCCACTCACCCTCCCTGATGTGAGCCACTCACCGCCCCGTCCCCATTGTGATCTCCTTAGCTCCTCGATGTGACCCACTCACCCACCTGATATTATCCACTCACCCTCCCTGATGTGACTCACTCACCCCCCCACCCCCGCCGATTGTGATCCCCTCACCTCCCCAATGTGACCCACTCACCCAACCCCCCACCCGACGTGACCCACTTACTCCCCCCACTCCCCAAGGATAGCTACTCACTCTCCCCGATATTACCCACTCACCTCCCTGATGTGACCCACTCACCCTCCCTGATGTGACCCACTCAATTCCCCACCCCAGATGTTACCCACACCGGGGCCCAATGTTACCCACTCATCCCCTGATGTTACCCCCACCCCCCTGACGTTACCCACTCATCCCTCAATGTTACACCCCCAACCAACTGTTACTACCACCCTGATGTTAACCCCTATCTCCTGATATTACCCCCCAACCCCTAGGTGTTACCCACTCACCCCACAGATGTGACCCACTCACTCTCACTGATATTACCTACTCACCTCCCTTTGATGTTGCCTCCTGATGTTACCCCCCCATGTTGATGTTACTCCCAACTCCTTGGTGTTACCCACTCCCCTCCCCACACCTTGGATGTTACCCATTCACTCCGCCCCCTCATGTTATTCACTCACCCCCACAATGTTACCCTCCTGGTTACCCACTGACATCCCTGATGTTAACCCCCACCCCCTGGTGTTACCTACACCCCCACCCCAATTACCCACTCACCCCCCGCATCCACCCCGATTACCCACTCACCCTCCCATCTCCCTGATGTTATCCACTCACCCCCCACCCCCTGATGTTACCCCCCCCTGTTGCCCACTCACCCCCCCACCCCCTGGTTGTCCCTCCACCCCCTGATATTACCCCCCCATGTTGCCCAGCCCCCCCACCCCCTGTTGTTTCCCCCCCGTTGCCCACTCACCCCCCCCCCTGTTGTTGCCCACTCACCCCCACCTGTTGTTGCCCACTCACCCCCCACCCCCTGGTTGTCCCCCCACCCCCTGATGTTACACCCCCCCTGTTGCCCACTCACCCCCCACCCCCTGGTTGTCCCTCCACCCCCTGATATTACCCCCCCTGTTGCCCACTCACTCCCCCACCCCCTGATGTTACCCCCCCCTGTTGCCCACTCACCCGCCCACCCTCTGATGTTACCCCCCCCTGTTGCCCACTCACCCGCCCACCCTCTGATGTTACACCCCCCCTGTTGCCCACTCACCCCCCACGCCCTGGTTGTCCCTCCACCCCCTGATATTACCCCCCCTGTTGCCCACTCACCCCTCCACCCTCTGATGTTACCCCCCCCCCGTTGCCCACTCACCCCCCACCCCCTGGTTGTCCCCCCACCCCGATATTACCCCCCCTTGTTGCCCACTCACCCCCCCCTGTTGTTGCCCACTCACCCCCCACCCCCTGATGTTACCCCCCCACCCTGTTGCCCACTCACCCCCCACCCCCTGATGTTACCCCCCCCCTGTTGCCCCCCCCCCACCCCACCCCCTGTTGTTGCCCACTCACCTCCCTGATGTTACTATCCGGCGCCAGCTCGAACTCCTCTTTGTCCTTCGGTGTCTTGACGGTGACCCGGATGGTTCCGTTGTCCGCGCTGTCCGCCATCGCCGCTCAGTGGCTCACAGTCCCTCAGTGCGTGGCTCAAGTGGAGGCTCTGCTCGTGTCTTCTCTTGTCAGTGGGGCCTAGTCCGGCCTCGCTCACACAGCACAGCACCACACGGCTCAGCTCAGCACAGCCCGCCCTCCTCTCTTTCTCTCTCTCTCAGTCAGTCAGTCAGTCAGAGCTTCCTCATTGCCCCGCCGCACTGTGGGTAATCCACACACCACCCGGTGCCGATCCTGGGCAAAAAAATAACGATTTTTTTGGGGGAAAAAAAAAGCTAAACCTGCATTAAAAAATATCACTGGGTTGATTATTTACACACAATCCGCTCGGTTATGTGTTCAATAAAACGATTGTTTAAGGTTATAGGCGTATGATAAAGGCACTGATTTTTTTTTTACCAGCGACGGTTTTCCCCGTTCTCTCCCTCCGTGTCTCTCGCCTGTCTTTTTTCGGTGTAAAAAAACGCAGCCGGTGAATAAAGGGATGACGTAGATTAGGAGGGAAGTTGCTAGAAGCCAAAGTTTGCCGCTCGCTCACTCACCCGCCGCCGCCCGCCGCGCAAGCGCAACCCAAGAGGACGGCCGCCGCGCAGGCGCACCGAGGAGAGGGAGAGGCCGCTCCCATGCCACTGCGCACGCGCACCGGGTGAGAGCGAGGGGGTGGAGGTAGGGGAGAGGCCGATGACCGTGTAAGAGCAGCGAGGAGTGTGGAGGATGGGTGGCTACTGCGCATGCTCGGTAATGGGCGGCCGGGAGGGGGTGGAAGAGGGAGCGAGGCCGAGCGTAGCGCAGGCGCAGTGCGGGTGATGGTGGAGGTTTCATTGTTGTCTGCTCTGAGCCGCTCCCGTGTCTGCAGAGGCACTGGCTCTGCCTCCATGTGTCTGGGGAGCTCAGCCATGTCAGGCACAAAAACACGCACTCAAATCCTCCTCCCAGGGCTCAACCTGCAAATGCATTGAGGGCGTTTGGTTCAAAAAAAAATGGTGCTGTTCGTTGATTGTTCAAGCAGCAAAATGAGCATGTAGAGTGGAGGGGTGGGGGGGGGGAGCAGGTGGTGGGAGGAAGAGGAGGGAGGAGATGAAGGGTCACTCGGGCTCTGCAAACATGTAACTGGAAAGTCAGCTGAGGGATTTGCGGAAAAAGCTTTTTTTTGGGGGGTGGGGGGTACAAACAAATATTATTGCAATGTTGCAGCGCAAGTCAAAGTTCTCAGAGAAGGGGCTGACTGTGCTCATAGACTCCGTGACGACCAGGCAGCAGATCCTCTTCTCCCCTGGAGGGTTTCCCGCACAGACACAGGCAAGGCTGAGGGCGTGGCAGGAGGTACTCATGCTGGTCAATGGCGTGGAGAGAACCCAGAGGACCTGGGAGGAGTGCAGGAAGAAGATCCATGACCTGAAGAAGAGCGCAAGGGTGAGTTTCTCGGGCAGTAACACAGAAGGAAATGTGCAGGGCAGGGGAGACTGGGGATGACCCTGCTGGAGACTTGTGCCATGTCATAAGTGAGTGTGAGGGCAGGCAGCAAATCATGGCACAGGTTGCAGATGGTACTTAAATGAACAAGAGAACCAAAACATGAAGGTGTCTTAATTCCCATTGCACACTGTCTTACAGAATAAAGTGCCATATAACAATGCAACCAGTGGTGGTCCATCAACCCAGAAGGAACTTTCACTACATGAGGAGAGGGTATTGGAGATATTTGGTCCTGAGCCCACGATGAGAGTAGAAGAAGGGAATATTGGATTGGACTTTGAACAACGAGGTATGTGGTTAATCGTAAGTAAGGATAATTTGTTTTTGGCTACAATTTGAACGACTAGGAGTTACTAAATGTGAAAAATATGATCATCTATAGAAATCAGGTCATTTTAACCTAGAAACTTGCCATTCAGCCCATCAAGCCTGCATTGGTGTTTTTCCTCATGTGAACCACCTCATCTAATCAGACTTTTCTGCTTGCACCACTTACCCTTTGTTTTCTTTTCCCTCTTCACAACAGCACTACGGGGCTTCCTCCTACTGACATGAAAAGCGCTAAACCAAATCGAAGAATAATGATTATTGGTATTCTGTAAATAGAATAATGTCCCTTTAGAATGACCATTATTCTCTTTCAAAATAATTGATGGACTTTGCTTCAACTGTGATTTCTGGGAGAGAATTTCACATTCAAATCATCCTCCATGTAACCTTCAGCATAGCTTGCCATATCTCCCTCTCTACCAGTTTGTGGGGAGCAGTTTTAATATTGTTATTTCAATCCCTAAATCCATAGTAGACAACAACAACAACAATTTACATTTATATAGCGCCTTTCACGTCGGGAGGACGTCCCAAGGCGCTAAACAAGAGGCGTTTGACCCGAGCTGGGAGGGGAATGTTTGGGAAGGGGTGAAACACGGAAGGGGAGGTAAAAGAGTTCGGGGTGGAACAAAAGGCACGATCGAAGAGGAAAGTCTTCAAATCGGCCTTGAAAGAGGAAAGGGAAGAGGCGAAACGGAGGGATTGAGGGATGGCATTCCATAAGGTGGGAGCGGAGAAACTGAAGGCCCAGCCTCCGATGGTGGGGCGGTTCGGGCGGGGGGCTTTGAGTAGGCCAAGTCCTGTTGAACGGAGTGTCCGGGTGGGCGTGTAGGGGGAGAGTAGATCGGCTAGGTAGGATGGGGCAAGGCCGTGTAAGGCCTTGTAGGTGATGACGAGGATCTTAAATTCAATCCTCTGGAGGATGGGGAGCCAGTGGAGACGGGCGAGGGTGGGGGTTATGTGGTCACGGAGGCGGGTGCAGAATAGTACACGGGCTGCAGAGTTTTGGATGGTCTGCAGCCTATGAATGAATGACAACCAACATAGAGCATAGTGGAACACGATTGTCTACATATTCCCTGTGAACAAGAATTTTCCTTTTGCAGTCTTTGCCCTCTGCTCTCCAACCATCTCTATTCGTGTGGCTATACTTGCCTTCATATCTACTCCTACAATTCTTGGAATATACCACTTGTCAAAATCCACATAAACTGCACACTTAATTTAAAAAATACTATGCTAAGTGTGACCTAGCTTTCAGAAATCTATGACTCCCAATAGCTCATGTTTGTCCAAATTTATAATCACTTAATCCTAGTTTTTAGACATTGAATCCCTGATTAGACTCGTAGTTTTTTTTTATTTTTAAGAATGGAAAATAGGTGTGATGTAAAATCTTGTGCTGATTTGGTCCCTTTATTTGTTTACCAGACCTACAATTCATTTCACCCCAGCACGGAGTCATATCTGGAGGGGATGATGTCCTAGAAGAAGGAAACAGCCCATCGTCAATCTCTGATCCAAGTGAAATATCACAGCCAGCATCATCATTTGCACATTCCAGCTCAGCTATTGGAGCTTTGGGTAATGTAGGAGACATGGTCGTAGCACAGCACTCAAGTGACGGGCAGAAGTTGGACATACAGAAAGAAAGAGCCTGTGTTTTTACATCGGCTTATCGGGATGAATCAACTCAAAGTGCTTCACAATTAATTGCTGACAAATGCGAGGAGATAAAAGTGAAGATAATCTCAGATGATGAAGATTTGGAGGGTGGAGACTCCCAATTGTACACAGGCCCACCAATGAGACAACCACAAATGAGCCGAGTGCATCTAAGATCCCTGTCTGGCAGGGCTGTGGATGAGAGGGGTATAGGTCCCCTATTCCGTAGGCAAATGTTAAGTCAGGGAGATGATACCATTCAGCTGCTGACAGACATGAGTTCAACTATACGTAGTGGTCTGGCACCTGTGCAGCAGTGTGCAGCGCAGCTTCCAGACACCATAAGGCAGTTAAGGCAGGACCTAGTGCAGGCGATACGACTTCTGCGTCGCGAGATGAGATGTGTCTGCAGGAATGTCGAGCAAAGAATGAACTCTGAGACTCATGCAGGACATCAATCGGCTGGTGTGGACACACAGCTAGTGGTGGAGGCTATACATGGTGCCACTGCATTGGCAGCTGCAACCATGAATACTGGAATCTCCCAGGCCATATCTAGCGCCTTTGCCACTTTGAGTGAGCAGCTGGATAGATCTATGGCAGCTGGCTTTCTCCAGATAGCTGAAACACAGCAGTCCATCCTCAAGCAGATTGCTGAGCAGAGATACCAGGTGGCTGTCCGAAGCCTTGGGTCGTCGGGCCCACCAAATGAAGAGAGTTTCAATACAAACACACCTGTCAACCATCCCTCAACCCTTGCTTTAACAACCACAGAATGTCAACAGTCACAGAAGGGTCTGCTTTTGGACATACAACCATCTGGTTTAGAGCTCACAGATTCCGTTACAGCTTCAGGCAGCTTTGATTCTGAGCTGTCAAACACCACACTAGCGAGTTTCAGCACTGCAAGGGTAGGGTCACACAGAGGTAAAAGAAAACATCCAGCAACATTGAGACCATTGAGCACACGCATGACCAAGGGTAAGAGAGCAAGAAAGGGTCAAATGTGAGACACTCAGAAGTATTAAAAGAAAAATCTGTTATAAATATTTGTTAATAAAATTGTTCATTTTATACCTTTGTATGATGGTTTCATGTTTAGATTCCATAATACTATGCAAAACTCTCATATAAAGTTGGGGGCATTCAAACACTTTCTCATTTGATAGAAATATGGATCGAGCCAGCAAACTGGGCATTAATGTGTAGATCACAGTAATTTTGTCAAAAGATGCAACCTATCTTCAAGTTGAGGACATAGAATCCCCTTTAAAAACAAGAACATTTGCATTTGATATAGCACCTTTTTACTCTTGTCAGAATGTCTCAAAAAGCTTCACAGAATATGCTTTAAAGTGACTTGTGGAGAAATGTTGCAGGCATTTGCACACAACCGTGTCCCACACACAGTCTTGGATATTTTTTATAATGCTTGAAGAAACGGGTATTCAGAAATTGGATGCCTATCAAAATATGGCTCCCATCGCTTTGTTTGAAAATTGTACATGGTTACAAAGATACGGACAATGTGTAGGATTTGGGCAGGAGTATGCAGTGGGTAGGTAGGATCTGTAGATCAATTACATTGCCTCAAAGCTCAATTCCATCACAAATCATGACAAGCATCATAGAAGACTTTTGGAGATCAAACGCTATTAAAATGGTGATGTTAATAATAATGTTAATCACATTTGATCTCCAGTCTTATGTCTCAAAAGATTAATTTTATTAACTTGCTTTTGACTACAGTAATCGATCTGCTTCATTCTCACTCAGGCTTTTTATGGCTGCATATTTTAAGGGCTTTTGTTATCTTAATTGAATGCCCTATAACATAATCTCAAAATTTACTTATATTGAACTACTCATTAAAAAAAATCCACAAAAGATGCATGTAACTGCTGGGATTGAAGCAGCACCGATGCAGTTCATTCTTAACCATTATTAGTACTAAACGCAATAAAATGTGCATTGCATTGGTTTTCAATGAGAAATGTCAATGCAGGAGGACATTCCATTTGCTTGTGCACATGTTAATGGGATAAGCTTTGGTTGACTGATGATCTGGATGTGGTCAAAAGTTGTTGATTGTGGCTTGTAATAGATTTGATTCAGAGTTGTTATATATGAAGTTGAAATAATATTTTTCAAATCACTGGTGGCCCTGACTTGCATGTATAAATTCGGGAGGCAAAACTCTTTGATGCTCATTGTGAGATTACTGAAAATTGATTTCTCTGATCCTGAGGTTCTGAAATGAATTGCAATTTGTGGGGAATGGTAACATTTGTTATTTTAACAGTGCACACAGGGAATCAAACTTAAAACTTGAATGCCATGTAAATTTAAAATCCAAATTTAAAAAGTTCATACAAAGTAATTTATCAGC
Organism: Hydrolagus colliei; assembly: GCA_035084275.1. Taxonomy (NCBI): domain Eukaryota; kingdom Metazoa; phylum Chordata; class Chondrichthyes; order Chimaeriformes; family Chimaeridae; genus Hydrolagus; species Hydrolagus colliei. The sequence goes on along the minus strand of CM068742.1, from coordinate 28,078,414 downwards.
ATCTTTGCATTTGCATCTTATCAATCCTTGAAAATGTTTCAAAGCACTCCACAGCATTTACTGTAGAGTGCTCTCACTATTTGTAGACAAACACAACAGCCAATTTGCACACAGAAATATGCGCATGAAGTGTGCGATCAATCTTATTTGGGAGATTGTTTGCAATGACAATCCCTTTTGAAACAGCGCCAATGTTTAAGTCCATCTGGCAGGCAATTGGGACCTAGGTTTAACATTTCATCCAAAGAATGCATCTCTGACTAGGCAACACAAAGTACTGCAGTGCCATGCTGGATGGGAGTTCAGTGTCTCTTCATGGGACTTGAATCCCCACAACCTCCTGGCTCAGAGGTGCATGTGCTACCAACTAAGCCAGGCTGACATATCAACTGACAAATAACTCTGTAGTGGCTACATGACGTGAACGAATACAAGAAACAATACCAATAAGAGTGCTGTAGATCATAGAGTACAGCCAACAGAATAAATATAAATTCCTTTTAAAATTTGAAAAGCAGATACCCAATGTTAAGGGGGAAAAAAGGACACATACATAATGTGGGGAAATATCCCAGTTGAACTGAATTTTATTTAATTCAAGGAAAATATGAAAGTTTGGCAATTTTAACAACGCCTGTTGAAATAGGGATCTTGTGTTACAAAAATAACACCCTAGCTCCTTACAAGCTAATTCCCTTGCAGGTGTGCTCATCATACACAAGGTAAAAAGGAATTAGAGTAAATCAACGCTTTTCCACTTTGTTTCCAACCCATGTTTAATGTGCACAGATTCTCTTGAAAATATTCCTTATTCCCTTTTGGACTGAATAAGTACACAGTAAAACCTTGATAATTCAGACCAGTTAGGCCCATGCACCTCCTGGATTTCGGACTTTGCTGGTATTTAGAAACCTACCTGGAAATGGCTGAGGAAATGCCATCGCATACACCACATGTGCTGTAAACATAGCACTGAAGCCAAGCTCCACTCAGAGCACCGGATGACAGAGCAGCAATGCTGGTGACTAAAAGCAGCTGTTCCAAACTTCGGGAGATTTGCCGGACATAAAAAATCTAATACTGTATGTATTTTGAAATCTTGACGGTTTTAGGGAGTTGCCAGCTTCCGGAACGTCGTATTATCAAGGTTTTATTCTAACTAAATCCCTTCCCTTATGCACTTTAAATCCACAGGCTCAGGGTAACATTGTCAAATTAGTTCAATATGCAAGGCTAATTTTTGTGTTGTGGATTCACTTCCAATAGGAACGCATTTCAGCGCCTTGGGACGTCCTCCCGACGTGAAAGGCGCTCTATAAATGTAATTTGTTGTTGTTGTTATCCAAACATATAGGAACGCATTATCCAAACATATTTTCCCAAGGATTATGTCTCTCCCCCCCCCTCCCCTCTTTCTGGTGCAGGGCAGCTTCAAACCCAGCTCTAACAAGGTAAATGAACCGCAACACAAAACATTAGACTCAAACCATTCCTTTTTTTCCCCCCAGTTCCTTGGTGGTTTATCACACTTGACACCTGGCAAACCGAATCAAGCGGACTCGTGCAGAAAAGTTTGCTTTTTCTTTAACAGGCTATTCTGATTCAGGATTATCAGTCTTGAAAAATTATAAACTTAAAAGCAAAACTCTTCATCCGTTCCTTCAAACCTCTCCGGCACATAAAGAAAAGCTTTATGGAAAGGTTAAATGGCCTTATATGTCATCGAGTTGTCAACACAAGGATATCTCATCAGTTTATCAAGAGAGCACAATTTTACAGGCCCGTCCCCTCCCTACCACACCTAGAAGGAAGAGGTGGGGTGGGGAGTTTGAGAAAACTAAACTCCAAATCAACTGCATAATCCAACAGCTATACATTAACTAAACATATCCATTGATGGCACCCTGAAGAATGTTTTTTTTTGCCCTGGGCTTCACAGTATGTACCTACGTACGCATTATCTTCAATGATCAGATTCTGACATTTTCTTTCCTTTCTTGCCTCCCTGCAGGTTCCAAAAGAAATATAAACAAAAATCAATTCAATTTATACAACACATTCATAATATAATTTTAACAATTAAGTCTGGATTCCCTTTTGCCACAAATAGTCACAAAGAAACAAAAGTGCAGCATTGTCCATTACAACGTTCTTTGTTCTAACACTGATTTGTTTAGCACAAACATATTGTGCAAGTGTGCAGTCGCCCAGTGAGTTTGCCTTGCCTGCTAAAATTGATCAATTTCTGGGTCATTAGGTTACCACTAACAACATTTTCTGTGGTTCATCGGGTCACCACTGATATCATTAACTGAATGTCCCTGCACAGCACACAGGAAGTGATATTGTTGGAGATCGGGTGACCTAGAAGTAATTTTTTTCCCACATGACAGCTGCCCAGGAAGCAACTCGGCTGGCTATGTGCATGTGTAGAGAATTCTTCTATCTGAGCAGTCACTTAGCCTTTGAAATGCCAGTGAATGTAATATGAATTTTCTGCGTAACATCAGGGTCAATAGCCTAATACATTATAAGTGTACCCTTGTTATAACAAAGCAAGTTACAATGGTTTTTTGTTCTTTCAAATCCAAGGTAAAACTATTTAAAGTAAATTGGATCATACCACCTATCTTACCAAGGAACGAAAAACCACTGTATACAGTGGAATCTTAGTTATCGACCATAGTTAAAACATGGAATAACCCGCCCACCACCCTGACTCAGTACCAATTCATTCAAGCATCCTCTTCAGATTCAGCTACTCGGAGGTACAGATTGGTATGTAAATGGGTATAATGCAATTTTTTAAACGCATCTTTCAGGGAGGAATTAACCAGCAATTTTGAATATCAGGACAGGGGGAAGCGGGAAGGTAATGTGTCTTTAATATAATAATAATAATCCTTGCATTTGATATAGCGCTTTCCACATCTTATCAACGTCCCAAAGCGTTTCAGAGAATATACTGTAAAGTGAATTGACTGTATATATTTGTGGGCGAATCGCGGCAGCCAATTGCGCACAGCAGTGTCCCACACACAGTCGTGGATTGAAATGACCAATTTTATTATTGTGTTGTTTTGGAGGGATTATTATTAGGCGTGTGGAGTAAGGAAACTTGCCCAAGGTTTCGCCCTGACCTGCCTGGATTCGAACACAGGTCTCCCCAGCTTGGTTTCCCCAGCTTGCAAGACAAGTGCTCTAACCACTGAGCCACAGGAGCTCCACATGTAAACTAATATGTAAACTAATCAGGATTCCACTGTAGTTACAAGGAAGAATGAATCAGCAATTTAAGCGCAACCCAAGATGTGCTAATTCACAGAGGACTGGATTAACTAGAAGTGCTGGTCACCCAACAGTTATTCTGTGACACAATGTGATCCCATTACCTGGGTTGGGTATATTTAACTTCAGTGCCCTAATAATGGGGGAGGGGTGGGGGGAGAGAGAAATCAGACTAGTTCATTATCCACCTTCAGCACCTTGGGACGCCCTCCTGATGTGAAAGGCGCTATAAAAATGTAATTTTGTTGTTGTTCTGGAAGGTTCAGATTAGTAGACTGATTGCATTTTCCATTAGCCTTTACTGCTGGAACTCACAGTCATTTGAATAACAATCACTTGTGCAAATACTAAGAGCAAGTACTAGCGGGACTAGGCGCTAAACAGAAGGAAAGACAAAATGATTTCCGAAGAAAAAGAAAATCTGTTGTGTTGTTTTGCTGCCAGGTTCGGATTCGGATAACTTGCTGATATCTATATCACTGACTATCAGAATTAACGACTTGGATACATTCTTTTGGTCTTCTCTTGTCCAAAATACATCTCTGCAAACCTAGAGATTCAAATCTCAAAACTGTTCATATCCAGTTTTGAATATGACTCTTCTCTGAATCTGTTATTTATGTAATAATTATTTGCAACACAGTGTTTTCGCATTTTATTGCTAAGGGCCTCCAGTGGCTTGAAACCAATGCAAGTGCTTCCATCTTGTGGAACAAATGCTTTTCACCTTCCTAAAGGTAAAGATTTCTCCCAATTAGGCAATAAAGAGGCTTGTTTATTTGGGTATTTCCACACTTTTCTCCTGCTGTCTCCTTTTGAGTTTTGACCTCTCCTCATCCCATTTTCTCCTGCATCTTGTTGCCCCCTGCAGTTTTTCCCTTTCTTTGCCTCTCTCGGGATCTCTCAACAGAGGCTGCTAACTGAAGATGGGAAATTGTTTCAAAGATCTCACTCATATTCTACTCAGTGATGAGAGAGAAAAAGAAAATAACTGATTTAGATATAATCACACTTTGCATGTTTGACAAATAAGTAAAGCACCAAGTAATCAACAAGGAAGTGGAAAAACACATAGCAGGGTGCTACTTCATCAGGACAAAAACCTTAAATAATTAAATCTCATAGACGCTTAAACCTGTGAAATGACCAAGTATTCAGGCTGCTAATTATAAAAGGTCACCTGTTTTACGTCTGAAATGCCTAAAAAGATCAAATGCTTTACCTGATATTTTGTTAATTCTGCTTGCAGTTGTTTAACTTTAGATTTTTCTTGTTCCAGGGCTGCGTGCAGACCTGTAACCTAGAGAGAAAAGATCAAAACTACTCAGGACATACAATAACTATATTGTGAAAAACGTAAATTATGCCAATTCCCTGAAGATCTAGATAATATACTTACAAAATGTGGAAGTGAACAGATAGATCAACCTCTACCAGTGTAATCACTCTATCCCCTCTAATCCTTCCATACAATCAACTATGTTTTTCTTGCTTTCCATACATTATGGAATATTTGCAGCACAGAAAAGTACACTGCAAAATTAATGTCCTTTGAAAAGCTGACCTTTGCTTTCAAGCTGCCCCCCAGTTATAAAATCCTACTCAAAGAAGACAGAAGGCAAAGTACTTATTTTACAGGGCTCAGCCTGCTGTCACTCTGCAGCTGGTCACTTGGTCAGTGAAAATCTTGCCTCAATTTGAGGTCTGGCTACACTTTACCCACCAATAAATTAGGATTGGGGCCTCAGTTCTTCCAGCTAGTGTTTTGCTAATCAGCAGCATAATTTTCCATCTGAAAAACAGGCCCTCCTCCTTTCTTTTTTTAAAAATAAGGGGAAGGGACCAACATTTGTCAGGATACTATATCATGCTTTGGAACCTCGGAAGAAGTGTGAGGGTAATTAAATGCCAAAGTGGTGGCAAAGCAGAAACATTATGATAAATGACCATTCAGCTAAATAAGTTATTTCTAGCTCCAAACTATTGTATAGCCTACTATTACTATTGAATAGTTTAATTGATCCTCCCTTCCTCAGAATTCATGATAGCTGTGCAATTGAAGGAACACATTTTATTGTCTTTTCAACTTCAACAAATGGTTGATTAACAGGAGGCACGACTTTCAGAAGTCATAGTTTGGTAAGGACTGAAATGTAAAATGAGTTTCCGGTTGCAGAAACTGCGACCATTTCCACTTACCTGTAAAGTTAGTTCATTCTTGATGCTTAATAAGTCATCGACTTGCAGCAGTATGTCTGCTTTATCCTTCACTGTAATGTAAAGCAAATAAAATTATTGCATTAACAGAATTAATACTACAGTATATCGGAATAATACCAACAGTGTTATGAACGTTCAGAAATTGCTCCTGGAGATATTCTGATCTTCATTCAAATTCTTGCAATTCAAAAGGATTCACTAAATATTTTTTGTGGCAGGCTCATAATCTGGTTCCCGCATCAGGCAAGTCGCAGTACTCCAGGGCACTGCTGATAATAGCCAAGCCAGGGCAGGACATTAAGGATAAACCTTGGAATTTTCCCACTTGGCTACTGATATCCCTGCAAACCAAAGCCCTAATGGGCAGGGTGATCCCAGCCAGGTAGTGTTGTCAAATGACATTTTGTGCAGATTTAGGAGATTAAACTCCAACAGTACCCCACAGAATACCCCAATGTATACTCTGGGATCCCAAAGCCTTGGTTCCTACCAACCTGCAACTGATACTATCCAACATTAGGTTGCATTCCTCCAGGGAGCGGTCTATTCCAGACACAGGGAAATGTTCATGCTGACATGTTTGATGTGATGGCATATATGCCACTTAAACGTTTCGCTCACATATATACGGTCAATTCATCTTACAGTATAGTCTGTGAAGCGCTTTGAGACGTCTAGAAGATGTGAAAAGCGCTATATCACATGCAGATTATTATTATTATGTGTGAAACTCATAATTTAGTTCTCATCTCCCCTGAAGGTGTAAATAAATCCAACTGCCCATTCTTCACGTGGAATCTATACAGCAGGGTCATCTGACTTGCCATGGGGCGGTGGTGGGGGGTAGGGGTTCGGGGTGGGTGAAAGGGGATAAAAGAGGAACATGTGGAGGAGTTCAATAAAGATCACATCAAACATGTCAACATTTAACACTATTTCTGCCATATATGTACTTTTAACAACAAAAATTGCAATTTGGTATTGTTTAAAGAGCACAAAAGGATTGGCTTTTTAGAGAATGTCAGGCATCAGTTTCTGTGTTCAGCTCTTCGGTGATCCAAGTTGGGAGAAAAAGCTACTGAGGACCTATACTATGTCAGAAGGGTGTTACACTCGGCTTCCAATGCTGACTGGATTGCTTCCTGTGCTAAAATATGGCTGACGTCTAGGATCGCTGAGTCGCCATGGCTCAATATGGAGGAAGTGTCGTCAGCAACAGCAGTGATGACCTGACTACCCAGAAGTCAGACATTATCTCTTCACTCCGCCCTCATCAGCCTTCCTGGTTCTTCCCTTCACAAGCTGCAGAACATCCAGAACTCTGCAGCTCGTCTCCTCACCCGCATCAAGCTCCGAGACCACATCACCCTCGCCTGGCTCCATTGGCTCCCCATCCCCCAGAGGATCGATTTCAAGATCCTCGTCCTCACCTTCAAGGCCTTTAGCGGCATTGCCCCCCTACCTCTCCGACCTGCTGTCCCCCTATGAACCTCCCCACCTCCTCCGTTCAGCGGGCTCCCCCCTGTTTCATGTCCCCCGCCCGACCTGCCCTACCATCGATGGACGGCTTTCACTCTCTCTGCCCCCACACTCTGGAACCATGCCACAGTCCCTTCGCCTCGCTCCCTCCCTCGCCTCCTTCAAGGCCGGTCTCAAAACCCTCCTCTTCAACTGTACCTTCTGCTGCCCTCCCAACTCTCTCCCTCCTCTCCTAATTCTCTCCCACCCCACCCCTCCCCTACCTCCCTTGCTCGGGTCCTGACCTGACTGTTCAGCGCCTTGGGACGTCCTCCCGACGTGAAAGGCGCTCTATAAATGTAATTTTGTTGTTGTTCACACTTTGACGTAATAAATGCTGTGATGAGAATCCAACAATATGTGGATTAATCAGAAGGACTTCTCACACACAGCAAAACAGCTTACATTTCAAAAAAGTGCAAATGTCTTTTAAAAAAAACATCTTCAAAACTGTGTACATAATAAGACTTATTCAAAATACTGTGGCTCTCAAGGGAAATCGCTCACTGAGCTGACTTCAGTATTCACCTTGTTAAAATGAAATAATGCCCTAAAATAATTTAAATCTCCATGAATAACGTCTTGTTTGGGATGTGCTGTGATGTGCTCTGCTGGGACGAAGATATGAGGGAATGCAAGGATACTGGCCTTCAGTTAGCAAATTGGAATGACTTTATTAGGTCAATGGTAATATACACATTCAAGGCAGAAATAGTATTGAAGGAATGGCATGCCCTTCCCTCCTCAATACACAGCACAACAGTGGCTACTGCCTCCCAGACCTACTCTAACTGACATCAGCAACCTCTCCCTACCCACTGTTCCCACCCTTTAAAAACAGCTGTCATCACCCCCATCCTGAAAAAACCTTCCCTGGACCCATCTCTATTCTCCAGCTACCGCCCTATCTTCAACCTCCGATTCCTCTCTAAGGCCCTGGATCGAGACGATGTGTCCCAGCATCACTCCTTTCTCTCGCCATTCCCTCTTTGAACCCCTACAATCCGGTTTTCGTGGTATCCCATAACACAGAAGGTCAAAGTCTCCAATGACATTTTAAACATCTGTGATCAGGGCTTTCTCTGCCTACTTGACCTCTCTGCTGCCTTTGAAACTGTCGACCACTCCATCCTCCTACACCACCTCACTTACCAGCTCAATCTTCATGTATCTGAACTCGCCTATGTGATATAATCCGCAGATGGGGTCAACATCCACATGTATGCGGATGGCACTCAACACTATCTTTCTGCCTCTACTCTTGATTCCAGGACCACCATTGTCCTGACAGACATCAAGTCCTGGATAAGAGCTAACTTTCTACAGTTCAACATCAAGAAGACCGGGGCCTTCCTAATTGGCTCACACCAGGGCCTTCATACATCAGGCACTGTCTGGCAGTATCAACCTCCATGGTTGCACCCTCCACCTCACCAAGCCAGTCAGGAACCTAGGTGTCTTGTTCAATCCTCAACTGTCTTTTCTGCCCCACATCCAAGCCATGACTCGCTCTGCCTACCCTCACCTCTGCAACATTGCTCAACTCCGCCACTACCTCACCCCTCAGGCTGCTAAAACCCTCATTCATGCCTTCATCACATCCAGGCTCAACTACACCAATGCCCTGCTTGTCGGCCTTCCCAATTCCTCCCTCCATAGGCTGCAGATAATCCAGAACTCTGTGGCCCATGTCCTCCACCGCTCCAAGCTTCACAACCCCATCTCCCCCATTCTCGCCCGACTCTATTGGCTCCCCATTACCCAAAGGATTCAATTCAAGATCCTGGTCCCCCTCTTCAAAGCCTTCCATGGCCTCGCCCCACCCTCCCTCTGCGACCTCCTAACCCGCCCACTCCTTCTGCTCAGCGAGCTCCAGCATGCTCCATGTCTCCCAACCCACCCGTCCCATCATCGGCAGACGGGCCTTCAGCCATTCTGCCCCTAACCTCTGGAATTTCATCCCACAGTCCCTCCAACTCACCCCCTCCCTAGCCTCCTTCAAGTCCCGCCTCAAAACCCCCCTCTTCAACGGTCCCATCGATCACCCCAAATCCTCTCCTTTCCCTCCACCTTCCCCGATCCCAACCCCAGCTCGGGTCTGAAATATTGACTGTTCTCCCAATGTGAAAGGCTCTATACAAATATAATTTTGTTGTTATTGTTGTAACGTCACTGCAAGGAGACGCATCAAAGCAATCCCGCAGAAACCTACTTTGCTTCCATCATAGTGCAGCCACGATGATAATAATTTATTCATTGTATGTGATGTAGCAATTCATCATATTGTCGACACTCCGCAAAGCTCTCCACGGGATATATTGTGAAGGATAGCACCTGTACTGGTAGGTGAACAGGGCAGCTAATTTGCCCACAGGAGATTACTCCCTTCTCTTTTCAATTAATGCGATGAAATCTTTTATTGTCTACCAGATAGGCCAATGGGACCTTGCTTAATATCTTCTCTGAAAGATTGTACTCCTGCAGTGTCAGTTGATACTGTGAGCTCACAGTCCCAATTACAATCCACAACCTTCTGACTCAAGAGGCAAGATTGCTGCCGACTGAGCCGGGCTGAAACTTGGCACATTTTCAGAAGTGTGAGAGAGGAAGAGCAAAATAAAATTGGATCCCAAAACCCAGGGCTCTGTAGCTCGATACTGCCATACGATACAGAAAGTTTCTCTGTGCAGCTCACCTGTGACATATTCGTCAATGTTAACAAGTACTTACTTTCACCTTCTTGCAGCATCTTCAAAAGCTGAGCATTTCTCGCTTTTACCTCTTTATATTTCGCCTATTTTAAAAAATAAAGGGAGGTGGTAAAACAATGAAAAGCCAATAAGAACCAGTGTCTTGGACTCTGCCACAAAAAAATTAAAAATCACATCTGGCCACTCACCTCCCACTGTTCAACTGTTTGTTTCAACTGAAGGATTTTTGTGTCTTTCTTTTCGAGTTTTTCTTTTAAGTGTTCAGTTCTTACATTATTACAGATGGCTTCCTGTGAGAAAGGCAGTGGAAAAGGAGAGACAGATTCAACAACAACAACAATTTACATTTATAGAGCGCCTTTCACGTCGGGAGGACGTCCCAAGGCGCTGAACAGGAGGCGTGTGACCCGAGCTGGGAGGGGAGTGTTTGGGAAGGGGTGAAACACGAAGGGGAGATAAACGAGTTCGGGGTGGAACAAAAGGCACGATCGAAGAGGAAAGTCTTCAAACCGGCCTTGAAAGAGGAAAGGGAAGAGACGAAACGGAGGGATTGAGGGATGGCATTCCATAAGGTGGGAACGGAGAAACTGAAGGCCCGGCCTCCGATGGTGGGGCGGTTCGGGCGGGGGGCTTGGAGCAGGCCAAGTCCTGTTGAACGGAGGGTCCGGGTGGGCGTGTAGGGGGAGAGTAGATCGGTTAAGTAGGATAGGGCAAGGCCGTGTAAGGCCTTGTAGGTGAGGACGAGGATCTTAAACTCGATCCTCTGGAGGATGGGGAGCCAGTGGAGACGGGCGAGGGTGGGGGTTATGTGGTCGCGGAGGCGTGTGCGGGATAGTACACGGGCTGCAGAGTTTTGGATGGCCTGCAGCCTATGAATGGAGGAACTGGGGAGGCCGACTAGGAGAGAATTTCCGTAGTCCAGCCGTGAGGTGATGTACGCATGCACAAGTGTTTCGGCAGCGCGGGGGGTAAGATAATTACGGAGGCTAGCAATGTTGCGCAGATGGAAATAGGCGGTGCCGGTCAAGGCGCGGATGTGGGGGAGGAAGGAAAGTTTTTGATTCAGACATTCTTTTGCAATTTGTGACCATTTCCAGAATAAACAATAGCAAGGAAGGCTTACTTGAAATCTAAGGGCTGTAGGAAAAAGCTGTTTGCTATAATATATTTTGTGTAGGAGTCTCTGTACCTTTGCCTTTTTCTCCCTCACTTTCCATCTCTGTTTCTCTCTCTGTCCCTATTCCGTCTTCCTGTGGATTTCTTCTGTCTATGTTTCTTTCTCATCAGCTTTTCCCTGCAAATTCTTCTACATCTGCTGAAAACTGAACATCACTCATTTTCTCTTTTCAATTTCTCTCATCCCTCCTTCACACTCACCCACCCACAATCACCTCAATCCACACATTCTTACAGAGCAAGCAGAAGAACCTGAAACAGTAACCAAGGAACAACATTTCCAAATTTAAAAATAACTAAATATCTAAGTCTCAAAGAAACACTAGATATCTTAAATCCAGATTGGGGGGAGGTCCTCTCCCCCCAATCTGGATGTCATTCCAATTGATTGTTGCAAGAGGAATCAAAGCATTATAGAAGAATTATGCTTATATGGAACCCCCATATAAGCATAATTCACTATCTCTTTCACTATCTTACAAAAGAACTGTTTAAACGTGGATTGCTGCAAATGCTGGAGTACTGGCTTGGCGAATCTGCTAATGCTGTGTTCCTTCTGTGATTCACGCCACTGAATTCAACACATCCAAGCCACTACCATCCACCTAAAGATCAACAGTACTTGTTGCTTAAAATTATAAGGTGACTGAAAGTTAATTCCAATTATCTTTTCATGATTCACTGAAACAATGGCATCAGCGGAGGGCACAGTCCAGTCCTCAACATATGTAAACATATTTATTCAACAAATTCATACTTGGCTCTCCTGTGCAGACATGTTGTTCTCCAGCCCATTAGAATTCAACAACTTTTTCCTTTTCTCCATCAGTAATATTTTGCTTGCGTCTTCCTCAAGTTTATTAAAGAAGCCATCCTCTTCTACAGTTGAAAGTAAGGATTTGGGTTCCTACAAATAGCAAATACTTCAATTAAACAGAGTCTGGTAAGAAGAGCAATTAGGAAAACATTCACTACTGCACAAAATCATTGTTAAAAAAGGATTCAATAAATTAATGCTTCACTTTAAAATGTATTCTGAATAGAGAAAATATTCAGGCAATGATTAAATATTTATTTTCAAACTTAGATTAGATTTCAGCCCATGTATTATACTGAGAAGCTTTCACAAAGATCAGTAAGAATTTGAAACAGATTATGTAGCTCATCAACACAAATCTACAGCCATAAGTACACCTGAAGTTCTATACCTCATGTTTTTTGTTCAATTGTTCTGTGGAGAAGGAAAACAAGTTGTTATTTTTTTATCGAAACACCAACAAAATGTTTCATGCATCAGTTTGTATGAGGCTAGAAATCCAAATAAAGATAGTTTAATGCTGAATCAGCATTATAGTTTAACAAACTTTGTTTTACAAATTACTATACAGTAATTTAAAGACATAATCGTCTGAAAATGTATTATTAGGCGGTATTACATTGCTGTTGATTATAATAATGACAATACGTGCATTACCCCCAATGTTGCACAGAATATGCAGTCACAAGCATTTAAAAAAAAAGTTACAAGCTTTACCCCAATACTACCTGCACTACCTTCAGTCTGAAAATCTTTTAATGATACTCTGGCTGGTTTATCTTTTCCCTGAAGGTGTTTTCTTTTCTCTTTCCGACTCTGTCCTTTTGATTTGGGAGAAGTGTTGGTTGTATCATCGTGCAGCTGCAACAAGAACAACAAAACCAAATTTGTGATGTAGTTATAGACAGACTAGTTATGAGGGAGAATTAAAATGGATAACAGCCTGTCACAAGTGTCACGTTTTCTACAGCAAATGGAATCGGCAGTGAGATAAAGAATATGGGGAATTTTTTTTTAAGACCAACACCACCACCAACAATACAATCACACTTGTATAGCGCCTTTCACATCAGGAGGACATCCCAAGGCACTGAACAGTTAATGTTTCAAACCTGAGCTGGGGTTGAGGACGACGGAGGGAACGTGGGGGGATTTGGGGTGACCGATGGGACCGTCGAAGAGGTTCTTGCGGCGGGCCTTGAAGGAGGCCAGGGAGGGGGCGAGGTGGAGGGACAATGGGATGACGTTTTAACTGTTGGGGGCAGAGTGGCTGAAGGCTTGCCCGCCAATGGTGGGGTGGGTGGGTCGGGGATATGGAGCAGGCCGGAGCAGAGTGGGAGGGCAGGTTGGTAGGGGGTTAGGAGGTCGCTGAGGTAGGATGGTGCAAGGCCGTGGAGGACACTGAATGTGAGGACCAGGATCTTGAACTGAATCCTCTGGGCGATGGGGAGCCAATGGAATCGGGCAAGGGTGGGGGAGATGGGTCACGAAGCTTGGAGTGGTGGAGGACACAGGCCACAGAGTTCTGCATCCTATGGAGGGAGGAATTGTGAAGGCAGACAAACAGGCCGTTGGCATTGTCAAGCCTGGATATGATGAAGATATGAATGAGGGTTTCAGTGGCCTGGGGGGTGAGGTAGTGGAGGAGTCGGACAATATTGCGAAGGTGAAGGAAGGTAGAGCGGATCGTGGCTTGGATGTGGGGGAGGAAAGACAGCTGAGGACCAGGAAAGAAATTCACATTTTACGGGCACTTTCTTCCGTGTAATGCTAATATTCTATCCACCACATAACAGCACCCACACAAAATGGTTCTGAATAACTGATGCGAAAAAGAAAGCCAGTGCTCAGTTTATATTTGAGATCTCGCAAGACAATACTCAGGCACGAAGAGTTCTGAACTAAACACTAAGTTGTAGGTCAACATGTAGATCAATACTAATGTTAGTGCATCTCACAATGAAAAGGAGTAACTCACTGCTCAAAATTCAATTTAAACAATAGTAAAAAAAAAGCTGAAGATTAATCTCTCCAACGATCTGATTTTAAAAAAGGGGCTGTTGATGACAACAGTAGCAGATGGAAGATAATGCAATCCCATGTTCCTACTTTGTACTTTTATAAAAACACACATGACACTACTCTGAACGTTTGTATGCCTGAACTAGGGTCCGGCGATATATCGGTTATATCCGATATAATTTTCATATCGATATGTCAATATAGGCATTTTAAAAATCGATATATCAAAAAAAATCTGAATGCGCGCACACTGAACTACAAGACCCACAATGCTCATCTCTATACACAATGCATAGACCGAGGTGCAAAGCCGCCATATTGTATTCACAGTCCTCGAATACAATATACAGGTATGCAAGGGGTGGGGGGGGGGGGGGGAGGGATGTGATAATATACAGACAGACAGACAGACCTCATGACGCGCGCGCATACGCATTACGAGAACCCCGAAAATATCGATATATCGGCATATCTCGATATGAGCCCATCGATATATCTAAATCGGAAAATTTCCATATCGACGGACCCTAGCCTGAACATGTTATTTCATTTTAAATGTTCTGAGATAAACAGAAGTTTAATTGCTGTATCCTGTATTCTGTAATTCTAAAACTGTAGCAACTAAATAGCGGAGCTTTAATCGACTTGATGGAAAACACAATGTTTTTGCCTTGGGTATCACTGATCTCCCAGAATTTTATTGTGAACGGAGTTTTATTGTAAGGAGTTATCCCTACTTGAAAATACATTATACGGTTGCTATAATCCCTGTCATTACCACTTATTACGAGCAAGAATTCAGTAATAACGTGGATCCATTCACTGCACATGTGCGCAGTTCAGCCAGCTCAATTCCCACACTATAATGGCCAACTTCAGCTCATTAGGTCAAGAAGTCCACCATTTTAGCTTTCCCACACTTCTGGGTCATCAGGTCTCCATCCTGCTTTGCACATGCGCAAAGGAAATAACACATGGCTAGTGGCCTGAAGCCTTGAAAGTTGGCCAATTTTTTTTTTGCATGGGAACCGACTGGTGTAAAGGAAACAAACTGGCGAGAGGGGTGCACGTAAGCTGTTAAAAAGGCTGTCCCATGTCAGGACTCCGAGCTCATAGTTTAGGCTGCCACTTCAATGTAGCCCTGAGACGACCGTCCTGGAGAGGAGGATGGGAGGATGAGGGAAGACAAGCAAAATCTCCTCGGAGATGACTTAGCTCCAAGATGACATTCTTGGCCATGGAATGACAGAATCATATCCATCCCCTGTGGCAGTCTGGGGAGGTGTAGGTCCTGAAGTGTAAAGCCTGAAGCAGGTGAGTCCAGAGCTGGCAGACCAGCAGGACTTGGAAGGGGCGGATAAACCAAATTGCTGAAAATTGAATTCCACCGACAGGATTAATGTTGAAGATAAAAAATTGGGACATCCTGATGATTATCACATTAACCAAAAAAGATAAAATAAAATTCCTACCCTGATACCAATGGCAAAATCCCTCACGTAGCAAGATTTCTGCATTTTATAGCTACATGAAACTTCAAAGATGTTCGCATTAATTTGCTAGGCACTCTTCTTGCAACACAAAATGCCTCCTCTATTGCTCTCATATAATGTCAGTTTTGCATACCGTATATCTCCGCGTATAAGGCGCACTTTTTTTCAGGTCGGAAGATCTCGAAAGTTGGGGGTGCGCCCTATACGCAGGAACAAGCAATTTTGAGCCTCGGAAATACAGTAAACAGGAGGGGCGGCCGGCGCGCTGTCAGCCGGGGTTTGGTCAGTGTCCGGCGGGGGTTGGAGGGAGCGGTTGACGGGGCTTCGGCCTCGGCCGCCCGGACAGCGGCAGCAGCAGCGGAATTCAGTGCTGTGCTTACCTTCTGCCGAACCCAGTCTGCCTGCCTCACTCCCTGCCGCTCTCCCTCCCTCCCTCCCTCCCTGCCTGCGTGCCTGCCTGCCTCTCTCCCTCTCTCTCTCCCCGGCTGCCAGCCTGCCTCTCTCCCTCTCTCTCTCCCAGGCTGCCGGCCTGCCTCTCTCCCTCTCTCTCTCCCGGGCTGCCGGCCTGCCTCTCTCCCTCTCTCCCTCTCTCTCTCCCGGGCTGCCGCTCTCCCTCTCTCTCTCCCGGGCTGCCGGCCTGCCTGCCTCTCTCCCTCTCTCTCTCCCGGGCTGCCGGCCTGCCTGCCTCTCTCCCTCTCTCTCTCCCGGGCTGCCTGCCTCTCTCCCTCTCTCTCTCCCGGGCTGCCGGCCTGCTGCTCTCCCTCTCTCCCTCTCTCCCTCTCTCCCGGGCTGCCAGCCTCTCTCTCTCCCAGGCTGCCGGCCTGCCGCTCTCCCTCTCTCCCTCTCTCTCTCCCGGGCTGCCGGCCTGCCTCTCTCTCTCCCGGGCTGCCTCTCTGCCTCTCTCTCTCCCGGGCTGCCTGCCTGCCTCTCTCCCTCTCTCTCTCTCTCCCGGGCTGCCGCTCTCCCTCCCTCCCTGCCTGCCTGCGTGCCTGCCTCTCTCCCTCCCTGGCTGCCGGCCTGCCTCTCTCCCTCTCTCTCTCCCTGCCTCCCTCCCTGCCTGCCTCTCTCTCTCCCTACCTACCTGTCTCTCCTCCCTTCTGCCAGCAATATCATTGAAAATGCTTCCGTTTGTTTTCACCAAGAAAAGGTCAAAAACGGGGGGTGCGCCTTATACGTGGGTGCGCCTTATACGCGGAGATATACGGTACATTTCTTTCACTCATTTGACTTGCCATTAACATGATTACTGAGTAGTCACAAGCTCTCCCACAATGAATAGCAATTTGTTTTAAATTTCAAATGCCTTCACAAAGTGATACATACATTCTTATGCTCTTCATATTCCAGCTTACTGATCAGCAATGCTTTCTGGAGGTCTGCTTCATATAGTTCAGTTGTCAGCTGTATGCAGAAGAGAGTTGCATTAACATTGAGTGAGACCCAGAGAACCCAGCTACAACATAGTCTATATTGACTGGGCTCTGGAATTAAACATAGCATTTTTTACAATTTTATTCTAAATTTTATTTACAATTTAAATTTCCTCATCGGCCTTCCCAACTCTTCCATTGACAAGCTGTAGATCATTCAAACCTCTGCAGCTCGTGTCCTCTCCCGCACCCGGCTCTGTGAACCCATCACTCCCACCCTTGCCTGGCTCCATTGGCTCCACATTCCCCCAGAGGATAATTCTAACCCTCGTCCTCGCTTTCAAGGCCATTCATGGCCTTGTCTCCTCCTACCTTTCTGACCTGCTGACTCCCTACCAACCTGTCTGCTCCCTCCATTCTTCGGCTCCAACCTGTTCCATGTCTCCTGCCCGACCCGCCCTACAAACCCTACTATCAGTGGCTGGACTTTCAGCTTCTCTGCTCCTGCACACTGGAACTCGATCCCAGTCTCTCCTTCTCGCTTCCTGTCCTTGCCTCCTTCAAGGTCGGTCTCAAGCCCCTCATTTTTGACCATGCCTTCAGCTGCTCTCCCACCCTCTGCTTCCCCTCACCCCTACCCTCCCCCATGCTTGGGTCCCGACCCCTGACTGTTCAGCGCCTCGGGACATCCTCCCGACATGAAAGACGCTCTATAAATGTAATGTTTTCGTTCTTGTTATAATAATAATCCTTGCATTTGATATGGGGTGGAAGGATTATTACTTCTGGACAGCAAACTCCCAATCTACTAACAACCAGTTTCCCGAATCGAACCTAGGTCCTCTCATCTGCAAATGCGTTTTTAATTTTAATGAAAAATTTATGAAATATATTAAATATTTTAATACAGAAATCAGCAAATGAATAGAAATATTCTTTGGTATTTGGAGAGTCTTTTTGTGAGAGCAGGTGAACTGGCTACTAACTGGGCTGAAGAACAGTGAGGCTGGAAGCTGAAAATTGAAGGAATGAAGGAAGGACAAATTAAAAAATATAAGTAAATTAATTATTCTGAGTAAGTGTTGTGCACATAGCAGTAATGTTGTAACCGGGACAGTATGAATCATGGGGGCCCCTTGCAGGATCCGCATTAGGATGACAATACAATGCAATGCTGGGGGAGCGCTGCTTTGTCAGAAGTGTCTTTCCTCAAATAAAGTTAATCCAAGTTCCCGTCTGTCTGTTTAGGTGGACATTAAAGATTTTGTGCTTATATTTAAAAAGAGGAGAGAGTTTCTCCTGGTGCTAAAATTCCACAAGATAAAATTAGTCACTCTGTTTGTGGGATATTGCGGTGCACAAATTGGCTGCCACATTCAAATTGGCTGCTGGTTGTATTTAAAAATAGTTAACAGTATAAAGTTTTTCTAAATTAAATCTTGCAGTTTACAGAGAATATCAAAGCAGAAGGCAGAGTAAATTAAAGGAGAAGTGCAACGTGATTCAGAACCATTCTGATATTTGTGTAGCTGACCTGATAGGTGGCAAATCTTGTTTAATCTGTGTAAAGTAAATTAATTGTGGGAGCAGGGTATCAAAGGAATATTATGAATGGTAGATTTTGATGAAAGAAAGGAAATCAAGCAGCTATCTGAACAATTGACAATAGGATTCATTAATAGCGATTGAGAATTGTGAGTGAGGAATCTTGCCACCATTAGCAAATCCCATTGCAAACACACCACTTTTGCAACTCCCATTGTGGATACGTCTATGCAAAAAGGGCAAGTAAGCTTAGATGCACATGAAAAGCGGATATATTATCGTTGTCATATGCCTAAATAAAATGTTAGGTGATAAAGGATATACTGTTAGGATTGCAGCACACAGATTGTGGAATAAAATTGGTGTAAGAAATCGATTCTACAAATGGGTTCAAGAAATAACTGGATATATTTTGGAGAAAGGATCGAGGGATATGGTGATACAGCAGGTACCCAAGAACTAGGAAAAGGGGCTAGGTTTGTTGGGGCCTAATAATCTGGTCTAAAAATTAGCATTGTTAATCAAGTTTATCCCTTCTTAATAGTCAGCTCCTACAAACATTTTTTTTTACAACTTTGTGAAAAAGACAGCAGTTGTGGCTAGCCTAAGTGCAAATTAAAAGTATTCAGTTGTGGAGATCCACAGTTACAGTGGATCTACTGCAATTGTAATGATTTACTGTGACAGTTGAAGGTATCATTATGAACTGCAATGTTTTCCCGTTTCATGTAAGATGAAACACAATTGAATTGTAAAAATTTTTTTAACCAATATTGCATTTGCATCAATCAACAGGTCTGACCTGTTCGTCTTTCTCTCTCCATTCCTGCCATTTCTCGCCCTGTGCTCCTGCCGGTCTCTGGCTGTGAGGGTCTGGCTGACATGATCCTGAGTTCACACCAGAATGTGACTTTGGAGGAATTTTCCCAAAGGCTAGACTTCTCAGCTTTAAAATGAGGTTGAGGAGGAAAAAAAAGACAATTAGAGTAGAATCCACAACGTGTTCATATAGCGCCTTGCTAAATTAAATGAGAACTCTGTATTCGTGATTTGTTCTACACCTGTGCAGTAGCTCAAAACAAATATTGCAGGGGCACAGAGGCAATGCAGTATATTATCTATATGTAACCTGTCATTTCTTCTCGCCAGTTTGTCTGTCTCCAAACAACAGTGTACAGGTATCCCTCCCCAACCGTGGTTTTTTCTATCGTGAATTCCATGGTTGGCTCGCTGCGACAACCCTTGCCAACCACAGCCATGGGTTTTGCGTATCCACGGGTTTTAACACTAACACTAGCGTTTGGCGCTAGGACCCAGTTGCATCAACCAGCCACGATGTCGCTTTGCGCTAGCGTCAGGACCCAGTCGCGATGTCGCAATCAACCAGCCACGATGTCGCTTCTCTGCATCCACTCCCCTCAGTGTCACTCACCACACCACCTTCTCCACATCCACCCCCCTCCGTGTCACCCACCACCCCACCTTCTCCAAATCTATCCCCCTCCGTGTCAACCACCACACCACCTTCTCCACATCCACCCCCCTCGCACTCGTCGGTGATTTATGATCTGGAGGAGGAGGCAGAGGAAGAGTGTGCACAGGGCTCCTCTTCCATGTAACAGCACGTAACAACCACCTCCCCCATCATCATCATCATTAGGATTTAGGTAAATAACATGAATTTTTTTGTGTTTAGTTCAAGGACAAGCAAACTTACTCCCCCTATCCCCATGGTTCCCATAGGGCCCTGTATTTTCCAACCGTGGTTTTACTAACCGCAGAGGTTTTCTCCGCGGTTGGAGAGGGATACCTGTACTGTATCCTAGAGTATTATAATCTGGGCCAATACAAAAGTGTGGCCTCAGGTTTTCAGCTCTCTCTCCAAATAAACAACGCCCTCCGCTAAAAAATAAACGTTTCTGGCACTCGGGCCTACAGTGTGTGGGGCTGAGTCACTACTGTGAGGGGAGTGACTACAGGCACACATGTGCGGTGCAAGCGAGAAATGCGCTTTGCTGCACTCCTTGGCCCCACTGTTGAGATTATCTGTGTGTCTCCCTCTCTCTTCTATATTTGTGAATGTGTCTATGGATATGTGTCTCTTCTATCTGTGTGTGTTTGTGGTGTCTCTGTGTGAACGTGTCTCTCTATGCGAGTGTGCGTCTTTGTGTCAATGAGAGCGCGCGCGTGTGTGTGTGTGTATGTTTCTCTCGCTCTGAGAATGTGTCTGTCTGTCTCTCGCTCTGTGTCTGTGAGGGTGTGTCCCTCTGTGAGTGTCTGTCTGTGCGTGTTTCTGTGTCTTCGTGTGTATGTGCATGTCTCTGTGTGTTTCTCTCTCTCTCTGGCTCAGTGTGCAGTTAGCCTCTCAGTGTGGGCACCAGTGAACCTGATGAGCAATGCTGTGTTTTTTTGGTGGAATTCCAAGCCTTTGGGCCTGCACTGGTGTTCCCCACACACCCACCCCACAATGGGCCACCTAGCTTTTGTTTCAAAAAATTAATAATTTTTTTTTGCAACAGCCTAATTGTGGAAATTCTTCCTGTTTAATTTTTAATCAATAAAGTTTAAAAAAATGTAGGTTACCAGTAAATTGTACCTCAATATCACCAATCAACTCCCCACAATTTCTTGCAAAATTTCCCACAAAAATGTTTTGGCTAGTATTTTCACCATTTTCTATTGGCTGATTATGATGCAGGAAAAGATAGAGGAGACCATGCACAGGACAAACAATAGGTGTTGTACTTGTGTCTTTGGCTCCAATCAGAGTCAGAACATTGCGGGTGTAGCACTTTCCACAACGATTTATCCTAGGAACCCATTAACCGCTTACTGGTAGCTGCAGAATCTATACAGTAAGGTCAAAAACACCAAACTCTGTATATAACACTAAACTCAAAAGAATGTTTTAAGTTGTAATGTATTAATTCAGGAAACCCAACATTTTTAGGTTGAAGGCTAGACGTTACTGGGAGAGAACAATTTACAGTTTCAAAGATAGGCATAAGAGGCAACAGCAAAAATTGTCCGGAATGTAATCATCAACAACAACAACAGAATTACACTTGTGTAGCGCCTTTCAAGTCAGGAGGACGTCCCAAGGCGCTGGACAGTCAATGTTTCAGACTTGAGCTGGGGTCGGAGACGGGGAGGTTAAGGGGGGGATTTGGGGTGACCGACAGGATCGTCAAAGAGGAGGATCTTGAGGCGGGACTTGAAGGAGCCCAGGGAGGGGGTGAGGCGGAGGGACAGCAGGATGGAATTCCAGAGGTTAGGGGCAAAATGGCTGAATGCTCGCCCGCCAATGGTGGATGGGTTGGGGGACATGGAGCAGGCCGAAACCTGCTGAGCGGAGGGGGCGGACAAGTTGGTAGGGGGTAGGAGGATGGAGTGGTGGACAGTGTCGAAGGTAGCAGAGAATCAAATCAAGCATCTATTATAATAATAATAATACTTGCATTTGGTACAGCACATTTAACCCCAGGAGGACATCTCAAAGCATTGTAATGTGCAGCGACTGTGATTTATGGGTGAACCAACAGTCAAATTGCACAAAGCAATGTCCCACAAACATTAATGAAGTGGATGAACAGTTTGATTTGGTGGATTTGTCAGGCCAATGGTTTGTCAGGCCATTGGAAGAAACACACTTCTATTTTCCAATAGTGCCAAGGAACTTTAATGTCCACCTAAAGAGGTGGACAGGACCTCAGTTTTAACACCTCAAACAAATAATGGCACCTCCAACAATGTCGCACACCCCCCAGCAGTGTATCAGAGTGTAATCTTAGGCTATATTTGAGGTCGAAGTCCCATTATGGGGCAGGAATCTACAGCCGTCTGATTCAGAGGCAAGAGATTTCTAGTATCAAAAGGGACTTTTGCTCAAACTCAATTTTTTTTGCAAACATTGTGGAAAATATAATAAACTGTATTCAAATATAGAAAATGGTGATTTACAGACATTTAATGAACATATTACCATCCAATGGCAACTGACGTTTAGCAAAAACCTATTTAAAGATATTAAAAAGCCGAACGACAGGCCATAACTTTCCTGTTTTGACCATTTGCAATTGAAGAAAAACAAATGCAGTATAAACAGAACCACACCGAAACAGAAATATGTCAAAATGCCTTCAGAAGAGAGATGAAGGGAAAAAGAAAATGCTAAATAAAATAGGTTCTTTATAATTGGGAACAAAAACAGAAATCTTTGGAAACACTCAGGTCAGGCAGCATCTATGGAGAAAGGAAAGTGAATCAACGTTCCGGGTCCACAACCCTTCATCAGAACATTATACAGTAATTGGATTTGACCTAAAATACAATTTGGCTACATGCTAGCTAAAAACAAGCAGCTTTCATGATGGAAGGACATCCCAAAGTGCTTAAACAGATTTAGAAACAGAATTCTATTTAATTGGATCCAAGACAAAATTTAAATAGCCTTGAGGTTTGGAAGTGATCTGCGAAGGAGACATAGTGACTGAAGTCTTAAAAGTAAATATGAGCAATATGCCAGAAATGGATGGGAGGGTAGAGGCAACAACAACTGTAGTTACGACTATCCAAAACACCTGTTTACCTAGCAGTAAGTAGGAACCAGTTGTTAGTCAATTGGAAGATAATTACTTCAATTATTACTCAATGCATAACTGTTTGTGGGACATTGCTGTGCACAATTTCCTGTTGCATTTCCCACGACAAAATAAATTGTCAATTCACTTTTCAGTACAGTATATTCTGTGTATCACTTTGTGACTTGATACGACACTGTATCAAATTGAAGGATAGAGGATTATTATTTATTATTAAAACTGTAGCAAATTTAAGATAACAAATGAAACAGCAAACCCAGGGACGTTTACAATGTTAATAAATTATCAGTCAAACTGAAAGGAAAACATTCTCACACAGCAAAAAAAATGTTGTGTATAAAACTCAAGGCTAAAACATCTGGAAACAAGAATGCTCCAAAGTCCTTTCTTGAAATTTATACAATTTCACTCCAAAATCATAAATCAACTACAAAAAATCAGTCCCTTTCTATCCTAAAAAGTGTGTGTATATGGGGAAGGAGGGTGTGTGTATATGGGGAAGGAGGGTGTGTGGAAGGAAATCTGTGCACAAAGTAAACTATCCAAAAGTGGGTGGGACTGAAAGCTAACTCCCCAAAAACTTAATAAAATAAATAAAAACATCAATAACTAAATAAATAACCCAACAATATATAATTAAATTCGATAAAACAAATCAATGAAAACACCAATAACTAAATAAGCCACCAGTAAACAAATTAAATAAACAAACAACACAAATAAATTTTAGAAACCTAATTACAGCAGTTTTTTTAAATAAAAGATTACAGAATATAATTTTTAAAAATATATATCAATAGAAATAACAAACAATTTTAAAAAAAAACATGAGTCGGAAAGGGATGCAGGGAGGTGTTTATAAACCCCCAAAAAAGGATAATCCAGTAATACAGTAATTGAGAACTCTGTTGCCTGCATATTGACCCGGACCAAACTCCATACCCCCATCGCCCCAGTTCTGGCCAAGGCTCCAGTGGCTCCCCGTCACCGAATGGATCAACTTTCAAGATCCTCACACTTGTGTTCAAAATGCCTTCACTCTCCGGCACCTCCCTACCTCTCCGAACCTCCTCACTCCCCAAACCACTACCCAGAGCCTCCGCTCGACTGGCACCGGCCTCCTGCTCTTCCCTCGTACCCTCCGCCCCACCATCGGAGGTCGCGCTTTCGGCCACTACGCCCCAAACTCTGGAACACTCTCCCTCCCTCAACGTTGCCATCCGTCTCCCCACTTTTGAAGTCCTGGCTGAAAACCATCCTCTTCGACCGTGCTTCACCTCCCACAGAACCCTCAACAGCCCCCTCCCATCCCGCCCCCATCCACCTTCAACCATCCCATCCAGCGTCACACACCCCTCAGCTCCCCACCCACCCATCCTCCCTCACCCCAGATGGGAGTTAGGCCGGGTTATCAAGTGCTCTGAGGCGCTGCCCGGTGTGGAGGGCGCTAAATCAGTGCAAGTTGTTGTTGTAAAGTGCGGGTTACCTGGGGCCGGGGCAGTGAGTCACTGTCTGTGTCTGTCTGTCGGAGTGTATGAGTGTCTGTCTATCTATCTGTGTTTATGTGTCTGTCTGTGTGTGTGTGTCTGTGTGTGTCTCTCCTGTCTGTGTCTCTCCTATGTATGTGTGTCTGTGTGTGTGTGTCTCTCCTGTGTGTGTGTCTCTCCTGTGTGTGTGTGTCTACGTGTGTCTCTCCTGTGTGTGTGTGTCTGTGTGTGTGTGTGTGTGTGTCTCTCCTGTGTGTGTGTGTCTCTCCTGTGTGTGTGTGTCTACGTGTGTCTCTCCTGTGTGTGTGTGTCTACGTGTGTGTCTCCTGTGTGTGTGTGTCTACATGTGTCTCTCCTGTGTGTGTGTGTGTCTACGTGTGTGTCTCTCCTGTGTGTGTGTGTCTCTCCTGTGTGTGTGTGTCTCTCCTGTGTGTGTGTGTCTCTCCTGTGTGTGTGTGTCTCTCCTGTGTGTGTGTCTATGTGTGTGTGTGTGTGTCTCTCCTGTGTGTGTGTGTCTGTGTGTCTCCTGTGTGTGTCTCTCCTGTGTGTGTGTGTGTGTCTCTCCTGTGTGTGTGTGTCTGTGTGTGTGTGTCTCTCCTGTGTGTGTGTGTGTCTCTCCTGTGTGTGTGTGTCTGTGTGTGTCTCTCCTGTGTGTGTGTGTGTGTGTCTCTCCTGTGTGTGTGTGTTTCTCCTGTGTGTGTGTCTGTGTGTGTGTGTGTGTGTCTTTCCTGTGTGTGTGTGTCTGTGTGTCTCCTGTGTGTGTGTCTCTCCTGTGTGTGTGTGTGTGTCTCTCCTGTGTGTGTGTGTCTGTGTGTGTGTGTCTCTCCTGTGTGTGTGTGTGTGTCTCTCCTGTGTGTGTGTGTGTGTGTGTCTCTCCTGTGTGTGTGTGTCTGTATGTGTGTGTCTCTCCTGTGTGTGTGTCTCTCCTGTGTGTGTGTGTGTGTCTCTCCTGTGTGTGTGTGTGTGTGTGTCTCTCCTGTGTGTGTGTGTGTCTCTCCTGTGTGTGTGTGTGTGTCTCTCCTGTGTGTGTGTGTGTGTGTCTGTCTATGTGTGTCTCTCCTGTGTGTGTGTGTGTCTCTCCTGTGTGTGTGTGTGTGTCTCTCCTGTGTGTGTGTGTGTGTCTGTCTATGTGTGTCTCTCCTGTGTGTGTGTGTGTGTGTCTCTCCTGTGTGTGTGTCTGTCTATGTGTGTGTGTGTCTGTCTGTGTGTGTGTGTGTGTGTGTCTATGTGTGTGTGTGTCTGTCTATGTGTGTGTGTGTGTGTCTATGTGTGTGTCTGTCTGTCTATGTGTGTGTATGTGTGTGTGTCTGTGTGTGTGTCTGTGTGTGTGTGTGTGTGTGTCTGTGTGTGCGTGTGCCTATGTGTATGCGTCTGTGTGTGTGCGTGTGTGTGTGTCTATGTGTGTGCGTGTGTGTGTCTATGTGTGTGCGTGTGTGTGTCTATGTGTGTGCGTGTGTGTCTGTGTGTGCGTGTGTGTCTGTGTGTGTGTGTGTGTCTCTATGTGTGTGTGTGTGTCTGTGTGTGTCTATGTGTGTCTATGTGTGTGTCTGTCTATGTGTGTGTGTCTGTGTCTGTGTGTGTCTGTCTATGTGTGTGTGTGTCTGTGTCTGTGTGTGTGTGTGTCTATGTGTGTGTCTATGTGTGTGTGTGTCTATGTGTGTGTGTGTGTGTCTGTGTGTCTATGTGTGTGTGTGTGTGTCTGTGTGTGTGTGTGTCTGTGTGTGTGTGTGTGTCTATGTGTGTGTGTCTATGTGTCTATGTGTGTGTGTCTATGTGTGTGTGTGTGTCTATGTGTCTGTGTCTGTGTGTGTGTGTGTCTGTCTATGTGTGTGTGTGTGTGTCTATGTGTGTGTGTGTGTGTCTATGTGTCTGTGTCTATGTGTGTGTCTATGTGTGTGTGTGTGTCTGTGTGTGTGTGTCTGTGTGTGTGTGTGTCTGTGTGTCTATGTGTGTGTGTGTGTCTGTCTATGTGTGTGTGTGTGTGTGTCTGTGTGTGTCTATGTGTGTGTGTGTGTGTGTCTGTCTATGTGTGTGTGTGTGTGTCTGTCTATGTGTGTGTGTGTGTGTCTGTGTGTGTGTGTCTATGTGTCTGTGTCTATGTGTGTGTGTGTGTGTCTATGTGTGTGTGTGTGTCTATGTGTGTGTGTGTGTGTCTGTGTGTGTGTGTGTCTATGTGTGTGTGTGTGTCTATGTGTGTGTGTGTGTGTCTGTGTGTGTGTGTGTCTATGTCTGTCTGTGTGTGTGTGTGTGTGTCTGACCTGGTTGGCTTCGCTCTGCTGCTGTTCTTTCTTTTTCTTCCTCTTCTCTTTCTTCCTCTCGTTGCCGCCGCCGCCGCCGCCGCCGCTGTTGTTTTTCTTGCCCCCCGGCCCTGCCCCGGGGCCCCCCCCGGCCCCGCTCTTTCCCGCACGGTTGGGCCCCCGGCGCTTGTTGCTCGAGTCCGAGTCCGAAGCCGACGAGTCGTCCTCCACCCGGAGCAGCGCGAAGCGAGAGGCGCTGAGGCCCAGAGAGGCCGAGCCCACGGCGGCAGCCATCAGCCGGGAAATACCGAGGCTTCACTGAGGCCCGAGGCCGCGATCAGAGGGAGGGGGGGGGGGAGAGATAGAGAGAAGAGGGAGAGATAGAGAGATGTTCGGTTGTTTGTTAAACAAAATACCCACTAGTAACAGGGAGAGAGACCGGGGGGGGGGGGGGGGGGGGGAGACACAGGGATACAGAGAGAGGGGGAGACGGCGAGACAGGCACAAAGAGAGACACCGAGAGGCCTGTTTGATAATAAAGAGAAACCAGAGAGTGAGGAGATCAGAGACAGTGAGAGGCGGAGCCACAGCCACAACAGCGCCAGGGCTGGCCAGCCTGAGACACCCACACTGACACTGACACACTGCCTGTCACACTCACACTGACACTAACACACTGCCTGTCACACTCACACTAACACACTGCCTGTCACACTCACACTAACACACTGCCTGTCACACCCACACTGACACTGACACACTGCCTGTCACACTCACACTGACACTGACACACTGCCTGTCACACTCACACTGACACTAACACACTGCCTGTCACACTCACACTGACACTAACACACTGCCTGTCACACTCACACTGACACTGACACACTGCCTGTCACACTGACACTGACACACTGCCTGTCACACTCACACTAACACTGACACACTGCCTGTCACACTCACACTGACACTGACACACTGCCTGTCACACTGACACTGACACACTGCCTGTCACACTCACACTAACACTGACACACTGCCTGTCACACTCACACTGACACTGACACACTGCCTGTCACACTCACACTGACACTGACACACTGCCTGTCACACTCACACTGACACTGACACACTGCCTGTCACACTCACACTGACACTGACACACTGCCTGTCACACTGACACTGACACACTGCCTGTCACACTCACACTGACACTGACACACTGCCTGTCACACCCACACTGACACTGACACACTGCCTGTCACACTCACACTGACACTGACACACTGCCTGTCACACTCACACTAACACACTGACACTGACACTAACACACTGCCTGTCACACTCACACTGACACTGACACACTGCCTGTCACACTCACACTGACACTGACACACTGCCTGTCACACTCACACTAACACACTGCCTGTCACACTCACACTGACACTAACACACTGCCTGTCACACTCACACTGACACTGACACACTGCCTGTCACACTCACACTGACACTAACACACTGCCTGTCACACTCACACTAACACACTGCCTGTCACACTCACACTGACACTAACACACTGCCTGTCACACTCACACTGACACTAACACACTGCCTGTCACACTCACACTGACACTAACACACTGCCTGTCACACTCACACTAACACACTGCCTGTCACACTCACACTGACACTAACACACTGCCTGTCACACTCACACTGACACTGACACACTGCCTGTCACACTCACACTGACACTAACACACTGCCTGTCACACTCACACTGACACTGACACACTGCCTGTCACACTGACACTGACACTAACACACTGCCTGTCACACTCACACTGACACTAACACGCTGCCTGTCACACCCACACTGACACTGACACACTGCCTGTCACACTGACACTGACACTGACACACTGCCTGTCACACCCACACTGACACTAACACACTGCCTGTCACACTCACACTGACACTAACACACTGCCTGTCACACTCACACTGACACTAACACACTGCCTGTCACACTCACACTGACACTAACACACTGCCTGACACACTCACACTGACACTAACACACTGCCTCTCACACTCACACTCACACTAACACACTGCCTGTCACACTCACACTGCCTGTCACACTCACACTGCCTGTCACACTCACACTGACACTAACACACTGCCTGACACACTCACACTGACACTAACACTAACACACTGCCTGTCACACTCACACTGACACTGACACGCTGCCTGTCACACTCACACTGACACTAACACACTGCCTGTCACACTCACACTGACACTAACACACTGCCTGTCACACTCACACTGACACACTGCCTGTCACACTGACACTAACACACTGCCTGTCACACTCACACTGACACTAACACACTGCCTGTCACACTGACACTGACACTATCACACTGCCTGTCACACTCACACTGACACTAACACACTGCCTGTCACACTCACACTGACACTAACACACTGCCTGTCACACTCACACTGACACTAACACACTGCCTGTCACACTCACACTGACACTAACACACTGCCTGTCACACTCACACTGACACTAACACACTGCCTGTCACACTCACACTGACACTAACACACTGCCTGTCACACTCACACTGACACTAACACACTGCCTGTCACACTCACACTGACACTAACACACTGCCTCTCACACTCACACTGACACTAACACACTGCCTGTCACACTCACACTGACACTAACACACTGCCTGTCACACTCACACTGACACTGACACACTGCCTGTCACACTCACACTGACACTAACACACTGCCTGTCACACTCACACTGACACTAACACACTGCCTGTCACACTCACACTGACACTAACACACTGCCTGTCACACTGACACTGACACTAACACACTGCCTGTCACACTCACACTGACACTAACACACTGCCTGTCACACTCACACTGACACTGACACACTGCCTGTCACACTCACACTGACACTAACACACTGCCTGTCACACTCACACTGACACTAACACACTGCCTGTCACACCCACACTGACACTAACACACTGCCTGTCACACTCACACTGACACACACACACTGCCCGACACACTCACACTGACACACTCACACACTGCCTGACACACTCATACTAACACAAACACACTGACACTAACACACACTGCCCGTCACACTCACACTGACACACACTGCCTGACACACTCACACTAACACACTGCCTGTCACACTCACACTAACACACTGCCTGACACACTCACACTAACACACTGCCTGTCACACTCACACTGACACACTCACACACTGCCTGTCACACTCACACTGACACACTCACACACTGCCCGACACACTCACACTGACACTAACACACTGCCTGAGACACTCACACACACACTGCCTGACACACTCACACTGACACTAACACACACACACTGCCTGACACACTCACACTGACACACTCACACACTGCCTGACACACTCACACTGACACACTCACACACTGCCCGACACACTCACACTGACACACTCACACACTGCCTGACACACATACTAACACAAACACACTGCCCGACACACTGACACTAACACACACTGCCCGTCACACTCACACTGACACACACTGCCTGACACACTCACACTAACACACTGCCTGTCACACTCACACTAACACACTGCCTGAGACACTCACACACACACTGCCTGACACACTCACACTGACACTAACACACACACTGCCTGACACACTCACACTGACACACTCACACACTGCCTGACACACTGACACACACACTGCCTGACACACTCACACTGACACACACTGCCTGACACACTCACACACTGCCCAACACACTCACACTGACACACTCACACACTGCCCGACACACTCACACTGACACACTCACACACTGCCTGACACACTCATACTAACACACTGCCTGACACACTCACACTGACACACACTGGCTGACACACTCACACTGACACACACTGCCTGTCACACTCACACTGACACACTGCCTGAGACACTCACACTGACACTCACACACTGCCCGACACACTCACACTAACACATAGACACTGTCTGACACACTCACACTAACACACTAACTGCCACACACTGCCTGACACTAACACACAGCCTGACACTAACACACTGCCAGACACACTCACCCTAACACACTGCCACACACTGCCTGACACTTAACACACACACCAACACATTGCCACACACTGCCTGACACACTAACACACTGCCACACACTGCCTGACACTAACACACACTAAGACACATCCTAACACACACTAACACACTGCCTGACACACTAACACACTGCCACACTTTGCCTGACACTAACACACTTAACACACGGCCTGACACACTAACACACACACTTAACACACTGCCTAACACTAACACACATTGCCACACTGCCTGACACTAACACACTGCCACACACTGCCTAACACAGCCACACACTGCCTGACACACTAACACTGCCACACTTTGCCTGACACTAACACACTGCTTGACATACTAACACACACACTAACACACTGCCTGACACTAACACACACTAAGACACTGCCACACACTGCCTGACACTAACACACACACTGCCTGACACTGCCAATGGTGTCGGGCGAATATGGGAGAAGATAATAACTCTTGTACTGTATTTGAATAGGTTTGCGGAACTTGGTGCAGGAAGGGGCACGGGCTATGGAGTTAGAATCAATAGAATTTTACGGCACAAAGATTGTGCCATCGAGTGTGTGCCGGCTCTTTAGAAAGAGCAATTTAATCCCACTCCCCAGCTCTCTCCCCATAACCTCGCAAACCCGTCCTCCTCAAATAAATGTCTATCTTTTAAAAGTTGTTATCGAATCGGCCTCCATGACCTTTTCAGGCAATGCATTCCAGATTCAAACAACTCGCTGAGTGAAAAAATTTCTCCTCACCTCCCCTTTGTTCTGGATGATCTGCAGCCTATGGAGGGAGGAATTGGGAAGGCTGACAAACAGGGTGTTAGCATAGTCTAGCCTGGACGTGATGAAAGCATGAATGAGAGTTTCAGTGGCCTTAGGGGTGAGGTAGTGGCAGAGTCGGGCAATGTTGCGGAGGTGAGGGAAGGTTGAGTGGGTCATGCATGGATATGGGGGAGAAGTAACAGTTGAGGATCGAACAAGACACCTAGGTTGCAGACTGACTTGGTGAGGTGGAGTGTGCAATGGTGGAGAATAATGCTGCCAGTGGCTGAGGTGCAGAGGCACTAGCGTGAACCAGGAGCACTTCAGTCTTGTTGACATTCAACTGTAGAAAGGCAGTTTGTCTGGACAGTAGTAGTCCTAGTGTCGAGGGTAGAGACAGAAAGATAGAGTTGGGTGTCATCCACATACATGTGGAAGTTTTGTGGGCAGCCAGTTGCACACCGTAAGGTCCCAATTTTAGTGATCAATTTTGTTTGGGAGATTGTTGGTCAAGACAACCAGGCAAAGTTGCCCCCATGTCTGCGGATGATGTCACCAAACTGGAACATGTAGATATTGAAAAGTAGGGGTCCAAGGGCAGAGCCCTGGGGGACACCACAGGTTGACAGTGCGGGGGCTGGAGGAGAAGCCGTTGGCGACAAAGTAGAGATGGTGGGAGAGATAAGAGTCGAACCAGGTCTGTGAAGATTGAGCTGAGAGCAGAGGCGGTGTAGGAGGAGGATGTGGCCGACTCTCAAAGGCGGCCGAGAGGTCGAAGAGGAATACGTATGGGGGGGAGGGTGGGTCGTGAGGGAGAGGTAATGAGGGAGTAGCGGTGAACGGACACCACAAATTTCCTGACGCACATGCATCACATACTGCCTGCCACTAACACACACACACCACACGCTGCCTGACACTAACACACAGTACACTAAGTCTGCCTGGCACTAACACACACAATGCCAGCCAGACTGCCTGACACTAACACACACTGATACGGACCTTAACAGTCTCCCATACATAGAAATCATCATTAACAGTGTCAATCAATCAAACCAAATCAATTAGAACTTACATTTATATAGCACCTTTCATGTCGAGAGGACAACGTCACATACACTATCACACACACATTGACACTGACACACTGAGACGCACAAAGGCAGCAACACAGCAAGGTCATAGCAGCACCCACTCACACTGAAACACACAAACACGCTGACACCGAAAAACACATTCATTGTCCTTGAAAATAAACATACTAACACTGAGACTAAACCCACAAATAGACACAGAGATATAAAGACATAATCACAGAGGCACTGGCACAGAAACTCAGAGACTTGATAGAGAAACACATAGACATGCTGAGGCAGTAACACAAATGCTGAGTGTGGCTAATAATCACACAAGTTGTGTCAGTCTGGCATCAGAAGGTTGTGGGTTCAAGATCAACATCAGAACTTAGAATCACGTCTTAATAATCCTTACATTTTGATATAATGCTTTATAATGTCTTCAAAATGTCTCAAAGCTCTTCAAAGAATATACTGAAGAGTGAATTGATCATATTTTGTGGGTGAAACCCGGCAGCCAATTGTTCACAGCAGTAATGTGGATTGAGTGACCAATTTATTAGTACAGTATTATTATGATCTAAGATGACACACCAATACTGGGGATGTGCAACATTGTTATTGGTGCCAACCTGTTGATGAGACATTAAACCAAGGCCCCACTGTCCTAGTGGATATTAAACATCCCATGGCACTATTCAAAAAGAGGGGCATTTCCCCTGGTGTCCTGACCAACAATCTCCCAAATAAAATTGGTCACTCACTCCACAGTTGTTTGTGGGACCTTGCTGTGTACAACTGGCTGCCATGTTTTGTGCTTTAGACATTTTAATTTGGACTATTCCAAACCCATTCAATTTTCAAAATTTTAATTTGTTTATTTCTCTATTTTGTTGCCACCACCCTATACATATATACAATCATCTTATATACAGTAAATGCATAACAGTCACTATTTCCCATCCTCTTCCAGGATAGTTTTTATATTTGAACCTTGTAAATATTGAGATATAAAGTTAAATGGTGGTGACATGATTTATGTTCACGCTAAATCGCTACAAATTCTATTCACAATGTATCAATGACTTATTTACTTTTTATATTAAGGCACCGGTACAGGTTGTTATAAGGTAATGTTGATAAGATATTAAGGGACTTGGTTAAAGCCAGGTCATTGTCAAAAAGTGTGAGTAGCCTGGGAGTACTGATATCATCAAGAAGCGTTTGAAGTGTCATTCAGATAGGTAGTTCCTTTGCAGAATTAAGTCATAATAATAATAATCCTTGCATTGGATATTGTGCCTTTCAACTTGTGGAGACACTTCAAAGTGCTTCATAGCTTTACTGTAAAGTTTTGTGACTGGATGTTTGTGAATGGGGCAGCCGATTTGCACATAGAATGTACCATAAAGAGTCATGAAGTAAATGATCAATTCTATTGTTGGGCAGGACAACAAGAGAAGCTCTTGTCTTTCATAGTCCCATATCTTTTACGTCCACCTGAACAGGAAAAGCGAAGTTCAGTTTGTCTTCTACTCCAAATAATAGCACCACCAACAATGCAGTACTGGGCTCCTCCCAGTGCTGCTCTGGGGCAGCAGCCTGAACTGTGTTACTTATACACTGAATGTAAAGTGAATTAACAAAATTACGATGACTTTATATTTAGAATTTATTAAGAAACTGAAATTATATTAATTTGAAATATTTGGGGAATCCTATAGCTCAGTGGTTAGAGTACTCACCTCACAAGCGAGAGACCTGAGTTCAATTCCTGGCAGGGCGAAACCGTGGGCAAATTTCCTTACTCCATACGCTTGATAATAATCCCTTAAAAAAATTTGGTCATTTCAAGATTCATGTTGTGTGCAATTGGCTGCCTTGTTTAGCCCACAAATATATAATCAATTCAGTTTACAGTATATTCTGTGAAGTGCTTTGAGACATCTAGAAGACATGAAAAGCTCTATATCAAATCAAAGGATTATTATTATCATATATATACACAACTTAAAAAGATAGCTACTGAAGATAAATTTTGTATAGTAAAGTATAGAGAAAAGTCAAAATAAATCAGTTCTCAAGTAGGGTCCGGCGATATATCGATAAAACCCGATATAATTTTCATATCGATACGCCGATATAGGCATTTCAAAAATATCGATATATCGAAAAATCGATATATCTGCTGGGGGTGTGGTGAGGGGGAGAGAGACGGCTGGGGGGGGTGTGTGGAGGGAGAGAGACGGCTGGTGGGGGGATGGGGGGGAAAGAGCCGACTGGGGGGGGAGAGATGGCTGGGGGGGTTGGGGTGGGAGAGAGACGGCTGGGGGGAGGTGGGGGGAGAGACAGACGGCGGGAGGGGGGAAAGGGAGAGAGATGGCTGGGGGGGGTGGGGGGGGGGAGAGTGACGGCGCGGGGGGAGGGATAAAGACAGCGTGGGGGGGGGGGGGGGGAGAGACTGGGTGGATGTGATAATATACAGATAGATAGAGATGGGGGGGATGTGAGAGAGACACAGAGACACAGACAGAAAAACACAGAGATGGAGAGAGTGAGAGACACAGAGAAAGATATTTACCTCCTGAGGAGATAGGCCCGGAATGCGCGCGCACCCGCCGCGCACGCATGCACAGTACGAAAACCCTGAAAATATCGATATTTCGGTATATCTCGATATGAGCCGATCGATATATCTAAATCGGAAAATTTCCATATCGACGGACCCTATTCTCAAGATGTGTTTGAAGAAGGAGTCCCATTCTCAGAATTGTTTTGATATTAACCATTAAAAAATAATTATTAGCTTTAATGTCTATTTCTCTGTCTATTTGGTCTGTTTTGTTACGAAAGTTAAGAATGAACAAGATATTCCTCTCCCATCAGGCATAGTCAGTTTGATAACATACACTTATAATGAATTTCACACAGTCAACGTTGCTTTACTTAAAGGCAAATGGAATATCTCAACACTAAGATATCAAAGCTAATTATAGTCATTTTAACTGCTTAAAAACAGGTTTGTACTGAGATCCACTTCTTCAGAAGTATTGATTTAAACATATTGAGACCATGTTCAGTGTTATGTAATTGCACTTTTAAAAAGAGCAAAAATACAGAAGTCTCAATTTTATTAAAATTAACAAGTGCAATCATATAAAATTCATCTACAAAATAACAAATTATGAAACCAGAAAATCTAAAACACAATTATAAAAGGACAAAAAAGTGTAGAACATAAATAACATTTAGTTTTCAACCCAAACACAGAATACCTTCATTTTTTAACCTCCACTACAACCAAATCAATTTCATAGATACCGAAATGGGTCATAAGTGAAACATTTCACAAAAGTAGAAAACTATAGTAGCCACAGTACATGTGTCAAAAACAAGTTCAGTATCATTTGGGACTTTTGGGGCCTTTTTAAAAAAACAGTCATAAAATCTTGCCCAGAATTGTTTGAATTTGAGAATGTATTTATTATTTCAATCATATTTGGGAAAGTTCTCAGCAAAACATACATTAAGTTTTGTTACAAGTAATACAAAATAAAATCCTTGGCTTGATAAGAGTGTTTATAACATCAAACTTAGTCAAACAACAACAACAAAATTACATTTCTAGAGCGCCTTTCACGTTGGGAGGACGTCCCAAAGGGTTGCATACTGAAAATAACAATTTGCATTTATAGAGCACCTTCATGCAACGTCATGTCCTGGAGCACTTAAAGATATACCACTTTATATATCTTTCCTGTATAATATTGTCCAGGTATTTGTTATCAAGTGACTATATATTTGTGGGTACCACACAACAATGTAGCAATCTACAAGTACTGCTCTAGATTATGAACTCAAGTCCAACTAGGATTTGAACTTAAAATCGATTGACCAGAGGTCAGAATGTTATAATGATAATAATCATCAATTGAACCAAGTTGACATATTTGAATCAAGAGTAGAATTTACGCAGTAAGGACATTAGGTAACTTTTATTATCTATAGTGTAATCTAGGTCAAAGGAATTGTGTCAGAGAACATGAAGTGACATAAGCATAATTATGGCCAATCGCAAATCTACCACTTTCAACACTTGCATTCTTAGAACATGGGACCAAACTAAGGAAGAATTGCTTATTTGCCGGTCAAAGGAACATGTGAAATGGATTAATCCTGCCGTTCATCAGGGATGATTTCTAAAACACGTAACCTGGCTATGTTGGTAGGTTAAGCCCCATGAGCATGTTTAAAACATATGGAACCTTTCTCAGACTTGTTTTCATACAAATTGATGAAAATCTATAATGATGCTACTCAGGACTTTTCCAAGAACAGTAAAACCTTGTTTATCCGGTACCCAACCAACCGGCGTACTCAACCAACCGATATCACCCAATTCTATTGGGAGATCCGGGACACTCGCAGGTATGCTCACTTTGCACATGCGCACTTATTGAACACTTATTAAACTTACCGAACGCTAGAATGCTTTTTTACCGATCATTTTACCGAGTGTACTGGAATGCTTTATTGGTAAATATCCATACAATATTCTGTTATTATTTAGTCTATTATTAATATGGTATGTTTTAAAATAAGTTAATTTTTTATGTAGGATTTTCGGTAACTTGGCGCTCAAATATCCAGCATATTTAATTAACAGGCACTGGTCAGGTCCCGAGGGTGCTGGATAACGAAGGTTTTACTGTATTGACCTTTTCTTCCATCAGCTAGGATGCACATCCTAGACTGTCCATATGGTTGTTATATAGCAACCATGAAAGGTGCTATATAAATGTAAATTTGTACTGTATTGCTTGAGGAATAAAACATGCTAATATTGGTCTTCTCTTAAATACAACACATTTCAATAAGCTTTCAGCTGTTTGCAAAGTGTGATTTAATTCCACTGAATCTTAAGAGTACTGCAGTTTCCAGCTTGTGTAATATGTTTTTTGATTCCTGTTATGTGTACGTATTCAGCCCAATACATACTTCAGATCACCCTTACCTAGAAATTAACTGAAACAGATGTACATAACCAATAGCTTTTTAATAATTTGTTTTAAGAGGGCCTTAAAATAAAGAGCTAATAAACCTAGTAATAGTTACATAGCAGAATGTACATCAGGAACATTGTTTATCCTTAGCAATGTCTTAGAGTCTAAATCATTACAGGTTTTTTTGAGCAAATAGGTTTCCCATGATTGCATTCACTGTAGCAATCAAACCAGGTTCATTAAACTGGCTTTTCCTAGCTCAATAATGCATTTACTCATGTGGTTCTAGTAGAAGAACACAATGCAAAGATTTCAAGCAGTTAAATACTGTGCTACATCTTTAGGTAGAGAGATTTTCTTGTGATTTCAATGGAATCTGATGGGATGGAATGCACGCTGCTGCTGAAACTAGAGCGTCGCATGGACACCTCTGTGGCAGACATCTGTCGCAGTTCCCTGCGGGATACTCTCACAGGGGTAGTACCCTGGCATTGCGATGCCTTCTCACTTACTTTAGAAGGCTTGGATAATAAAGCTCGTGCTTTTGATAGTTGTGCTCCATCCACCTCCCAGACCTCTTCACAACTGAATGCACAACTAGGATCACCTGTCAAATGTTTGGAGCTTTGTGTCATTTCAGAAATGTCCTCCCACGACACCTGGTTCTTATATGCCTTACAGGTTATTGGAAGACCATTAGTTCCTTCTCGGATACGTTTGGATGGTCTTGAAGCCCACTTTTGTTCCTTTGTTGAAGCTTCTATCTCTCCCTGGCTTAACACTATATCACCAGCACTATTACCTGCAAGCAAAATAAATATTTATATCCTCCTGCTTTCAGGAACATTTCTAATTTCTAAATCCTTTAATATATGTACAGTATTTAATTAAAAGATGAATTCACTTCAGCTGTCTGACGACCATTTGAAAAAGCTTATTAATTCTTCCTCAGGCTAATGGATGGAGGTGCCTCATTTTGGGATGATCTTTCTTGTGAATCTTTAATCAAGTTATTGTGGGGCAAAGTCAACACGGCTTCACGAAAGGGTAATCATGTTTAACAAATCTTTTCGAGTTTTTTGAGGATTTAACTAGCAGGTTAGATAAGGGGAAACTTATTAGCATTTTTATAGTTTATTTGGATTTTTAGAAGGCATTTGAAAAAGTGCCCATGGAATTAAAGGTAATATATTAGCAGGGATTGGAGAGTGGTTATCAGGAAGAAAACAGAGAGTAGGGATAAACGGGTCCTCAGATTGGCAGGACTAGTGGAGTGCTACAAGGTTCAGTGCTTGGGCCTCAATTATTTAGTCTATATTAATGATTTAGATGAGTAAATAAAGCTCAACATATCTAAATTTGCGGATGATACGAAGCTAGGTGGGAGAGTAAGCTGTGAGGATAACACAAGAAGAATTCAAAAGGATACAGACAGGCTAGGTGAGGTGGCAGGTGGAGTATAATGTGGGGAATTGTGAAGTTATTCACCTAGGTAGTAAAAATAAAAAAGCAGATTATTTTCTAGAGAGGGAGAGACTAGAACACATGAACTAGTGTTCAAAGAGATTTGGTTGTCCTTGTACACCAGTCACAAAACGTTAGTAACAGCAGTGTCCGTCGATATGGAAATTTTCCGATTAAATATATCAATGGGCTCTTTTCGAGATATACCTAAATATCGATATTTTCGGGTTTTTCGTACTGCGCATGCGCGCATAGCGCGCGCATTCCGAATGCGCGCGTGTTCCGGGTGAGCGCGCATTCCGGGTGCGCGCGCATTCGGGGCCTATCTTCTCAGGAGGTAAATATATTTCTCTCTCTGTGTCTCTCACTCTCTCCATCTCTGTGTTTTTCTGTCTGTGTGTCTCTGTGTCTCTCTCCCTCTCTCTCTCTCTCTCACATCCCCCCCATCTCTATCTATCTGTATATTATCACATCCACCCCGTCTCTCCCCCACCCACCCCCCGCCGTCCCTCTCTCGCACCCCCCACCCCCGTTGTCTCTCTCCCCCACCACCACCCCCAGCCGTCTCTTTCTCCCTCCCCCCCCCCCCTGCCGTCTCTCTCTCCCCACCAGCCGTCTCTCTCCCCCTCCCCCCAGCCGTCTCTCTCCCCCTCCCCCCAGCCGTCTCTCTCCCCGTCCCCCCAGCCATCTCTCTCCCCCAGCCCTCTCTCTCCCCCTCCCCCCAGCCGTCTTTCTCCCTCTCCCCCCAGCCGTCTCTCTCCCCCTCCCCCCAGCCGTCTCTCTCCCCCTCACCACACCCCCAGCAGTCTCTCTCCCCCTCACCCCCCCCACCCCCCCGCCCCCCCAGCCGTCTCTCTCACCCCCCACCCCTTGCATACCTGTATATTGTATTCGAGGACTGTGAATACAATATGGCGGCTTTGCACCTCGGTCTGTGCATTGTGTTTAGAGATGAGCATTCTGGGTCTTGTAGTTCAGTGTGCGCGCATCCCGATTTTTTACCTCGATATATCGATGTTTCGATATATCGATATTTTTGAAATGTCCATATCGGCGTATCGATATGAAAATTATATCGGGTTTTAGCGATATATCGATATATCGCCGGACCCTAGTATACAGGTACAGCAAGCAACTAGGAAAGCTAATAGCATGTTGGCATTCATTGCAAAAGGGTTAGAGTATAAGAGTAGGGAAGTCTTGCTGCAATTGTATAGGGCCTTGGTGAGACCGCACTTAGAATATTGTGTGCAGTTTTGGTCTCCTTATTTAAGAAATTCACCTTAGGGTGCAGCGTAGATTCACTAAGTTGGTTCCTGGGATGAGGGGGTTAACCTATGAGGATAGGTTGAGTAAACTAGGCCTACATTTTCTAGAATATAAAAGAATTAGAGATGATCTTACAGAAACCTATAAGATATGGCAGGCAAATGGAATTAGGTTAAAAGATCAGCCATGATCCTATTAAATGGAGGGGCAGGCTCGAGGGGCCAAATGGCCTACGCCTGCTCCTATTTCGTATGTTCTTATGTGAGAGATGGCAAATCTCATTGTTATCCAATCCAGTTATAAATGCATGTTTTGCAGGACCAAAATGTACAAACTCTTACCATTTAGTAGTTCAAATAGTCCTGAACTTCCAAATGAAGACGTTTTGATCAGTATTTAAAAAAAAGGATCAAAAAAACATTTATGCAATTTACTGAAACTATTTCTGCAGGCATAATGCCCGAAATGATTATCTTCTGTTCTCCCAGGTATGCCCATCCTGAAAGGTCAACCATAGACCAAACAAGGGAGGGAAATATCAGAGGCTGCTTCTCTGGAAGAGTAACATCAACTAAATCTAAGAAATGCCATTCGAGAAGATTTGAAATAGCTAATTCACAAGATGTACAGTGTATGGATTTATAGCAAAAAACAAAGTAAGAAATAACATATATAGCAAAGAAACTAAATCACTGGTTCAGAAAATCATGAATGATAAAGCAGGAATGTTAATTACTTTGTGAAGTTGTTGCCACTTGATTCTGATGAAGAGACTCTGCCACCAACTCCCGTAATTTCTTCTTTAGTTCTCTGCTTGTTGTTTTGTAGAAGAACAGGTCCTTTTCCAGCTCCTGGACTTTTGACTGGTAAAGCTTAAGGTCTGCAAGGCCCTCACCATCTTTGTCTGGAACATCAAAATCACATAACAATGTTTCTACTCATCAATCTCCCTCAGATACTGTAGCACAGTATCTCTGTAGAGAAACATACAATGCAAATGTTTATAAATGATACTGT
The DNA here is from genome assembly GCA_035084275.1 of Hydrolagus colliei. Classification (NCBI taxonomy): domain Eukaryota; kingdom Metazoa; phylum Chordata; class Chondrichthyes; order Chimaeriformes; family Chimaeridae; genus Hydrolagus; species Hydrolagus colliei. Next base: position 28,037,106 of record CM068742.1, on the reverse strand, counting down.
GAACAACCTACACTTTCATCACTTTATCAAATTATTTCAGAGGTTTGTGGATGGTCTACAACCTTACAATATTCTGCCTCCAATCCAAGAGAACTGAGATCAGATCCCAGTAATAGGATCAGAATGTTGAAATAAAAGTCACAGGATTAACAGAATCGTCCAAACTGCAGCATCACAGATTGGTAATTAAGTAAAAATGCTGCAAATTTGTTAAATAATAAGTGATCAGTTTGAAGTTTCCTAAATACTGTAGTATTTTAAAATTCATTGTTAATTTACAATGTACAGCATTGTACAGCAAAAGCCCGTTTATCCAACACCCAATCAACCGTAACTTCTGTCTAACCGGAATCTCAAAAAAAAAGTCGCATTCGATTTATCGGAATTTATCCGGAAAAATGCATTGAAATATTTATTTATTTATTTATTTAGCATTTTTGGCCGAATATCCGGCACACGCTTTAACCAGCATTGGCCAGATTCCATGGGTGCTGGATAAGAACATGTTAGTATTCCACTGGATCACCTGGTGCATGACAAAGCCGTACAGTATAGCAATCATAAGTTTGAATCCAATGCCATTTAGCTGATCAATGTTAAGGCAGCAGTTGGGTGATACAACTGAATGTTCTTGGGCTAGCGAAGGAAAATAAAATCACTCATGGTTCCTAACCTTGATTATTTGCTATGCAATGACTGCTGCCAATTGGGGTGGAATGGCTTTATGGGAAATCAGGAAATTTCCTGAATGCCCCCCAAAATGATTCAGAGTACCTCCATGAATGGCTCCCGAGGCGTACCACCCTGTGTAGCTTGGATTGTATGTGTGCAAGGATGTTGAATGAGATGGGGTCAGACATGGCTGTAATTCTTTACACCACTACCCCAATCAAGGTTGTTCACACATTTAGACCAGAATCCATCTGATGTTTTGTTGTATATTGTTTGTTGGACTATCAGTTTTGTTGTGTACTGTAAAAACACCATTTATTTGCTTTTTTAAAATAAACTGGTGCTACAAGAGTTTCCTCAAATGGCCCAGCTAACGAATCTGCTGATAAATTGGTCATTTACTTTATTGCTATATGTGGAAAATGATTGTATGCAAATTGGCAGCTGCATTTGCCAATAAATGCAAAAACCCTTGTATTTTGATATAGTGACTAATCACATCTTCGAGCCTCGTCTCACTTATAGTGCAGGTCTATTGACCAAACCAGAAGCATGATTATCTGGCTTCCAGAGTTTACGAATTAACTTCCCACCAAAAAATGGCCATCATGTCAACACTGATATCACGTTTTGCAAGTTGGGTTTTTGAACATTGCACATACTATCTATACACAGTAAACCCTAATGTTACCCTCAGAGCACTGCACATGTGCAGGAAGCGCTGCTAAATTCACTTTCTGAAGGAATAATCTCAGACAGTTAGTATTGATCTCAGACACATCACCAGAAGACAATAAACTTTTACCTTTAAACTGCTGTAACAATAGTTGGATCTTCTGTTCATGCTCTTTCTGCTGTATCGTCAGGCGTCGATCTATCTCCAGTGTAAAACGCTCCACTGCAGACTCTAATTCATGAACTGCATTCTCCTGTTCAGTTACCTTCATAGACATTTCTGCACACTGAAGCTGCAAGCTGTGTTCAGTCTCTCGTAGGTTAATCACCTTCCAAATAAAACACATAACATTGAAATATGGACAATGTTCTTCGCTTTGCAGTGATAATGGCATTTTTTTTAAAAAGATGAGCAGCAATGATCTACTATCTCATTGCTTGAAATCAATAGTTTTGATTATATAAAAGGGACATCTTTTATACATTATTTGCACAAATTTCAGAATGTTACAACACTGAAACTAGCCCAAGAATTATGTTAAATTTTCAGTGGAAATCAGTTCTGTGATCAGCAATAATCGCAAACATTGCTCAAATACAAGCAAAGTACAGTAATTTATAATAGAACATCCTAAATGACTTAATTCAGAAATAAGAACTTGAACTCAAAATCTGAAACAATATTCCAGGATAGTATTGGGTGAAAGCATGTCTGACATACAGTAGCTCATATGAGACATTAAGCCAAGTTCTTGTCTGTTCAAATGGTCATTAAAAACTCTATACCACTGTACTTGAAAAGAAAAGGGAATTTTCACCAATGTCCAGACCAAGATTCCTCTAAGCTGACAATCCTCCCGATAAATAGGTCATTTTGCCTCATGACTGTTCATGGAAATTTGCTGCAAATGACTAATGAATTTTGCCTGCAAAAGACAGTTACTACAATTGACAGCAATTACAATGTGCAGCATTTTAAGATGACTCAACACAATCAGCCACTATAAAAATAAAAATTATTTTTTGCTTTTCTTTTCCCAACATTAGAAATGACTGTTGTCCCTAACTGAGAAATAAAACTTCACCTTGTTAAAATATCTGCAGAGGAGGGCTCTTGTTTCAGCAGCTGTTAAAGCACTGAGTCTAAACATAACATTAGCCTCACTCTGGGTAAGGTTGTTGGCCGAGGCCCTCAGTGAATGTTCACGACAATGAATGGTTTCATTTTTGTATTCTATAGCCGCATCCAGAGCTTCAATGCCCTCTTCCAACTGGTAAAGTATCCGTTCTTCCTGAAAAGTAAAACAACTTGAATTACATCCCAACTACAGTAAAAGCCCGTTTTTCTGCCACCCTCAAGACCTGGCCAATGCCGGTTAAAGCGCGTGCCACATATTCGTCCAAAAATGCCCCCCACCCAATTTTTTTTTAATAGTGCATTTTTCTGGATAAATTCCAGTTAATTGAATGCGGACCTTTTTTTGCGATACCGATTATATGGAAGTTACGGTTGATCGGGTGCCGGATAAACATGCCTTTACTGGATATACAAGTCTCATTCCTCTTGCACCACTGTGGACAATATTTAAATTTGGAGATAACTTTACACCTTCCACCCAATTCTAAACGGAGATTGTCAGCCTGGTTCAGTTGGTAGCACTCTCGCCTCTGAGTCAGGGCGTTGTGTCTTCAAGACCCACTTTGATACACTGAGCTTTCAGTCTAGGCTGACACTTCAAATGCAGTGCTAGACCACTGAATTGTCAAGAGGTACCATTCTTTGGAATACAGGAACAGGGTTCCTCAAGCCTGTTACATCATTCTATCAGATGATGGCTGTTCTGTACCTGGATTCCAACTACCTGCCTTTGTCCCATATCTCTTTGGTGAGACATTAAACTAATCCATGTCTTCCTGCTCTGTAGAAATTAAAATGGCACAATTCAAACAGACAAGGAAAATTTATCTTTGGTGTCCTGGCCAACAATCCCCCTGATAAAATTAGCAGTCCACTTCACAGCTACTTGTGGGACATTGTTGTGCGCAAACTGGCCTCCATTTGGTCTACAAAATACAATCATTGCACTATACAGCTATCTGCACTTTGCACCCACAGCACTTAACTTTTTGATTTACACTGTTTTGATATTGGTCACCCACGTATTTGACCCTTGAGAAATTCAGCACTAGGTTTAAGAATATCCAAACGAAACTGAGTTCCACATATATATGTCACTTACACAAGGAAATTTCACTGTGTCTGAAATGGAATCTCTCCCTGGAAGGAAACAACCCCAATTCAGAACGTATTAGGGGCAAATTAACCAGTTTAACCAACTAAATCTTGTGCAGAATATAGTAACAGCCCTTTGAACCTGTTCTGCCATTTTAATTAGATCACGGCTCATCTGTACGTCAATTAATCGTTTCAATTCCAATTTCCCGCTTTCTCCTCATATTCCTTAATACCCCGACCTACCAAAAATCTATCAACCTCACTCTTGGAGGTGTGGATGGATCCAGCATCCACAGGGGGAAAGATTTCCAGACTTCTACCAACCTTTGAGTGAAAAAATGCTTCCTGATTCACTCTTATATGGTCTGTTTCTAATTTTTAATTTTTAAGACTGCTCCATCATTTTGGATTTCCCCCAACAGAGGAAATGACTTCTCTGTATCTACTCTCTCAAATCCCTTTATCACCCTAAATACCTTAATCAAATCACCCCTCAACCTTCTAAACTCAAGAGAATACAATCCAAGTTTAAACAGCCTTTTCTCATAATTTAACCCTTTTAGGCCTGGTAACATTCTGGTGAACCTGCAGGGCTACTATAACTTTCCTGAGGTGTGGTGCTCAGAAACTAAACACAATGCTCCAGATGGGATCCAACTAACGCTCTGACGTCCTCCCGACGCAAAAGGCACTATACAAATGTAATTTTGTTGTTGTAGTATACGGCTGCAGCATGATTTCTTCCATTTGTATTCCAGGCTGGAGAAAAAGGCCAACATTGCATTTGCCTTTTTGATGACTAGTTTTGATTTGTGGATACGGACACCCAAAGAACTGTTCATGTTGACTTTATGGTGCATACCAGCTGAATCTTCCTCTGTGACACTGAAAGACAATACTCAGCTTGATGGGTGCTTTTAATATGCAAGTTACTGTTGTAATAGGCTTCCAATTATTGAATATTTCCTAATGCTTTGACTAAATATTATAGTGAAACATTGGGCAAGTGTCCTTACTCCACACACTCTGTTTACTTTGCAGTACTGTAAGTAGAAACACAGTTGTTGATTGATTAGCGGATCGCTTTTTCGGAGATAATAATCACTTCAAAAAATCAATAAATAAACAATAATAATTTGGTCACTCAATCCCCAAATGGTCATAGGTCACTACTGTGTGCAATTGGCTGCTGCATTTCACCTACATAATATACAGTCAATTCACGGTATAATATATTCTGTAAAGCTCTTTGAGATGTCTAGAAGACATGAGGTAGCATATCAAATGCTTGTTTTACAAATTGTTAAACAAAATGATGCACAAATAAACACAAATTATATTAATCCCTCTTGCACCAAAGCCTACTGTACCTCAGAAGACAGAACATTTCCAAGCTGCAGTTTTTCTTCCAAGCACTGCCTTCTTCTCCGTAACTGATCTCGTTCCTGTCGAAGCATTTGTATCTCTTCTGAAATAGCTTCCTTTTCCACTGCAGTGCTGTTCTCTAGTAGGATACTTTTAGTTGACAATTCAGTTTCTATTGAGCTCAATCGAGTGGACACGTTTAAAATATCTTTGTTCAAAGCCTGCAAAACAATTCTACAGTTTCTTGGTGGGGTGCTCTATCATGGTAATACAGTATTACACTCATAATATGGGAAGGTCGGAGTCACCTCCCCCATCCCCCTGGCTCGCTGGCAGACTCCATTACTGTGCAGTGCTCCAGAATGCTATCCTGCACGAAGGACGCTATATAAATGCAAGTTGTTATTGGTTTTGACTGGAAAACCAGGTACAATTAATGATATAAACGAAATACTGCGGATGCTGAAAATAAAAAACAGAAACCGCTGGTAACACTCAGCAGGTCAGGCAGCATCTATGGAGAAAGGAAAAGTGAATCAACGTTTTGGGTCCACAACCCATCCTCAGATCTGGGGCATGTTGGGAGGGAGAGGCTTTTAAGGATTAACAGAGAGGGGGGAGGCTGGGCAAGGAAGACAAAGGAGAAAATGGGGCAGAGGACCAAGGATGACGGATTAAAGAGGTGCAAAATGAAGGTGGATTGCAATAAAAGAGGGGAAAATAGGTGTAGGGTTAGTAATGGTACTAATACAAAACAAAGAAGTGGGGATACATTGCAACAGAACAGGCAGACCAGAGAAAGGTGTGCGCTCACAGCAGGGAAACTGCTCTGGTCAAGGTCACAAATGGCATCCTGTCCATCTGTGACCAGGACTCTCTCTGCCTTCTCATCCTCCTCAACCTCAGCTGCCTTCGACATGGTGGATCACTCAATCCTCCTTCCCTGCTTCTCCTCTCACCTCAACCTTCAAACTTCTGTTATTGACTGGTTCAGGTCTTATCTCTCACACCGTCTCCAATTTGTCTGTTCCAGCCCCTGCAACATCTCATGTGGTGTTCCGAAGGGCTCTGTCCTCGGTCACCTCCTCTTCAACCTCTACACGCTCCCACTTGGTGACATAATCCGCAGACCAAACTCTCCTGCACCAAACTCTATCTCTCCCATTCTTGCCCAATTCTATTGGCTTCCCATCATTCAGAGGATTCAATTCAAGATCCTGGTCCTCACCTTTAAAACACTCCATAGACTTGCCCTACCCTACCTCTGTGACCTCCTAACACCCTACCAACCTGTCCATTTCCTCCGCTCAGTGTGCTTCGGCCTGCTCTACTTCCAAGACCCACTCTCCCCACCATTGGCAGATGAGCTTTCATCCATTTTACCCCCAATCTTTGGAATTCCATCCTGTAATCCCTCTGCCTCGCCTCCCCTCCCTAACCTCCTTCAAGTCCCGCCTCAAGACCCTCCTCTAGACCATGCCATTGGTCACACTCCTTCCCCCCTTCCCTCCCCGATCCTGACCCGAGCTCGGGACCAAAACACGACGTGAAAGGCGTTATACAAATATAATTTTGTGTTTGTTGTTGCCTGTCAGACATCAAGTCCTGGATGGGAGACATCTTTCTACAGCTGAACCTCAGCAAAACCGAGGCCCCATGTTTGGGTCCTGACACCCAAAATTTCAGTGGATGTCCACATGACATGAAAGGTGCTCTACAAATGTGGTTTTGTTGTTATTGTTATCTGGGACCCAGGTGATATAGTAATGGTGACAGAAGAGGAGGAGGGAGAAGGTGAGCTGTTATGGTCTGAAATTAATTAAATCAATATTGAGGCCAGAGTGCTGTAAGGTCCCTGGGAGATAGATGAGGTGTTATCTCGGTGTTCCTTGAGCTTGCAGATTGTGAATTGTAATCATTACAATTAATGATGTGATATTTTATGCCCAAAGTGCCTCAACATCATAACTTCACAACAGATATGATGACCCTGAAAACAACTACCGAAAAGAGGTCTTCAATTTGGAACTCAATTGCAGTTGGGATCAGCTTTCAGGTTCCTCATGATAAATAATTCTCCTTAACCAAAAGTAGTTAAATATGCTCTGTCTCTGTCAATGCTTTAAATCTGGCCACTAGGTGGTGCAGAAACACAGGCTGCAGTAGTGCAGTGATTTACCTGTTCATGTTCCACTCTCTTTTCTATCTTCACCTACACCCCCCCACACTCCCACCCTTAAACTGATGGTAGGGCTCAGACCAGGAAACCAGTGGGTGGAGCAACATGGCAACAGTGTACTGGAGCGGTTAGTAATAGCAGGATATATCAAATTACATCTTGCTGATCTCAATGTTTTAAATGGGAAATCCCAATTAGTGTCCAAATAGATGATCGGTAAAGAAAAGTGAGGCAGTTATCTGTCCAGACCACTATTGCACACTTCCAGCTTGGAGCAACATTAACAGGAACCTTGGAATATGTCACCGTTCTTACTTATTCTGTTGATTGCAAGTGGTGACTGGGACAGGATGAAAGAACAAAACAATAGGAAAATGAGAGGGGGCTTAGATCTTCATAACACAAGAAAATCACTGCTAGAAACGTACACGACTTTTTGGAACACCAAACAGCTGTCCTCTTGTAAGATCTTCAACCACATATCATTCTCACCTGGCTGGAACGTAGCTTCTTGATTTCCAGTTGACTTTTCTCACGCAACAGTGCCTCCTTTTTACGCACAATAGCTTCCCTTTTCTTCAAATCTTCCTCCAAATCAGCCATGGCTCGTCTTTGCTGCAAAACATTTTCTACTTCCTCGTCCAGCCATTTCCGCTGCTCATCTATCTTCTGGAAAGGAAGAAACTGTGACGTATATAGGTAACGTAAAAAAAATTAAAATAAATGCAAATGTTGTACATATTTACGGCAATACTATGTGATTTATAGAGGAGAACACAATACAAAGTTACAGAAGCTGTACAATACTTACCTAGGATTCTATTTATATATATTGAACAGCCTGCTGTATGCATCAAAGATCTCATAGGTGAATGGCATCTGAGGAGTGCAGATGGCCAGTCTTCAATAGTGCAGTCATGGGAAGGAGGTTCGTTTCAATATTTTTATGGGATTGTTTGGGAGAATATTTATGGAGAATGTTTCCTCAAGTGATTATATTAGGGAGTGCAGGGAGTATATGATTAGACTAAGATTAAATTTGGTATTGATTGAGCTGTTTTAATGGCCAATTGGCCTTTTCTCTTTGGATGCTTTCCAAATTCTTAATTCTTAATTCTAAATTAAGTCAAACAGTGCATATAGGATTTGGATCCATGCGCAATATACCTTGCTTTAATGAGGAGTCCTATAGCTCAGTGGTTAGAGCACTCGCCTTACAAATGAGAGACCTGGGTTCAATTCCAGTCAGGACGAAACCTTGGGCAAGTTTCCTTACTCTGCACGCCTAGGGTCCGGCGATATATCGATATATCGGTTATATCCGATATAATTTTCATATCGATATGCCTATAAAGGCATTTAAAAAATATCGATATATCGAAAAATCGATGCACTGAACTACAAGACCCAGAATGCTCATCTCTATACACAATGCACAGACCAAGGTGCAAGCTGCCATATTGTATTCATAGTTCTCGAATACAATATACAGGTACACAAGGAGTGAGAGGGGAGAGACGGGGGGAGAAATGGGGGGGAGAGACGGTGGGGGGGGGGCAGAGAGAGACGGTGGGGGGGTGGGGGGAGAGAGAGAGACGGCGGGGGGGGGGCGAGAGAGAGAGACGGCGGGGGGAGGCGAGAGAGAGAGACGGCGAGGGGGGCGAGAGAGTGAGACGGCGGGGGGAGGCGAGAGAGAGAGACGGCGGGGGGGGCGAGAGAGAGAGACGGCGGGGGATGGGGGAGAGAGAGAAATGGCGGGGGGGGAGAGAGTCTGTGGGGGGGAGAGAGAAAGATGGCGGGGGGGGGGGGTGATGTGAAGATGGATGGATGGATGGATGGATGGATGGATGGATGGATGGATGGATAGAATGTGCGCACACCTCGCGACGCGCATGCATGCGCAGTACGAAAACCCTGAAAATTTCGATATGTCAGTATATCTCGATATGTGCCCATCGATATATCTAAATAAATCGGAAAATTTCCATATCGACGGACCTTATGCACGCCTGATATACTCTCTCAAAAAAACAATAATAAATTGGTCATTTCAATCAACTCCCCCAGAACTGCACTGGAGTGTTAACCTGGACTATGATCTTAAACTATTATAACATAGAAGTAAACCTCATAAGAAACTTAGCTTAAACAGGGGTTATTTCAACATCACCCACCTAGGTTTTCTCTCTTTCTGTCCTAAATGCTGCAATAGAATTTCAAATACTCCACTAACTTGACCAATTGGTTATTTTTCATATAATAATAATAATCTTTACACATATTTTAGCACCTTTCATGCCATAAGAATGTCTCAAAGCGAGTACAATATATTCTGTTAAATATAAACACTGTGTATTTGTGGGCGAATATGTTACCCTGAATTGCTGGACAGTGAGTGCCAGCAACTATACAACTGCGGGGAACTGTAGATAAGCCCAATCTTGTCCTGACATGATGTGCAGAGATATATACCTTCCAGCTGTTGTCTCTTAATAACAATTAGGTGCAGAAATCCTGATTGTCTGGAGGGACATTGAGGCAAATTGTTACATTTCTTTACTGATGTCCTATCTGAAGTCCCTTGGGACGTCCTCCGGACGTGAAAGGCGCTCTATAAATGTAATTGTTGTTGTTGAAATCTGAGAACAGTTCCACAAACTAAAAAATCAACACAGGCCTACTGGTCTGTAGGGTACTCCAATTAATTGGCACAGATGCTTCACTATTCACAAGAAGAGACAATTGACAGTTTCTACCACAGTAGTCTAAGGTATACCTGCTGTTCCTCTGTGATAAAAGAGAAGCTCTTCATTCTCCTGAAGTGGGCAATTTCTTCAGTTTTTCTTTTCAGAATTTTCTGGTGTTGTTCTTGTTTCAGTTCTAGCTCCTGGCAAAAATGAAACAGCCATGACTTAGACATTCTATTTAGAAACAGATTTTCACATTTTATAATTGTTTAAGTTTCATTGCGAAGATTCATAGGAAGTAGTGGAAATAAACCTACACCAGCATTACATAGCATTATAATAATAATCCTTGCAGTTGATATAGTGCCTTATCAAGTCGTTGAAATGTCTCAAATACATGCACAGAATATACTGTAAAGTATAATGACTGTATTTTGTGGACAAAATTAAACATTCCACAAAAACATTTCATATACATAAAAATGTACCTAGAAGATTCACAGTTTCTGTAAAGAGGAATAATAGTCTTTAAATAAACTCAATAACATTATACTGAATATGCCTGATTCTTTCCATAGGGATTCATTATTTTAAAATATAGATATTAATATAGACTATTCTGGAGATCCAATAACGCTGCCGTCTTATTCAATTCATGATAAAGAAGACTCATGATTTTATTTCTTTAAAAATGTGAGAATATTATTAATTTTTTTAAATTGGATTTTTGAAGGATCACAGGAAACAATTCATTTGCAGACACACAATATCTGACAAATAATTGAGCAGTAATGTGAAATAAGGACCACAATAATAATGGATCATTGATATTAATTAACGATATATATACAAGTGGAATAAGTAGAAAAGGGACGAAGATTAAGTGCAGTAGTACCATCTGGTGTAGAACGCTCAATGGAGCAAGGCAGTGGATGCATTTCAAAGCAAGGATGAGGATTCTGAATTTAATCTGCCTGGGGATGGTGAGCCAGTGGAGCCAAGTGAGTATAGGGCTGATGAGTCACAGGAATGGACACTGACCTCAGCGTTCTGGATGAAGGCAGAAAAGGGTGGAGAGGCAGTGGCAAAGGCAGGGAATGTTGTAAAGGTGAAGAAGGAAAGGCAAGTAAGTGAAAGGCTTTGAAGCCTCATTTGTAGATTGTAGAGATGCTATTATAGTATCTCCTTGAAGCTCAATATCTTTGAACCAGGATCAATATTGTTCTTTTCTGCAACCCCTTTTTAAAGCTTGTATGTATATTTTCTGGTTCAATAAACAGAACTGAATATAATAATCCTTGCATTAGATACAGCACCTTATCAGGTCTTTGGGACACCTGAAAGCACTTCACAGAATACACTGTAAAGCCAATTGACTCTATATTTTGTGGGCAGTACTTCAAGTGTGGACTTATCATTGTTTTGTAGACTTCATAGCATAGACTTCATGTAATCTAGCCTGGACATGATAAATGCATCAGTTCAAGATTAAACATAAGGAAATATGAATAGGATCACCTTGCAGAGACACCTAGCAGAGACACTTTGCATGTGAACATACAGTTTTCCATAAGTTGTGCAGTAACTGTACAGGCATTGCACATATTAAAGAACAAAATAACTTAATTGGGATTGAATTCAAGATTCTTGTTCTCTTTCAAGGCCTTACACTGCCATGACCCCTCCTACCTCTGTGACATGCTGACCTCCCTATCAATCTGTCCACTCCCTCCATTCAGCAGCCTGCTACATGTCTCCCGCCCGACCCACCCTACCATCAGTGGCCGGGCTTTCAGTCTCTACGCTTTGGAACTCCAACCCCCAATCTCTTCGCCTTGCTCCCAAGACTTCGCCTTGCTCCCCTTGCTCCTTCAAGACTGGTCTTAAGACCTTCCTCTTCGACCGTGCCTTTAGCTGCAGTCCTGCCTCATGCCCTCCCTCATCCCAACTCTGCCCCCAACCCCATGCTCAGGTCTTGACCCCTGACTGTCCAGAGCCTTGGGACGTCCTCCTGACATGAAAGGCACTGTACAAATGTAATTTTGTTGTTGTTAATTATTTTAATTGGGAAATGTTCTTACTTTGATTCGTTGCTGATCTCTCTGAATCTCATTTTCCAGTTTCCTCTTCTTATCACTTTCCTCATGTAGTTTTCTTTGAAGCAGTTGCTGCTGGTGTTTCATGTTTTCCATGTTTTGGTTCAACTGAGTAACCCGCGTTTCAATCTGTGCTGACAAAGAAGCCAGCTTCTTTGTGTCCTGTTGTTTCTTCTCCAAGGACTAAAGGAAACATAACCAGGATTTCAACTGGGTTTGTTAAAATGCAGAACTTGTACTGATATTGTATTGTCTTATATATGTCACTTTTCAGATGTTAAAACTAATCAAACCAAAGCAAAAGAACGGCCATATTTTAAATAATTCCTAAATTTAGTCTTTTTTACGAAGCCAGTTTTCTCTAGTTCTTTTTAAGAACGATGGAATACTGCATCCAAATTAAGACTGAATTTGGAGGAGGCATGTATTAAGTCAGGATAAACTGGCACAAATGCATAAAGTGTTTTTTGTTTGGATCCTCTTAGGCATGGTGATGGGTTTCTACATGTGTCAGACAACCGACTGATCAAAAGAAAAATGTTTGGTCAAAGTTTCTGCTGCAGTGTAAGACAAGATAGTGAGCTGTAAGCTCCTTGGGATATCCTCTCATCATGAAAGGCGCACCAAGCTCCGCGACCACATCACTCCCACCCTCGCCCGGCTCCATTGGCTCCCCATCCCTCAGAGGATCGAATTCAAGATCCTCGTCCTCACCTTCAAGGCCATTCACGGCCTTACCCCCCCCCCCCCACCACCTCTCCAATCTGCTGTCCCCCTATGAACCTTACTGCCCCCTCCAATCAGCGGGCTCTGGCCTGCTCCATGTCCCCCTACCCGACACGCCCTACCATCAGCGGACGAGCTTTCAGCCTCTCTGCTCCCGCACACTGGAACTCCATCCCACAGTATCTTCGCCTCGCTAATGTCCCTCGCCTCCTTCAAAGCCGGTTTCAAGATCCTCCCCTTCGATCGTGCCTCCCAACTCTCTCCCTCCCCTCCCAACTCTCTCCCGCCCCACACCCCCTCCCCTATCCCTTGCTCGGGTCCCGACATGACTGTTCAGCCCCTTGGGACGTCCTCCCGACGTGAAAGGCGCTCTATAAATGTAATTTTGTTATTGTAATTTTGTTGTTGTTATAAGTGACTAACCTGCACTTTAACCTTGGTTGCTTCCATCTTCTTGCGGAAATCTTTTTGCAGTTTTACTTTTTCAGCAACATCCCTAAGTTCTTTGTTCTCCAGTTGTTTCTGCGTTTCTATTTGCTCAGATTTTGCCTGTTCAGCTTCTTGTTCTAACTGAGTGATTTTGTGGTAATACTGTCGGTTGACGGCATGGGCATCCTTACCTAAAGACATCAGGTCACCTCAAATTGATCATTAACGAAACAAAAGTCAAAAAAATGCAAAAGGATAAAGTGATCCTTCAGGAACACATGGAACATTATCTTGACATTCTTCTCAGAAACCTGCCCCCATTGATAATCCTATTTGGTAGATAATCCTGTTTCTGTAGCGGGGAGAGTTGAAATAGGATAATTTATAATTCTAATAGTCTTAATAGTAACCAAAACCTAAAGCAGCAAAACAGCTTTTCCAACTACTCCTGGCTATTGCTGAATATTTTTGCACCAAACCAACTGGTCTTGTTCCTCATAACCCTTGCAACCTACTAGAATGTTACCAACCTGTGCGCTTCCTCCACTCGGCAGCACCGTCCTGCTCCATATCCCCCACCATAACCTCACCACCATCGATGGTGAGGTTTTCAGCCTTTCTCTTTCCATCCTCTGGAACTCCATTCCAGAGCACCTCCGCCTTGACTCCTCCCGTGCCCTCTTCAAGGCCCATCTCAAGATCTTCCTTTTCGACCGTGCCTTTGGCCATCTTCCCACCCCACCCCTCATCTCGATTCCAACCCCCAGCTCAGGCGTAAACCTTTCTCTATCCAACTCTCCCGATGTCCTCCCGACATGAAAAGCACACATAAATCCAATTTGTCGTTGTTATTATATAGGGTCCTTCATGTGGGTAGTATCTCACAGCACTTAACCGTGGTGTGGCTTGATGCCAAGTATAAATGGGGGTGGGGAGATAATGAAGGCATGGTCACAGAGAGAAAAGCTCGGGTGTGAAGATGGGCAGAGAGGGGGCAAGAATGGAGGAATTGGGGTAGAGTTCCAGGGATTTGGGGCATCGTGGCTGAAAACACAACGACCAATGGTGGAACAGAGGGGATGAGGGACATGTAGCAAACCTGAGCCAACTAAGTAAAGCTGGCAAATAGAGAAGCAGGGTGTGAGCAAATCAGAGATCTCATAAGCAATACAATTATGTCTGCACCTTTTATCACTTCTAACCTGTTTTGACCAATTCTTTGATGAGCTCATCCTTCATACGAATGTTGATGGCAAGCTCCCCAATCTTCCGTTTGGAATAAGCCACATCGAACTCTGTAGCTTTCAATTTTTGTATGTTTAATACTTGACTCTGATGCAGTTGCTCGGCCTCTGATGAGGGATTCCGCTGCAGGCCTACATATAGTCAAGTAAAAGAGGGGGGAAAGCAGATTCAACACAGTATTTTGATAAATGATTTAAGAATACACGTGGATAGTTTTATGAAGAACTAATAGAGATAATATGTAGATAGATAACTGTTGTATCAATGAGCAACACTATAATTTGTGTTATAGTTATGTGTCTGTTTGTGGGACACTGCTGTGAGCAATTTGGCTGCCACGTTCCGCCCACAAATATACAGTCAATTCTCCTACTCTCCTTCATCCTGCCCCGACCCCTCCCCTCCCTGCTCTTATCCCTACCTGACTGTACAGCGCCTTGGGACGTCTGCTCGATGTGAAAGGCGCTATATAAATGTAAGTTTTGATTGATTTGAGTTCTATAGATTTCAGCTGAGCTTTCTGGATAAAGCTAATAGAAGGCAAGACACGTTTTCTGGCTCAAACCTCATAGCCAATAACTCAAGTGTGTGACTGGCACACTCATCAGAACAACAATGCTTGTTGACTTGTCTCTTAGTCATAAAATGACAGATAACATGGAGACAAAATTGAAAGATAGAAGAAAATGAACTTACAAAATAACTAAGTTAAAAGATCACTATTCAGTGCAAAGTGAAGTTTTTATGTTCTTTATCTGGCTAGAATGCTACCTAACCTAGGAATCCATGAAACTAAAACTATGTTTAAGGCTGTCAAGTGTCCATTCATCAACATTTCTTGTGTTCTAGTGTCTTATTTCCTCACACAATGTCCATGGACTTTTGACTAGTTCCAGTTTACCTTCGCCACTTTCTTGTTGATTGTCCATTAGGTGTAAAGCATTTTGTTTTAAAAGATCCGTACCACTAAAACGACCATATTGTGCACGAGTCCACTTGTGATTTACAGAAAAGCTGATATTGAAAGGAAAAAAGCAATTTTTAGAATTTGATTAAACATTAAGCGCAACCAGAATTCCAACACATACATTTACTGCAATTAATTAATTTTCTTGAATAAATGATCACGCTGATTCATTTGCTGCCAATTTTTAATAATACATCTTATCTAATGAAGTAGATCAAATATATATAGAGCAAGCATGTGGGTAGAGTACAGCGAGATAGTATGTTGCACGTAGGCATAGAGAAAGTGCACATCTATCATATAGTAACCCTCTAACTTAAGGTCGAACAACTAGAAAAACAAAAACAAGAAAAACAGCAGATGCTGGAAATCTGAAATTAAACAAGAAATGCTGGAAATCCACAAATAAATAAATCAGCTGCAAGAGGAAAACAGATTTGTATGGCCAACTGTGGGTTCTGCAGTATTTCCTTATTTCATCACAGAAACAGTAAAACCCACCTGAAACGGCTTCCACAAGCCAAAGAAAGACTTCACAGAGCAAAGGAAGGCACTCTTTCTGGAATCATTAATCAATTATTACATCTACTTCAGCAAAAATAATAATCCTTGCAAATGATATAGCACTTTATCATGTTGTCCAGATGTCTCAAAGTGCTTCACAGTTTCCTGTAAATTGTAGTGACTGTATTTCTGTATTTATAGAAACCCGTGTGAATGACGTTATATAAATGCAAGTTATTGTTTAAAAATGGCAGACAATTTTCACATAGCAATTTCCCATACAAAGCCATGAAGTGAGTTATCAATCATCTGGGGAACTGTTGGCCGGGGCACAGGAGAAACTCTTCTCTCTTTCCGAATAGTGCCATGACATCTTTAATATCAACAACAAAGTATAGCAGCTTTCACGTCAAGAGGACGTCCCAAGGTGCTGGTCAGCGATCTGCACCCAAGGGAGGAGTTGGGGAGGCCGATAAGCAGGGAGATTGCTTAGTCAAGCCTGGATGTGATGAATGGGTGGATGAGTCTCTCAGTGGTATGCAGTGAGAGTCAACGGCAGAGCCGGGCAATGTGGGGACGTGGGAAATGGCGGAGCCAGGCAATGTTGGGGAGCTGGCATGGATGTGAGGGATGAAGGATAGTTGAGGGTCGAACAGGACGCTAAGTTTCTGTATTAGTTCCATTAGGAATAGAGTATATCCACATCCGTTTGAAGAGTGAGATAGGACCTCAGTTTCACATCTCATTCGAAGGACAATAACTCCAACCCTGCACTGGATTGTCAGCCTAGACAGAGTTCAAAGCCCAGAACATTTATGGCACTAGGAACATAGAAACAGGAGTAGACCATTCAGCTCTTCGAGCCTGTTCCGCCATTTAATTAGATTATGGCTGATCTATACCTCAACTAATCCTGTCAATTTCAATTTCCTGCTTTTCTCCCCATATCCCACCCTGACCTACCAAAAATCTACTAACCTCACTTTTGAAGGTGTGGATGGATCCAGGAGGGAGGGAATTCCAGATTTCTGCCATCCTTTGAGTGAATAAATGTTTCCTGATTTCGCTCTTAAATGGCCTGTTTCTAATTTTAAACTATAACCCTTGTATTGGATTCTCCCACCAGAGGAAATAGCTTCTCTGTATCTACCCTATCAAATCCTTTGATCATCTTAAATACCTCAATCAAATCACTCCTCAACCTTCTAAAGTCAAAGGAATATAATCCAAGTTTACGCATTCTTTCCTCATAATTTAACCCTTTAAGGCCTGGTAATACTCTTGTGAACCTGAGCTGCACCTCACTCCAGGGCCAATCTATCTTTCCTGTGGTGTGGTGCCCAAAACTGAACATAATCTCCAGATGGGATCTGACTAACGTTCTATGCAGCTGAAGCATCATTTCTTCCGCTGTGTATTCCAGGCCTCTCAAGATAAAGGCTGACATTCCATTTGCCTTTTTGATTACATTTCGTATCCGGGACTAGGTTTTAGAGTATTGTGGACATAGACACCCAAATCTCTTTGCTCTTCCACAGCTTTTAATTTCTAGCCAAGAAAATATTCTGCTTTTTTTTTGATAATCAAGGACTGCTTTGATTTGGTTGTAAGTGAGAGAGAGACAATGAGGTCTCTCAGTTTTTCTCCAGTTCAATTATTCTCTCCCTATTGACATGTCCTCACCATACTCCGATTGTGCCCTGTTTAAACGTCTCCATGTGGTGCTTTTAGCAAGCTAAAGCAATACAGTACTACATTTGGATCCTTTACCGCTTGACAGAAATGCTGCAGCATTTTATTCTAGAGAATTGGTAGAACAGAATCTAAATGTTCAGTAATCACGTACAGTTTCTGAATTCGTAAAATCAAACTGTCCTGCTGCATGGCTAGAACTAATCCTTTGTAGTAAGCTATAAAACAAACTCCCAACACTCAAGTGCAGGTGTAGCTGTGCATGACAAAAAAAATGAAACAACCTTATTTGGAGGATTATCTCCCCAAATTAAAATGCTGCTTTATGCCCAAAACTTAATCATACTGAAAATATGGCAAATAAGTCAGGTAAACAATTTAATGTTTTAATAATAATCCTTGCATTTGATATAGTGCTTTACACGCCTTCTTGACGTCTCAAAGCGCTTCACAGAATATACTGTAAAATGAATTGACTGTCTATTCTGTGGCCGAAAAACAATAGCTAATTGTGCACAGCAGTGTCCCACAAACAGCCGTGGATTGAAATGATTAATTTTTTTGGGACAGATTATTATCAGGTGTGTTGAGTAAGGAAACTTGCCCAAGGTTTCACCCTGCCTGGAATTGAACCCAGGTTTCTCGCTTATAAGGTGAGTGCTCTAACCACTGAGATACAGGACTCCTAAGGATGAGTCTAATATCTAATGTTTCTATTTTAATATTTTTGATTGTGTTAATTCTTAATTAATATATTAGATTACAATTATTCACAATTAATTGTTATTGTATTACACCATGTTATCAATTAATTATAATAAATATTATATTTTCTCAGGTTAATATTTTCTACCTGGGACCCTCCATTTTGTTCTTCCTTTTGTCCTTTCCTTCTTTCTCATCTTCGTTATCATCAGTAGTGTGATGAAGGACCTCATCATGCTCTTCAAGTTGTTCCAGTAACACCTCACTGCGTGTCCGAAAACTGGCCACCATCCTTTCAAGTGAATATGAAGGAGGGCTGGTGTGTACCTATGAGTCCAGGAACAAAAAGTATTTTTTAAAAGCCTTAATCATCTGGCAGTGATGACTTTGAATAGCCAAAATAGCACAGTTTATAAAGTCATTGCATGGAGAAAAACTGCACCATTGAAAGCAAACAGGATCTCAATTTGAATCACTGGACTATATTGAGTTAGCTGATCTTAAAAGGTGCAGGAACATTGGTAGAATTGGCCTCAGTCCCCCAATTATGGGGAGAATTTAGCCCGGGTTACCATTCCTGATCCCAAACCTCTGCTGTATGTCCATGTGATCAGGCTCAGCTGGAATATTCAGCTACAACTCAATATTGGCTCATGCATGAAGGTTGGAAAACATAGATATCATACTAAAGGGTGCCAAAATTGTTTTGTTTTACTTCAGCATCCAATAGCTTCTTCAGAAGTGAAAATGGAAAGCCTTCCCCTGTAACACACACACAAAAACCCAAGGACAACATTGGGGAATGGCAATCCTAACTTGCCATTAGGATTGCCTGGTGAGCCTGTTGTAGTGAGGCCTCTGCAGATCAGGTGGCTCAGAATAGAGGAAAGATTGAACCTGAGATTTTTCTTAGATCGGTATAATTCAATCCCACACCACAGTGTACATCTCTAGGCATATGAGGGCACGTAATGAGCCAGCATAACAACACAGGATGCACTAATTGGAATGCTTCACCGACAAATATACAGTCAATTCACTTTACAGTATATTCTGTGAAGCGCTTTGAGACGTCAATAAGATGTGAAAACGTTATATCAAATGCAAGGATTATTATTATTATTCAAAGATGGAAACTGAGAACACAAAAGTAGTAGTTACTCCTGTTGTATTTCTAAGGTGTTTTCGCTCAGAGAATGCTATGTTGGAATTCTATTAAATAAATGTGTACCTTTCTTTGGTCTGGACTGATTGTTGTTTGACCAGACTGTAATATATCCATAGAATGAGGACGCATGTTGAACAATGGTACACTATGGGGTCTTCTTGCTGTGCTTTCAGGTAATGTAGATCCTTCTGAAACTTTGTTATAAATTGAAGATTTGTCAGATTTTGGGGTTTGTTGTTCTTTTTGAAGTCGATGAAAAACAAGCTGCTGATCCACCATCTTGTCACCCTATAAATGTGAAATCAAAAACAAGAAGGAATAACATTATGAAAATGCCAAACCAAATGCCAAGTCTGAGACTTTGTTTTTGTCCAATTTCCTTCTAATTCCATGAAGAATTAGCCATCTTCTCCTTACTTCCTCTTCCCTTCTCCCCAACAACATTGGAAGAAAACATGGGAACCAGAATTCCATCCTGATCCATTAAACTGTACTGCCTTTGGAGGTTGACCAACAGTGAAATTGTCCTTCTGGATATTTGTAAGCTGCACCATCTTGATGACCAATTGAGAATAGTAAGAGATTATCTCCCCCAATTCTACCTTTTAGATATCACACAGCACTACGAAACAAGCTTAAAAAGCACAGGAAGAAACAGCCCCGCTGTATCCTATTTTCTCCTGCCCCTAGTCATGACTAACAAAATCATTTCTAAGCAAAGTCCAAGATGGGTTACTCATTAAAATTGGGATATAAGCAGGGCGTTCAATTTCACTATTCAAATTGAATGTACTGGACTGTGCAATCCAATCTACAGTATCTTCATTTATTTGTAACAGATATTATCTATATTTGTGAAGAGTGCTGCAGTAAACTCACCTGAATACGGTACCTTTCTTGCAAGTCTGTTAAAGCTGCTAAACACTCCTCTTTTTCTTGTTCCAGTGATTGTAGTCGCTCTTGAAGATCTTTCAGCTCAGCTATTTTTTGACTGAACAGTTCCTCATCTGTAGCCAAGGCATCCTGAAGAAATAAAATACCACAGCTGAAAAACAATGATCATAAATTTCTATACAAGACTGTGAAGCCGTCCTAAGATAAGTTTATTTTGCAGATATAAAGTTCCTATTCAATGACCAATATTGCCTAAGCTACATAAAAATAAAAATATACAGTAACATTATTACAATATTCAATTGATAGATAAATAGAAAGTTGTTTACATATGGCAATAGAATGTTTGTTGAAATAACTTGCCATTTAGTAAGTGAATTTTTAAATTGCATTTATTAAACAAGTGCTCTGTTCGAATATGTGTGATAGGCAGGAAGGCTTGGGTTTGATCTCTGTGTCTCTCATTCTGTCGATCTCTCACATAAATGTTTGCATCTATTTATCTGAAGGGGCAAGACAGAGAGATTGAGTAAGAGTGTTCCAGAGGTTTGGGGGTGTAGTGGCTGAGAGCATAGCCACCAGTGGTGTAATGGGGGGCACAAGGAACATGCAAGAGGCAGGAGTCAGTCAAGCGGATGCAGCGGGAAGTAGGTTTGGGGAGTAAACAGGTCGGAGAGATAGGGCGGTATCAGGGCATGAAGGGATTTGAAGATGAGTTTGAACAAGTGGCAGTGGTTTACATTAACCAGGTTTTGTGGATAGTGGAACTGGGGAGACCGGTGAGGATAGTAGTAATGAAGGGCTTTATTAGATTGTATTAATAGTATGTGAGGGGCACTATTAGATTGATCTCCTATACAGAGGCCAAATTATGGCATAGTAAAAAATTGCTGACTACAGTATTCAGCCCAAATTGTGCCTTGCTCTAAAAGGCCTTTGATTTAAAAAGTTGATGGAAGACATCCCAAGGTAAACACAAAACGTGAAAAGGCATCCCAAGGTGTTGGACAGTCAAGCTCTGCTATTCATATGACCTCTACTATTCATTTCAATCAACCAAAAATGTACCTCAGTCATAAATATATATAGATTTGATATGCCCTCCCAGTAAACTACCTCTTGTATAAATGTAATATGTCAATTGCAAAAGTCAATGAGTTTTTATTTCAATATATAAGGTGCATCAGTTTTTTTAAAAAAAGGCGTTTAAAAATATCATTGCAACAATCTCTTCACTTTTAATATTAACGTGCAATCATTTTGATGAACTGTTCTCAAGTATTGCTTCATTGGAAGAATGAAGGGAGGAAGCTGAGCAGACTAGTGTCTTAGTGTGCTTATTTGACTTTGTGCAATTATACCCGCATTGTCGCAACAGCAACATCAGCTATCACATAGATCATAAGCAGAAAGCATTTCTCTACACAAAAGGTACATTTTCCTTTTACAAACAACAACGGGCGAGTGTTATTTTTGTGCATCTCCTGGGCAACGCTAGAATGAGCTATTGGCAGAAGTTTAGGAACAGTTTGGAATGATGTCTGATTTAAGGTAACTGGAAAAACAGAAAGATACCCAAATAATTGAATTAGGTTGGGATAAGTAAACATTGCAAATTTTGAAATGTGGATAAAGGAAACTATGAAAGAAGTGAGTAATGAGGAACACTTCACTAATGCTCTTGAGCCTTTTGGCTAAATGAATCGAAAAACATTTTCCCCTCCCTCCCCTTCATCCAGTATCTCCATATCTTTGGCAGCAGAAATTAAAATCAAGTTTTTTTTTCAACTGAGAAAGAGTTTTAAAATATCTTAATGTAGGACACCCAAAGAATGTATGTATTGATTGTACAGTATGTAGAATGGGGTGCCTGGATTATTTTGCATTGGTTTTCTTTAACACTTTTAAGAAATTTCCTGTAAATGTTTCCAGTATTGTGCATGCAAATTACAGTATTATAAATGAATAACTAAATATTCAACTGTTTTACTAATAGTCTATAATTTATGTCAGGAATTTCACAGGAAGGCCTAATATTTTGCTTATGAACTTATCACCTAAAAAAGTGACCTAAAGTATGAAATACTAAAAAAGTGACCTAAAGTATGTTCTGTAATACTGTACCTGACATTTCTTCAGCTCCCTTTTCAATTGAAATATTGTAATGTGATGAGACTCCTCTCCCCCATTGTCTGCACCAGGTGTGTCAAGCATTTCACTCTGCAGCTCTTCTGCCATGTCCAGCAACTCCTTCAGTTTTTCCTGCTGGCTCGGTGTCAGGTTGCTTGTGTCTCTAACTTCCAAGAGGAACTGAAAAGCCTCACCTGTGCAATGTTTGTAGTGGTAGCTTTCCACTTGCAACTGGGCCACCTGATCTTCCAAAGCATGGATACGCTTTTTGTCTT
The DNA here is from genome assembly GCA_035084275.1 of Hydrolagus colliei. Classification (NCBI taxonomy): domain Eukaryota; kingdom Metazoa; phylum Chordata; class Chondrichthyes; order Chimaeriformes; family Chimaeridae; genus Hydrolagus; species Hydrolagus colliei. Next base: position 28,014,461 of record CM068742.1, on the reverse strand, counting down.
GGCTCGACAAGTCCTGCGACATTTGGCTGGTACGGGACACCAGGCTTGAGTGTTGATTCTGCAGGGCCTCTCTGAGCGTTTTAATCTCAAATTCCATTTCATCTATTCGATCCCATTCTGGGTCATAATTTACAATAGGCTTGTTTCTTATGTTCCTGGCTCTGTTAGCATACTTCAAAGAGTTAAGGGACTCATCAAAACTAGATGACGAGGGGCTGATACATGCAATCATTACAGTTTTAGCATTTCCTCCAAGTGAGTCCTTCAGCAAACGGGTTATCTTGGCATCCCTGTATGGGATATGTGCACTTTTCCTCCTTGAGTCTCCTAAAGCACTGATAACATTCCCAAGCGCCAACAGACCACTGTTTATTTGCACAGATTCTTTGAAGCGCTCACCTGTGTTCCCTGTTTTTGTAACTCTTTCTGAACCAGCCAGGTCAACAAAGTGAAACTTGGAAGAGACCAGTTGAACAGACCCGTGTGTTTCATTTATAGTGTAATCCTCAGTGTTATTTGAGGTGGCATTTGTTGGTCGCTTTTGATGAAGATACATTGTGAAAATGGCATGTGAGCGACTAGAGTGCTCATTCATTCGTGTTGTGCCTGTGTGACGGGCCGCATTGCCTGTTTCCAACAAGCTCATTGTTTCATCTGAAGTTTCAACATCCCACTCCTTGGCCCCGATGATCACTAAAACAATCAACAAATAGAAAATGTGTTTAGTACTTCAATAAACACGAGTATGTGAAAAGAAAATGTGGTATTTATGATCCTAAAATAATACGGTTACTTGGTACTGAATTGTCCAAGTTTAGTAATGCAGCACTTTGAACTACGCAGGTTTGAGTTAGAATTGCGTTCGCAGATCTCTCACTCAAACAGCAGTGGGGCCCTTTTTTTTGGAATGGGGTGGTCAGCTGGTTGTCTTGACACATGCAGAAACCCTTCACTGTGCTCACCCAAAAAAAGGTGTTAGGGAATGTGTGTAGCAAATACGTAAAATTTATATTTAAGAATAGCCTTCATCAGTGGAGTTCATTTATTCAATTGCATGGATTACCTGTGTTTCCTTTTACATCTTCTCGAATGTGAAGCTCTTTGCTTGTGTTTTCTAACTCCAAAAGATCTCTTAGTTCTTCTTTATAGACTTCAATATAAGACACTTTCACGTGAAAGTCTGTATTATGGTGCTCAGCAATGCTTTGGAAGATCTCATGGATGGCATGTGGGATAATGCCTTTCTCCTCATCAGAGACTGCAGCTGTGGATCATTAAAACATTTTAAACTTCAAATAAAGCTTAAACGCTTAGGTTCTGTTTCCTGACGCACAACCTACATTTTGGTAAAATCAGATAACTGAATAAGGCAATTGTATTGTCCATTTTCTGGACCTTTTAAATTCTGTCCCACCCCAAGCACTCCGAGACAGTACCTCACGTGAAGGCCACTATATAAATGTAAGTTGTTGATGTTGTTGTTCCAAATGTACCACATTTGGTAACATGCACCTGTAGAGTAACTAACTAATCTTGTAATAATGAACTTGTAAAAACTTATCTTGCAATGCAAACCTAACACCTGCACAGTAAGCCCTGCATAAAAAGATTAGATTAAAAACTGAATTTTCCATGATGTATATTTTGATTTGGGGAGAAATCAAAAGATTGTGGGTAAAATATAAAATATAAAGCCTAGACCCTTAATATTCCAAAGGGTGCCATTATGTTAATTTATTTGTGTTAAGGGTGCTATTCAGGTTTACTTCTAATCCATTTGAACCCAAATCAGTTGCAGTGACAATCACTATTGTTAATTAACTCAGTTACTGTCTCAAAGGGAGCCTGGGACTCTGTGAGTCACAAAATACACAATCCCAGAAAACCTAGACAATCAAAATATCAGGGTAGCTTTCCCTCCCTCTGGCGAAGCTCCTGCTTTCAGCTGGTTACCTTCTATGCCAGCATACTTCAGATTACAAAATCATTTCTGGACAACCCTTACTACCACTCTGGGGTTCCAACAAGTTACACTCATTAGCTGTTGCTTCTCAATAGAAGTATAACATTGTAGTTTACAATAAACATTTCCAATACAGAGGGATAAAATAACATACCTATATGTCCACCACCAATGGTGTATGTTTTTCCAGATCCAGTTTGACCGTATGCTAACACAGTTGCATTATATCCCTCAATTGCTGATATAATTAAAGGCTTTATGCAGGAAGAATATACCTCTTCCTGTGCTGATTTCTGTCCAAATACAGAATCAAAAGTAAAGGCACGATCTTTCCCAATCAGAACCTGCTGTGTATTGGGAACAACTCGCACACAAACTTGATGGTTGTGAAGAATTTCTTTCGGAAGCAAAGGACGAATCCGTACTGCGACTTTGATTGAAGTCTCTTCCATATTAAGAGCACAGAGATGTTTGCACAATACAGTATTATCTTTTTATTGATATGAATCCAATTTGAAGGTGATTATTCTTCTTTCATGTTTGATATCACGCACGCTTCTAAATAACAAAAAAAGCGTTTGATTATTGTTCTCAATTTGTGAAGAAATCAATTAGCTCATACAGAACTTTACAGTTCATATTCTAAAATATCAATTATAGTACAGTACATGACTATATCTTGGAATTCTATGTTTACATCAGCATCTTAAAATCTCTCCATGGTCTCATTTACATTCTCTCTGTGTAAACGATTCCAGTCTTATATCCGAGCTTTTTCCTGACTCCGGTTTACTGTTTGTGATGCACGTCCTCCATTCCACCATCAGACGCCAAGCCATCAGCCTGCCCTCTGGATTGTCTTTGAAAATTACTTTCCCCTGTCCTCCAAGCTTTGTGACCCCATCTCCCACATTCTCACCCGACTCCATTGGTTCCCCATCACCCAGGGGATTCAAATCAAGATCCTGGTCCTCACCTTTAACGCTCTCCATGGCCTCGCCTCACCCTACCTCTGCAACCTCCTAACACCCTGCCAGCCAAAAATGTAATTTTGTTGTTGTATTATTTCTTCAACCTTTCCCTACTTAGGTGGCTATTAATCCCCTATTTATCCCCTTCCTGACACCCAACTCTTCGGTTTTTCCAAGTCAGAGACTGTCAGTTGCTTTATACATACTTATACATATTAATTATCAACACTTTAATCAACACTGTTCCCACTTTGGAAATGTGAAAGAAAAAGAAAACAAAAATTAGCATATGTTCAGAGAAGAAACATAAAAAGAATGAATTTCAAACTGAAATAAAAGGGAGAGAGTAAAGAGAAGAGAAAGCAAAACAAAGTGAATGATAGGATGAGTACCAGCAACGCTTCAGAATGTTTATTTTCATTTAACTGCACAATTTGCTCCAGAGCCCATCACTCCTCTCCCTCTCCCAACCCTACTGGCCCCCACCTGAGATTCACCGACCACCCCCCACCACCCCCCAGCCTGACCATATGTCCCCGATTTTCTGTGGTTGCATTATGGTGTCCCTGGGATCAAATCTGCCCCCGCCTAAGTTCAGGAACAAACTGAGTCAAGGCATTAAAATTCTAAAACACAGATACACTCATGAGAGAAAAACAGCCATTAATTCAACAAGCTTCTCCAGTAAATGCCAGCATCAACAATTGCAGTAAATTCAATTATGTATGTACATAATTTATGTATGTATACAGATATAAACATTTTAAACACACATACACAGGTGTGTGTGTGTGTGTGTATCTGCATTTGGTTTACAAAATATGGTCACCCTCACCCAGAGCCCATCACTCTTTCCCTCAACAATTGCGGCGATATATATAGTTGTTCAATTAAAATTTTATAACATATCCGGACGGGGTGAATCAAAAGGTCTATCCAAGAGGTTCAAACAGCATGGCATACAGGTGCTCGCAATTACCAATTCAGTGGCAAAAAATGTTTTGAACTTGGTGAAAGACACCATCTTCTGTATTGATTACCCGCACACTTCACAAATGTTTTTTTTAAAATGAATTAATAATTATTTTAATTACGTTCCGAATAATTTTTTTTAACCAGGTGGTAACATCCCCTTCAAAAAATAATAACAATTTGTTCATTTCAATCAATCCACGACTGTTTGCAGGTCACTGCTGCGCACGATCGGCTGCCACAATTCACCCACAAAATGTACAGTCACTACACTTTGCAGTATATTCTGTGAAGCGCTTCGAGACGTCTCGACGGCGTGACAAGGCGCCGTATCAAATGCGAGGATTAATATTATTATATCATTCAAAACCCTACCGATGAGGACTTCTGATTCACTCCGGGTGTGTGTGTGTGCGAATTTGGTTTACAAAATATGGTCACCCTCCCTCCCCCTTAATCCCATCCTCTCTCTCTCTGTGTCTGTCTCTGCCCCCGGCGCTGACCTGCGTGTGTGTCTGTCGCCAGTGGCCGGGCTGTGGTTGCTGGTTGCGGGGAGAGGCTGAGCCTTGAGGCCGGTGTGTGTGTGTGTCTGTGTGTGGGGCTTCTCTACTCTCCCTCAGTGTTTCTCTCGTCGCCCTGACGACCGTCGCTGGCGTTAACCTGGCCAGGATCACGCCCAATTGGGCGGTTTTTGTGGCTGTTACTGTTAGGTTTGGGCGGGGGGGGGGCTATTTTTTTTCAAATTTTAACCGCCAAACTTCCCCCCCCCCCCCTCTCTCTCTCTCTCTCTCTCGCTGGAAACACCTTTTCTTAGTTTCAAAAGCAGTAAGATACACGGTCCGCTCACAGGGAGGCCACCCGAACTGTCGGGTTACTTTTGAGCTGGTGTTTGGTGGACTTTGGGTTACAAACGGTATTGTCATATGTCTGCCCACCCCCCCCCCCTAACAACAGCTGCCCGCCCTTCACAGGAAAGAGGAGCCTCCGGGCAGGTGGGCAGCTAACAGCTCCCTACACTGACCCCTAGGGGCGGCGGTGTGGCATCGACAAGCCAAGATTTTCTTTTGGTCATTTAGGAGTATCCAAACCTGACTGACAATAGTAGTAATCCTTGCATTTGATTATAGCGCTATGGTTCTGGTCCTATCTCTCCCACCACCTTCACTTCGTCTTCTCCAATGGCTTTTCCTCCAGCCCCCGCACAGTCACATGAGGCATTCCCCAGCGCTCTGTCCTCGGCCCCCTGCTCTTCACCCTCTACACTCTCCCACTGGGCGACATCATCCGCAGACATGGGGTGTATTTCCATATGTATGCGGATGACACCCAACTCTACCTTTCCGCATCTGCCCTCGACTCCAGGACTACTGGCGTTCTGACTGCATGTCTGTCCGACATTGAGTCCTCGATGAGGGCAAATTTCCTACAACTCAATGACAAGTTAGAGGCATTCCCGATTGGCTCACGTCAACGCCTCTGCACCTCAGCTGCTAACAACATCAGTGTTCAAGGCTGCTCTCTCCACCTCTCGAAGCCAATCAGGAATCTGGGCGTCTTGTTCGACCCCCAAGCTATCCTTCCTCCCCCACATCCGTTCCACAACCGGCACAGCCTTCCATTACCTCCGCAATATTGCCAGACTCCACCACTACCTCACCCCCCAAGCTGCCGAAACTCTCATCCACGCCTTTATCACTTCCAGGTTCGACTACGGGAACTCTCTCCTCATTGGCCTTCCTAGCTCCTCTCTTCACAGGCTGCCGATCATTCAGAATTCTACAGCTCGTGTACTCTCCCGCACCAGGCTTCGTAACCACATCACTCCCACCCTCGCCCATCTCCACTGGCTCCCCGTCACCCAGATGATCGAATTCAAGATCCTCATTCTCACTTTCAAGGCCATTCACAGCCTTGCCGTAGGCCGGGCCTTCAGTTTTTCTGCTCCGACCCTATGGAATTCCATCCCCCAATCCCTCCATCTTGTTTCTTCCCTTTCCTCTTTCAAGGCCGGTTTGAAGACTTTCCTCTTCGACCGTGCCTTTTGTTCCACCCAGAATTTTTCGACCTCCCCTACTTGTTTCACCCCTTCCCGTACACTCCCCTCCCAGCTCGGGTCACACGCCTCCTGTGCAGCGCCTTGGGACGTCCTCCCGACGTGAAAGGCGCTTTATAAGTGTAATTTGTTGTTGTTGTTGCCCTCGCCTATCTCTCTGACCTGCTATCTCCCTATCAGCCTCCGTTCAGCAGACTCAGTCCTGCTCCGCGTCCACCGCCCTGACCGTCCAACCATTGGCGGCTGGGCTTTCAGCCTCTCTGCTCCCACTGTGGAATTCCATCCCGAAGCCCCTCCACCTTGCTTCCTCCCTTTCCTCCTTCAAGACCAATCTCAAGACCTTCCTTTTCAATCGCGCCTTCAGCTGCCCCGCTAACTCTTCCCCCTCTCCCACTCTCTTTCCCTTTCCCCCTACCCCGACCCTCCCCCCCCCCACCCCCCCACTTGGGTCCCGACCTGACTGTTCAGCATTTTGGAACGTCCTCCCGACGTGAAAGGCGCTATATAAGTACAATTTTGTTGTTGTTTTACACGTCTTCTAGACATCTCAAAGCGCTTCACAGAATATACAGTAAAGTGAATTGACTGTATTTGTGGGCAAAAACGGAGCAGCCAATTGCACACAGTAGTGTCCCACAGTCATGGATTGAAGTGACCAATTGATTATTATTTATTTATTATTCTTGAGGAAATATTATCTTGAGAGATGTCCACACATCCCCTGTATTTTGGAAATCCCAGAGATAGATTACTGGAATGGAATGGGCACAATCTCCTTGGAGCATGTGGAGTCCTGTAGCTCAGTGGTTAGAGCACTCACCTTACAAGCGTGAGATCTGTGTTTGAATCCAGGCAGGTCAGGGCGAAACTTTGGGCAAGTTTCCTTACTTCACACACCTAATAATAATCCCTCAAAAAAAACACAATAATAAAATTGGTTATTTCAATCCACGACTGTTTGTGGGACACTGCTGAGTGCAATTGGCTGCTGTGTTTCACCCACAAATATAGTTAATTCACACTTTACAGCATATTCTATGAAGCACTTTGAGACATCTAGAAAACGTGAAAAACGCTGTATCAAATTCAAGGTTTATTATGATTTTTATGGCCAGGTTGGCAAGAGCCAAGACTTGGAAACCTCAGACTCCCTAGAGCTGCTTCACGTAATTGCCACAAATCCACCTGATTGCTTAATCATGCACTTTGGAAATTGGTTGAAGGAAGCTTCTCTGGTGCATCCCCAGGAGCTCAGATACATAAAGGAAGACTGTTTACACCCAGGTCTTATGTGCCATAAGTTAGACCTGCATTGGGACCTTGCTGTCCTTGAATGGGATGAGCATGACCAGAGTGCCCTTTACCCCTTCTTAGGACAATCAGGGCAGTGTCTAGGCTGAGGTTAGTGTCCACCACGATCCCAAGGTACTGATAAGAGTCAACAAGACAACCAGCCACTTTCAAAGTAGAAAACTCAATACAATTGGCCAGCCGATCGTGCAATCGGATTGTAACCTTTTTAACTGCAACAACAACAATTTACATTTATATAGCGCCTTTCACATCGGGAGGACGTCCCAAGGCGCTAAACAAGAGGCGTGTGACCCGAGCTGGGAGGGGAGTGTTTGGGAAGGGGTGAAACACGAAGGGGAGGTAAAAGAGTTCGGGGTGGAACAAAAGGCACGATCGAAGAGGAAAGTATTCAAATCGGCCTTGAAAGAGTGCAACTCTCTGCACTGCAATTTCCTCCTTTCTCCTAACTAGTACATGCTTCTGGGTCACTCTGATCTCTCAGCCACTTTGGCCCTATTCTGGAACTCCCTTTGGCTTTGATCTATCTTTTATAATAATCCTTACATTTGATATAGCGCTTTTCACATCTTATCGATGTCTCAAAGTGCTTCACAGAATATACTGCAAGTGAATTCAGCACAGCATTGTCCCACAAACAGTCATGGATTGAAATTACCAATTTTTATAATTGTGGTTTTTCCCCAACTTCAAGAGCTTCTTTAAAACAAGTTTAGTTTGTCTTTTCTTCCCACCCTTGAATTGACCCCGACCCTACCTACTTGCCAATCTCATCCTCTCTGTAGAAGTCCTGAGACATTTTTTTCTTCTGCAAAAGGTAATGTATAAATTCAAGTTGTGGTTTTTGTCAGAGGTATAGCAGTAGTAATTCAGCCCTTTGCATATCAACTAGGTTAGCCTGAAAGTCTAACTGTGAACTTTTGTTCATGAATCACACTTCAATGTAATATTTTCCAGTGGTAACCATCCAAGCCAGAACGTCAGTAGTCTTTTTCAAAACATCCAACTCCAGCTTGCTTGAGAAACAGTCACAGGGCAACTTACCTTGAAATTTTAACATATAAAATTCAATGTTACACACCAGGTCTGATGGACAACAGCTGCACAATGCAAGTGCTCACACAACAACAAAATTACATCTGTATAGCGCCTTAAGCTTTGGTAAAGAAACACAATCATTACTTCAATATTGATGTTAAATTTAAAAACTGGTTGCAGATTCTGGCCACAACTAAGTCAAGGCTTGGAAGCCTCAAAAGTGCTTGTTGAGGGATTGCTGGCATTTAATGAAATACAGCTACATAGATTGGCATTGAAAGCATTGTGTGGCAAACTTTCTGCTGCTTGTCCAGTTAGAACCACATTACCCTACCCGTTCATGCTTTGACAAGGATTAACAACTAGCATTTATATAGTACCCTTCACAGAAGGTAATCTCTCCAAACACTCTAGTAGAGACGAACTCTGAGGAAGAGGAGGGGAGGTGACAATATGCTTGGTTGACAAGGTTGGTTTTAAGTCGGATTTACACAGAGAGAGGGCAAGGCAGAGTCAAAGAAACTGAATTCCAGAAGTTGGGGTTTAATGACTAATGGCTCAGCCACTAATGATGATACAGAGGGATGAGGGCACAGAGCAAGGCATGTAAACTGAGCGGAGGGATGGATTATAAATTCAGAGTTATTACAGGAGGGGTATGGATCTGTTTGGATCTGTATGAACAGTATGGATCTCTGTGATCTGTTTGATGTCCTCCTGACGTGAAAAGCGCTATACAAGTGTAATTTTGTTGTTGGTTGATTCCAATATTCCATTGCCAAACAAGTTACCCTGGAGCCAGCCTCAGCTCCAAGGAGACCCTGCTTATTTCCCCCCACACCCCAGCACTGAAGATAGTAAGAAGCTGATTTGTGAAATTCACTGTATTTAGAACTTCTGTTTTGACAGTTCAATAAGATATGCACATTACATTTATGATCAGAAATTGTTTTATGCAATCAAAATACATCTCCTGAATAGAATTGCCATTTATATTCAACCGCTTTGTAGAACACAAGTCAATTTTCTAAATTTTCCTCCCTAAATAATTCAAAATACAGTCACACATTTTGAAATGTTTGACAAAATTACATTACCATATTTCAGTTTATTGAGGAGATAATCGGGATCAATCAGGATAGTAGGAGAAGAAATTTGGGGTACCTAAAAAAGCAGTTGAGAATTTGTTTTGTTGCGTAGAATGTTTTTGCTAAAATAACAGAAATGCAAGACTTGATCCAAAGTACTGAACCATTTTAATTTATTTTTTTAAATCCCTCATTTTACTAAATGGAATTTGTAGATTGAGATAATTGGCAAATTAAAAATAATTTTTTGGGGGTAAAAAAATTGTTTGCAGATTTCTCAGAAACTTTGTTGTCTAATAGAAGATGCAGCGTATTCGATGGATGGGAATATTTGCCATATATTTTCGGTGCTCTCGCGCATAATCCCACAGATAGTAATCAATCAGAACAGCATTGAGGTTTTCAATCTTATCCCCCTTTTGCGCTCCAAGATGCAGCATGTAATCCCTTATCAGTTCCACACACCAGATGGAGCAGCCTCGGATCTCTACCTCTAGACGTTCCCCAGATTGGAAGAGCACACCTGAAATGTGAATAAACAACACCACTCAAAATAACATTACTGCAAACGTGATCAGAAAGGAGAAAACCCAAATGAAACTGGATGACAAATCAATGAAATAAAGAAATACAAGCAATGAATAATACCGACAATGAAATAAAGAAAGCGGGACTGACAGTCCGTTTTTGGTTTTTGTAGGGTATTGTACAACGTCTTAAAATATGATTAAAGTTTTCCAGGTGGCAAGTATTTAGCTTTACATTCCAATAAGATCCCATTATCTGGAATAATAATAAATAAGTCCTTGCATTTGATATAGAACTTTTCAGGTCTTCGAGGTGACTCAAAGCGCTTCACAGATCATACTGTAAAGTGTATATTTGTGGGCAAAACGCAGCAGCTAATTGAACCCAGGTCTCTCGCTCACAAAGCTCTAACCACTGAGCTACGGGACTCTACAAATGGAATGAAATGTGCACTTTCCCTGGACGCACCGTATTTAGTTCTGGCACGCACTAGTGTCACAGGTTAGTAAAAGCTAAGGCTTTGAGACTTCAGGAAGTGTACTGTTGTACTGGAGTTTAACTAGTTAAAATTGCATAGCTTTCCACTGAGAGACTGTTGCAATTTTGCTCCCGATGTGAAAGGCACCCTTATAAATGTAATTTTGTTGTTGTTGCTGCTGCTAGGACAATTAGGAACACCCTACCCATGAGGGCTTTGGTATGTAAGATTAACAGGAGTCAAGTGAGAGGAATCCTTGCTTTTAATGATTGGTCTGTTCCTCCACGTCCTGCCGATAAGTCAGGCAGCTGGTCTGTCATCAGCAGGACTCTGGAGAACTCAATATCCCGTAGCTCAGGAACTTGACTGAGACCACCACAGAATGTTGGCGCGATTTCTAACATTGCGTTGCCAAGTATGTCACCTTGGAGCCAGCTCAGCTTCAAGGTGAATCCTTTGTCATTGAACATGTCCAATGCCAGAGCAGATCACCACATTCAGGTTTGTTTTGGAGATGGCTCAGGACTATAATCCTTGCATTTGATATAGCGCTTTCCACATCTTATCAACATCTCAAAGCGCTTCACAGAATATACTGTAAAGTGAATTGACTGTATATATTTGTGGGCGAATCGCGGCAGCCAATTGCGCACAGCAGTGTCCCACAAACAGTCATGGATTGAAATGACCAATTTTATTATTGTGGTTTTTTGGAGGGATTATTATTAGGCGTGTGGAGTAAGGAAACTTGCCCAAGGTTTCGCCCTGACCTGCCTGGATTCGAACACAGGTCTCCCCAGCTTGCAAGACAAGTGCTCTAACCACTGAGCCACAGGAGCTCCACAGGATCCCACTATAAGATTTGGTTGATGAGAATTATTCTTCTATTTAAAGAAAGTCAATTACTGTATTAAAAAGTTGAAATCCTATTTCTGAACTACCCAAACACCTCCCTTAGTGGAGGTCAGTCAACATGACAACACACTAGGACTTATAAACTCAAGTCCTGGTGTGTTGTTTGTCTCGACTCAACAACATTCTGACTCAAGAGTTATCCGCAAGTCAAACTCGTATCTAATGATATAGAAATAGGATTAATAACATTTGGTTTAAATCAAAGATAGCAGTTAATTCAAATGTCTAGTGTTCATGGACAATATGCCTTTTTCTCCTCTGGCTATATAAATGTATGGGTATCAAAGCAGTCAAGAGTACTTACCATGTTTTAATTTATTCATTAGTTCCTCCGAATACTTCATGGCTCCTAAGGAGACAAGTGCCTGAGGGATTCTGTAGTCTGCAAACATGGTCAAACCACCTATATCGCTGAACGAACCATCCCCCTTTCCTTCCAGTAAACCCCAGATGTCCGCTACTAGGATTTGGGCTCTTTTGTAAAATGCAATTTTCTTATTCTATATGGGCGGAAGAAACAAAATTGTTTGCAAGATTGTATACAGTATAAGGTATCCATTATAGTTAATACAGTATCTTGAAATCGATCCTTCAATGTGTCAGATCTTTCTTCTGGTGAGATCATATGCCTTATATCGGTGATGTTGGTTGTTACTATTCTGCTACCATTCTCCTCCACCATGGGATTGGAAAAATGAAATTTGATCTATACATGATCATAAAACACTTCCGTTTTCATGCAATAACGTAACAATGTCACTTCACAGAAACCCAATTCCTTCACTATGGCCGCAATGTCAAACATTATGCCAGGTATAACGTTGGCTGAGTTCTGCTGTACTCCAATAATATAGAATTAAGACAAAACACAGTCCTGGGGAATGAAAAATTAAACCATATGGCACAAATTAAGTTGCGATAACAAATCAGATTAAATTTAAATTAAAGCAGACTTGCCTCAAACGTCGCTACATCCTTATAAGAAGGAAAATTCTCCACCACAAGCTGCAGCAGCCTTTGGGCACTCTTTTCACTCTGCTTAACACAGTTAAGGAATGAGCCATCAAACCTCTCCAGCAAAACATGCCCTGCCTCTTTAAGCACTCTGTGGCGTTCTTCAATGAGTGGCATTGGGATATCGGTGTCTGAACGTAGCACATACTTCAGCTGGTTCAATGTCATGGTATAGTAATATGATGCACTGGTGATTGGAATGCCTCAATATAACAAGAGAGAGAAAAAAACATAAAGTACAGTACTGTATATGAATCATGAAAGTTGAATTAGGAAAATCAAATCGAAGTGAAGTGTTGAATGAAGGGTCACCAATAAGGATTGTAACTAAAATGTACTTTAGTTTGTTTATTATACACTATACACAGTTAATCATAGTTTATTATAAACGGAACCCTCATATACACATTCATCACCTCAAGGATAGACTACGGAAACTATGCCAAGGTTCTTGGCCTTCCCAACCCTTGGCCCCACAAGCTGCAGATCATCCAGAACTCTGCAGCTTATGTCCTCTCCCGCACCATGCTGTGACCCGATCACCCCCCACTTGCGCCCAGCTTTACTGGCTCCCCAACCCTCAGAGAATTGAGTTCAAAATCCTCGTCCTCGCTTTCAAGGCCCTCCATGGCCTTGCCCCCTCCTACCTCTCTGGCCTGTTAACCATCTATCAACCTGCCCTCTTCCTCTGCTTAGCAGGTTACAACCTGCTCCATGTCTCCTGCCTGACCCACCCTACCATCAGCGGCCGGGCTTTCAGCCTCTCTGCCACCACCCTCTGGAACTCCATCCCATAATCCTTTTGCTCTTCTTTATCCCACACATTCAGGTCCTGATCCACATCTGTTCAATGTCTTGGGACATCTTTTGGCCGTGAAAGGCACATTACAAATGTAATTTGGTCGCTGCTTATTTAAACTGTCAATCATAAAACTTAAGAGCAATAAAATCAATCCAGCAGTTAAGGAAATGGGATACGTGATTCAGTTGGAGACCTCACTGAACCATTGGACTAAAATTTAAAAAAATTTAGTAAATGATTGATGCTCATTTGAAGGAATCAAGGAAGGAAAAGATTACAACATCACACAGTGCCGACTGCTGTTCAATTCATGTCAACCGATTAATCTTTTGCTTCTATTACAGAAAAGCACGACTTTACAATAATGCCTGTCAAAATAATAAAATGTTTATAGTGAATCAGGCTGAAAATATACAGAAGTTTAAAAAATGTCCAGTTATAAAACTTGCTTTGAGAACAATGCTTAAAGACTGAATTAAGTTGTTATGTGGCAGCTAATAAGGAAGCTACTCAAGTTGGATAAGTTGAGTAGCTTGAGTAACATGTTCCAAATTTTTTTGGAAACCATCTTTCTTTCCCAAACTTTCCTGAAGATAATAACTTGGGCATATGAAACTACAGGCACCTCCATCTGTGAGCTATTCTTCATCTGTGAAAGAAGGCAGGAAATATCAGGAAGCTAAATAACCATATGGGGCATCACAGCTGAGCATGAAGAATGGATCTTATTTCTCAGACATCAACACACATGCCCTTTCCAACAGAGGTCATTGGATATATGAATCAGAAGGGGGGTTTGTGGGGGGGGCATCATCAGAATTTTTCTGTGACATATTTATTCTATGCCCACAGCTGAGCAATGACATAATGTTTATTTTCTAATAATCTATTTTGACCAAAACAAATTGATTATGCGCCATGTAAATAATTAAGAAGCACAAACCGAATATTGAACGCGATGATGATTTTAGATTGCATAAAATTACTTTCAATCAATTACAAGAATGGTTTCAATTGAGGGCTTGGATTGCATCACAAAATCTAATGCCAAGCCATGTGACTGCATTGTTGCCTTGAAATTCACATGAAATATAGATTGTGAAACATCTATGCAAATCAGTAACACAACTGTGCTGAGTTTGCAAATTTCACCCATAACTTGGGTTTGCAATGCTTTGGATGTGCCTACACATATAAGACAACATAGTCCAGTCCTGACCAGATTCGCAAGGCATGTCTCCAGAGTTAGTTCATCACCACAGGGAGATCCAGTTACCTAATCTCTCCCTGGGATATTTTTAGACAAGATATCAATCCATTACTGAGTAGACTTTCGAATTCCTATGCAGAACCATTTCATTTCCAAGTTTACTGACTTGAGCTACTCAGGATAATCTCAGCTACGGTACTGTAGTAAAATTATTCTGAGGGACCCTAAATTGAGAATACAAAAATCAGATAGGGTTTAAACTCATTTCAATGGTGTGGGGAAAGGGCCATCTGCATGTCCTGAATTAGTAATAGGAAATCAACAACAATTTACAATTATGTAGCGCCTTTCACATTGGGAGGATGACTCAGTACTTCTTTTTACATCTACACAGCATTTTATAGTGTTGTGCCACGACACTGCCAAGTGATCTGAGATGCTGATAAAGGGTGCTGTGGAAATGCAAGTTGTTATTGACTAATAGTAATCCTTGCATTTGATATCGTGTTTTTACATCTTATCGATGTCTCAAAGCGCTTCACAGAATATACTGTAAAGTGAATTGACGGTATATATTTGTGGGCAAAACGTGGCAGGCAGTGTATACACAGTGTCCCACAAACAGTCGTGGAATGAAATTATCAATTTTATTATTGTGAGTTTTTTGGAGGGATTATTATTAGGTGTGTGAAGGAAACTTGCCCACGGTTTTGCTCTGACCTGCCTGGATTCGAACATAGGTCTCACATTCTCTCACAAGGCGAGTGCTCTAACCCCTGAGTCCGTGGGAGAGAGAATGCTAAGGGGGGGGGGGGGGGGAAGGAGGAAAGAAAAAGAGAAAAGGTGACTAAAAACATGGTTGAAAAACTACATCTGAAAGCAGTCAGGGTTGCAGGAGCTCACTGCATGAAAAGTAGGAAGTTCATGAACAAGATCACACAATTCATTATCTACCTTTAAACATGCATAGATTTTGAGAAAGACACTGTAATACCCCCCGTGGAACTGTACTTTAATAGTCAACATCATCAGGAGAGGAAATAAAAAGAGCAAAACATTCTGAGGTAAAAAAATTCAGGTCATATCACAGGTTTCAGCCTGATATTTCTTATATGTAATTTCAAGATGATTCATGTTTGTAAAGCTTCAGAAATATCCCAAGGGAAGTAATATTAATACAGTAGATTGATGTTTGCAATGAAACACAAGCAAATTAACTACTGTATCTAGGTTATATTTAATTTGCCTGTCTGGACTTAATGAACAATTCCTGTAGCATCCTCCCCACACCAAAATAATAATAATACTATTAATAATAATGTCACTCAATCAACGACTGTTTGTGGGATGCTGTGTGCAATTGGCTGCCTCGTTTCACCCACAAAAGTGAATTCAATCACAATTCACTTTAGCGTGTATTCCATGAAGTTCTTTTGAGATGCCTCAACAACATAAGGCGCTATATCAAACGCAAGGATTATCATTATTATTGCACTGAGAGGGGGAAGAGAAAAAAAAACTTTTACACTTACACCATCGGAATTTCAAACTTCGCTCATGAGAGGTAATGAAAGCACTGAAATGTGAGTGAAACTTACCTTCATCTAGTGCTCGGTTAATAGCAGCACAGAGAGACCAATAACCACTGTGCATTTTGCCTTTGTACTTCACCAAACATTTGTGCTCTTCACTTTCAGACCAAAATGAAAAATTGAGGGTATCTGCAACAAACACCCAGTTGACAGAATCCTCATTCATCACTTGTGGGTTCAATTCATGAAGCAACTTCCAGCCGGTTGGATCAAATTCCTTTGAGTTTATCTTTTCATACAGCATTTCAGCAACTTTTCGCACTCCTTCTTCTGAAACAAGGACATCTTTGCTTCTGTCAGTTATAAATTTTCCAGATTCTTTTGGCATCAGAAGACATTCCATTTTTTCTCCTCTTAATCAATCTTGAAACGGAGGAAAATTAAAACAAATTGTAAACACATCTTTAGCAACTCTCCAGAAACAGTCCCAGTCAAAGTGTCAAATGATATTTTGTACAACTGCAACCAGGGCTCCCTCTGCCTCCTTGCCCTCTCTGCTGTCTTTGACACTGTTGTCCATTCTATCCTTCTCTACTGCCTTTTCTCTCACTTCAACCTTTATGGTTCGGTCTTTGAATGATTCAGATCCTACCTCTCACACCATCTCATCTCCACAAACTGTTTCTCCTCTAGCCCCAGCACCTTCTTGTCTGGCATTCCTCAGGGCTCTGTCCTTGGCCCCCTCCAATATCTACATGCTCCGTCTTGGTGACATCACCCATAGACATGGGGGCAACTTCTACATGTATGCGGATGACATCCAGCTGTACCTCTCCGCCTCCACCCTTGCCTCCAGGACCATTGCTGCCTTGACAGAATGTCTGTCAAACATTAAGTGTTGAATGAGAGACAACTTTCTTCAGTTGAAAGTCAACAAGGCTGAGACCCTCCTGATTGGCTCCCAACCTCAGGTGCTGACAGCATCACCATCCAAGGATGCACACTCCATCTCAATGAGCCAGTCCGTAACTTTGACATCTTATTTCATCCTCAACTGTCCTTTCTACCCCACATCTGTGCGATAACCTGCTCTGTCTTCCTCCACCTCTGCAACATTGCTCAGCTCTGCCACTGCCTCACACAGTAAGCCACCAAAACTCTTGTACATGCATTCATAACATCCACTCACCTACACAACCTCCTTGCTTGTCGACGTCCCCACCTCCCCCCTCCACAGGCTGCAGATCATCCAGACCTCTGCAGCCCATGTCCTCTCCCACACTGGGTTTTGTTACCCTATCACCCCAATCGTCCCCCGACTCCACTGCCTTCCTATCAGAGAGGATACAGTTCAAGATCCTAGTCCTCACCTTCAAAGCTCTCCATGGCCTCGCTACCCCCTACATCTGCGACCTCCTAACCTCCTACTAACCTGCCCGCTCCCTCCACTCAGCAGGCTCTGACCTGCTTCATGTCACTCACATAGTGCATCCCACCATTGTCAGGGGAGGGGTGTCTTCAGCCATTCTGCCCCCATCTTGTGGAACTCCATCCCACAGTCCCTCCACCTCATCTCCTTCAACACCCATCTCAAGAGCCTCACATTCGACTGTACTTTCAATCATCCCCCCTTCCCCATCTGCCCTGTACCCTCCACAATCCCTACCCCCAGCTCAGGTCCAAACCACCAACCTATTCACCTTGGGAGGTCCACCCGATGTGAAAGGCACTATACAAATGTAATTTTGCCGTATGAGACCTTACCGGAATCTATAACTGAAACTAGGGTCAAAGGGCTGTGAGACATTAGCCACAAGCAGTTTATGTCAGCAGATCTAAAAAGACAAATATTGCAATGTAAAGAGCCCCGGGAACATAAAACACAACTTAAAATGTCTGACAAAGTCAACGTTTGGAAAGGAAATACATTAACCGAGAACAGAAGGTGAACTTTGGCAGCCAATTGGACTTAACGTGGACTAAGTGGAAATGTTTTTTTTATATATATCCAGTATCTCAACTGTTTCTGTAAATCAATAACCCGGTTCTGCCTTCTTGGATAACTCACTTTCGAAAGCAAACCTGATAATTTCAATGAAATTGTTACCCTTTTGTTTACATATCCACAAATACAAAAGAAAGTTAGTTGCTAGGATGTAGACTTTTTAAAAAAAACTATTGCTGTAAGACTGCAATGGACCATCTCTGCTGTGATTTATAATTTAAGCCCAGTGATGGATCCTAAACAGGGGAGGTGGTGGGCGGGGTAGGGGGGGGGGGGGGAGTGTGTCCACATGGTCTGGCCTGGAAGTGCTTCTCTGCTGCTGATCCACGAGCTGTAACGAGCACAGAGGGGAAGGGAGGAGCGTGATTTGAATCGATCAACATCGCCCTGCGTGCAGATAACCTTTCTTCTCTTTAGACCACCCCCCCCCCCCCCCCACACCCACACCACAGTAATGACCAATACCTTAACTAGCCGTCAGTTCAGTGCTGAGCTGGTCCCTGAGGCTGAATCCTCCCTCCCCAACACACACACACACACACAACACAACACACACTTGTAGCATGGGAGGTAACCCGGAAGCAGCAAAGTCTTGTGGTTTGGAAATAACAAATCAAAAGGCACAAAAAGTTACTTTGCCAAGTGTTTTAATGGCAAATTTTCAGCGACCAGCCGGTGGTCTGGTTGTTTCTGGAGCTCCTGTGGCTCAGTGGTTAGAGCACTTGTCTTGCAAGCTGGGGAGACCTGTGTTCGAATCCAGAGCAGGGTCAGGGCAAAACCTTGGGCAAGTTTCCTTACTCCACACACACGCCTAATATAATAATCCCTCCAAAAAACCCCCCCCCCGCAATAATAAAAAAATTGGTCGTTTCAATCCACAACTGTAAGTGGGACACTGCTGTGCGCAATTGGCTGCCGTGATTCGCCCTCAAATATAGGCCTATACAGTCAATTCACTTTACAGTATATTCTGTGAAGCGCTTTGGGACGTCGATAAGACATGAAAAGCTCTATATCAAATGCAAGGATCATTATTATTATTTCTGTCACCTTTGGAGCTCTGGAGAGACCAGGACCTAAAACCATGGGATGGGGAAGGGGATATGGAAGGGAGATGAAATATGCTGATAAGCAACCAACCGGTGACTGTCCTCCTTGGAGGGGAGGTAAGTGGGGTCTCCTCCAAGCTGAACTGGCCACAGAATGTCAGAATCGAGCCAGCGCTCTGGTGGTCTCGGTATGGTTGGTCCCGTTCCCGAGCCAGCCGGCCCCACGCCTAGTACTTTCTGTAATTAGACAAGCACGATGCGTTCCTGCAGGAAGTTCCCATTCAGTACCAATAAACATGTTTGGAATTTCCATTTGTGATAACAGTAATAATCCTTGCATTTGATGTAGCGCCTTATCACGTCTTCGAGACATCTCAAAGCGCTTCAGAATATACTGTGAAGTGGAGTGACTATATTTTGTGAGTGAAACGCAGCAGTCAATTATGCATAACTGTGTCGACAAATGGTTAATTCACTCACGGATTGGGAGTCCAATTTATTATTATTATTATTGTTCCTTTTTGAACAAATTATTAACCCCAGAAAAGCGTTCTGCCAAGCAAGTAACAAATGTGTTCCTATTTACAGCTAGTTAAAAAGGTGTATGGTGTAAGGAACCCCGCCCAATGT
Source organism: Hydrolagus colliei (assembly GCA_035084275.1). Lineage (NCBI taxonomy): Eukaryota > Metazoa > Chordata > Chondrichthyes > Chimaeriformes > Chimaeridae > Hydrolagus > Hydrolagus colliei. Next base: position 27,994,902 of record CM068742.1, on the reverse strand, counting down.
TTCACCTTGCCAGGAATCAAACCCACACCTCATGATTGCGAGGTGAGTGCTCTAACCACAATGTATGCAGGTTCACTCAAGGTCTGACAAAGTTCAATTAGAATTTTGACAAAGCTACCCAAGTTTTTGAAACACATGAGGAATCCTAACTTTCAGCACATCACCTGCAAAGTTAGAACAGTGAAGGATAATAGTGTGTTTGCACCAAGGATCGCAAAGTGAAGACAGGTGAAATGGCTGATCTACCAGCTGGAAGCGTGACCAATAATTATAATTGTAAACCAGGTGGCAATAGGTAGGGGAATACCTTGTTTGTCAGGATAAAGGGGATGACGTTAATAAGGCCCTAACTGTTCTGGGTGAGATGAAGGGTGACTGCTATGTTGAGTGACCGATGCCTTCTGTGCCACGACTGAATTATGTTGCAAATATTGGGAACCTATTGAGGATGGCTTAGGATTTCTAACCTTTTTCATGTCTGTTATGGCTTCTTGTTCCTTTCAGGAAAGATCCAAACTAATCTAAGTTTTTGTTTGGTTAGTCATGTGTTTGACAGCTGTGAAAACTAAACACTATGCTTGAGAGCATCGAAACCAAACTAGCAATTCCGTGCATCTTACCTATAGATGGAAATTCCATAAATGTTTATTGGAATTGAATGCATTCTCCGTGGAGAAACATATCTTGCTTATTTAGCAAGAACATGAGTGTGCATTGCTGTAGTAGTCAGCTAAAACCACATAGCTGGCTCTTGAAAGCATTGTCTAGCTGGGACCATCTTACACGAGACACGAGTACACCGTCCGGAGTGGAGAGTGCTATATAAATCCAAGTTGTTGTACAGATGCGAGCAGGCGAGTGTTAAGAGAACCTTGAAGCGTCGGAGAAGGGGAGCAGGACCGGAGCACTTACACCAGCCAATTCGAAGCTGGCAGTTGAGAGGTAGAGAAGCGGTAAGGCAAACTGAGCGTGTTAGGCTAATGTGGAATCAGCAAGGTTATTGTGGGAGCAAGCACTGTCAATGAGAGGAGAGTGTGGTGGTGAGGACTCAGCGGTGGGTAGCAGCAGAGCGAGGTCTTGGGGATCGAGACTAGTTACTGGCATCAGTGGGGAGTGGAAATCATTGCAGGAGTTGCAGACATTAGTGGGTCCAGGCACGAGGTCCATCATTTCAAAATATCCTGCTTGAACCAACGTCTTAAACTGCACGCGTGACAATTTCCATTCCCAGTTTTAAATTACAGTACTGGATGCAAGTTTAGTAGTCTTATAATCTTTTTCCCTTTCTCTGATCTCCCTGTAAAATTCGGTTTTTCCCAGGTTGAGCATACAGGAACATTCCCAACGTTCGGAACAATTGTGGCAATAATACAAGTACTTCCCCCCCACCCTAACCTGTGCACTGTCTCCATGTCTGCAGGCTGATCCCACTTGTTCATCCCACAACTTCCCTCTGCTACAGCCTGGGAATCCTTCACCAGGATCACCATGGCACTCACCTTTGACTGCCCAACAGCAGACGTGTGACTTTCCTATTGCCCACTATCGCCCCGATCCCAGGGGGCCTCAGTCTTGGACCTCAAAGCCACCTCTGACTAATTCATCAACTCCTCAATCCTTCTCCCCACAACCCACTTCCATCTCCTGCACCCTCCCCACTCCCTGAAAATAGTCTCCGCTGCTCTGGAATCACCCGACACCCTTCCTCAATTACCTATTCTTAGACATTCTACACCACTTGATGCCCTTGCCCCTCTTACCTCCCAAACTACCTATTAGGCACGCCAGCCACTTCCATTCCCTCAAGGTACAGGTACTGCCAAACACACCTGGCTCAGTTCTAATGTCTATCAGCAGATCTGACTGAACCTCATAACTTACCTCTCCACTGAAATGTACTTCTATTGTAACCTCAGAAAAAACCCAGGCTACTCTGCACCACCAACCAGCGCCTCTGCCCATCCTTTTCAGCATCAACCAACCAGCTCTTTTCCAAATCTGAGATGCTGGACTTAAAGGGGATCCGCTCAGCTGCCTCTGTCCTTTCAACTGCTACCCCTTCTCTTCAAAAAGTACCATTGGACTTATCTTAAGAAGTAGGTAGAACCCGTTTCATCATCTCATCTGATGAATGGCGGAGCTAACAATGTTGCATCACCAAGTCCTGATGTGGGGCTTGAACCCACATTCTAATGTAGAATGCTGCCATCAGATTCAGGTGAACACACAATGTATTATTGTCAACACTGATATAAGGTCTAAGATTTTGTCAACTTTCCTCCATTTCAAGATCTAGGTTACTTGTCGGGCTGTGATTTACTACTCACAAAAGCTTGGTATGCAGGGTTAATTGGCAGCCCGTTGCATAAAACCAATCTAGGAATTGCAACAGTAGATATGGATATATTTTTAAATGATGAAAAATCTGATTGGGGGGGTGGGGGGGAAGAGACAATGGCTTTAGTCCCTCCATTAATCCTTTTCAGATTCTCACTTTAGGTAGAGAAATGTGCTTAAGTGCCCAAGAAATCTAAGGACCACCTTCTACGGACACTCTAGTGTTGCATGCATTTCTATGGTAAGACAATCGAACCAAAAGGGAAAATCAATTAGGACTATCCAAATTGAAACATCTGGCATGGCTTAAAAAGCAGCGAGTCAAGAGTCCATAGAGTTGCATTAGTTACCACAATTTAATAGTACCATCGTCAATTTCTGCTCACTGTTAACTTTTGGTCAGCAAAAGGAGTTACTTAAGTATCAAGTAAAGTGTACACTTGTTTATTTCACCTAATTTATTTTAAAAACCATAAAATGTTCCTTACAAAACAAGATTGCATTTTGCACATTTTACTGAATGGATATCTGGCACATTTAGACTACCAGTACTATTGTCCATAAACAGTGTACATCTCAATGATGAGCTGTTACCATAGTTACAGAAAACACAATAAACCACCACTGAAACATTGAGAACAAAACATAAAACCCAGAATCCACTCATTCTCTCACGGTTGAAAAATTCAAACTGTTTTAAGCTGTGCTAGTTTGCTAAGAATTAAAACATTACAAATGATGGAAGGCAGAATCTGATCTATGCTCCCAGTGTGATCTATGTAAGCAGAGGAATGTTGGCTCTTCAAACAAAAAGCAGTGACAAAAAAGCAGCGACTTATTCTTTCAATCTTCTCTGCTATTTTGATTTAGATGAATCGTCCAGAATATTGCTTCACACTGTAGAAGTAAAAAAAAGACAATTCAGATTGTAAAACCTGAAACTTTCTTAAAAATGCATACCGACTACAGTTTAGATTCTTTCTACTCAAAAAAAGCACCAAAATTTCATGTGGTGCATTAAATTAGCACTCTATAATCAAACAAGTGAAAACATTTTCCATCTCCCAGACTAAATATCATCACCCAGACCCATCATTCATGTTCAAACGGGCAGGGGGGTGTCAAGAAAAAGGTTACTAAATATTGTTATTTACTGTAAAACTTCCAATACTAATTCAATAATAAAACAGCCACATTATAAAAAAGCAACATGATTTGGTTGGTATTATCACTCCTAATTGCCTGTTTAGCTGGCATTTTTGTAGCTTTGACTTGCATTTTACAGACTGATTAAGCTTGCTCATCCAGATTCTAAAGGAATTTATTTGCAAAAACAGGCAAATTTCACGGGCAGCACCATCCCACTTCTGAGATTTCTCAAGCTGGTCATTTAGGTCTCTTATATGGAAATACTAGTTTTAATTCCAGACCTGAATAGTTTTAATATTGATTTCAATATATGCAAATTAAAAGACCAGTAGTGCTGGGTCGAACATTTATATTATCTGAACTTCCAATGGAAGCCTCGTCTTCAGCGGTTAGCGGCATCAGTGCACGCCTGCTCATGGCGAAATTCCACCCCCCCAAACTGACCTTTTTTCGCGTGGAGCTGCGGTTTCTGAGAACGCACGGTTAGCTTTATGATGTCATGAAGAAACTGCTGCAGCTGTGTGGAGAAACCAGGTAAAAAATAAACTAAATTTTTGTCAACCAATGTTAGAATGCGAGTGCAGATCTATTCGACCCAGCACTAAAATTCAATTAACCATAGCTAGAAAATTACAGGAAAAGCTTGGAAATTACAGGAAAGCTTGAAGCACTTAAATATTTTGTTATATCAGTAGTTTAAGAATTTGAACTAAATTGTTCTGAGAATTTAAAAATAAAGATTGGAACATTTTGAACTTTCTCTGGAGAGACATGACCTGCGCTATATGGCAGACTGTGATTTGTTGTCATTCAACTGTCAAAAACAACAAAATCACTAGTCTTCCACACAGAACCAGACCACAATCCAAGTTGACTGGACAGTCTACATTTGATCCCATTTAACTTATTTTAACAATTACTTATTAAGACAATCCAATGGGCCCTAGTAATCTGAAAAACTACCGTGATGGACTAACAGAAAATGTTTGTTGGGCAAGATTTAAGCCCAACTATAAAACTAGCTTTGAATTTTTTTATTTTTTTTTAATTAGCAAGTACCCACATAATGTTGTTAAGACAAGGTGAAGTTTAGTGAATGAGTATTTGATAATGGTGTACATTTTTACACAAAGCTAACAGCCCCAGATACTGATTTTACAATCTCTGTATCCCATATACCAGGGTGAGGGAAAAGAAAAAGTAGACGAGAATAGAAAAATAGCCAAAAGAGGTATTGTCCCAGTTTTACATTGGACACAATCCCACACAAAACCCCTTACTACTCGCCTGTTCTGCAGCAGATACTGTGCATTCTGGATCTGGTCCTGTGTGCCTGTTATGGTGATTATACGATCTTCAGAACCTTCCAGTGGTTCATCAATTTTGATGGATGCTCCAGATTCATGACGGATCTGCTTAATTCTCTGACCTCCTTTACCAATTATAGAACCAGCCAGCTGTTGGAAGTGCAATGGCAAATCAGACACTCCATTTATTTTCTCTCCCTCACCGAGTAATAGTTACCACAAAAAAGTCACCATTTTCTGAAGACTGGCAAAAACATATCCAGTAAAAAAACAACTTACATCTTTGGGAATTGTAACTTGAGTAGTGATGACTGGTCCTCCCAAATCCCCATACCCACCACGACCACCTAAAAAGCCCACATAAGAAAGCTTAATTTAGAAAGGTGACATCCAGGACTGCAGTATAAATGAATTAATATTTACATAAACTTTGGAAATAGAACTCGAGTATAGACTGAATACTATTTTTTTTAAATGTGTCTCGCTAAATAATGACCAAAAAATAAATGCTCACCATATCCAGAAATACCCTGTTGAAATACAAAGAAAAAAGGGTGTTATGAGTATAGGATTATAGATTCTTAAATACAATCAATACCATGTGTACAAAATGAGCAAAAAACAGACATTTAACAAGCTAGATAGCATATTGGTGAGTTTTGAAAGAATTTTCAATTCATCCACTCACCCCCCAAGATAGAATACCCAACACAGCTTGTTATAGATATACGAAGGCAATATATTGTATTCTTACCATTCCATCATAGCGATCTGCACCAAGTCGGCTCCTGCCATACATACCACGGTCACGGTCACTACAAAAATTCATTTAAAATCAATTTATTACAAAAAAAAGGTGATGACACGAGTCTATTTAAATTTAGTTAGGTAGGTATAGCAGTACAGTCCAAACTGCATCAATGGCAATGCACCATTTAAAAACAGACCTGTCATTATTGACTAAGAATTTTCCTCTGATTGGCCTGTGTATCTGCTCATGTTAGCTTCCCTTGCTCACATTACAAATTTTGTAGAATAACTAACAAAACCGCATTAAAGTTCTGAGAATAAAGGTAGACAAAAAATACTTCCTGGAATTTCATTTTACTATAAAAAGGCAAAAAAAACACTCACCTGCCCCTAGGCGGTGGTGGTGGTGGAGGGGGAATACGACCACCTCTGGGATTTCTTGAGCGAGACAAAGGTGGTGGTGGTCCCCTACGAGGTGGAGGACTCATATCATCGTAGGCATCTCTTCTGGGTGGGGGAATAGGGCGACCAACTGGTCCCCTTGGAGGTCCCATAGGACCTCTACGCTCATATCCAGGCGATGGAGGATGGGGGCCACCTCTACCACGAGGTCCAAAGGGCATTCCACGCCTACCTCTCTCGTCGAACATCATTGTAAAACCACCATAATCATAGGTTTCATCGTAGAAATTCGGGTCATAAGGCTGTGCCCGGCCTTTGACAGGAGACTGCAAACAAACATTTAACAATGAATACTTTCATATTCTTCCGACATAATCAGTAATTTCACATTATGCTTCAATTGAATCTTACGGTAACGCTCAAAACATCACTTTCTCATTTCTGAAATTTGTTCTAGAGCTCGATTTATCAATTAAATGCTATACCCAAGTCTTATGTAAAATGCATTTGTTCAGGAAAAGTTTGAAAAATCTCTAGTTATATTTAAAATAAAGCATCAGCTTGGCAATATAAGTAGCACTCTTGACCCTGAACATGAAAGGTTATGGTTTCAAGCCCTTAAATCAAACAGTCTAGGCTGACAAGTATTGCAGAGTCAAGAGAACCGTAAATACCCGCATATAAGGCGCACTCGCGTATAAGGCGCACCCCCCACTTTTGACCTTTTCTTGGTGAAAAAAAACGGAAGCATTTTCGATGATATTGTCGGCAGAAGAGACAGGTAGGTAGGGAGGGAGAGAGGGAGGCAGGCAGGCAGGGAAGGAGAGAGGGAGGCAGGCAGCCAGGGAGGGAGACAGCAGACAGGGAGACAGGCAGGGAGGGAGGGAGAGAGGCAGGCAGGCAGCCAGGGAGGGAAGGAGAGAGAGGGAGAGAGGCAGGCAGGTAGCCAGGGAGGGAGGGAGAGAGGGAGGCAGGCAGGGAAGCCGGCAGGTAGGCAGGGAGGGAGAGAGAGAGAGGGGGAGGCAGGCAGGCAGGGAGGGAGGCAGGCAGGCAGGGAGAGAGAGAAGAGAGAGAGAGAGAGGGGGAAGCAGGGAGGGAAGGGGAGAGAGAGAGAGGGAAGGAGGGAGAGAGGCAGGCAGGCAGGCAGGGAGGGAGGGAGGCAGGAGAGGGAGGGGGGGGTGGGGGGAGGGAGGCAGGCAGACTCGGTTAGGCAGAAGGCAGAGCACTGAAGTCCGTTGCTGCTGCCGCTGCCCGGGCGGCCGAGGCCGAAGCTCTATCACCCGCTCCCCCCCAACCCCCGCCGGACACTGACCAAACCCCGGCTGACAGCGCGCCGGCCGCCCCTCCTGTTTACTGTATTTCCGAAGCTCAAAATTTCTTGTACCTGCGTATAGGGCGCACCCCCAACTTTCGAGATCTTCCGACGTGCAAAAAAGTGCGCCTTATACACGGGTATTTACGGTACTTATTGAAATCATCAGTGACAGCAATTCATGCACAAGACCATATTTGACCAAACACTGAAAAATATTCAATGACACCCACCTCGGATAACAGCCCCATGATAATTTTGATGCACTCAACCACTCGGTCAGGCTTTCCTCCGAGCAAAACAACTCGATCAGTTGAATGAGGACAACACTCCTGGAAGAGTTTAATCGTCGTCTGTGTGCTCTGGAAGATTACGTTTGACAGTTTATAATGCAGAAACTCGAATGTACTTCTCAAAAATAAACTATGAAGAACAAAAACGGATTCCTCAGCAGTCCCTAGAAATCACAGAATCATTAAATGGGGGTCACTTTAGTAGGTTCAATGCCTACTAAAGCTAATTAATATATTTCCGAAAAATGCCTAGAATAAGAGCATTTTGGAGAAGTGTTTCTGGTCTTGCTAAAATAAAAAGTGGTAAAACTGGTTAGTTACAAAAGGAAAAATTCACAGCGAGTTCCATCAAAATAGCAAATATTGGGACTGCACCTACCTGTATTCGAAACCACTGACCTTTATTTCAAATAAACAAACTTACCTCTCTAAGCTCTTTAATCTTCACTCCCTTGACACCAATTATACTTCCTGCCTGGCTCTGATGAACCAGCATCCTTAATTCACAATCAAAATCCTTTCCTTTATAGTGCTGGTACTAGATAGCATTAAAAAGAAAAAGTGTCATGGTGAACAGGAGAACATCATCGCAAGAAATTCTGGCAGAATTATAATGGAAAGTTGCAATATATGCAAAGCCACATGACCCGCTTTTGGTTCACAAATTTCAGTGGGAGGATGCCTAGAGGCAGATATTGACTGAAACATTCAGCACTACATTGCTTACAACAAAGGTCTATTATTGACCTGCATTAAAACTACACCCAGAAGAATCAGATATCACTTTGTAAAAATTGCACTTAATAAAGATGGCATAATTCATTATGTGCATTAAGATAGCATGGTCACGTGGCTTAGCTTCAATGCTGAATAACTTTGAAAAAAAAATCAACTAACAGATTCTTGTAGGTGATGAAAATGAACACATCTTACTTCTTCCAACGTAGGGATGATCTTCGAAAGGATATCGCCAATTGTTTCGATATCTGCATTGATACTCAATATGCTGCCAAATATTTTAACCATTGATGATTAACAAACAAGAAAGGAGAAAAACAAAGTGAGCAAGCCATTCACAGAACTGTGAAAGTACAATGCAAACAGGAATATAAACAGCATAAACTTTTACAAATTTAAAACCCCCATTAATAAATTTACTAAAACATGCAAAATTTAACTTATTATTTAACATTAGAAAATTATGACAGCTCTGGAAGAAAGAATGGGTAACTGGAAGGGCTCAGATTAAGTGGGCAAGAAAAAAAAACGACGTATAGCTGACAGCAGAAAGTGAAAATTCTTTCTTCCCCACCACCAATTTGAGAAACCCCTGGTATTATATTAGCAATTTTGGCACACCTTCTCATAGGCAAAGCAGAAAGGGGTATGTAAGTATCATGGAGAACAGCATTAAAAAAGGTGTTTGACAGAAATTTGGAGAAAAGTTAAGAAACTAGTTTGTGGAAACAGTACTACTAAGGGCCCTGCAAGAAACCAAATAGAAACACAAGACAAAACAATGAGAGACAGAACAAATAAAAGTGGAGGGTGACAAAGTTAGCTCATAAGACTATGAATAGGCAAATGTGGGGAGCAAGGTGGGCCACAAGGATAGTGCAAGAGAGATTAACAAATTATGATTAACAATGCAGCAAATATGCAACACTTGAAGCTGTGCTCCTTCCATTAAAATGAATTAGTGATTGCTCTGGGTAGGCAACTCACATAATAAAAGTCCAGCCACAAAAGACTTAATGGGGAAAATAGACAGAAAATAACTTTGAAAAACAGTATACTTGCTAAAAGGGGCTACTAATTAATACTAAATAAATTCAGGTTATAGATACATTTCCTCTTTCTAATCAGGCAGTGAGTCATAAACTTTTGGGACATACCGCTCGGGGCCACTGCTGTCTGGGACTGATACACTGGCATTGTACTGCATTGGTCACAAAGGCGTTCGTGGATGTTGGCATTGGGCAAGGGCATTCAGTGAAGTTCAAGTATTGGTGCCCATTTGGCATTTGAGCACATTATGGGCATAGCCAACCAGGGTATTCAGATGGGTGTTCAAGGGGCAGATGGGTCAACGTCATGATGGGCAACGCAGGGAACGTGTCGATCCAGTACAAGGGCAACGGAGATAAATGGCCAAAAAAACAAGGAAAGGGAAGAGGGGGGAAAAGGAGTAAATTTTAATTGAATTATAAATCTATGCTCATCACTCTATGTATCCTCTGTACAGACTTCTGAAGACGCTATACAACATTGGACGCACTTCATAACTGCATTTTTAGAAAAAACAACATTATATTAAAAGGACTTCTGCTTACAACAGGGAAAATTACTATATCAAATAATCATACTGCTAAATTAAACTACAATTAACATTAAATTATACCTAGCAACTTCTACTGGGCATCTATATATGCATACTAAAATTTCAAATGCATACAAATTAACAATTGTCAAAACTTGCTTCCTTTCCTTTTTTCAAAAGCATTGCTCCCTATCATCTTCTCAACAGCTTCCTTTACAGCTTCCTATTCTATGGAAACATCGTTAACACTGTTCTATACCCAATCTCATATCAAGCATTCTTCTTTATATAAAGCAGTCTTTGTCCTTCACGTACATCTGTATAGCTGTTGAAGTAAGAACAGATGGACATTTTTAAAAAAAAATTAAGATCTGACTCTGGGATACTCTGGGTTACTCCAGCCACCTGCAATGTCGTTCGATTTAAGATTTGAGTTGCAAAAGGGAAAGGCTGCAATTAAGGGTTGTTAGACAGTCATTATGGATACCTCACAAAAACACTCAACACGACCATTTTAACGGAATCCTAGTAAAATCAAACTGTTTAGTGAAGGCTCCCCAAGATTCAGCCCTGTCATAAATTGTAGAGAAATCTCTTAAGGCTTACAGGCAACACTTTTAAATAATTACAAATGGCTTTTCTAGTCTTCCCAGAACAGCATAATTAACTCATTTTAAAATGTCCATAGTTTCACTTTTAAGTATCTTGTAAGTCATTCAACTTTTAAATGCCACATTTCTGCAAGCCTTTAGTTAATATGTACTGTATTTTATCACTTTATGCAGACGAAGTGCGTTAAATTCAAATAAAATTTTAACTGATGCTGCAGATGTATACTCACGTCTGTACGCAATGACTTGATATTTTTGCCACCTTTCCCAATCACCGCTCCAGCATTCTTAAGAATAAAAATAAGTTATTACATAGGCCATGATTCTTTAAACTTCAGACATTTTAAACAATCAAAAATCACTGAAGGATTCACGTAACAATTTGACAGTTTAGAGGCTTAGATCATTCAGCCTTCATCTTTCACTTGCCAACCAGTAAAACCACCCTCACCTTGCTTTGCAGCAGAAGGCGTAGTTCCACACACTGGTCATTATTCCGAGACCTCTTAAAGGCTTGTTCTTCATCATGGTCCTCAGCAGGACGTTTGCCTGAAAGTTGTTTGTTTGTTTAAAAAATTTTAAGCTTCATGAATTTTTTGACAGACTACAAAACTATGCTTTTCTCTAACTAGAATGAATACTATCAATCTTCTTCAATGCTGTTGGGAATTCAGTCCACACATTCTCAGCTTCTTTGATTATAAAGAGCAAGGCTTCTGTTTTCCAGGGTTTACATTTTTCTTAAAATACAGGTTTAATTTAGCATTTTTGAAACCCGAAAACCAGGGGTGGTTCCCACTTACAACGCAAAGATTCAGATTCTCCTGTGCACGCTGGGGTAGGTGCCTTCGCAAGTGAGGAGCCTGGTATGTGCTTGGGGGGAGCGGGGTGGAAAGCACTATGCATGGGTGAGAGCACCGCTCTCCCCTCCAATATGCCTGCTCCCTCAGAGAAGAGAGGCATTGTCACACATGTAGATGTGAATCAGAATAGTTAACCATATACAGCATTTTGCAGGATTTATTGGATCAACAGATTTTTTCTTTGAATCAGGGCATTTTGAATATTGAGTGGGAAATTAAAACTGAAAATCAGAAGCCCTAATTATATATTCAGAGTATACTAATACAAGTCAAGAGATAAAATGCCTGGCACAGAATTTCATAGTGCTACTAAAAGTTTAGAGAATTCTTAATACTATCAATGCTGGTCACTTTTTGAGTTCTATAAAATTTACATTTTTCATTATACTATAATTCAATTTTTCTCAAATAGCAAACAAAGTCAATTCTACTCACTAAATCTTATGCAATAGTAACTGACTTTTGTCTAATACAAGGCTCGCAGTGTTGTTCTACCAAACTTCATACAAAAGACTACAAGTTGCATCCCTCACTTTCCTTATGCATATCAAAATAACCCCAGATTTACTAAATTGTTTGTGGTCGCAATTCAAGATTTTTCCTTCCCTGTCCACTACAGAAATTGTTCCTACCCATCATCGTGTTGGCCCTCCAGCTGCTCATCAACATCTATAGATGGGGAGTTACTAGAACCAACACTACTTTAGTGTGATGGAAGCTAGACTATTGTAAAACACAAGTTGATATATTTGACACCTCTCAACAATATAGGAATATCGATAATGGTACTGTACAGGACACAGAAAATATTTACACTTCAGGAAAAAAGTAGTCAAACCAATACAATGTTCTGTCAAATTCCTTAGAACATTAACTTCAGTTTACCCTCAGTAAATCACAACTCTACTTTTCTCCTCCATATTTTACCAATAGCACCCACCCTGTTTTGATAAGATAGGTGGGAGCAAACTGCTTGAAAAACACGAACGTCTGGTAAAAGTGGGCACCCAGAAACAAGTCCAGTCAACAAGAAACTGATACATCACCATTGCCTTTAGAAGGGTGGTGTTTGGGTGATGCTGAGCCACCAAATCTCTTAACACCTCAACTTTCAGGCTTCAATTGCTCATGGTCAAAAGTATAAAACGAGAGCCATTCTCTTAAATAACTGACTTTGAAGGAAACAAATGCAAGGAAAGTAAACATGATTTTTTTTTTAATCCAGCCTGAAATCAAACATCAGTTAAACATCACATAGGTTTGTGAAGCAAGGTGCATTCGATATTGTTACACAAATTTAAATACAGAACTACATCTAATAAAAATATAAGAAAATGAAAACATACAGGAACTAGGGCTGAGACTGCTACCATTAGTCTCAGGGCTATTATATTTGATGTCTTGCTGATCAGTCTCCATTTCATTTAAGTCTTGAGAGCCTGCAATGCAGCTAGTCTGTAAAAAGGAAAATACATTGTTAATGGCTCAAATTCATTGCATGGGCTATATTTAAAGAATTAACATTTCATTATATTGTGTTGATTCTAAAGTATTGTGTGGCCAAAGAGTAACTCAAAAGCCAATACCCGTCTAACATTTTGGACATACATCCCATATAATATGGCTGCCAGGCGCAAGATTAACATGAAAACTAAATTACTAGATAGTATACAGAAAATTCCCACTGCAAGCAAATGTAATTGAACCTTGTTAAATACAAAATGCACAAATCAAAGGAAAACCCTTCAGCCAGCCAGTTATCTGTAGACTGCAAAAATGAACTAAAGCTCAAACTTGAACAGCATTGCAAATGTTTCCCCCTATTAATTTTCTGCCAATCGTGTTATTAACCTCAAGACAAGATTAACAGGTACCACATGATTTAATTTGTCTTGTATGGCAAGAGTACGCAATCACTAGACAGGCACTAGACAGATAGGATAGGTTGGCATGGACCAACTCAGCACCAAATAGATCCCATTTTAACCCCCATCCCAATCATAGAAGTACAGGCTTAAGCCTGTACATGTAAGCCTATGTTACATGTAATATAGGTACCAGGTACAGCTTGTGATGTGAGCAATGCCAATTCTACATCAAATACGTGAAGCCAACTACTCTCCTGCCCATAGAGCGCAGACACCATTCCACACCCTACCAGTCAATTCACTTTACAATATATTCTGTGAAGTGCTTTGAATGTTGAAAAGATGTGAAAAGCACTATATCAAAATGCAAGGATTATTATTATTTTCAGTGATAAAATTATTCCACTAATTCCAATAAGATTATTTTATTGCCCAAAACTACTGCTTAAATAGCAAGTAAGCCGTGGATAATATCCACCCAGGAAACCTGATGTCCAGGTAACACCCACCTTATAGGAAATGCATGCCAAACTTTCGGCCTCATTAATCATCTCAATAGACATGTGGCGACACTACCTTACATGAAGGGATCTAAATAAATGCTTGGACATGGTGGAAGAATATACGCAGGACAACCTCAGACATTCAGCCACCTTAACATTGTACAGATCCAAATTCAATACCATGTACAGTACCAAGAAAAACAGCACTTACCAAGAGGGATAGTTTTACAACAGAACAAAGCAGCAGGTCCCATGGGAAATGAAAGTCCCCTTGTTCCTCTACACATGGTGCAGCCTCACCAACTATCTAAGCAGTAGACCTGGTTCTCCACTACCATCACCATTATATTTGCTTTGTTCAGACAGGTGTCTGACACTCCTGAACCTCATCACAATGCGCAGGAGCATCCAAAACAAACTGAGAATCAAATAAACATTTCTTTCCAATGGTTTGAAAAATTAAACTGCATAGAAACTGAACAACAACAACAACAATTTACATTTATAGAGTGCCTTTCACGTCGGGAGGACGTCCCTACAGGTTCAAGCTTTTTGTTAATTAAAAGGATATAACTACTCCGGTGTTGGCAAGCAGTACAGTACATAAATGAAGATTCTAAAAATAGGCAGAAAAAAATTGGTTGACCGGATCCCATTAGCTGAGTGAAGAAATAGGACATGCGCCAAAGCAAGCCTCAAGACATACCAAAACTAAGACTACAATGTTCTTCCTTAAAAACCGGAGAAAAGATCTGCAGAGGTCCTGCGTTACGAAAAATTAGATGTAAAGGCGACTTCAAAAAAGCAAACCCAATGGGACGACCCGCAATACAAGAGCGCAATAGCACCGTTATAAAGAGACAGTGGGGGGAAATCACGTTAAAACCCAAGCCGCGCTTTAATGGGGAACAAAGTCTGGAAGCGAGAGTGCCGTGTGCCAGCGAAGGGAAGCAAAGGATAAGGCGCAGTAAATAAACCTCAACAACTGGCAACTAGTTACTGAATGCATGCAGACTGCTGCCAAACAGGATAACATCACAGTGACGATGGGGTGAAGCTATACGCTCCTCTCCCCCGGCACCAATAAACTGCATCACGTGAGCACCTCTTTACCACATTAATATTCTATTTTAAAACGCACACGGGGAGTTTAATACAGGACCACAGTCGGGGCGATAAACTACAATCTCGCGGCTCCTCCCTTAAACTGGAATTCCTTGTTTTTAACTTTTGCGGGTGGGGGGGGGGGAGGGGGATGGTCGGCGCCGCCATCAGACCCGTGACTCGACAAAGAAACAGCTCGAAACGAGGCCCGAAGAGCATCGCTCGTCAGATTACCAAGATCGACGCTCCCGATTTGGGGCTGGGGAAGGAAGAAATAGGGCATTTGGAAAGCGGGCAAAAAAATATCCTGCGTCGACAAGGGTTAATTAAATGGAAGTGTAGAAAACTCCACAAGGAACAAAAAAATAAACGTTTAAAAGATGGCCGCCACATCCGCCTCGCTTGCACACCACACGCCAAACGTCGTTCCTCTGTTTAATACAACGCCACAAATATTCAACTGCTTTTTGTTATCCTTTTTGCTTTTTAAATTCTCGAATCGTCGCGAATCGCATAAGCTCGGAGAAAGCCTCACTCACCGAGCCAAAAGGCTGCGAGAACCCCTCGGAAGCCAGTTTGAAATCGGGCGAGTCACAAAAAGAGGAATCGTCTGAAAAAAAGGCAGAGAGCAAGTCGTTACCCACAGGCCCATGCGAAGAGCCGTGCCCGCCCACTTTCCGCGGCATCGGCTGCTCCCATTGGTCCGAACTCGCGCTTCCCGCATGAGACCCTGGCCGTCGATCAGAGCTCCCACGTTGCAATAGGGCAAAGTCGCAGTCAATCAAAAGCGTCACCGAGACGACCATCGCCATTCCATCACCCCCCCCCCCCCCCCACGGAAACAAAATGTCTGCCTCAACCTCATCGCTTTAGATTAAAACGTAGTTTGCGCTTTGGTCTCAGAGAAAAATTCGGAAACGGGTGGACGGGAGGGAGAAGGACGTGTGTGCAGAGAGGGAAAAAGCATCATGGTTACCAAATAAACCTCCCCATTATTAGCAATTACACAAACAACGCTTCAGTCTTTCTACCCGCCTCCCTCCTCCTCACAAAAAAACAGTGAACCAACAATAAATTGCATTAATATGGCGCCTCTCACGACGGGAAGGCGTCCCAATGCACTGTAATAGTAAATAATTGGGAAGAAAACTACCCATGAGCTGACTGTGGTGGTGCCTTGTCTTCTAGTGTTGTGGACGTGTCCTGGAGCACAGAAGCCGCTGCGAACGATGTCGCCAAAAGCACTGAGAGGAGAAGAGGAGGAGACGAGAGAGGAAAGGGCGGGCCCATTGGGGGCCGGGCGGGGGGGGCTAAGACTTGTGCAGTTGAACAAGTTAGCACGTGTTCAAAACAAGAAAATTCAGAGGATATTGTACGATTTTGATTAGGGTACAGATTTTTGTTTTATATATAATATGCATCAGTAAACATGCTGTAATTTAGTGTCCGTCTTCTCTGCCTTCAATTACTTTTGTGCTTAAAAAAAGCAGTATTGGTACTTTTTGCACCAGTATTGGTGCATTGAATGTATTTGTTACAAACACATGCTCTTTTGTTGAAGTGCATTTTAATTGTAATTTCTGCTTTAGATATGTCATTTGGGGGGAAAATAATCATAATAATTTTTGCATTTGGTATAGCGCCTTAATCGCGCTTCACAATGCAAATCGACTATTTTGTGGGCGAAAAGCGGCAGCCAATTGCGCACAGCAGCGTCCCACATGCTTTATTGGTTTGCGCGGGGTTTGGTGAAACAATGTGATGATTATCTGTTGGGTGAAGCATGAGTTAACTGGCTGCTGGCGGATGGATTTGGTGAGAGAGAAAGTCTGAACTACTGCAAAATACATGTTGTGATTGTGAATTGGTTTGAAACGCCGCGCGAGCCATGCGTTGGACTCGGGCTCGGACCGTTCCGCGGGCGGCGATGGCGCGCGCATTCGAAATTTCAAAGTCACGGCGGTTAAACCGCCATTTCAGCGGCAGCCCTCGCGCGCCTTTAAACCGCCATCTTAGGAGGAGGCTGAGAGCCGCCGCCGGCTTGGCCTGGCCTGCAATACCCGGGGCTGCCTGAGCTCGGGCCTCTGTGTGCTCATTTTAAGCCCCACACATTTTATTTGAACCGCAAAGAAATGAAGACTACTGTACACATTTCTGGATCAGTCTGTTCATAGAACGCGGGTGTATGTGAGTGTATGTCTATACCAATGTGTATTTTTTTTTTTAAAAATCTTATGCACAAGCACATCTCACAGGCCTGTAAAGCGCAGTTTTGAAATGTCGTTCGAGACCATCAGTTATCCATCGCTAAACTCTCCCCTTGAGGTTAATATTAGCACTGCCTCAATTCAATCCAGAGTTTATCAATTGATTAACCGGCCTATCTGGCTCCTCAATAATGCATCTTGAAGTGATTCCTTAAATTGATCAAATAAATAAGATATAAAGCTTTATTTGGACCACAGGTGACCAGAATACTTGAAAATAAGCCCTGCATGGTAAGTCCTGCAGCTCATGATCATCTTGCATTTAATATAGCGCTGTTCGTGTCTTCTCGACGTCTGAAAGAGCTTCACAGAATATACTGTGAAGTGAATTGATTGTAATTGTGGGCGAATGGCAGCAGCCAATTGCGCACAGCACGGTCCCACAAACGGTCGTATAGTTCAGTGGTTCGTGTACTCCTTGCAAGTGAGAGATCCCCAGCTGGGTGAAACCATGGGCAAGTTTCCTTACTCCGCATGCTTATGTTTACCTAGTAATAAGTAGGAACTCGGTTGTTAGTCAATTGATGGATTGTTTTCCTGGCAGGTAATAATTCCTTCAAAATAAATAAATTTGGACTCAATCTATGACTGTTTGTGGGACACTGCTGCGCTTTGCCCACTGATGTACAGACGATATACAGTCTTTACAGTAAATTCTGTGAATTGCTTTGAGACATCTAGAAGACACAATAAGGCGCTATATCAAATGCAAGGATTATTATTGTAATATTAGCTCTTTATGATAAACTATAATAAATAGTTTAATAAATCCTGTATTAATAAGCCCTTGTATAATAAGTACTTACAAATGGTCACTCGAATGACATATGAAATTGGACTGGCCCTATTGTAAACATTTTTAAAAAAATGTATTGATTTGTAATCTTTCAGGCCTGGACATGAAGATTATATTTGGACTGTTTTTGTAAAGCCATAACATTCAGCAGTTAAGATGACATCTGGCATTATTGGGAGAGTAGAAACTTGGTTGGAGGCAACGTGGCATGTCAAAGTTCCTTTGCATTGGGTTGAAGCATGTTTGGATTGGATTCAGCAGGAAAACCAAGGTACCGCTTTAATGCAAGCCCAAGTCAACAAGCAGGTTTTCGAGCAGTGGCTTCTTACTGATCTCCGAGATCTTGAGTACCCTGTCTTACCAAGCAGAATTTCAGAAGAACACAAGAGTGAATTGAATGGTTTTTACTGCTTGCAGATCGATTCATTAGTTGACATTAGTCAACCAGCTTACTCTCAGCTGCAGAAGATCAGGGGAAAAGATAACACAAATGAACTGATGACTTCAACACAAATATCTCAGAGGTCGTGGGAAGCAAAACCATCCCGAATGTTGATGCTACAACTAACTGATGGAGTACAGGAGCTCCAGGGAATGGAGTATAAGCAACTTCCTGCTCTCCATAGTAACCTTCCACCAGGCACAAAAATCTTGCTGTTTGGCAATGTCATCTGTCGCTTAGGGGTTCTGCTTCTTAAACCTGAAAACCTGAAGGTGCTCGGAGGTGAAGTGGAAGCCCTTTTGGAGGAAAATTTGCAAGAGAGACTACTTGCCAGGCTTGTTGGAGAGTCAGATAACAACATTGTGTCTAGACCCATTCATTATGGTGAAAATACGGTTGAAAGGTCAGATGGCTTACCTCAGCTTTTAGGACCCTCGGATGAAGAGCTGTTGGCTGGTTTTGATGAAGATGATGATTTGATTCTGGATCACAGGACGGATTCTGAAAGTGGGTATGGTAGCAGAAATGGCACTTTAAGCAACATCACAAACTATTCACAAACGCAGGCTCCATTCAGTGCTCTAAGTAGCAGAAGCCAAAGTGTGGAATCCTACACACCACAAATATCGAGAGAATTACAAGACTCCAATCAGGGATTTTTAGATTTCAATGATGACGACTTTGATGATTTGCCATTGGATGAAATGGATGATGATTTATTCTTCCAGGATGAAAACATTGAAGAGGAACCTCAGCAAACAGAAATGACAAACCAATCCACCATAGGGTTAGAATTGCATGAAAAAGCAACCAATAATATTTCTGGTAATCCATTACAAATCCAAGATGAACCTATTGAATTGGGAATAAGTAGTGAAAACTCAGGATCTTTATTGAGAAATGCTCAAGAGTCGCAAAGTTCACTCAGGGCAACTTCAACAACGAGCAATAGTTCTGTGGAAAGAAGAAGTAATACAAATACAGCTACTATTGACCAGGAAAGTAAGCCTAAACCTTCAGTGAAGTGTGAGCCATTTAATATCAGACTGAAACACAGCGCTAATCCTGAAAATATATCTGAAGTAAGATTAGATTCTTCCAACAATATGAGTAGCTTTTCTCAAGCAAATGTGGCTAATAGAAAGACTATAAATGGAAGCAATTCTTCTGTAGAATTAGATTCTCCCCCATTTACATACCTAAATATTCTTTTGGATAGGAAACCCGAGGTAGTAACTGTGGTAAAAGTCAAGGGCTTTATTGTTACCTTACTGGACAAACTTACAAATACTGATGGAGTGTGGAATATTAAAGCCAGAATTTCAGATGGCACTGCCTACATCGATGTGGAAGTTGGTGATGACATTTTGAGAAGATTAATTGGTTTCTCAGTGGCTGAAATGAAAGATTTGATAAAAGACCCTAGCCAACGGCAGAGGATTACTGTGGGACTACAGAAATGTCAGCACGATCTAGTTGACCTTTGTTGTTTGATGTCTGTTGAATTTAATCCATTTATTAATAAAACTACAATTTTGGCCCTCTGTAAATTAAGTGCAGAAAATCTGAGGGATTTAGAATACCGTGTTCGTAACACCATGATTGTTTTGAATAACTGTACATCTTCAATTTGAGATTCTGCCCCTCCTATTGTTTAATTAAAAATGTTTTTATTTTTGTATAATATGTACAGTTTAAAGTGATTTCCGGTATCATTTGTGCATTCCGATATCTCTGCTGGGTTCTGAAAATAAACACCTTTTCAAACCTTTCTGTATCATTTGTAATATTAAACTTCAAGAGGAAGTAATTCACACTTACTGTGAGTTTGATAAGAATTGTTCCGGTAGACACTGGAAGAGAACAATAATTAGGAATAACATCAATTCCAGATGGACTGAAATATATACCAACTCTGTTTATTATGAAGATTAAAAGGTATTTGGAGTTGTTATACAGTCATTGCATAATTCACCCATAATACCAGCTACATTCTGCCCATTAGGAAAGTATATATTATAGATACAAGCACACAAATTATTGATTGTTCTGAGAGCCAACCACACTGCTTCATCAAATATTTTTTTCTTTACAATTTTGTATACTGCAATAAACAAGGATGGATAGTGATACCATCTTTAACTGAACAAGTTTAAGAATCTAATTTGATTTGAAATGAGCCTATGTACTTCCTTGCTAAATAAGCTGCAACTTACAAAACAACAACAACAACAACAAATTACACTTATAAAGCGCCTTTCATGTCGGGAGGATGTCCCAAGGCGCTGCACAGGAGGCGTGTGACCCGAGCTGTGAGGGGAGTGTACGGGGAGGGGTGAAACACGTAGGGGAGGTCAAAAAATTGGGGGTAGAACAAAAGGCACGGTCGAAGAGGGAAGTCTTCAAACCGGCCTTGAAAGAGGAAAGGGAAGAAACGAGACGGAGGGATTGGGGCATGGAATTCCAGAGAAATAGTCCATCGAATGCTAAAATTTAATTTTGAATGTAAATTGTAGCAAAAAGTTGGAAGTACGCATTAAAATGAATTCAACAAGTGATTTTTAATCCATGGTAGGTTTTTTGAGTTCATAGTCCATGCAGACACTCCAGTGTGGTTCTCTATCCTGGAAAGATAAGCCGAATCTGGGTATAAACTGGTGTGATGTGTCTGTGAATGAAAGGTCACTATTGGAAACTCCCTCCTCGTCAGCCTTCCTGGTTCT
The DNA here is from genome assembly GCA_035084275.1 of Hydrolagus colliei. Classification (NCBI taxonomy): domain Eukaryota; kingdom Metazoa; phylum Chordata; class Chondrichthyes; order Chimaeriformes; family Chimaeridae; genus Hydrolagus; species Hydrolagus colliei. Next base: position 27,973,855 of record CM068742.1, on the reverse strand, counting down.
TCCCTTTACATGCTGCAGATCATCCAGAACTCTGCAGCTCATGTCCTTTTCTGCATCAAGCTCTGACCACATCACTCCCATCTTCGCCCGGCTCCATTAGCTCCCCATCCCACTGAGGATCGAATTCATGATCCTCGTCCTCACCTTCATGGCCTTGTACCCCCACTACCTTTCTGATCTGTTGTCCCCCTATGAATCTGTAACCAGGCTCCCTCGCCTCCTTCAAGGCCAGTCTCAAGACCCTCCTCTTCGACAGTGCCTTTTGCTACCCTTGCTCCTTCCCCTCCTAGCTCTCCTGCCACTTCCCCCTACCCTGCCCTTCTCCCTTGCTCAGATCCTGACCTGACTGTTCAGCTCCTTGGGACATCCTCCCACTATGAAAGGCGCTCTATAAATGTAATTTTGTTGTTGTCAGAATCGAGTCAACCCTCTGAAGATCTCCAGTGCCTAAGCCAGTTCTCCAAGGCACTACTGGTGACTGCAGTACTCAGTGTATTGCTGTGCACAAATTGCCAACTGCATTCTCTCACAAAATATGCACAGTCACACCACTTCACAGTTTTGGTTATAACATGCATCTTGCAAGTGAGGACCCGGGCTCGATTCCTGCGAGGGTGAAACTGTAGGCAAGTTCCTTACCACAGCCTCTGTTTATTAGCAGTAAATGGGAACCCAGTTAATCATCGATTTGTGGATTGATAATCAGGGGTAATAATCTCCACAAAAATAATAAAATAATAATTTGGTAATTTAATAACTAAGTCTGTTTGTGGGACACTGCTGTATGCAATTAACCACTTAGTTTCAACCTTCAAAATGTACAGTCAATTCACTTTACAACAACGACAACCAAATTATATCTGTATAGTGCCTTTTATGTCAGGAGGATATGCCAAGGTGTTGGACCGTCAATGTTTCGGACCTAAGCTGGAGATCGGGAACAGGGTGGGTGGTGGACAAGGAGGGTGATTGAAGGCATGGTCAAAGAGGAGAGTCTTGAAGGAGGCAAGGGAGAGGAAGAAGCGGATGGACTGTGGGATCGAGTTCCAGAAGGTGGGGGCACAGTGGCTAAACTGAATGATGGAGGAGAAGTGATGGGTGAGAATGTTGAACACAGCGGAGAGGTCCAGAAGGTTGAAGAGGCGGAGGAGCGTGGTCTCAGAGAGAGAGAGAGAGAGAGAGCATTGTTTGTGACTTTGACAAGTGCCATCTCTATTGTGGGAGGGTGTAAACCAACTGGAAGGGCTCACGGAGGGAGCGTGGGAGAGGTGAGAGCAAAGCTGGTTAGTGACTATGCTTTCCAGGGCTCTGGCAAGGAAGGTAAAGTTGGCAATGGGATGGTAATTTGTAAGATTGGAGGGGTTAAGGATTTTTTTTAAGAGAATAGTGATGACTAATGGGTGTCTGTCTGACATGCAAAAGGGTGTAGGGTGATTCTAGTTGGACAAGCAGTAGAAAGCCTGTCAGATGGTGTTCATAATTATAGTTTTAGCTGTTAAACTCTCCCAGTAGCCCCAAGGTACTCTGCTGTCTCCAAGCATAGGCTTGGAGACAGCCAACAACAACAACTTCCATTTATATAGCACCCTCCACGCCAGGCTTGACTTGACCTAATACTTGATACATCAGGTAAACAGTGTGTATACCTCAAGGGAAAGAGTGGCTGTTCCATTCCAGACACAAGGATATTTCCATGTGTAGCGCATGCATATGTGGAACTTTCCACATGTGTCAGACACCCAGCTGATAAAACAGAATATGTAATGCGGTGGGGTGTTTGAAGCAGTGATCTTCTGATGAAATGCTAACGTGAAGTTTGGTTTGTCTGCTCGGGTTGACATTAAAGATTCCAAGATATTATACAAAAGGGAAGGGAGTTTCTCCTGATGCTCTGGCCAACAATTCTCCATACAAAATTAATTATTCATTTCATGGCCATGGGACAATGTGAGAAATTTTGCTTTGTTTGCCTATAAATACACAAGGCACTACATTTTACAGAAACCTTGTAAAGTGCTTCGCGACATTCTTGATCTAAGCATTGTATCAAATGAAATATTATTGCTATTATCCTTTTACAAAGTGTCTTTCAAAATATTATAAACAAAATACAAAACAACAAATACGCTGGTTGAAATACACAATGTTTAAAACAAAGAAGGTCATTCAACTCACAATTTTTGTGCTGGTGCTAAATGACAACAACAACTTCAAATTATTTCGCCTCCACTGGGAGCATTTAACAGTGACTCCGAGCCAAAGGTGGGAGTGGGGGGTGGGGGCAGGGTGGAGGGTTTGTGGAGGTGACCGTCAGATTCTCCAGAAAAGTAATCTACTTTAATCCCATCTTCATACTTCTTAAGAGAGGGACAGTATGAATGCCGTACACATCTGGAGGATGCCTCAAAGTGCTTCACAGAATTTCTCTCAAGTCTAATGACTACCGTATATCTCCGCGTATGAGGCGCACCCGCGTATAAGGCGCACCCCCCACTTTTGACCTTTTCTTGGTGAAAAAAAACCGGAAGCATTTTCAATGATATTGCCGGCAGAAGGGAGGAGAGACAGGAGAGACAGGTAGGTAGGGAGAGAGAGAGAGGTAGGCAGTCAGGGATGGAGAGAGGGAGACAGGCAGGCAGGCAGACAGGAAGAGAGGCAGGCAGGCAGGGAGGGAGGGAGAGAGAGAGGGAGGGAGAGAGGCAGGCAGGCAGCCAGGCAGGGAGGGAGACAGAGAGGGAGGGAGGCAGGCAGGCAGGCAGCCAGGGAGAGAGAGAGGGAGAGAGGCAGGCAGGCACGCAGGCAGGGAGGGAGGGAGGGAAGCAGGCAGGCAGGGATGGAGGGAAGCAGGCAGGCAGGGAGGGAGGGAGGGAGGGAAGCAGGCAGGCAGGGAGGGAGGGAGGGAGAGGCAGGCAGGCAGGCAGGGAGAGAGAGTGGCAGGGAGTGAGGCAGGCAGACTGGGTTAGGCAGAAGGCAGGCAGCAAGCACAACACTGAAGTCCGCTGCTAAGCCGCTGCCCGGGCGGCTGAGGCCGAAGCCCCGTCACCCGCTCCCCCCAACCCCCACCGGACACTGACCAAACCCTGGCTGACAGCGCGCCAGTCGCCCCTCCTGTTTAATGTATTTCCGAGGCTCAAAATTTATTGTACCTGCGTATAGGGCGCACCCCCAACTTTCGAGATCTTCCGACGTGAAAAAACGTGCGCCTTATACGTGGAGATATACGGTATATATTTTGCAGTAGAATTCAGCAGTTAATGCATACCACAAAGTTCTACAAACAGCCACAAAGTGAGTTACAAATTGCAAATGCATATCAGGCTTTGCCTTAAACTTCAGGTCTAGCTCAGTACCAACATTTGCAGATTGGCAGGTGCTAAAAATACAGAAAGTAATGTATCACAAATAACATAATAATATTTGCATTGAATGAAGTGCCTTGCAAGTGTGAGATCTGTGTTCAAATCCAGGGAGACCAGGGCGAAACCTTGGGCAAGTTTCCTTACTCCACACGCCTAATGATAATCCGTCCAAAAAAACACAATAATAAAAATTGGTCATTTCAATCCACGACTGCTTATCGGACACTGCTGTGCTCAATTGGCTGCCATGTTTCGCCCACAAATATACAGTCAATTCACTTTACAATATATTATGTGAAACGCTTTGAGATGTCGATAAGATGTGAAAAGCGCTATATCAAATGCAAGGATTAATATTATTATTATTAAAACGTTCAAGATCCTCGTCCTCACCTTCAAGGCCTTACATGGCCTTGCCCCGCCCTACCTAACCAATTTACTCTCCCCCTACAAGCCCACCCGGACCCTCCGCTCAGCAGGACTTGGCCTGCTCCAAGCCCCCCGCCCGAACCGCCCCACCATCGGAGGCCAGGCCTTCAGTTTTTCTGCTCCGACCCTATGGAATTCCATCCCCCAATCCCTCCATCTCATTTCTTCCCTTTCCTCTTTCAAGGCCGGTTTGAAGACTTTCCTCTTTGACCGTGCCTTTTCTTCCACCCCGAATTTTTCGAACTCCCCTACGTGTTTCACCCCTTCCCGTACACTCCCCTCCCAGCTTGGGTCACATGCCTCCTGTGCAGCGCCTTGGGACGTCCTCCCGACGTGAAAGACGCTTTATAAGTGTAATTTGTTGTTGTTATATTTGTGGGAGGAATGCGGCAGCGTTTTTTTGAGGCATTATTATCAATTGTCATTTCTGCACAAAGTACACAGAGCCGATTATAAATGCTACTTTGGAAAAAGTGATTACAACTAGTTTGATCTCAGAATGAGCTAATAATGGTACTGTAGTTTGAAAAGCAATCCATGAGGCTACTAAGTAAGCAGCATTTCCACTACAAATCAACAGGACAGTTGACTGCTGTATGTGATTTACAGGTTGCGATGAATGTTACACATAGTGGCATTGCAGCTATGGCTGCCGTGGTGACAGCTGGGATTGTGAATGCCAGAACAGTAGGTATTCAGAGTTTGAGCCAGAAGATAGCTCCATATGTTATCTTAAAACCATCAATCTGTGATCAAGCAGATAACTGAAGAACAGCCGGCAAGACAAAACAATAGTGGTGAGAGCTTCTGATTATGTTTGGAAATGGGTGAGGTCTTGATTCCATCTACAAGCACTGCTCACATTTCTGTAAAAAATAACTGGACCAATTACCCCATTGGAGGTTAAGTTGCATGAGGAACCCCACCTAGAGGACAAATCCAAAATAACAAAGACTGTTTGACGACTTTACTGATCAAAATATTGTTTCTCCTTGTGCAGATCATACTTAAATGGTACTATAGTTAAAAAACACAGCAAGGACATTATTTCACAGTAAATATTTTGGTAATGATCCTTCCATTTGATATAATGCCTATAATTTTACAATAATATTGATTGTTGTTAATCTTAATTTGATCTAAACGCCTTACCATGTTGACAAAACATCTCAAAGTGCTTCACAGGATTTACTATAAACTGTAAGGAAGGGAATGTGCATTTGTTCTCTGTAAAGTGTAGTGACTGTATTTGTAAATGAATGAAGCAGCCAATTTACACAGTAGTGTCCCATAAATAGCCTCAATGTAAATAACCAATTGTAGTTGGAGGATTGTCAGTGAGGTCATCAGAAGAATCTCCATTCTCTTCACTCCATCAAAATCAAATGTAGCATATTAGGCTGATATTAATTTATGAACATAGGAACAGGAGTAGGCCATTTTAGCCCTTGGAGCCTGTTCTGCAATTTAATTGGATCATGGCTGACCTGAACCTCTACTAATCCATTCAATTCCAATTACCCGCTTTCTCCCCATATCCCTTAATACCCCGACCTGCCAAAAATCTATCAACCACCCTCTTGAAGGTATGGATGGATCCAGCATCCATACCTTCAAGGGAGAAAATTTCCAGATTTCTACCATTTGCTGAGTAAAAAAACAGCTTCTTGATTTCACTCTTAGCAACAACAACAAATTGGACTTATAGAGCGCCTTTCACATCGGGAGGACATTCCCAAAGCGCTGCACAGGAGGCGTGTGACCCGAGCTGGGAGGCGAGTGTATGGGAGGGGGTAAAAACTGTGGGGGAGGTCGAAATTTTTTTGAGAAAACAGAAGGCACGGTCTTCAAACCGGCCTTGAAAGCGGAAAGGGAGGAAACAAGGCAGAGGGATTGGGGGATGGAATTCCATAGGGTGGGAGCGGAGAAACTGAAGGCCCGGCCTCCGATGGTGGGGCGGTTCGGGCGGGGGGCTTGGAGCAAACCAAGTCCTGCTGAACGGAGGGTCCGGGTGGGCTTATAGGGGGAGAGTAGATCGGATAGATAGGGCGAGGCAAGGCCGTGTAAGGCCTTGAAAACGAGGACAAGGATCTTGAACTCGATCCTCTGGAGGATGGGGAGCCAGTGGAGACGGGCGAGGGTGGGGGTTATGTGGTCACGGAGGCGGGTGCGGGATAGTACACGGGCTGCAGAGTTTTGGATGACCTGCAGCCTGTGAATGGAGGAGCTGGGAGGCTGACGAGGAGAGAGTTTCCTTAGTCCAGCCGTCAGGTGATGTACGCGTGCACGAGTGTTTAGGCAGCGTGGGGGGTAAGATAGTTGCGGAGCCTGGCAATGTTGCGCAGGTGGAAATAAGCGATGCCGGTCAAGGCACGGATGTGGGGGAGGAAGGAGAGTTTATGGTCGAAAGTGATGCCGAGGTTCCTGACTGGCTTTGTGAGGTGGAGAGTACAGCCTTGGATGTTGAGGCTGGCAGCGCCCGATGTGCGGAGGCGCTGGCTTGAGCCAATCAGGAGGGCATATTATAATCCTTGCTATTGATATAGCGCCTTATCACATCTGTATAGTTTGTGGGCAGAATCTGGCAGCCAATTGTGCACAGCAGTGGTCCCCAAACAGTCGTGGATTGAAGTAACAAAATTGTATTTTTTAAGGAATCCACTAGTTGAATAACAAATGGGTTTCTACTTACTGCTGGGGAAACAGAGGCATGTGGAGTGAGGAAACTTGCCCACCGTTTCGCCCTGCCAAGAATCGAACCCAAGTCTCTCGCTTGTAAGTCGAGTGCCCTAAGCACTGAGCTACAGGACACATTGGGCTGGTATTCATTTAGCACATTAGCCTTATTGCACATCTATTAATTTCTATGTTGTAATATCAAAGTTAAGCTTTCAACCAACAGAATAATACACTGAATCATTTTCTGAGTCAGTAATAAGAACATACCGTATATCTCCGCGTATAAAGGCGCACTTTTTTTCACGTCGGAAGATCTCGAAAGTTGGGGGTGCGCCCTATACGCAGGTACAAGAAATTTTGAGCCTCGGAAATACAGTAAACAGGAGGTGCGGCCGGCGCGCTGTCAGCCGGGGTTTGGTCAGTGTCCGGCGGGGGTTGGGAGGAGCGGGTGACGGGGCTTCAGCCTCGGCCGCCCAGACATCGGCAGCAGCAGCGGACTTCAGTGCTGTGCCTGCTGCCTGCCTTCTGCCAAACCCAGTCTGCCTGCCTCACTCCCTGCCGCTCTCTCTCCCTGCCTGCCTGCTTCCCTCCCTCCCTGCCTGCGTGCCTGCCTGCCTCTCTCCCTGCCTGCTTGCCTGCCTGCCTCTCTCCCTCTCTCTCTCCCTGCCTGCCTGCGTGCCTGCCTGCCTCTCTCCCTCTCTCTCTCCCTGCCTGCGTGCCTGCCTGCCTCTCTCCCTCTCTCTCTCTCCCTGGCTGCCAGCCTGCCTCTCTCCCTCTATCTCTCCCTGGCTGCCGGCCTGCCTCTCTCCCCCTCTCTCTCTCGCTGGCTGCTGGCCTGGCTCTCTCCCTCTCTCTCTCCCTGGCTGCCTGCCTGCTTCCCTCCATCCCTCTCTCCCTCCCTGCCTGCCTCCCTCCCTGCCTCCCTCTCTCCCTCCCTGCCTGCCTGCCTCTCTCTCTCCCTACCTACCTGTCTCTCCTGTCTCTCCTCCCTTCTGCTGGCAATATAATTGAAAATGCTTCTGTTTTTTTTCACCAAGAAAAGGTCAAAAGTGGGGGGTGCGCCTTATACGCGGGTGCACCTTATACGCGGAGATATACGGTACCTGCTGTTTGGTTACTGTTAGCCACCAGAGTATCCAGACCAGATTGAAAGTTTCACATGTGTATGCCATCTACACATGGGAATTTCCCTGTGTCTAGAATGAAATGTGCATTCTCTCCCTGGAACGACACACCCTGCTTATCTAATTCCGGAGAATATTGGGTGTAGGTTGGCAGACTTCCCACTATTTGTCCAGCACGGACCACCATCCCATTAGGGGTTTGGGGTTGCAGAGTTAACTGGAGCCAAGTGGAAAGAATCTTTGTCCTCAATGACTGGTCTGCACCTCGAAGTCAGGTTTGAGTCAATGAGTCAGGTATTCTGGTCTATCATCAGCAGTGACTTGGAGAAGTGTGGACCTGCCTGATCAGGAACCAAGCTACCAAAGCAGCCACAGAGGGTCAAATGGTTACCAATGACTAAGTGGAAACAGATGCTATTGTGATAGTGATTAATCTGTGAGCACCAAATCAGCACATTGCACACAATGCCTACTGTTTACAAAACAGTCGTGGGAAGAATTCAGATTAAAACTTTGTACACAATAGATCTGTGTTCCAATCATACAGCTAGATGAACAAATGTCTGCGTTAATATATTTAATTTCAGCACTGAATAAATAAATGAATCAATGAATTTGTGCTAATGTGATGGTTCATGAAGTTGCTTTTTTTTTATTGGTGTCAGCCTTAATCTAAAATGGTGTGAATTCTTCCCTTTGGGGAATCACCAAACCTGCCCAATGCCTCTCCCTCATGAGAAGCAACCTCACACTCCCCATTCCACCAACCATTTGTTGCTGCACTACACAGATTTTTTGAAAACTGTTAGCACAATCAATGTGCAAAAAAATCAATAGATTTCTGCTGTAGAGCTGCCCTGCCAAGAACAAAAAAAAAGCAACTTCAATGAATCTGCTCTAATGGATTCAAAATACTGAACTGGATTGTATTACTATCCCCAAGCTAGAGTTTATAACAATAACAACTTGATTTTTATAGCATTCTTTATGGAGAGCAACACTTCAGAGCAATTGATAAGAATTCCCATCCGAACAGTGCCTTCATGTAGCTGTGTGCACTTTTCTGCTACCATGCTCTGTTTTCTTTCTTCTCTTTTTATTATTTCATACACAGTATGTATTAATTATGCAAAGAAAATAACAAATGTATTTTTGCTTCAACTACAACAAGCACTTTAGATTCCAATTTCCAGAAATCAACATTGAACTTAATGTAATTTTGCTCAGAATCTTATTTTGGTGAATCTTCCTTCGAATCTGATAAAACATAATGTGAAATTGGACCCCTGATACCTTGAAGAATGTGAAGCAAAATCTTGTGAAGCACTTTGAGATATCTCGATAACACAAGAAGGCAACAACAACAACAAAATTACACTTGTATGGCGCCTTCCACATCAGGAGGAGGTCCTAAGGCAATGGACAGTCATTGTTTCAGACCCGAGTTGGGGTCGCGGATGGGGAGGGTGGAAGAAAAGGGGGGGATTTGGGGTGACTGATGGGCCTCTCGAAGTGGAGGGTCTTGAGGCGGGACTTGAAGGAGGCTAGGGAGGGGGTGAGGCAGAGGGATTGCAGGATAGAATTCCAGAGGTTGGGGGCAGAGTGGCTGATACCATAAGTCAGGTTCTCGCCCGCTAACTGTGTGCGGGTGGGTCGGGGGAAGTGAAGCAGGCCAGAGTAGGGGGTCAGTAAGGTCGCAGAGGTAGGGTGGGGCGAGGCACTATATCAAATGCAAAGATGATTATTATTATCATTGGAATAGTGCATACAGGTGAAACCCCATAACAACAACAACAAAATTATACTTTTATGGCGCTTTTCACGTCAGGAGGACATCCCAAATTCAGATATGAAATGTTTGTTTGTGGAACCTTTGCTAGGAGGTATGATACGTATCATGAGAAGCAAAGGCACACCTGTTCCTTTATTACGTCAGAGTGCATTGAGTATATGGAGTAAATACTTTCAAAATATTCATACTCTATTTGTATCACACTGCAAATCCTTTCAAGTGACTTTCAATTTATAGTGAGCAAGTGACTGAGTATTCATATTACATTCACTGTATAAAACTTCCCAATGGGATAATCCAAACAGGTAGCCATTTGCACAAATGTGTCATTCTGTCTCTTTTAAGTGAAATATTCAAATTGACTGCCACATAAACATAAATATTATGAAGGGATCTTTCTGCAAACATTAATATTACTCATTTATTCATTGTTGAAAGTGTTGGATGGAGGCAAGCAGGAGGAGAATGATTTATTGAACAATATCCTGAATTCAGTTGGGATGCAGACAGGAGTCCCAATTTAGGATGTTATTGAGCATGCAGCCAGCCGATTGTCATCTTTGTGTTTGATATAGTGCTTGTTATATTGAAACGTTTCAAAGCACTTTACAGGATATGTCTGTAAAGCTTAGTGACAATATGTTTGCATATAGTAATATTCCACAAATTGTCATAATTGAATAAGCAGTTTACTCAGGGGAATTGTTGGACATGGGAATCTCTCTTTTTTCGAATAATACATGGTGTCTTTAACATCTTCCCGAACAGACAGAACCTTGGTTTTCGTATCTCATTCAATGGAAGACACCGGCAACAATGTAGTCCTCCCCTAGCAATGCACTGGAAAGACAGCCAAAAATTGCAATGTGGAGCTTCAACTCTCACTATTCAAACCCAGAGGGGAGAACAAGATAGAACTGTGACATTCAATTTACACATCTTAGAGTAAAGAGACATTCCTTCCATCTGTAAAGCAATTAGAAAACAGAAAGCCAGGTTTTATGCTTCCTGTTTCTAATTACATTGTGCAAAGTTGAGGAGTGCTTACTTAAGTAAGTAGTATTAATAATAATAATAATTCTTGCATTCGTTATAGTGCTTTTCACGTCTTCTAAACGTCTCAAAGCACTTCACAGATTATACTGTGAAGTGAATTGACTGTATATTTTTGTGGAACGACAGCCAATTGCAAACAGTACAGTTGTAGATTGAAGTGACCAAATTTTTTTTAGTATTTAAATAAAAGCACTGTATTTAAAATCAGTATTTAAATAAAAGAGCAGATTGTGCAACCAGATCTTTAATAACCTAAAAAAAAGTTCCTTAAAGATTTTTCAGTGGTCTACTCATATTTATCCTATGGCCATGAAAAATGACTGTGCTGCTCGAATCACCTCAATATCCTGCTGCACCTGAGCCACAGTGCAATTAACTCTGAGATTCCGCAGCTCAACCTTGATTTATACATACCAAATTGTTGCAAATAGCAGAATATAAACATGCATAAGTGCAGAGGTAGCTTCCTTGGCCTCTCCTTTTCAACATCTGTATGCTCCCTCTTGGTGACGTCATTGGCAGACATGGGGTCAACTTCCATAGAGTTGATGACACCCAACTCTACCTTTCTGCCTCCACCCTTGATTCCAGGTCACTGCTGCTTGTCAGACATCAAGTCCTAGATGAGAGCAAACTTTCTACAGTTGAATATGAATACGAATGAGGCCCTCCTGATTGGCCTCATTCGTATGAGGCCAAAACTCTGCAGCCCGTGTCCTCTACCACACCAAGCTCTGTGACTCTTTCACCTTCATTCTCGCCTGAATGCTCAACAGGCTCCAGCCTTGCTTCATTTTCTCCGACCCACCCCACCCTACCATCGGCGGGCGAGCCTTCAGCCACTGTGCCCCGCAGTCCCTCTGCCTCACCCCCTCCCTTGCCTCCTTCAAGTCCCACCTCAAGACCCTCCTCTTTGACCATGCCATCGGTCAAGCCCCTTCCCTTCCCTCCACCCTCCCTGTTGCTGACCCCAGCTCGTGTTCAAAGCACTGACTGTCCAGTGCCTTGGGATGTCCTCCCAACGTGAAAGGCTTGGTTATCCGGCACCCAATCAACTGGAACTTTCAACCAACCGGTATCTCCCAATACCATTCACCATTCCAGCAACCGGATCTCATAGCAAAGCCATCCGGAACACTCCCGGTATGTTCACTTTGCACATGCGCACTTATTAAACTTACCGAACACTGGAATTTTTACTTTACCAATCATTTTACCGAGTGTGCTGGAATGCTTTATTGGTAAGTATCCATGCAATATTCTGTTATTATTTAGTCTATTACAGTATTAATATGGTATGTTTTAAAATAAGTTAATTTTTTTGTGTAGGATTTTTGGCAACTTGCCACTCGAATATTCGGCATATTTGATTAAACGGTCCCGAGGGTGCCGGATAACAAAGCTTTTACTGTAATTTTCTTAGTTTTTTTGTTGTTTCCTTTATAACATTTAGGATTCTGTGGTTGGCTTATTTACCTGTAGGATCAAAAAAGAAAAGGAGGAAGGTTTGGGGGCACAAAAAGAAAAGGGGGAAGTGCTGTCTGAAAGGAATGCATTCTGGGGTTGTGTTCGCCAGGAACTGGGTTAATTGGGATTAATGAAGGCACTTGCTCAGTAAGGTTTACTTTTATTAGCAAAAATCACAGCAAGTTTTTGTCATTTCCTTTTTGAGCTGTAATATTTCCAGTTGGATTTATGCCTGAATTTCCACATTACACTTGTACCACTTCCTACATTAACTCCACATGACTACTTGATCTACAATACACACCAACCACCCTCACATAAAATGTGCATGCACAACAAGCTCAGTAGTGCTAGAGGAAATAGTCTGTTGAAAGATTACAGTACACATAGGGCAGATCTGGTTCCCCAATTGTTTACTGTCCTGGATATACCAAAATAGGAGATCACAGGTTTCAAATGTCTGTTTGCATCACTTAAAGCAGCAGTTTGGACACTACATTTGGCATTAACATCCTGAGTTACAGAGAGAGGAGTCAGGGCTTCTGTTATAGAGTGAATAGAGGGGGAAGGGGTCATCAGCCAGAATGACCCCTGCAAATTTCATATGTGTGGATTCGGTGAAAAGAAAATTGGTTTTGACTGTGATTCTCTCCATCATTGAGAAACCAGCTGTGATCATGTTATAAAACTGTTTTATGGGGGTAGCTAGAGACAACTGAATAAATTCCAGTAGGTTCATAGAGCAATGAATCAAAGGGAAATCCATCTCCCACCCTCATCCCCAGAGTCTTGGTGGGTGTTGTCTCTGAGCAGGTCATCGAAGGTGTGGATGGAACAACAACAACAACAATAAAATTACATTTGTATAGCGCCTTTCACACTGAGAGTAATGGCAGCTGAACTAGACAAAAATGAAAGCGCTTCCCAGCCCTCAATCTAAGAGTTCTTGAAGGTGGTGGTTTGGCTATGAGGAAAGGGTCTCAGCTTTCTGAGGTGACTTTGCTTAGAATGTGGAACAGATCCAGAAAGGTGTGGTGAGGGGAAGGGCAGGAACTATATCTGAATGAGAAGCTTGTGGGTTCAAGCTCCACATCACAAACTCATATATTTTAAGTTGTTTATGCTGATACTCAACGGTAATGCTCGGGGTATGTTGCATTGTGGAGGTGCTGATCTTTAGATGAGACATGAAACAGAGGTCCTGTCTGCTTGTTCAGATGGATGTTAAAGATCTGGTTGCATTATTTGAAATAGAAGGGACCTCAGTGACCTGACCAACAATCCCCCAGTTAAAATTGGTCATTAAAATTGTGCGCAATTTGGCTGCCGCGTTTCGCCCACAAGTATACAGTCGACTTTCCTGCTTTTCTTCCCCCTGCCTCGACCCCTCCCCTTTTGCTTCTTTACCCCCTTTTGCCCCTAGTCCCACTTCCGTGACTGATTGTGGGACACTGCTGTGCGCAATTTGGCTGCCACATTTCGCCCACTAATATACAGTTACTTTTCCTACTATTCTTCATCCTGCCCTGATCCTTCCCACCCTGCTCTTGTCCTACCTAACTGTACAGCGCCTTGGGACGTCCTCTCGACGTGAAAGGCGCTATATAAATGTAAGTTTTGTTGTTGTTTGTTTGTATTCACTTCATGGTTATTTGTGAGATATTGGTGTGCGGAAATTGGCTGCTGTGTTCACTCACAAACAACACAGGTCACTCCACTTTACAGTAAATTCAGTGAAGTGCTTTGAGATGTCCTGACATGAAAGGCACTATATTAATTGTAAAGAATATTTTAGTACAGTAAAAGCCCGGGTATCCGTGACCCGATCAACCAGATTGCTCGACCCCATCCCGGGGCAATTCCCCATTCCAGCAATCGCGAGTATGCTTACTTTGCGCATGGGCAATGCGTGCGTATGCGCACTTATTAAACTTATAAACTTGGAGGTTTTTACCGATCTTTTTATCGAGTGTGCTGAAATCTTTATTGATAAGTAGCTGTATAATATTCTGTTACTATTTAATATATTATTAATATGGTATGTTTTAAAATAAGTAAATTTTTTGCGTTGGGTTTTTGGCAACTTGCTGCCCAATTAGCTGGCACAGTCAATTAGTTGACCCCTCCAGGGTGTGCCGGATGAACAGGCTTTTACTGTATTAGGTACAACTCTCTATAGTTGGTTTTTGTACTTTAAAAACTATTGATTTTAACCAATAGCACAATTTTCGGAGTGCAGTATCTTCAAAATTCATTAAAATAAACCCGAGACAAGCTCCCTTTTAATGCTTCCAGATAATGTAATAGTCCTTCAGTACATTGTCCCACAGAATGATAGGAAGATGGCTTTGCCCATTGTTGTGCCTTCAAGGGGATTAAATCACGCTAAGCATTTTGAGACATCCTCCTGACATGAAATGCTTTATACCATAATAAGGAATACAAAATGCAAGGATTATATGCTGAATAGGGAAAAGATATTTGCCCACAGACAGGACTTTGTTTTACATCTCATCCAAAGGATAGCATGCCCCCAGCACTGCATTGAAATGTCAGCCTAGACTATAGGTGTTCAAGGTCCCAGTGTGAAGGTTGAATCCACAACCTTTTGTCTTAGAGGCAAGAGACCTACCAATTGAACCATTCTGCTACCTTATTTCTTTGTAGGTGATAAAACCAATATAAACATGATGATATTCTCCACAGGGAGAAGAAAAGGTTTAATAATAATATTAATATTTGAAGAGAAGCCATTCAGGGAAGCAATCCAAAATATTAGTTGGTACAAAATTTTATTCTAGGCTGGTTGGAAACTATGTCCTTGAAATATAAATACCAGTTTATGTTACAGTGTTTCAATAATAAGTCAAACATTTTTATACAGAAAAAAAACTTAGCACTGGGTTGAAAACACTAAAGCATAGTAAAGTGAGTAACTATGGATCTTTTCCATCAATAAGGGGAAATAACTAAGTGTTATGCATTGTATTCAGGTTTATGTGAAAAATGATAATAATTTATTATAGGAATGGAACACACTCTGATGTCTGCCCCTGGTTTAAGGACTGGTGTATAATGCAGCGAAGCAAGCTCCAAAATATCCCTTTTCCCCAAAACACTAATTTTCCTTGTACTGTATTTTGATGTGTTTCCTGAGATAAGGAAAACATTTTCTGTTTTTTAAAAAAATATTTACTATCATGATGAAATTGTTTTTAAAACATGGCTATGTTTTAATTTATTAAGGTCAGACATTCCCAGGTTATATATTAGTTTGTCTCAGTTGGTTGCCTCTGGCTCCGAAGGTTTTGGGTTCAAACTCCATATTGGGTCTTGAGCTTACAAGTATAGGCTGACACATCAGTGCAGTATTGGGAGAATGCTTCATTGTTGGCGTTATTTTTTGATGAAGACTTTATCCTTTGTTTCTTAAGGTGAAAATCAAATATCAAACAGTGCTATTTGAAAAGAAGAGTTAATTTTTTTTTACCCCATGACTGTTTCAAACCTTTCTAACGCAAACGGTTATTGTGTTTTCTGAAAACAGTCACCAAACTCAACAGTAATTACTTGCAAGCTTCTCAGGGATGTTTTGGCATGATGAAACACTGTGCAAATAGAAATTCCTTCTAAAGTGATAAAGCCAATGCACATGGTGAAATTTTACTGGCAGGCCAAGTCATCTTGGCAAATGTTGTTTTACACTTT
Source organism: Hydrolagus colliei (assembly GCA_035084275.1). Taxonomy (NCBI): domain Eukaryota; kingdom Metazoa; phylum Chordata; class Chondrichthyes; order Chimaeriformes; family Chimaeridae; genus Hydrolagus; species Hydrolagus colliei. The sequence goes on along the minus strand of CM068742.1, from coordinate 27,958,241 downwards.
CCTTCACACTGACTCCAACGAAGAGAAATAGGATGAGAGAAAAAACAAGCAATTAAAAAATATATATGCAGGTGAGTAGTTGGTAGCATATCTGTCCGACATCGAGTCCTGGACGAGGGACAACTTCCTGCAATTGAACGTGAGTAAGACCGAGGCTCTCCTGATCGGCTCAAGCCAGCGCCTCCACACATCGGGTGCTGCCAGCCTCAACATCCAAGGCTGCACTCTCCACCTCACAAAGCCAATCAGGAACCTCGGCATCATGTTCGATCATAAACTTTCCTTCCTCCCCCATATCTGTGTCTTGACCGGCACTGCTTATTTCCACCTGCGCAACATTGCCAGGCTCCGCAACTATCTTACCCCCGCGCTGCCGAAACACTCGTGCACGCATACATCACCTCGAGGCTGGACTACGGTAACTCTCTCTTCGTCGGCCTCCCCAGTTCCTCCATTCACAGGCTGCAGGTCATCCAAAACTCTGCAGCCCGTGTATTATCCCGCACCCGCCTCCGCCTCCGCGACCATATAAACCCCACCCTCGCCCGTCTCCATTGGCTCCCCATTCTCCAGAGGATCGAGTTCAAAATCCTCGTCCTCACCTTCAAGGCCTTACACGGCCTTGCCCCGCCCTATTTAACCAATCTACTTTCCCCCTACAAGCGCACCCGGACCTTCCGTTCAACAGGACTTGGCCTGCTCCAAGCCCCCCGCCCGAACCGCCCCACCATCGGAGGCCGGGCCTTCAGTTTCTCTGCTCCCACCCTATGGAATACCATCCCCCAATCCCTCCATCTCGTTTCTTCCCTTTCCTCTTTCAAGGCTGGTTTGAAGACTTTCCTCTTTGACTGTGCCTTTTGTTCCACCCCGAATTTTTCAACCTCCCCTTCGTGTCTCACCCCGTCCCAAACACTCCCCTCTCAGCTCGGGTCACACGCCTCCTGTGCAGCGCCTTGGGACATCCTCCCGACGTGAAAGGCGCTCTATAAATGTAATTTGTTGTTGTTGTTGTTGGTGGTGTTTTGAAAGGAAAAGCAAATTAGCAGCAATATGCTAGGGCTTTCTCTTTGTAATAGTTTCTGGTTCGATTGTTGATACATGCAACGAGACAAAGTGGTATTTAGGTTTCAAGGGCACACTTTCTGAACGGCCTGAATTCAGATCTGTGTTTATGCTGATATTTTGTGTTGCACCCACTGATAAATTCTTATTTTATCTGTACAGCATGATGTGTTCTTATAATATGATTAATTTGTTTGCATAAAGTGATTCAGTAAAAAGACATGATATGCGAAAGATTTTATTTTCCTTTTTATTTTGTTAAGTATACATGTTGTTGATAATGATTGGTTTGTTAATTATCACTAATATATACAAAATAAAATAACAACATCTTGTTCTCATTCTCTACAAAAATCTAAAGATGGATTTTTGTTTAAGGGCTCAAATGCATTTGAGAACAGTGCTTTAAGAGTCATGTGTGCTTCTTAAGGGGCTCAATGAAATGGATAATAGAAATTCAATAATTTCTACGTCTACTTGAAGGTTGTATAGTCAGTGGTTTCATGATTTAATTAGACAGAAAAGGTCCTCCATCAATCAGTCACTAACACTGAAGGAAATCTGGCTGTGAGCAGGTCTCCCTGGAACTGTGCGAGGTGTTAGCCTGGCTCAGTGGTAAAACTCTCACCTCAAAGTCAGAAGGTTGTGGGTTCAATCCCCACTTAGGGATTTAAACTTATTGTTGACACTCCATTATAGGCTCTGCAATTTCCCATCAGTCGCAGTTTACAAATTCTCAAACTTTCACAATTACGCAAGTTTCATAACAACAGTCTTGCTACAATTTTTATAACTAATAATAAATAATAACAATCCTTACATTTGATATAGCGCTTTTCACGTCTTTTAGACATCTCAAAGCGTTTCACAGAATATACTGTAAAGTGAATTGACTGTATATTTGTGGGCGAAAGTCTACTTATTGTAATCTATTAAAGTATTCAGAAATAGGGGCGTTCGAAGCATGGTTTGTGATTGTAATATGCAACTGGATAATTTTTCACAAATTATACCAACTTTTGATAATCTGATTTTTGATATAAGGAACATTTTGTTTATTCTGACCTTGTTAATTAACCCTAAAAACACATATATATATTAATACAATCAATCACCCCTTTAAAACCATCTCTTCAATCCATGCAAGTAGCTGTCACAGAGAATATCCATTGTACTGCATATATATTTCTCAGTAATTCTTTCCTCCTTCCATGCACTGCTTGTTTCCATTCAGAATAATGTGGAATTGCTAAAAAGCTGCTCTTTCAGTGTGTTCAGCTGGTAGTAGGCCTGTTTATTGTGGAAATTAATTTCAACAGCCAACTATAAAACCTGAATTACTTTTTATTACATTCTTTTTATTGTTTCAAGGGAATTTTTTTTTATCAGACTATCATTTATTGTCTTTGCTTTATCCTCAGATTAATCTCTGAATGTAATTTTGTTGTTGATTGTAACCAATTTATTAATCTCATCGATTTATGGCTCTTAAAAGCCTGCATTAATCTTCAAATGTTCTTGAAATGTCAATAGAAGACGTTTTAAACAAAGGAAACTAACATTGTTTTTTCCAAATCAATGCCACCTGACCCTCTCATTTGGAAGCTGGAAGACCACGAGGTTCAATATCTACAAAGTTGGTTTGCATGAAGGGTGAAAAGACAGTTTAACCAGCCAGTCAACCAACCAACCGGCCAACCAACCGACCGGCCAGGCAGCCAACCAGCCAACCAGCCAGTCAGTCAACCAGCCAGTCAGCCAGCCAGTCAGTCAGCCAGTCAGTCAACCAACCATCCAACCAGTCAGTCAGTCAGTCAGTCAGTCAGTCAGTCAACCAACTAGTCAGTCAGTCAACCAACCAACCAACCAGTCAGTCAGTCAGTCAGTCAGTCAGTCAGTCAGTCAGTCAGTCAGTCAGTCAGTCAGTCAGTCAGTCAGTCAACCAACCAACCAGTCAGTCAGTCAGTCAGTCAGTCAGTCAGTCAAACAACCAACCAACCAACCAGTCAGTCAGTCAGTCAACCAACCAGTCAGTCAGTCAGTCAACCAGTCAGTCAGTCTGTCAGTCAGTCAGTCAGTCAACCAGTCAGTCAGTCAACCAGTCAGTCAATCAAAACTTACATTTATATAGCGCCTTTCACATTGAGAGGATGTCCCAAGGCGCTGTACAATTAGGTAGGGACAAGAGCAGGAGGGGGAGGAGTCGGGGCAGGATGAAGAAGAGTAGGAAAATTGACTGTATATTTGTGGGCAAAATGCGACAGCCAAATTGCACACAGCAATGTCCCACAAACAGTCATGGAGGTGGGATTAGGGGAAAAAGGGGGGAAAGATGGCAAGGGGAGGGGTCGGGGTAGGGGGAAGGAGAGCATGAAAGCTGACTGTATATTTGTGGGCGAAATGCGGCAGCCAAATTACGCACATTCCATCTTTTTATAGATTTGCATACACCATCCAAGGACAAACAACAACAACAAATTAGATTTGTATAGTGCATTTCATGTCAGGAGGATGTCCAATGTGCTGGATCTGCACCCGAGCTGGTGGTTGGGATCAAGAGGGTTGGAGGGCGGGGGAAGCGTAGGGTAGGAGGATGACCGAAGGTACGGTCAATGAGGAGGTATTGAGACGGATCTTGAAGGAGGTAAGGGAGGGGTCAAGGCAGAGGGACAATGGAATGGGGGTATAAAGGCTGAAGGCCTGGCCACCAATGGCGTGGCGGGGAAAGTGGGGGACATGAAGCAGATTGGAGCCCACTAAGTGTAGGGAGCGGACACGTTGGTGGGATTAGGAGGTCACAGAGATAGTCAGGAAGGAGAACAGGCATACTCCTTGGCTTCCGTCAACACCTTCACTCATACTGATCTGAACTCTTCAATCTTCCCAGGCTCCCCTCACGCTCACCAAACCAGTTCACAAACTAGGCATTCAGTTCGACCCCCATTTGTCCTTCCTCCCCCACGTCTGGTCCCTGACTAGGACCACCTTGTTCCACCTCCACCACATTGCCTGCCTCCATCTATACCTTACCCGAATGCAGCCAAAACCCCCATGCATGCATTTGTCAACTCCCGCTTGGATTATTCCAATGCATTCCTCACTGATCTACTCAATTCCCCTATTCAAAAGTTCCAGCTGATTTATGTGCCACCCACATACTGACAGGGACTAAACTCCGTACCCACATCTCACCAGTTCTGGCCAGGCTCCAATAGTTCCCCATCACCGAACGGATCAACTTCAAGATCCTCACACTCATGTTCAAATCCACTCGCTCTCTGGCATCTCACTACCTCTCTGACATCTTCACTCTCCAATCCATCACCCGGCACCTCCACTTGACTGGCTCTGGCCCCCTGCTTGTCCATCACAGCCCTGAGGTTCTGAGTTCTGCACATATTCATTGTGGAGCTCCTGTGGCTCAGTGCCACAAGAGCACTTCTCTTGAAAGCTAGGGAGACCAAGCTGGGGAGACCTGTGTTCGAATCCAGGTAGGTCAGGGCGAAACCTTGGGCAAGTTTCCTTACTCCACACGCCTAATACTAATCCCTCCAAAAAAAACCACAATAATAAAATTGGTCATTTCAATCCACGACTGTGTGTGGGACACTGCTGTGCGCAAATGGCTGCCGCGATTCGCCCACAAATATATACAGTCAATTCACTTTACAGTATATTCTGTGAAGCGCTTTGGGACGTTGATAAGATGTGGAAAGCGCTATATCAAATGCAAGGATTATTATTATTGTGGTGAAAGTCACTTGCTACACTCTCTTCAAGTCTGTGCATTTCCAATTAAAAGTGTCTGTAAAAGTCCAGATATTACTTCTCCATTAAAAAAAGGATTGTAAGCAAACCTTCTTAAACCCTAATTATTACACAACAGCTATGAGGAGAGGCTAGATAGGCTAGGGTTATTCTCTCTGGAGCAGAGAAGATTGAGGGGAGACCTAATAGAGGTTTATAAGATCATGAGGGGTTTTGACAGGGCAAATAGAGAAAAACTATTTCCACTCGTGGGTGAATCTGTGACTCGTGGTCACAGATTTAAAATAGTTTCAAGGCGAAGTAGAGGGGAGCTGAGGAGAAATGTTTTCACTCAGCGAGTTGTTCGAATCTGGAATGCATTGCCTGAAAAGGTGGTGGAGGCTGATTCGATAACAACTTTTAAAAGGGAATTAGATCTTTATTTAGGGAGAACAGGTCTATTAGGCTATGGGGAGCGGGCAGGGCAGTGGGATTGAATCGCTCTTTTCAAAGAGCCGGCACAGACTAGATGGGCCGAATGGCATCCTTTTGTGCCGTAAAATTCTATGAATCTATGAATCTATGAACTGTGGAATAATTTCATTTGAGCAGCAACCCTCTACATCAATGTTTCTCAGAACATAATAAAAATGTTAATAATAATAATCCTTGCATTTGATATAACGCTTTTGATGTCTTCTAGATGTTTCAAAGCGCTTCACAGAATATATTGTAAAGTGAATTGACTGTATACTTGTGGGCGAAATGTGGCAGCAATTGCAATATCAGTGTCCTACAAACAATCGTGGATTGAAATGACTAATTTATTGATTTTTTTCTTGAGGGATTATTATCGGGCGTGTGGAGTAAGGAAACTTGCCCAAGGTGTTACCCTGCCTGGAATTGTACCCAGGTGTCCCGTTTGTAAGGCAAGTGCTCTAACCACTGAGCTACAGGACTCCACATGTGAGAAAATACGTGAGAAAACATATGTGAAAACACATTCTTGACAACTTAAATTTTTAGCGGTTTGAGGAACACCAAGAGATCAGTGAGTTGGATTATTTTGAAAGATGTTATATTGAACCTTTTTTTTTGCCAATGTTTGATTTTATATGGTGTTGGCTTGTATTCACGTTTTCTTCAATAATAATCCTTGTATTTGGCACAGTGCACAAGACCAAGACATGTGACACCAAAACATGCACCGACAACATCAACGCACAACACCAACATACATGACAAAACCAACACACATTACAACATCTCCACACGTGACAACAGCAACACACGTGACAACACCAACACACGTGACAATACCAACACACGTGACAACATGAACACATGTGACAACACCAACACACGTGACAACATGAACACACGTGACAACAGCAACACACGTGACAACACGAACACACGTGACAACACGAACACACGTGACAACAGCAACACACGTGACAACACAAACACACGTGACAACACAAACACACGTGACAACAGCAACACACGTGACAACACCAACACACGTGACAACACCAACACACGTGACAACAGCAACACACGTGACAACACCAACACACGTGACAACACCAACACACGTGACAACACGAACACACGTGACAAAACCAACACACATGACAATACCACCACACAAAACAACACCAAAACATGTAACAATACCAACACATATGACAACATCCACACATGTGACAACACCAACACACATAAAAACACACATGACAACACCAACATACAAGACAATACCAATATTGTCAATGGTGACAATGCAAACACACATAACAACAAAACCAACAATTTATATAATGCTTTTTATGTCAGAAGGATTTGTCAAAGTCTTTCACAATGCTGATTGGGAGCCCAAACTGAGGATAGGTGTTTGAGGAGGAGATAATAATAATAATACTCCTTGCATTTGATTCAGCACTTTTTCATTTATTTTAGACGTCTCAAAGCGCTTCACAAAATATACTGTAAAGTGAATTGATTGTACATTTGTGGGCAAAATAAGATGTGAAACAAGCTGAAAGCAAGCAGGCCACAGGTTCTAAAGGGAGAGGACACGGTGGAAGTGACAAGCCATCGGGATTCTAGACTGGAGTTTCAGAGGTCAGGGGCAGTATGCTGTTTTTGGTTGAGGGGAGGGAGTGGCTGGTGCAGTTGGGTCATTGGAGGTTGCAGTGGTTAGGTGGGTAAGGCCAAGGAGGGATTTGAGTATGAGGACAAGGATCCAAAATTTGAACCACCAGGGTGCTGACCAAGGAGTGTTCAAGAAGCCTGGTATAGGAGAGGACACAGGCTGCAGAAAAACAATAATAATAAACACCAAAATAAGGAACACCTTAACACTCACGAACATGAAAACACACACCAACAACACAACATGCCCAAACTAAACAACAACAACTTTGATTTATATAGTGCTCTCCATACCAGACAGCATCTCAGAGAGCTTCACAATAATGGATCCCGGGAAACACATGCCAACATCAAAACACTGCCAATTTATAGGCACCAATACCGAAACATGTACCACCACCAAAACACAAACCAACACCGGAACAGTTCGTTGTGGCCTCCCGATGTAAAAGGCACTATTACAAATGTAATTTTGTTTGTTGCTGTTCAATTTTAACACGTCAGGATTTATATACATCATAAATTATAGAATTCGACCAGTTTTCACATTCACATCTATTCACAGTATTTTTAAAAAATAATTATTATATGATATTAAACCAATCCGCAGCAAAAGCTCTTACCTTGCTTTTACCTTCCCTGTTTAGAACATCAGTCAGGACAACGTCGATAGAGAGTAACTGCTACCCAAGTCAGAAATGCAGGAAGATAAAAACAACAAGAGGAATATTAATCCTTTTAAATGATTCTTTATGGTTACACGAGAGTATGGCAAAAGAGAAGAACGAACTCTGAGAGATAGGAATAAGTACTGTGATTTGATGAAAGAGTAACAATTTAGGGTAAATCGTACATTTCCCTCACAATTCCTAATATTACAGAAACCTTCACTCAGGTGACTGAAATCAGATGCACTCTCTCTCTCTTAGAGGCTGAGATATTCGTGGGCAGAGAGGAGTGGGTGAGAAAATTAAGTCAAAGCCATGTATTGGGTTTTTTGTATTAAAAAATACAGTCTTAAAAACACATATAGTACTTTGTTTTTTTTAAAAAACACAAATGACCTAGAGCAAGTGGAAGACAGACATTCAATTGTCGAAAAGAGCCATTTCTCTTTCTTTAATCTATCACTAAATCATATGCATTTGCCTAACATTTGTTCACTGTTTGCACATGCTTGCCAAATTAATTTCCACAGAAACACCCACACCCCAAACCGATTCCCACTTACCATAGTTGTTCTTTCTTCTCCCACAGTAATACATTAGAATAGGAGCTTGTGTCCCGCTGTCCTTTCTGTGCAGCTGCCTCTGCCATTTACACTAACAGTCTGAGAAATATGATTCTGTCTGATCAGCTAGAGAGCTCTGATGTTTTGAGGACCAGCTGAATATTTCTCTTAATAAAGTCAGGCAATATTGCAGGAATTAGCAGGGAGAGAATTCATGTGTGAAGACCATCACATTTCTAATTAAAGTCTTCATCAAACACATTAAGCCACGTCAAAGTGTATTACCAATAGATTTAGGAAGCTACTGGAAAATTCAAAAAGACACTAATGGTAATAACACTGGAAAATACATTACGTCCAATGCTAATGTCATCCAACCAGTGATTCCAAGAGGAAAATTTAACTGGAGCAGTTCTGTGTATCCCGAATATAGGATTATTTGCTTGACTTCATACTTTCAGAACCATCTTTCCAAAGCGGGGATTTTATTAAAGTGGATCGTTATTGATTTGTGAGTTCAAGCCTCATGTTGGGATTTGGAACTAAGATGACACTCCAATTTGGTAACAAGGATTGCGCTGTATTGTCGGAGGAGCTGTTCTTCGGATGAGATGTTGAACTGAGGTCACATCTGCCTATTCAGGTGAATGTTCCAGATCCCTATTCAAAAAGAGAAAGCAGTTCTTCCAGTTCTTCCAGTGTCCTACCTGGCCAACAATCCCCACATAAAATTAATCAGTACTTTCCTGGTTGTTTGAGGAATATTGCTGTGTGCAAATTCATCCACCAATATACCAGTCACTCCACTTTACAATATATCCTGGGAAGAGGGTTTCAAACATCCTTCTGACGCTATGTCAAATATAAGGATTACTAATAGGTTTCTTCTTATTTTCAAACAAAGAATAAAGGAAGTTTTTCAAGGTTTGATATAAAGTGTCCCTTTAAAGAACCAGAAACATTTCAGTTGATCTGTCATGTGGAGATAGAATGAAACTTGAGATATTAATAGAAATGGAAACATGCTAAAATAAAGTTAAATCGCAATAAATGTGCAAGAAATGTTTTGAGTGTTATATTTGAAAGGTCTCCCTAAACTGTAACACAACAGCAGCAGGTAATGGCAAACAAGGAATAATGGCTTCTTTTCATACTACTGGACAATATTAATACTATATTGTAGAATCTACTGATGAGCTAATGCAGATACTTCAGCACCATTTATATGACTTTATGAAGCCGTGAAGAACTTGTGCTGTTGACTATTATCCTCAACTCATTGGTGACATTTTGATTTCGAATCATGCAAGTTTTTATGTATCTGTATTTAAATGCCTATTTGGACACATTTGTTTTATAAGGAATAAAAAACATATTTCCGAACAGGTGTTCCATCAGTCTGTGTCTTGGTAAAACTATCTGTAACATAATAAATAATCCTTGCATTTGATGTAGCACCTTATCAACAAGAACAACTTGCATTTGCATACCACCCTTCATACAGGGTAGCATCTCAGAGTGCTTATTACATCGTCATGATAATAAATAATAATAATGCTTGAATTTGATATCGGGCTTTTCACGTCTTCCGGATGTCTCAAAGCGCTTAACAGAATATACTGTAAAGTGAATTGACATAAAAGGCTTTTATTTGGCCCAAGACCATTTCCACCATTCCACTCCCTCCCTCATTGGTGAAAGTCCTCCCCAGACAGTGACAGGAGCTGGTGGTTCGGAGGGTGCAGCGCACGGAGTCTTTACTGCAGTTTGTCTCTTACCAACCCCAACCTTAGCAACTTATTTCCTGCCACTGTGGATAGAGACCCGCGCGGCTGATTGTGAGAGAGAAGGCGGGGAGAGAGGACACACACATGCACATATACACACTCTCTCCACTTACACTCTCTGAATTATTCTCTCCCTCCACATCTCACACTTTATCTTCACTATCACACTCCACCTCTCAAACTCCCTCTCTCCACTCTCCCCTCTCTCACACACACTCTCCTCTCTCTCACACACTCTCTCCCTCTCTCAAGTACTCTTTCACTTCCCTTCTCTCCCACACATACTTTCTCTATCCCCTTTCAAACTCTCGCTCAAACACGCTCTCTGAACCTCACTCTCTATCTGTTTCTCTCCCCTTGTCACTCACATTCATTCCCTCACCCCTCACACTTACTTCTCCCCTCTTCTCATGTTCTCCCCACCTCTCTCTCTGCTCTCCCCATAATCTCACAGGCTGTCTCTCTCACTAGCCTTTTCTTACCTTTCCCACCCAAACCCCCTAAACACTCCCCCTATCACCTGTATTGTCTCCCCTCTTTGATATGAAAGGTACTATATATACATATACAAAAATGCCCACAAATATTCACTTTACAGTGAAGCGCTTTGAGATGTCTAGAAGATGTAAAAACTGCTATATGAAATGCAAAGATTATTACTGTATAAGTATAAATTGTAATTGTATGGCATAAAGTACTTTGTGTGCAAGCAACTTTACAAAACACTTCTCAAAAATCACGTGGACCACTGAATTTCCAACGCCTTGGGATGTCCTCCTGACATAAAAGGCGCTATATAAGTGTAATTTTGTTATTGTTATTGAATATCATAGAAAGGTTACAGGAAATTGATTAAATGGACTCTTCTTGAGAGGGTTTGATTAAAGAGAGAGAAATGGGTTAGGTGAAGGGATTGGGAGAGACTCCCAGAAAGTAATGACATACAGTATTGAATTAATTTCACGTTACTCGCCCTTCCTCAGTTCATCCACAATTTTTCCAAATTGGTCTTGATTTACTCTGGGGTTCCTTTTGCCATCTATTTTTGTGTCATTGAATATCGCAGAAATGTTATGCTTTTGGAAATCAAATTAAATTGCTGGCAGGGTCTTGCTTTTCCCCAAAGAATAACAAAATGGTTGGGTGATGGGGTTAGACATCTATGGCACATAACTACATCCCCAACTAGTTCTCTCTTGCACCGACTCTCAAATAGTCCAGACATGCTGGAGCTCTAAAACATCTCAAGGCAATAAATTCTAACAGGAAAATAGAAATCGCTGGGAACACTCAGCAGGTCAGGCAGCATCTATGGAGAAAGTGAATCAACGTTTCCACGTCCCTTCGTCAGAACATGAATTCTAAACACATTTTTTTATGGCAGAAAGAATAAACCAAAAAGAGGGAACATCTTTGTTGTTGTTGCAACAAATAAAATAATGCTACAATATTAGATATATAAAGAAATGGGTTCTGAGATGCTACCCTGCGCGGAGGGCGTTGTATAAGTGCAAGTTGTTGTTGTTGAAGAGAAATGCCATATTATTGGCTAATATTAAATTGACTGTAGACTCCTATGGTTCTAACAAAGTCAGCCTATTTTACTTTCTGTAACAGAAGATATCAGATTACCTGTCGGACACATGTGCTACTTTATTCTCCTTGGACAGCAGGAGATTTGCATCACATTGTTTATATCTGCTACATGTTATCCTGCAATGCAATCTGACAAATTCAAAGTAAATAATGGGATTTCCAAATTCCCAAACTATCAACATTTATGCAGGACAACTTAATTTGCAAATTTGGAACAAATGACCGAAATTCTGTAACATATGAATTATCCAAATTTGTATGACCTAATTAATATAAATCATACTTTATTTAACATTTTGACAACCATAACTACTGTAATATCTTCTTCAATGTCTACTTTCATGGTTTTATTTGCAGTAGATAATTTACTCTGTATATAGGGAGATTGTTCTTGGAATCGTTTACCTCTGAGGCACATGTAATCTTACAGTGATAGTATTGTTTTCTTATTAATTTCAAAAGGTTACAGATACAAAATGAAAAAGAATGCCACAGTATATATTCTTTCATTTACAGATAACCAGTATAATGGACTGGGAAAAGAAATGAAATTGTCTCAATTTTATTCCCACATATTCAACTTGAACATCATTCACATATTATTTTAACTTTTTACATATGATTGGTCAAAAGTTTAAAAACAATATTCATGCTAAATGCTGGCTTCTCCAAATACTGCTCTGGGACTAATGAAGTCCTTATGAGAGTTGTGGTGAAAAATGCATCAGAGTACTACCATCCTCTTGTACCAATCCCAGATACAATCCCTGCACAATGAGGGATAGTTCCAACAATTGGAATAACAAATTTTCAGTAGTAGATTCTTACATATCTACATACCAATCAATACATATTTGTGTATATATACAGTATATATATATATATATATGAATATATCACAATCTAGGCAACAATGTACGTAGTTCAACAGGCTGCATCCGGCCTTGCGGGTCATTTTACAATGGGTAGAGTTGTATAGCTCAGGGGTTAGAGCACTGATGATTTATCTGGCGCATGATAATAATAATAATAATCCTTGCATTTGATATAGCGCTTTTCACATCTTATCGATGTCTCAAAGCGCTTCACAGAATATACTGTAAAGTGAATTGACTGTATATTTGTGGGCGAATATTGTCTATCAGAGAGAAGGGAGAGATAGGGGAAAGGGGAAGAGAGGGGGGAAGGGGGAAAGAGAGGGGAGAGAGAAAGAGGAAGAGAGAGAGAGAGAGAGAGGAGAGAGAGATGTGCACATTGAGTGTAAAGGGGACAGAGAGGGGGAGAGGGAGTACTCTCCTTCTCAACCCCATTCTCTCTACTCATCCACTCTCATGCACTCTCTTGCATAGACACTCTTCTCAATTACTTTCTCTCAATCCCCTTCTAGCCCACACACAGGGAGATGGGGAGGGGTGGGGGGAGGGAGCAGAGAGGGGGGACAGACCGGGGAGATGGGAGAGAAAGAAGGTGAGGGGGAGACAGGGGCCAGTGAGGGAGAGTGGGTTTGAGAGAGTGCGTGAGAGAGGGAGGTGGAATAGAAAGGGAGTGCCCCCACTTTACCTCTCTGCCCTCTCCAATTTCTGTCCCTCCCCTCTCTGTGCTCCTCTCTCTCTCCCTCCCATCTTTCCCCCCTATCTCCCCCCCACTCTCTCTCCCAACCCTCTCTGTCCCCACTCTCTCCTTCACTCTCTTAACCTCCCCCCTCTCACTACCTCTTCCCCACTTTCAATCCCTCTGTCTCCCAATCAGCTGGGTGGAGTGGCGGGAGCTGGCCATTTTCTAACAAGGCAGAGGATAAGGAGATGCACTTGTCTTCCTGACAGACTGCAATAACACACATTATTATTTTCACTCTCTGCTCTGCATCCTCCCAACCGCTGGCTCCCACCACTGACCTGGGAGGACATTCGCCAGGCAGGGAGGGAGCAGAAGTTGCAATGTTGGAAATGGTTGCGGGCCGTGTGAAATCACCTACCGTGCCAGACGCTGCCTGTTGAACCACACTGACTTAGACTAACAACTGTCTCAAAGTCTCCACATTGGCCTTAAATCCACAACTTTCAGGTCCTCTCTCACACTGTCTCCACTTTCCGCTAACGATTTCTCCTCCAGCCCCCGAACAGGCTCGTGCGGTGTTCCTCAGTGCTCTGTCCTCGGTCCCCTCCTCTTCACCCTCTGTATGCTTCCTCTTAGTGATATCATCCGCGGACATGGGGTAAATTTCCACATGTACTTGGATGACACCCAACTCTATCTCTCTGCCTCCATGCTCAATTCCAGCACTACTGCTGTCCTGACAGACTGTCTGTCAGACATCAACTCCTGGATGAGTGATAACTTTCTACAGCTGAACGTCAGCAAGACTGAGGCCATCCTGATTGGCTCGCAACAGCGCCTCCACATCTCAGGCACTGGCAGCATCGGCATCCATGGATGCACACTCCACCTCACCAAGCAAATCAGGAACCTGAGTGTCTTGTTTAACCCTGAACTGTCCTTTCTTCCCCATATCCGTGCTGTGACCAGCACTGCCTCCCATCACCGACATTGCCCGTCTCCATCACTGCTCATCCCTCAGGCTGCTGAAACCCTTACACACATGTTTGTCACCTCAAGGCTCGACAATGGCGCCTCCCTCCTTTTCAGCCTCCCCAACTCTTCCCTCCACAAGTTGCAGATCATCCGAAACTCTACAGGTTGTGTCCTCTGCCGCACTGGGCTCTGTGACCTCATCATCCTCACCCTCACCCGGCTCCACTGGCTCCCCATACTTCAAAGGACTGAATTCAAGATCCTTGCCCTCCATGGCCTTGTCCCCTCCTACCTTTCTGATCTGCTGATCCCCTATTAACCTGTCCACTGCCTCGTTTCGGCAGGCTTCGGCCTGCTCCATGGCTCTCGCCTGATCTGCCTCTATTATTGTGTGTTTTGTTTTTAGTGATTATTATGTGTACCATGTTCAATTTTCTTTTGAGGTATAAACTCATGCTTTGTTAGGTCGTTCCATTACTCATTGCTTTACAAAACTTATTTACTTTACTTATTTAATATTGTTCCTCAGCTCTAAAACTCTAGCAAATTCTCAAGGCATCTTACGGTTTATATTGTATCATCAACAAAGTTCTATTAAGCAGAGTGTTTAATGTTATGTGAATAGTGTGTTTGTTGTAATGAACAATAGAAGGAGCTAATTAATGTAATGCATAACTGATGTAGAGTGACTTCAAGGGAATAATTTGCTACAATCCAGGAAATAATGCAAGGAATGTTCAAAAATTCTATCCAGAGTCCTCCAGATTCATCTTCAACCCATCCACGTCACATAAAATAACTGATCATTGGTGTGTCGTATTTCAAGGAAGTGATTCAATGGAACGTATCTCTTGAAAATGTGGAATGGACCGTATACCCAGAAACCATCAACAAAAGGATCACTGAGTAAAGACACCAGCTGAGTCGATCTGCAGAGACAGATATTGATCTAATTATACATTTAATTCCTAAATGAGATGTAATATGCTCAGCAAATGTTTGATCATGCTGGTAACCCAACCTGATTCAACATAGTTTGAACATAAATATTCAAGATTTTGTTTAACAAAAAGACAAAACAATTGATGCATTATTCATATCTTTGTATTATAATACTTGGCAAATTAATTTGTTGATGCATTATGCAATTTTAATCATGTGAAATCTTCCCCCTCAAATTGCACCAAGTTTGAGAGCTAATTTCCGCGGCATATTATTTCTGCTGTGAACACAATTCATTCCTTTCAGCAATGTCTCCATGAATAAAAGACAGATAATCATTAACATGGATTTGTATAAGCAGGCTTGCCTTTCTGATTAGAATAAAATGCCTCTTTGATTTACAAAGGAAAATGTTACCATAGTGACAAGTGGCTTAAGAAAATGTTGAAGAAATACAGTTTATAGGATCAGACCCTATTTTGTGTGGCAGACAAATCTGATAAAGTTCACAGACATAATGCATTGTAATTGGTAGTTAACTCCACCCCACCTCAATTGTGTGCTCGTCAAGATGAATTTGATGTATCGTCAAGTAAGCAACTACTGTACTATGAGAATCAAACACTTCCAGATCAGATGTAGATCAGAGTTTACAGTGAAGATGTAATCAGCTGAGGCTATATATTGGAAATCTGGTTCTGGTGATTTAGTGGGTAAGATTTTTCGCTCTCACTGCCACTGCCAATGACAGATTTGATTCTCTGTCAAGGAAACTTTCACATCCTCCCGATGTGGCAGGCACCAAAAATGTAAATTTGTTGTTGGTAGAGAGTTGAAAGCCCAATGTTTAATTCACTGATAAACAAAACACAAAATACTACAGATGCTTGGAATCTGAAACAAAAACAGAAGTTGCTGGGGAAACTCAGCAGGAAAAACAGTCAACATTTCGGGTCTACAACCCTTCGTCAGGGCAACTGGGCAACAAGCCCAAATTCATCTTGACGAGCACACAATTTAGATGGGGTGGAGTTAACTACCAATTACAATGCATTACCATAACACTGTGGAGTTGGTATTATACGGTGCTAACATTTTAACATGGGAGGAGTAAACACCTCAATTATTGTGGAGTAGATACAGTGAATTTTAGATATTTGAATTGTTACATATTATATTGGACTAGGTTTATAAATAAACTTACTGAGTAAAATTCAGTAATTTTAACGATATTAAAACTTACTTACGCCTTAATCCACGTTTAATATAGAATACTTTCGAAACCCACCTAAAGCCCTATCTCTTTTATTGTACCTTCAGACACCAACTCTCTTATCTCCTTCCCAGTTTGTGCTCCCATTCAGTCTTTGTAATACGCTTTGAGAATTCTCCCTGTGTGAAAGACACTATATAAATATAAATTGTTGTTGTCGTAGTAATCCAACTTGAAGATCAAACTGCCATTATTTGCCATTTACTCTCTCAAATCTCTTCATTTTGAACTTTCAATTTTGAACACTTCTATTAGATCCATTATCATCCACTGAATACTATTCCAATTTCGTAAGCCTTTCATCATAGCTATACCCTCTGATCCCTTTCATCTTAATAAAACTACTGGAATCCTTTCCACGGCACTGATATCTATTGCATTATCAAGGCTTTCAAAATTGCACACAGTGCTTCAGCTGTGGCCTTATCAAGATACAGTCCTCATTAGCATTATATTGTATATCACTGTATGTTAAATCCACTATCCCATTTGTTCTGTCTATGCCTTTTTCCACCTGGTTTCAAACTTTTAAATATATTATTTCAATCTGTATCCTCCAGTCTCCCTGTTCCTTTACATCAAGGAAATTCGTAAATATTTAGGCTTTAGGATGTGTTTCCATTCCATGTTCAGTTTTCCCAAAACTAACACTGCACATTTATTCAAGTGGAATTTTATTCACCTGTATTCTCCTGCATTCTCCAGCAGAAAGTGTTTTGCACACATGTTGTCTTCAATGCCACAAATTAATGTATTGTATTAGGTATCTAATCAGAGTTGACTCAGCCATTGCTATTCCTCCACAAAGTAGAAAATTACACGTCATAATCTCAGATAGTAAAACATTTATCAAGTCAATTTTACAGATTACCATTAGAGTCACCTGTATCATAGGCAATACTTTTGACTTCAATCCTTTATTTCAAAGCTCCATTAATTATCGTAATTGAAAGAGCACAGAGATATTTCAGTGGTTTCAATAATGTATTAAAGAATTGTTTGACTATTGTATACAACATGTGGTTTGATCCTGTGTCCCATGTGCTTCTTCATATCCTATGACTGTGTATACATAGCCTTACTCTATGCTTTCCTTTCAGCATCAGAATTATTGATCAATGGCATCATTTTCAATTTGCATTTGTTCACTTTGGTGTGATGGCTATGTCAGGATGAATGTCACTCTGGCAAAGGTGTGGAGAGTGATTTAATTAGTCACCAAGAAGGGCGTCTGTCCAGCTCTTCAGTAGATATGGGTCTTGGGGTCTCCCTTTCCTTCTCTCAATAAGACTCCATATTTCATCCATTGTTCTCATGTTATGCTATAGTTCCCTAATGGCATTGAAATATTGAAGGATAATTTGATGGGCCAGGATGAACTCTGCATAACTATCAATCTCACTCCAATGTTTTATTATTCAATTTCCAAAGATGGTCTGTGTGCTGAGTTGACCCAGCTATATATTTAATTATTTAACTATAATTATTATTATATAAGTTCTCTAGCTAAGCCATCCAAGCCCTTGAGGTAACGTCAAGGAAAGCGACTGAGGATGATCCCTAGTGTTAGAGCTTTAAAAAGAGACATCTTATTTAGATGTACAAAATTTTGACTGAGATTCAGAAAGTAAACCCCAAACAATCATTTTAGAAACACCGAGACAGCAGAACAAGGGGACACAAGTTTACGGTTGCAAAAAGCAATTTCACGACAGATATCGACAAGTATTTTTTTTAATTTATGGGTATGTAATGACTGGAACAAGTACCAGGAATAGAATTTGAGGCAAGGACCCTAGGCTCATTTACAAAATTGGCTTGATACTGTGATAGGAACATAGAAGCAGAGGCATTTTGGAAAGATCAGGCCAAATAGGCTGAAGGGATTTTTCATCCAAACCAATCTTGTGACAATAGCCATAAAGTAACAAACATAGAAAACCTGAGTGGTAGAAGATTGGACTGGGCCCAGCATGTTGATGGACATTTGCACTGCATTGGTGTAATCTCTTACTCCAGCACAGGGTAATTGCCAGAGTCAAAAACATTCACCTCTGAGATGTAACATTTGATTGCTGAGATGGAATTATATTGTACAGGGTGATCAAAAAGTTGTGATATCATTACAGTGTCCAAAAAGTCTTAAATAAATAATATTTGTTAAGGTAATAGGGTAGTTATCCCGACTTTTTGATCACCCTGTATAATCTCTGATTGATGGAACTGTTATGTCACAAAGTGCACTGGTGGATGTAGTTTTGTAGCAATTCATTGTGCTCTATGATCTAACTGTATTGTGCTGGTATCTGAAGCTGCGCTGGGTATGTTGATGTGTTGTGGTTTTCCAAAAGAGTGGACATAAACATATTAATCTCTTATCTTTACATTGATGCAGAATGCCAAAAACATTGAGGGGAAACACCGATTTTTTCATAATGAAACAACTGTTATGACCCTATCTAGTATTTAACTTTAGAAGCTAATGCAAGGTGTTCCAATCTTTTGGCTGGTATGGGTCGGATTCCCTTTTTGAGAATGGTCTGAGGAAACATACCTTGACATAACAGCGTTTATTCATTGAGAGAACATCATGACACTGTCGGCTAGGCACCCGAGCTAGGAGTGAGAGCTGAGAGAGGTGAGAGAGGTAAGATAGGGAGGAGAAAAGATGACCAGAAGTGCAGTCAAAGAGTTGGCCCTGAAAGAGTGGGTGGGCAGAGGGAGGGAGGGATTTCAGGAATGATACCCCAGAGAGCCGGGGTGAAATGCCAATGGTGGGGCAGATGGGTGGGGAAATGTGAAGCACAGGGAACAGTTGGAAGGTCCCACAAATATACAGTCAAATCACTTTGCAGTATATTCTGTGAAGTGCTTTGAGATGCCTAGAAGATGTGAAAAGCGCTGTATCAAATGCAAGGATTATTTTTATTATTATAAGGTCACAGAAGTCAGGTGGGGAGGAAGGTAGAATAAAGAACATAGTGAAGATTTTCACTGGGGAAAGAGAGAGCTTTCTGAGAAGAAACTGCACATCACTTTGTCCGTCCTCAGTCCCCACCCCAGCCATCCACCCCCAGTGGTGGCCGAGGATGACTAATAGTCTGTCCCAATAGTGAACCACGAAATGTTGCCCTCAATTCTCCTTTCTCTCTCTGTTCTCTCACTCTTTTGGTTTCTCGCTCTACCCTTCACCCTCATGCTCCATCTCACTCAATCACTCTCTGTATAGCGCACTCTCGTGCACACATTCTCTTTCTCACTCCTCTACTTACACTCTCTCACACTCTCTCTTCCCTCCTCCACTACATCTCCCCCCACCCCCCACACCCCCGAATCTCTCCTACTCTTTCTCTCCCAACTTCTCTCCTTCTGTTGCACACTTCTCTCTCCCTCTCACATATCTCTCAATCACTCTCTTATGTATATACACACTCCTCCTACACTGCAGTTAAAATGCAACAGTGCAGAGTATCATTGAATTCAATGGTCATAATAATAATTATACTTGCATTTGATATAGCGCCTTATTGTGTCATTCGAACATCTCGCAGTGCTTCACAGAATATACTGTAAAGTGTATTGACTGTATTTTCTTGCACAAGTTACATGAGGAACTGTACACCTTAATTACTTAAGAACAACTCACCTGAGCAATTAACATTGACCTGACTGAGCATTATGTATAGTTGGTTGGGAACAGCTGGTGTCAGAGATTCACTGCAATGACATCTCCATTTTGAATTATGCTCGTCCACATGGCCTTTCTGTATTAAACTGACAGCTTGAGACCATTGGTACTAAAAGGGGGATATTTCTCTCCATAAACTGAGACTTTCCAAGACTTCCACATAAAATAAACAATTCAAATCATTGCTTACGTATGTCAGATATTTTTTATCTCAGTTCCCCCCTGCCCCTGACGGTGTGGTGTGAGTTTCTTCTTAAAACTATCAGGTCTGTGATTGTAGAACAATGGTGACCATAGCTACCTTCCAAATACTCGACCTGGATTTACTTCTCAGTTACTATGGTTGACATTGCTTCTCCCCCTACCCAACCCCATACATACCAGCCAACTCTCTACAATGCTTTGAGATACCCTCCTGATATGGAAAGTGGTACATCAATTAATAAATTGTATTGTATTTGAAAAGGAAGAAATATTAAGGAATATAGCTCTGTAGCCCATCATAGTTTTATTCCTTACAAGTGTGAGACCTGTGTTTCGAATCAAGGCAGGTCAGGCCGAAACCTTGGGCAGGTTTCCTTACTCCACATGCCTAATAATAATCCATCCCAAAAAATCCTAAAAGAAATTGATAATTTCAATCCACGACAATTAATTCACTTTACAGTATATTATGTGAAGCGCTTTGAGACGTCTAGAAGATGTGAAAAATGCTATATCAAATGCAAGGATTATTATTATTCCGATATGCATTTGTCATTCACAAATGACAAGTGAACACCTAATGATATCAGCATACAGTATTATTAAATTTGCCTTTATTTTAAAAAGGGGCAGAAGGACAAGCCTGGTAACTACAGACCAGTCAGTCTAACGTCGGTAGTGGGCAAACTTCTAGAGTCCATAATCAGGGACAAGATAGATCTTCACTTAGAAAGATATAGGCTAATAAAGGACAGTCAACATGGATTTGTTAAAGGCAAATCTTGCCTTACAAATCTGATAGTATTTTTTGATGAGGTAACGGAATGGGTGGATAATGGTAACGCAGTTGATGTAGTTTACATGGACTTTCAAAAGGCATTTGACAAAGTGCCACATGAGAGACTTATTAGGAAATTAAAGGCTCACGGCGTAAAAGGGACAGTGGCAGAGTGGATCCACAACTGGCTGCGAGACAGAAAGCAGAGAGTTGTAGTGAGCGGCTGTTTTTCAGACTGGAGGGAATAGTAAATAGTGAGGAGGATAGTATCCATCTGCCAGAAGATATAGACAAATTGGTAAAGTGGGCAGACACATGGCAGATGAAGTTTAATGCAGAGAAGTGTGAGGTGATGCATTTTGGGAGAAGAAATGAAGGGAGGCAATATAGGCTAGATAGTACAATTTTAAATGGTGTGAAGGAACAGAGAGACCTGGGGATTTGTATTAGTGACTCGTTGAAGATGGCAGGACAGGTAGACAAGGCTGTTAAGAAGGCATATGGGATACTAGGCTTTATAAATAGGGGTATAGAGTACAAAAGTCAGGAAGTGCTGACTAACCTCTGTAAAACTTTGGTGAGGCCTCAGCTGGAATACTATGTTCAATTCTGGTCACCACACTATAGAAAGGATGTGAAGACATTGGAAAGGGTACAAAGAAGATTTACTAGGATGGTGCCAGGATTGAGGGATATCAAATGCAAGGATTATTATTATTGTGGTGAAAGTCACTTGCTACACTTGCTACACTCTCTCCAAGTCTGTGCATTTCCAATTAAAAGTGTCTGTAAAAGTCCAGATATTACTTCTCCATTAAAAAAAGGATTGTAAGCAAACCTTCTTAAACCCTAATTATTACACAACAGCTATGAGGAGAGGCTAGATAGGCTAGGGTTATTCTCTCTGGAACAGAGAAGATTGAGGGGAGACCTAATAGAGGTTTATAAGATCATGAGGGGTTTCGACAGGGCAAATAGAGAAAAACTATTTCCACTCGTGGGCGAATCTGTGACTCATGGTCACAGATTTAAAATAGTTTCAAAGCGAAGTAGAGGGGAGCTGAGGAGAAATGTTTTCACTCAGCGAGTTGTTTGAATCTGGAATGCATTGCCTGAAAAGGTGGTGGAGGCTGATTCGATAACACCTTGTAAAAAGGAATTAGATCTTTGTTTAGGGAGAACAGGTCTATTAGGCTATGGGGAGCGGGCAGGGCAGTGGGATTGAATCACTCTTTTCAAAGAGCCAGCACAGACTAGATGGGCCGAATGGCCTCCTTTGTGCCGTAAAATTCTATGAATCCATGAATCTATGAATGTAAAAACATTTCTGTGGCTGATCAAGAAGTTAACAACTAGAAATGTTTCAAAATGGAGTCCTATATCTCAGTGGTTAGAGCACTCGCCTTACAAGCGAGAGACCTGGATTAAATTTCCGGCAGAGTAAATTTCCTTCCTCTGCACGTCTAATGATAATCCCTCAAACAAAAACAATAATAAATTGGTCATTTCAATCCACGACTGTTTGTGGGACACCGCTGTGCACAATTGGCTACCACATTTCATCCACGTATATACAGTCAATTCACTTTACGGTATATTCTGTGAAGCGATTTGAAATGTCTAGAAGAGGTGAAAAGTACCATATAAAATGCAAGGATTATTATTACTAAAGTAACAGGTATTGGTAGGTGCTGGATTAGCAGCCACAACTCTTCTTCTTATACCCCCTATTCTTTCTATCCTCTATTCCACTCACCTGCTGATCCAGTAGGGTCCATCGATATGGACATTTTCCGATTTAGATATATCGATGGGCTCATATCGAGATATACCGAAATATCGATATTTTCGGGTTTTTCGTATTGCGCATGCGCGCGTGCATTTGGAGTGCGCGCACGTTCTGGGTGCGCGCACATTCGGGGCCTATCTCCTCAGGAGGTAAATATCTTTCTCTATGTCTCTCACTCTCTCCATCTCTGTGTTTTTCTGTCTGTGTCTCTCTCCCTCTCTCCTCTCTCACATCCCCCCCCATCTCTATCTATCTGTATATTATCACATCCACCCCGTCTCTCCACCCCCCTGCCGCCGTCCCTCTCTCCTCCCCCCTGCCGCCATCCCTCTCTCCCGCCCCCCCCTGTCGTCTCTCTCTCCCTCCCCCCCCCAGCCATCTCTCTCCCTTTCCCCCCCCAGCCGTCTCTCTCCCCCTCCACCCCCACAGCCGTCTCTCTCCCCCTCCATCCCCCCAGCCTTCTCTCTCCCCCTCCACCCCCCAGCCGTCTCTCTCCCCCTCCCTCCTCCCCCCCAAGCCGTCTCTCTCCCACTCCCCCACCCAGCCGTCTGTCCCCCTCCCCCCCCAGCCATCTCTCTCCCCCTCACCCCCCCCCAGCCGTCTCTCTCCCTCTCCCCCACCCAGCCATCTCTCTTCCCCCCCCCCCCAGCCGTCTCTCTCCCCCTCCCCCACGCCCCCCAGCCGTCTCGCTCCCCCTCAACCACCCCACCCCCAGCCGTCTCTCCCCCCCCCACCCCTTGCATACCTGTATATTGTATCCGAGGACTATGAATACAATATGGCGGCTTTGCACCTTGGTCTGTGCATTGTATATAGAGATGAGCATTCTGGATCTTGTAGTTCAATGTGCGCGCATTCCAATTTTTTCTCTCGATATATCAATTTTTCGATATGTCGATATTTTTGAAATGCCTATATCGGCGTATCGATATGAAAATTATTTTGGGTTTTAACGATATATCGATATATCGCCGGACCCTATGATCCAGCCTGTTGTCTCTTCTCCGTGCTGTACAATAACCAGCTCCCCACCTCCGCAGCAATTTTTCTTTTAAGGTATTATGCACATTTTGTTCACCATGCAGCAACTGATTATGTACGCAGTGGCATGAAACAGTCGTGCTGAGAGCCAACTGTACACCCAGGGTAAAGTGTGAATCCTTGTGAATTCAAATTGCTGAGCTTGAGTTACAGCACTGAGACCTGATAAAAACATGTTAAACATCCTAGAAATATAATCTTAGCAATCAGTACATACTTTTTTTCCCCAGAGTTTGGGTTGATGTTATATTATTGTGTTGATTGAGTTGATTCGAGGGGATGTTAATTCTGGAGGATTGAACATATTTTTATCCTATCTGAAACCCAGAGGTGAAATAACACTAAGGTCATACAAAGCACATCCAGTCCCTTAGAAATAGAAAATATATTGTATATTTAATGGGGCAGGAGATTATTTCAGGGCTTTGAAATGTTTGTTCTATATGTACGTGCAAGTTGTTGCTTTTATTGTTTGGTATTGTGGTATTTCAATGTTCATTTATCTCTCACAAATTAAAACTAAGCATGAAATTTAACTGTTGATGATACCAGCTGGTTATTAAATGCATCTCTAGTTCCAAAATATTTCTATTGCAGATCAGGAATTTGTGCTTGAGCATCCTATGTAATAATAATGATCCTTGAATGTGATATAGCGCTTTTCATATCTTCTAGACTTCTCAAAAAGCTTCACTATTGCATATTTTGTGGGCAAAATGCTCCAGCCAATTGTGCACAGCAGTGTCCCACAAACAGTTGTGGATTGAAATGATCAATTTTTTTTTAAGGGATTATTATTAGGTGTGTGCAGTAAGGAAACTTGACCAAAATTTCACCCCGCTTGGAATCAAACCCAGATCTCTCGCTTGCTCTAACCACTGAGCTACAGGACTCCATGTGCTGCCTTGGTGGTATCCTACAGTATATTCAACCAATAGTGTGATGCACAACACTGTCACTCAGCGAAGTTGCTTTCTGTCTTGATGATGCTATCAACAGAGAAATTATACAACAGGGGGAACTGTGTCAGAAGCATATGGACCCAGAGAGACACCCAACAAGCTGCAAGTGAGATACCACAGAGATTCATTGATGAGTATTTTTTAAACGTTGCTGTGTGAACCATCTGTCACTCACCCTATACCATCCTCCCTCTGATGTGCCATCTGCTGCCATGGAATAAGAATATTTCAGGCATATTGAGGGCATTGCATTGTTGGAACTGCCATCCTTCAGATGAGACATTAACCTGTTCAGGTGGATGCTAAATATCTGATGGCACTTTTTAAAAAGTGAAGGGAGTTTCTCCCAGTGTCTTGGCAACGATCCTCTAGATAAATTGACTATACACTTCATTTGTGGGAATCCTTATATGTGTAAAATGACTGCCACTTGACAACAATTACTTGTGAAGCGTTTTGAGATATTTCAACATGAGAGATACTATGTCAAAAGCAAAAGTTATTACTATTATTGTAAAACATAATACCCATACCCACATGGTTATTTAAAAGTGCACAGTATTGCTGGTGGTATCCCTCACACCAACAGTGATCAATAAATACAGTGATCAATGTAGACAGTGATCAGATCCCATGTCTCTAACCTCTGGACTCCTTCCTTCCATCTCTATCTCTTGATCCCTCTCTATCCGTATTTGTCCCACCTCAAAACCTATCTCTATGACCATGCCTATAGCCGCCATTCCCCCACTCTCCCCTTTCTCCCCTCTCCCTTCTCCACTCTCACTTGCTCAGTGTCTGGTCTACATGGGCACTTTATTTTGGGGGGTGGAGGGGGATGACAGCCGGGTGTCTGACAAATGTCCATCATACCCATCACCATGCTTAAGAGTATCCAAACAAAGCTGAGAATTCCAAGTATCCCACCTACTCATAGAAATTCCTCAGATAGTTTGCTGGAATGCAATACACACTCTTTCCCACTGCTTGTCCGGCTAGGACCATCCTACCCATTATGGCTTTGGCTTGCATGGTTAATAGGAGTTGAGTGGAAGAAGTTCCAGAGGTTTAGGGGCTGAGGAGTCCAGAGGTTAGAGACATGGGATCTGATCACTGTTCACATTGATCACTGTATTTATTGACCACCATTGGTGTGAGGGATACCAGCAGGAATGGGAGGGGGGAAGGAAGGGTGATATTTACTTATCGATTTCTTCCGTCATAGTGAGAAAACCAGTGAGAAAAGAAGCAACAGGTAAAAGAACAAGAAAAACTACTTGCACTCATACTTGTGCCTTTCACGTAGGATGAAGAAACAATGTAATGCAGTGTCTGCTTCGCCAGTAGCAATAGCACTGAGCTTTCTACAACGCACCAATACAATAGGGATTTTTGCAGAAGTATTACATTTGGTAAGAATTTTATATTGCACTGCTGCCACTCCACCCTTTATTCTTATCAAAGCATTGATTGTTATCCTTGGAAAAATGCATATACTGTACGCATCATGTCCCTTCTGCTTCACTACACTTACATACAGTCTCTGTGTAACACATACCTTCACTACCTGGCCAGTAGGTAAGGTGCTTACTTTTCTACCTGGACAGAAAAGAAAAAAGCTGAGCTTGAAGAGGCAAAGGAGACGGGGTGGGGGTGAAGGTGGTGGGGCTGGGAAAAAGAGGCTCATTAGATTTGATTACAATTATCTTTAAGGGCCTGTCAATCAAACTCCATTAGTTTTAGGTGCTTGCCCCCTTGCCCTGCAATGCAACCAAGCTGAATGCAAGAGACCGTATTTAGCAGCTATAATCAAAGCCCATTTAACTCAGAAAATAGACTATTACTGCAAAGGTTGGCCTGTTCAAATGTTAATGCAGTCATTTCTGCATCTCTAAAGGCTGTGTGGAATAGGAATCACCTTACAGCCAGTGCAGGAGAATACTAAAAGCCCATGGGATTATTCAAAAAGATAAAGGAGTTTCTACTGGTATCTTGGTGGTGACTATACAGTATTGTACAGTAAATCCTGTGGAACTGTTTAAGATCTCCTCCCAATGTGAAAGGGGCTATATCAATTGGATGGATTATTTAGTCATTAGTTAGTTTAATTATCTTTGCAAAATTACATTTTTAATGCCTCTTTGGTGTTCTCGTTACAATGCAGCTTTGTCAGAGACTGAACTGCTGTTTACGGGCTGATGGGTATCTAGAAGTAGTGACCTACATTAAGGCTTAATAATGTGTCTGCCTCTTCTGCTGCTGTTCAGCTTCCAATGGCTAAGTAGCCGGTATTGGTGGATTTTCCTTTTCTTAAGCAGAGTCAGTCTGGCTCCGTTGGTTGCACAATTGAATCTGAGTCAGAAGGTTTGGGTTCAAGCCTTGTGTTGGGAATTGGAAACTTTATTATGAGATGATATTCCAGTGTAGTGCTGGGAGAGTGTTTCAGTGTTAAGTGACAACCTTCAGCTGAGGTCTTAAACCAAGTTCCTATCTGTGGGGAATACATGCTATGTATTCCCCACAGTCACAAAAACAATTACCTCCATGAAACCCACCACGTGCTCATTGGACCCCATCCCCACACCCCTCCTCCGCACCCAGCTCCATTTGTTAGCCCCGCTCATTTCTGACACCATTAACCTTTCCATCTCCTCAGGAACCGTCCCTACCTCCCTTAAAACAGCCACCATCACCCCTATCCTGAAGAAACCCTCCCTTGATGCGTCGCAACCATCAAGTTATTGACCCATCTCCAACCTCCCGTTTCTATCCAAGGTCCTTGAAAGAGTGGTTGCCTCCCAGCTCCGCTCTTTCCTTTCAAATCACTCACTTCTTGAACCCCTCCAATCAGGTTTCCGCCCTATCCACAGCACAGAAACTGCCCTGGTTAAGGTCACAAATGACATCCTAACCGCCTGTGACCAGGGCTCCCTCTGCCTCCCCGTCCTCCTTGACCTGTCTGCTGCGTTCGACACAGTCGATCACACCATCCTCCTTCAACGTCTTTCCTCCCACCTCAACCTTCAAGGCACAGTCCTTGACTGGTTCCATTCTTATTTGACCCACCGTTTACACTTTGTATCTTCTAATAGTTTCTCCTCAAGACCCCGCACAGTTTTTCACGGCGTCCCTCAGGGCTCTGTCCTCGGTCCCCTCCTTTTCACCATTTACACGCTCCCTCTGGGTGATGTCATCCGCAAACACGGGGTAAATTTCTACATGTATGCGGACGACACCCAGCTGTACCTTTCTGCCTCATCCCTCAACCCCCAGACCATCGATGTTCTGACAGCATGTCTGTCCGACATCGAGTCCTGGACGAGGGAAAACTTCCTGCAATTGAATGTGAGTAAGACTGAGGCTCTCCTGATCGGCTCAAGCCAGCGCGTCCGCACATCGGGCGCTGCCAGCCTCAACATCCAAGGCTGTACTCTCCACCTCACAAAGCCAGTCAGGAACCTAGGCATCACGTTCGACCAAAAACTCTCCTTCCTCCCCCACATCCGTGCCTTGACCGGCACCGCTTATTTCCACCTGCGCAATGTTGCCAGGCTCCGCGACTATCTTACCCCCGCGCTGCCGAAACACTCGTGCATGCGTACATCACCTCAAGGCTGGACTATGGAAACTCTCTCCTCGTCGGCCTCCCCAGCTCCTCCATTCACAGGCTGCAGGTCATCCAAAACTCTGCAGCCCGTGTATTATCCCGCACCCGCCTCCGCGACCACATAACCCCCACCCTCGCCCGTCTCCACTGGCTCCCCATCCTCCAGAGGATCGAATTCAAGATCCTCATCCTCACCTTCAAGGCCTTACATGGCCTTGCCCCGCCCTACTTAACCAATCTACTCTCCCCCTATAAGCCCACCCGGACCCTCCGTTCAGCAGGACTTGGCCTGCTCCAAGCCCCCCGCCCGAACCGCCCCACCATCGGAGGCCGGGCTTTCAGTTTTTCTGCTCCGACCCTATGGAATTCCATCCCCCAATCCCTCCATCTCGTTTCTTCCCTTTCCTCTTTCAAGGCCGGTTTGAAGACATTCCTCTTCGACCGTGCCTTTTGTTCCACCCAGAATTTTTCGACCTCCCCTACGTGTTTCACCCCCTCCCGAACACTCCCCTCCCAGCTCGGGTCACACGCCTCCTGTGCAGCACCTTGGGACGTCCTCCCGACGTGAAAGGCGCTTTATAAATGTAATTTGTTGTTGTTGTTGCTGTATCAAATGTGAAATGCAAGAATTATTATAATTCAGCACAGACTGAAAATATAAATCAATGTCAATGAATTGTAATATCCTGTTTTTGTATTTTCTCTGGAGAATCTGATCCTACAACACCGATCTTTCTCTAACAAATTGAAACTTCAAGGCTTCATAGCAGTAAAATGTAATAATAGCGCTTTTTACATCTTATCGATGTGTCAAAGCGCTTCACAGACTATACTGTAAAGTGAATTGACTATATTTGTGGGCAAAATGCAGCAGCCAATTGCGCACAGCAGTGTCCCACAAACAGTCATGGATTGAAATGAACCATTTTATTATTGTTTTTTTTTATATGGATTATTGTTAGGTGTGTGGTGTAAGGATACTTGCCCAAGGTTTTGCCCTGATCTGCCTGGATTCGAACATAGGTCTCATGCTTGTAAGGTGATTGTTCTAACCACTGAGCTACAGGAGCTCTACACAGTCATATCATTGAAATGTTTCTAAATTCTTCATCGGATTCACTGTAGTGTGGTGACTGCATTTCTGTAGGTAAACACCACAACCAAATTGTGCATAGCAATGTCCACAAACAGCCATTAAGTGAATGAACAATTTTATCTGTGTGATTGTAGCCCAGAATAGTGCCATGAGATCCATAACATCGATCTGAACAGACAGTCAGGTTTAATGTTTCATCCGAAGGACAACAACTTCGACAAACACAGCACACGCCCAGTACTGTTTTGGAATGCCAACCGTGGCTATGAGCTAAAAGCACAATCTTCTGAATGCTAAGCTTTGTGGTTTCGGCTGTTCCTTATATTCTCAGCAATTAGGTAAGTGTCTCTTCAGGCAGAGAGTATGCATTCCATTCTAAACATGGGAATTTCCATATCTAGGTGGCATGCATGGAATTCTCAGCTTGTCTTGGATAATCGTTAGCATTGGGATAAAATTCCTTATGTGTCAGCCACCCAGCTGACCCCCCAAAAAAGTCTTCTGAATTCAGAAGTGTGACTGCCACCAACTCGCCAGGCTGACACCAGAAATTTGTTTTAAAAAAGACACAGATAATACAATTTACTACATTTTAACAATTGAGCAAGAAACAGGATGTTCTTACATTGATTTGATGCATTTAAAAGAGTTTTATTAATACCAGCAACAGATAGAACTATTCAGAGACAGGATGTCATTGTACAGCAACATAGAAATGCCTGCTACTTTGTTGTCATTAATGATATCTTACATTACAATGAAAAGGCATAAACACATTAATGCTGGGTTTTCAAGATTATGAATAAAGTTAATTGCAAATTAAGTATATTTTATTATTCTGGTTCCTGTAAGAGATTTCAACTGTAGCAAATTTCAAGTTGATAATGGAGAGAATATCATTTTGTTTGAGAGGCTTTATTTGTTTATTGAGTGACATTTGAAAGTGTTCTTAAACATTTTCCTTGTACTACCTAAATCAAGGATTATATGATGGAATACCTCAGATTGTATTACCTTATTCCTGGTAAACCTTTTCCTTCAGTGATCCCTTCAATAATATTTATAGGACAGTGAATCTCCCTCCAGTTATACACAGTGATCACCTTCTTAAGGGTCATTTCATTTGATATTTGCTATGTCAAATGCAAGGATAGTTATTATTATTGTAAGGCGCTTTACCAAATGTAAGGATTATTAATATTACTCTTTTATAAAATGGCAAGATTCCTTATTCCACACACACACCTAGCAGTAAGTAGGAACCCGCTTGTTAGTCGATTGGTGGATTGCTTTTCAGGGTTAATAGTCCTTCCAAAATAACAACAACAATGTGGTCACTCAATCCACAACGGTTTGTGGGCTGCTGCTGTGTACAATTGGTTACGTGTTTCACCCACAAAATATACAGTCACTACATTTTATAGTATATTCTTTGAAGCAATTTGGAAGCTCTCAAAGGCATGATAAGGCACCATATTAAACACAAGGATTATTATTATTATTTAGTCTTCAAAGATGTTTTAATATAAATGATCCACTTTGTACAACCATTTCGAAAGTACTAAATTTAAAAAATATCATTGACGCTTAACTTGACGTCAGATTCTCAGAGCTCCAAGGGACTGACATTCTGGTCAGTGTTTCATCTAGTGTCATTGATAATGTTCAGTTTTAAAGGGTTTTCCTGTTATATCAAGTACTAACTTGCCAACCAAAATTTCTACCCACAGATCTAATCTTTTTTTTTGCTTTCTCAATCTTATACTGAAACAAACCCTATTACTGGCTGCTGCGTATAAATTATATTCTGTGAAGTGCTTTGAGATTTCTCAATGACATAATAAAGTGCTATATCAAACGCAAGGATTATTATCAGTACTGTATTATAGTAATATGATCAGGAGTTGCCAGTAGCTGCTTCATTTCTGTACTATTTACACTATACTGTAGTATAGGGTCTGTCGATATGGAAATGTTCTGATTTAGATATATCGATGGACTCATATCAAGATATACCGAAATATCGATATTTTCGGGTTTTTTGTATTGCGCATGCGCGTGTAGCGCGCGGATTCGGAGTGCGCATGCATTTGGGGCCTATCTCATCAGGAGGTAAATATCTTTCTCTCTCTGTGTCTCTCACTCTCTCCATCTCTGTGTTTTTCTGTCTGTGTCTCTGTCCTCTCTCACATCCCCCCCATCTCTATCTATCTGTATATTATCACATCCACCCTGTCTCTCCCACCCCCCCCCGCCGCCGTCCCTCTCTCCCACCCCCCGTCGTCTCTCTCCCCCCCCACCCCCCCCCAGCCGTCTCCCTCTCCCTCCCCCCCCCCAGCCGTCTCTCCCCCTCCCCCCCCACAGCCGTCTCTGTCCCCCTCCCCCTTACCCAGCCGTATCTACACCCTCCCCCCTCCAGCTGCCTCTCTCCCCCTCCCCCCCCAGCCGTCTCTCTCCCCCTCCCCCGCCCCAGCCGTCTTTCTCCCCCTCCCCCCACCAGCCGTCTCTCTCCCCCTCACCCCTTGCATACCTGTATATTGTATTCGAGGACTATGAATACAATATGGCGGCTTTGCACCTCGGTCTGTGCATTGTGTATAGCGATGAGTATTCTGGGTGTTGTAGTTCAGTGTGCGCGCATTCCGATTTTTTACCTCGATATATTGACTTTTCGATATGTCGATATTTTTGAAATGCCTATATCGGCGTATCGATATGAAAATTATATCGGGTTTTAGCCATATATTGATATATCGCCGGACCCTACTGTAGTACTAAAATGATCCCTGGAATACCAATTCATCAAAACATAACCATTTTAAACTTCAAGGAGTCAATTGTCAACTTGGCATTAAGTTAACTTGACATTACGTTCATACGCTTGGTGAAAGATAAAGGGAAGCATTATGGAGCCTTGTAAAATCCTTGTATATTTTTGTTGAAATTGTTTTCGTGCCTGACCAGTCTTAAAAATTCAATTAAGGGCCTGATTTAGACTGATCCACGCTTCGTGTGGCTCTCTTTCTTGTTCTAATGATGTTGATGTGCAACTTTAATTAGCACAGCTCCTGAGAGGCCCTGTCAGTGTGGATTTTCCATAAACACTACCACCACTGAGCTGGAAACTGTTTGTAACAGTTACACGGTGATTTTTGTATCTGTTGTACAACATTAAAACGGAAGTTCATCGAAACAAGAGACTGGGACTTGTACACATTCTGTTTGTGTGGCTGACTGCTTTCCTCATAGATCAGGTGACCCACTAGCTGCCTTGGGGGGTGGGGGGGAGAGGAGATATAAATCACAGCAGCAAATTTATATTTGAGATGTCTAGAAGATGTGAAAAGCGCTATATCAAATACAGTACAAGGATTATTATTATTTGTACAGCACTTTTCACTTTGAGAGGATGTCCCAAGGTATCTCGGACTTGCTGAGTAGGTTGGGGATGGGAGGGCAAAAGATGACCAAAGGCATGATCAAAGAGGAAAGTTGTATTATTTGCAAATTCACAACACCGTTTAGATTCAATAGTTCCTTTATTTCAACCTGACACTGCTTCTCTCATCAACACTCTGCCCAGTCTTTTTTTATGCTTCCTGCTTGCTCCTCATTGTCAATGCCGAATGGCCAATTTAGTTGTGCAAAAGTCTTGAGACAGACCTTGAAGGAGGTAAAGGGAAGATGTGAGTCATAGGGACTCCAGGGTGGAGTTTCAGAGAATGGGGGCCGATACATTGACAGCCCGACTACCAATTGTAGGGCAGGCAGGGCAGGTGAACATGAAGAAGTGGAAGAAATTAGTGGGTTTATAAGGGTTGAGAAGGTCATAGAGCTTCAGCCTCTCTGTTCTCACACTCTGGAACTCCATCCCCCCTTGCCTCCTTCAAGGCCGGTCTCAAGACTCTCCTTTTCTATTGTGCCTTCTGCCACCCTCCCATCTCTCTCCATACCCTCCTCCCCATCCTGCCTCTCCCCCATACTTGGGTCCCGACCTCCGACTGTTCTGTGCCTTGGGACATCCTCTTGACGTAAAAGGCGCTCTATAAATGTAATTTTGTTGTTGTTGTTGCAGCACTTTTCATGTCTTCTAGATCTTTCAAAGCTCTTCACAGAATATACTGTAAAGTGAATTCACTGTATATATGTGGGCCTAGTGTGGGAAAGGACACAAACTGCAAAGTTCTGAATAGTCTGCATCTTAAGAAGAAAAAGATGGGTCGTCTGGTGAGCAGAGAGTTGGCAAATTCAAGTTTAGGGGTGGTGAATGCAAGGAGTAGGGTCTCGGCTGCAATGGAAACTGAGCAGGTCAGAGCATGGATATAAGATTTAAAGGACATTTGGGAGTTACAAAATTTGGGAACAGTGGGTAAGCTTTGGAACCTGAACAGGCCCCAAGGTAACTTTTCCAAAGATCGGAATCGGAATGGTTACTGAGCCATCAAGATCCTCTCACATATATTCAAACCTCTTCATGTCCTCAAACCTCTCTACGTATCCAATCTGCTTACCACCCCCCTCCATCATCCTCTGCCTCTGCGTGGCTGGCTTCAGCCTCTCTTTGTCCCTTCCGCTCCACCATCAGTGACCATCACTGGTCATGCCTTCAGCCACTACAGCCTGAAAGTCCTGCCTTACCCACTACACCTCCCCAATATCAAATCCTGCCTAAAGACTCGTGCTTAAGGTCAGCTCCCCTATCACTAACCCCCAGGATTAGTGTAAGACACTCCCATTGTCAAGCGCTCTAGTAGTGTCCGGCAATATATCGGTTATATCGATATAATTTTTCATATCGATATACCAATATCGGAAATTGGAATATATTGGTATATCAAAAAGTTCAGAATGAAAAAAATATCGGTATATCCACAAAATATCAGTATATCGTCAACGAATGCCATGTTACAGCATACAGAAAATATACAACCAAAGATTCAAATGCCCATTACGCTCCCTTAAACTAACAAAAAACCATAGATAGCATTTAACTGACCTTGTCGCCGGCATTGCAAACCTCCTGGGCGTAGAGAACGCATATCTGAATGCGCGCGCATCCCCCTTCTTCCCTTCCCCCCACCACCAAACACAATCAGACATGCGCAGACCAGTCATATACCGATATATCGGTATATATCGATATGAACCAAACGATATAGGAAAATTTCCATATCGACGGACCCTACGCGATGCTACCCTGCGCGAAGGGCACAATATAGATGCAAGTTGTTGCTGTCGTTCTTGAGCTAGGTAGAACACATAGCTTGCCATTAAAAGCACTGTTTGGCAAGCTCCCCGCTACTTATCCAGCTAGGATTATTAGCGGTTTGGCTTGCAGTATACAGAGCTGAGTGGGATGATTCCTTTCCCCCGGTGACTGGTCTGCCCTGCCAAGTCTTGCTGATGAGCCATGCTATCTGTCTGTCATCTGCAGTGCCGTGGATTTCTGTGGACCCACCTGGTTTAGGAACCAGATTAATGAGAAAACCATAGAGGGTTGACTTTATTCTGATGTTGCATTGCCAAGCAGATCACCTTCTTGCCAGTTTAGCTCCAAAGAGACCGTGCTTCCCATTCCCCACGGAAGACGACACTGGACATGTCAGAGGTGGTACAGATGTAAACTAAATACTGACAAGAATAATTCTGGTGTTTGGAGCCAGCCAAGGTCTCTAAAACTAACAATAACCAATTACAATAAGGCATTACACCCAATAATGTAAATTACACCATATCTGTAAAAACTCTTTATTAATAATCCTTGCATTTTAGATAGCGCCTTTCATGTGCGTTGGGAGGGCATCTCAAAGTGCTTAACAGCTAAAGTGTGGTGATACAGTAAAACCTCGATAATCTGACATTTGAAAGCCAGCCATTGACTGAAACCAGCAAGATTTCAAAAAACATACTGCATTAATTGTTTTCCAATGTCTGGCAAATCTCCCGAAGTTCAGAACAGCTGCTTATAGTTCCCGGTGTGGACACTTTGTCATCTGGCACTGTGGGTGGAACTCAGGCATTGTTTGGCATCAGTGGTGTGTTTACAGCTCACATGGTGAATAATGGGGAGGGGGGGGGGGGCTTCTCCAGCCATTTCTAGGGTAGGTTTCCAAATACCAGCAAACTCCGAAATCTGGGAGTTGAGTGGCTCCAACCGGGCTGGATTATTGAGGTTTTACTCTAGTATATTTTGTAGGAGCAAAGCAATGTCCCACAATAAGAATAACCCCTCCCTCCCTCCCTCCCTCATCACTCTCTCTTCCTCTCTCCCCTCGTCACACACTCTCTCTCCTCTCCCTCCCCGTCACATCCTCTCTCTCCCCCCGTCACACACTCTCTCTCCTCTCCCTCCCCCCGTGACACACTCTCCCTGTGTCTCTCCCCTCCCTCCCTCCCTCCCTCCCTTCCTCCCTCACCCCTCCCTCCATCCCTCCCTCCCTCCCTCCCTCCCCCCCTGCATCCCTCCCTCCCTCACTCCCTCCCTCTGTCCATCCCTCCGACTGTCCATCTGTCCGTCCGTCATTCCCTCCCTCCCAACCTCCCTCCGTCCCTCCCTCGTCACACACTCTCTCTCCCCCCGTCCGTCCGTCCCTCCCTCCCTCCCTCCCTTTCCAGTCAAACACTCTCCCTCTGTCTCTCCCCTCACTCCCTCCCTCCCTTTCCAGTCACACTCTCCCTCCCTCCCTCCCCCCATCACACACTCCCTCCGTCCGTCCGTCATTCCCTCCCGTCACACACTCTCTATCCCCTCGTCACTCTCTCTTACTCTCTCTCCCCTCGTCACACACTCTCTCTCCTTCCCCCCGTCACTCACTCTCTCTCCACCCCATCCGTCCGTCCGTCATTCCCTCCCTCCCTCCGTCCGTCTGTCTGTCTGTCATTCCCTCCCTCCCTCCCTCCCTCGTCACACACTCTCTATCCCCTCGTCACTCTCTCTTCCTCTCTCTCCCATCGTCACACACTCTCTCTCCTCTCCGTCCCCCCATCACACACTCTCTCTCCTCTCTCTCCCACCGTCCGTCCGTCTGTCATTCCCTCCCTCCCTCCCACGCTCCCTCCCTCGCTCCCTCCCTCGCTCCCTCGTCACTCTCTCTTCCTCTCTCCCCTCGTCACACACTCTCTCTCCTGTCCCCCCCCTGTGACACACTCTCCCTGTGTCTCTCCCCTCCCTCCCTCCCTCCCTCCCTCCCCCCCTCCCTCACTCGTCACTCTCTCTTCCTCTCTCCCCTCGTCACACACTCTCTCTCCTCTCCCTCCCCCCTGTCACATCCTCTCTCTCCTCTCCCTCCCCGCGTCACACACTCTCTCTCCTCTCCCTCCCCCCGTGACACACTCTCCCTGTGTCTCTCCCCTCCCTCCCTCCCTCATCACTCTCTCTTCCTCTCTCCCCTTGTCACACACTCTCTCTCCTCTCCCTCCCCCCGTGACACACTCTCCCTGTGTCTCTCCCCTCCCTCCCTCCCCGCGTCACACACTCTCTCTCCTCTCCCTCCCCCCGTGACACACTCTCCCTGTG
Source organism: Hydrolagus colliei (assembly GCA_035084275.1). Classification (NCBI taxonomy): domain Eukaryota; kingdom Metazoa; phylum Chordata; class Chondrichthyes; order Chimaeriformes; family Chimaeridae; genus Hydrolagus; species Hydrolagus colliei. The sequence goes on along the minus strand of CM068742.1, from coordinate 27,921,233 downwards.
TCTCTCCCCTCCCTCCCTCCCTCATCACTCTCTCTTCCTCTCTCCCCTTGTCACACACTCTCTCTCCTCTCCCTCCCCCCGTGACACACTCTCCCTGTGTCTCTCCCCTCCCTCCCTCGTCACACACTCTCTCTCCCTCCCTCCCTTTCCAGTCACACACTCTCCCTCTGTCCGTCCCTCCCTCGTCACACACTCTCCCTCTGTCTCTCCACTCCCTCCCTCCCTCGCTCGTTCCCTCCCTCCCTCCCTCCCTCGCTCGTTCCCTCCCTCGCTCCCTCCATCCCTCCCTCCCTCCCTCCGTCATTCCCTCCCTCCCTCCCTCACTCCCTCCCTCTGTCCATCCCTCCGATTGTCCGTCTGTCCGTCCGTCATTCCCTGCCTCCCTCCCTCGTCACACCCTCTCTCTCCTCTCCCTCCCACCATCACACACTCACTCTCCCCCCGTCCTTCATTCCCTCCCTCCCTCCCTCCCTCCCTCCATCTGTCCCTCTGTCCGTCCATCATTCCCTCCTTCCCTCTGTGCATCCCTCCGACTGTCCGTCTATCCGTTCGTCATTCCCTCCCTCCCTCCCTCCCTCCCTCCCTCCTTCCCTCCCCCATCACACCCTCTCTCTCCTCTCCCTCCCCCCGTCACACACTCTGTGACCTCTCCCTGCCGCGTCACACACTCTCTCTCCACCCGTTCGTCTGTCCGTCCGTCCGTCTGTCCATCTGTCTGTCCGTCCATCATTCCCTCCGTCCGTCATTCCCTCCCTCCCTCCATCCCTCTGTCCGTCCCTCTGTCCATATGTCCATCATTCCCTCCCTACCTCCCTCCCCCGTCACACACTCTCTCTCCCACCGTCCGTCATTCCCTCCCTCCCTCCATTCCTCCCTCTGTCCATCCCTCTGTCTGTCCGTCCATCATTCCCTCCCTCCCTCGTCACACACTCTCTCTCTCCTCGTCAACACTCTCTCTCCTCTCCCTCCCCCCTCTGTCCATCCCTCTGTCTGTCCGTCTGTCACTCCCTCCCTCCCTCCGTCTGCTCCTCTGTCCATCCGTCATTCCCTCCCTCCCTCCGTCCATCCATCTGTCCATCCCTCCGTCTGTCCCTCTGTCCGTCCGTCATTCCCTCCCTCCCTCCCTCGTCACTCTCTCTTCCTTTCTCTCCCCCCATCACACACTCTCTCTCCTTTCCCTCCCACCGTAACACACTCTCTCTCCCCCCCAGTCCGTCTGTCCGTCCGTCACTCCCTCCCTCCGTCTGCCCCTCTGTCCATCCGTCATTCCCTCCCTCCCTCCGTCCCTCGCTCTCTCCCTCCCTCCCTCCCTCTGTCAATCCCTCTGTCTGTCCGTCTGTCCGTCCGTCATTCCCTCCCTCCCTCCGTCCGTCCCTCCGTCTGTCCCTCCGTCATTCCCTCCCTCCCTCCCTCCCTCCCTCGTCACTCTCTCTTCCTTTCTCTCCGCTCGTCACACACTCTCTCTCCTTTCCCTCCCGCCGTAACACACTCTCTCTCCCCCCCGTCCGTCCGTCCGTCCATCATTCCCTCCCTCCCTCCCTCGTCACACACTCTCTCTCCCCTCGTCACTCTCTCTTCCTCTCTCTCCCCTCAACACACACTCTCTCTCCTCTCCCTCCCCCCGTCACACTCTATCTCCTCTCCCTCCCCCTGTCACACACTCTCTCTCCTCTCTCTCCGTCCGTCCGTCATTTCCTCCCTCCCTCCCTCCCTCCCTCCCTCCCTCCGTCTGTCTGTCCGTCATTCCCTCCCTCCCTCCCTCCCTCCCTCCCTCCCTCCCTCCCTCGTAACACACTCTCTCTCCCCTCGTCACTCTCTCTTCCTCTCCCTCCCCCCGTCACACACTCTCTCTCCTCTCTCTCCCCCGTCCGTCTGTCATTCCCTCCCTCCCTCCGTCTGTCCCTCTGTCCGTCCGTCATTCCCTCCCTCCCTCCCTCGTCACTCTCTCTTCCTTTCTCTCCTCTATTCACACACTCTCTCTCCTCTCCCTCCCCCCGTCACACACTCTATCTCCCCCCCGTCTGTCCGTCATTCCCTCCCTCCCTTGTCACACACTCTCTCTCTCCTCTCCCTTCCACCGTCACACACTCTGTGTCCTCTCGCTCCCCCGTCACACACTCTCTCTCCCCCCATCCGTCCATCCGTCATTCCCTCCCTCCGTCCCTCTGTCTGTCCGTCATTCCCTCCCCCCGTCCCTCCCTCCCTCCCTCCCTCCCTCATCACACACTCTCTCTCCCCTCATCACACACTCTCTCTCCTCTCCCTCCCCCCGTCACACACTCTCTCCCCTCGTCCATCTGTCCGTCCGTCATTCCCTCCCTCCCTTCCTCCCTCCCCCGTCTCACACTCACTCTCCCCTCGTCACTCTCTCTTCCTCTGTCTCCCCTCATCACACACTCTCTATCCTCTCCCTCCCACCGTGACACACGCTCCCTGTGTCTCTCCCCTCCCTCCCTCCGTCCATCCCTCTGTCTGTCTGTCCGTCTGTCATTCCCTCCCTCCCTCCCTTGTCACACACTCTCATTCCCCTTGTCACACACTCTCTCCTCTCCCTCCCCCTGTCACACACTCTCTCTCCTCTCCCTCCGTGACACACTCACCCTGTGTCTCTCCCCTCCCTCCCTCCCTCCCTCCCTCCCTCCCTCCCACATCACTCTCTCTTCCACTCTCTCCCCTGTCACACACTCTCCCTCCTCTCCCCCCCATCATACACTCTCTATCCTCTCCCTCCCTCTGTGACACACTCACCCTCTGTCCCTCCCTCCAATTCGGTTGACGGCTGAGGTGAAGCCCAGCGGTGAACAAGGAGTGAGCTCAGCCTCAGGGTTAAATACTCACAGCTTTCAGTGCAATCATGTGGCCAACAGGGCAATGACATTCCCATGAGGTCCAATTGAAGGGCCTGCCTCCATGGGGGCATCTGACATCAGTCAGGATCTATCCTGTCATTTATGCCCCATTAACTAGTTTAGATAATTGGCTGACTATATATTGAATAATTTGGAGGGTTAGCCTGGTGACCACTGCCCAACCATCAGTGGCCAGGCTTTCTGCCTCTCTACTCCCACACTGTGGAACTTCATCCTACAGTCCCGCCACCTTGCTTCCTCCCTTTCCTCCTTCAAAGCCGTTCTCAAGACCTTCCTCTTTGACTGCGTCTTCGGCTCCCCTCCTAACTCTTCCCCCTCCCCTACTCTCCTTCCCCTACCCTGACCCCCCCCCCCCTCCTTCCCTCGGATCCTGAACTAACTGTTCTGCGCCTTGGGATGTTCTCCTGACCTGAAAGGCGCTATACAAGTGTAATTTTGTTGTTCTTGTTGTTTGAGTCCTTTTTTTTAATAGATAAAGGTAATGAGAGATGTGGGGCTAGTATGGGTAAGTGGAATTAAGATAGAAGTTTGAGTTCATCCGTGGCTAACTAGAGCGGTTAGGGAAAGTATAAAACTAAAAGAAAAGGCCTATAAAACTGCCTAAGAGAGCAGCAAACCTGAGGACTTGGAGTGTTTTAGGGACCAACAAAGAAGAACCAAAAAGCTTATTAAGAGTGAAAAAATCGATTATGAGAGCAAGCTAGCTACCAACATTAAATCAGATTGTAAGAGTTTTCATAAATACATTAAGAGGAATAGGCTAGCAAAAGTAAATGTGGGTCCATTAGAGACAGGTGGAATTATAATGGAGGATAAAGATAGGGCAGAGTCCCTAAATAAATACAGTAAAAGCCCGTTTATCCGCCACCCGATCAACCGTAACTTCCGTATAATCGGCATTGCAAAAAAAAAGGTCCGTATTCGATTAACCGGAACTTATCCGGAAAAATGCTTTTTTTTTGTTTGTTTTTTACGTTTTCGGCTGAATATCCGCCATACACTTTAACCGGCATTGGCCAGGTCCCGAGGGTGCCGTATAAACGGGCTTTTACTGTATTATTATGTATTGAGCGCTCTGGTATGCTTCATCGTGTGAAGAGTGCTATGTAATGCAACATGGCAGCCAATTTACGTGCAGCAATGTCCCTCAAACAGCCATAACACTTCATCTGGGGAAACTGTTGGCCAAGACACAAGGAAAAAGTTCCCTTCTCATTTCAAATCGTGGCAGGGAACCTTTAAAGTCTATCTAAATGGCCATTTTTATTCTAACATTATAGACCATTTGCAATCCTTTTCCAAAACTTCATAGCACAATGCCTCATATAAAAATATTACACACTCCTTCACACTTCCCAAATCTTGCCACTTGTACATTTCTTTAAAGTGCATTTACCCAATTTACATGCTGTGAAATCTTCCAACATAAGGTCCTTAATGCCATCTTGTGATGGTAATTGAAATTGCCTCGAGCAGTTTTTCTATTTCTCCATTTTTACCCGCAATCCACGACTATTTATAATAATATAATAATAATAATCCTTGCATTTGATATAGCGCTTTCCACATCTTATCAACATCCCAAAGTGCTTCACAGAATATACTGTAAAGTGAATTGACTGTATATATTTGTGGGCGAATCGCGGCAGCCAATTGCGCACAGCAGTGTCCCACACACAGTCGTGGATTGAAATGACCAATTTTATTATTGTGGTTTTTTGGAGGGATTATTATTAGGCATGTGGAGTAAGGAAACTTGCCCAAGGTTTCGCCCTGACCTGCCTGGATTCGAACACAGGTCTCCCCAGCTTGGTTTCCCCACCTTGCAAGACAAGTGCTCTAACCACTGAGCCACAGGAGCTCCAAAGACACTGCTGTGCACAATTAAAATTGCAGCACATAAGGTCATTTGGTCTATCCAGCCTGCATTGGCGTCTCAAAGCGCTTCACAGAATATACTGTAAAGTGAATTGACTATATGTTTGTGGTGTGAAACACGCAGCCAATTGCGCACAGCAGTGTCCCACAAATAATCGTGGATTGAAATATAATTTAAATTGACTAAGAGCTTGGGTTCAGATCTCTATACAGGTGAGCTGCTTCAGTAACAAAGCTCCCAATCCTCTTGTCCATGTGTGGGCACTGATGCTGATGATGCAAAGTGTATTCTTGCTGTGAAAGTGTCAGTGTGCTTGCTGATTGTCAAAATGAATAATAGCAATTTGAAACATATACATAATGCAAAAGAAGCTGTGTGCCAGTGGGTGCAAGCTTTATTGTTAATCATTTGATTCATCTAACAGTGCAATTGAAACGGTGTACCAGGAACCGAGGTGCCATAACACAGAAACACATAATTTGAAGCAACAGTACATACAGTTGGTTTAATCAGTGTCACTCAGATTCAATGTTCCTCACTTCCAAGTGAGATAGCACCAAAGTTGCTCCGAATTCTGCCTGCCCATTGTTTTATTGCTGAAGGAAACTTGTGCCTGTGCGTTAAACATCCAGTGTCCTGCAAGACATGTCTTTTGTGACCACTTGCTATCAGATTGTAGTATCCCAACCCCTGACCACCAATGGGCCAAAGTTCTGCTTGGCGTTCTGTACAGAGCCTTTGGTGGCAAGATCAGAATAGTGAAATCCCGTCAATGACCGGCATGACAGGAACTTCAGCCTATAAGGGTCAATCATACAGTGTGAAAGGAGACAAAAGCTACACAGTGAAAAAGGAAATGGGGATCTTCCAAGCTTTGTTCCTCCACCATACCAGATACTTCACTGCATGGCAAGCTACTGAAAATCGTGAGCTTCTGATAGCTGCTAAGCTCTCAAAACGTCACTCTTCTTCCTCCTCCTCCTCCTCCCCTTGGATATAATGCTTGACAAAGACTGGTTCACCAAAGCTTTGTGTTGTACTTTTTCTCAATGCTCACCTCCTACTCACAACTCATCCTCTTGTTTCTCCTCACCAATTGCAGGATTGGCCTGAGTTTAAATACTGTTCTCACTTTTCAATGTAACATTAGCTGTGAATTTTGCTCCAGTTCCTTTTTATTGTTCTTTATGAAAGCAGATACACACATAAGTTTTGTTTTGTAAAATTCTTCTTATTTCAAAGTTTGTGAAATAGAAAATATAGCAGCACCCAAAACAATTCTCTACTCCTATGTTTGCTATTTCTCTAACATGAGCAAACAGAGGCATTTTGGGTCCTATACTGTTTTTATTGCCCCACCCTACCTCTGTGACCACCTAATCCCTTACCAACCTGTCAGCTCCGTCCGCTCAGTGGATTCCGGCCTGCTCCATGCCCCCAATCCTCCCACACCATCATCGGTGGACGAGCCTTCAGCCACTCTGCCCAAACCTCTGGAATTCCATCCTGCAATCCTTCCGTCTTGCACCCTCCTTAGACTCCATTAAGTCCCATCTCAAACACCTCCTCTTTAATTCTGTCATCAGTGAAACTCTGACTGTCGAACTCCTTGGGACATCCTCCCGACGTGAAAGGCGCTATACAAATGCAATTTTTGTCCTGCAATGGTGAAATATGGTGTGATTAAAGAGGAAGGTCCTGAGTTAGGCGGTGAGTCGTAGGGATTGCGGGATTTAGTCCAAAAGAATGGAGGCAGATACACTGAAAGCCCAATCACTGAAAGTGGGATTGGTGGGATGGGAGCATATGAAGCCAGCCTGTGCCTGTTGAGCAGAAGGAGCAGCTGAGTTTCTAGTCTTGACCTACATCTTGAAACCATGAGAAAATCCTGTACTCAGCTAGGACTGTAAGAGATTCACATGGAGTTGAGCAATATGCTTGTGTAATAATTCAAAGTTTACTAAGTACAAACAGCCTAACTTATCCTTAGTAATAGCATAATAGCTCTTTTTGCATCTAACTCTGCTCACAATACCAAGCGACAAACATTAAACAACGGTGCTGCAAAAACCTGAGAGTGCTTGTGAGGACCCTGTATCATTTGTCTCGTACAATTTAAAAGGGTTTGGTGATCCTTCCCCAGGACCTAAAGATCATTCTCCTGTAGTTGGGGGCTGCGCTTTATGGATAATGCTTGTCTCACTAATGAATCACATACAGAAACAAAACCTGAACAATATCAGCATTAAAATCCTGGGTGCTGTAACCCGAAATTGGTGTCTGTAATGGGGAATTAGCATTGTCATAATGGACTGTCCGTATCAATAATACTACCTGTGCGGGCATTATATAATAATAATAATCTTTGCATTTGACATAGTGCCTTATCACATCTTTGAGACATCACAAAGCATTTCACAGAACATACCGTAAAGTGAATCAAAATGCAGCAGCCAATTGTGCACAGCAGCATCCCACTCATTTTTATTTTATAAATAATTTTTTTAATTAAAAAAATCCCATGGATTATTTTATGGTTATTGATTCCGCATGAGGTGCACTCAGAATTATGGGTTGGTAGTGTGGAGGTTCTCCCCAAACAGTGGCCTTGTCCAGGTCATCCTCATGATGATGTACCTCCTCACTGTCCAGGAAGTCCCAATCTATGTCATCATCATCTAAATCATTATTCTTCACAATTCGTAGTTGATAGATTTCTGCTTTTCTTATTCTACCTCTTTCTTGTTCTAATTCCCTAATGCATTTTTTATGACTTTCTTTATTTGTTATTTATGTAAAACTGTCCATAAAAATCTTCCTATCTCTGTTCATTTTCTCTTCAGTCTTGATTTTTTTCTTTTCAACTCTTCATTTTCTTGTTGGTAATGGCTAAACCAGCACATTGTGCAGCTGTTGTAGCTACATGACACTGTAACTCTGATACTCTGGCTAATAAATTTTCTTTCTCCTGTTTTATCTCTGGCAGTTCTTGCTGCATGAGTTCTAATTTCTCTTCACTTCGCTATGCACAACAATGCGTGGCATACACCAACGACTGTCTTACCAGCTTCACTTTAATCTGATTTTCCTACCTCCTTATAGACTGGACCCTCTTTGGTCATCAGCAGAAGTAATCTTTCCTTGTTCGCAATCCCGGACAACTTTTTCTTGAAAGCCCTTAAAGGTTCCATGGTCACTTTATTCTATAGGAGGGTCTCAACTCTCACAGTTCCTTCGTCCCAATTAGAATCATAGAATCATAGAATCATAGAATTTTACGGCACAAAAGGAGGCCATTCGGCCCATCTAGTCTGTGCCGGCTCTTTGAAAAGAGCGATTCAATCCCATTGCCCTGCCCGCTCCCCATAGCCTAATAGACCCGTTCTTCCTAAATAAAGATCTAATTCCCTTTTAAAAGTTGTTATCGAATCAGCCTCCACCACCTTTTCAGGCAATGCATTCCAGATTCGAACAACTCGCTGAGTGAAAAAATTTCTCCTCAGCTCCCCTCTACTGCGCCTTGAAACTATTTTAAATCTGTGACCACGAGTCACAGATTCACCCACGAGTGGAAATAGTTTTTCTCTATTTGCCCTGTCGAAACCCCTCATGATCTTATAAACCTCTATTAGGTCTCCCCTCAATCTTCTCTGCTCCAGAGAGAATAACCCTAGCCTATCTAGCCTCTCCTCATAGCTGAAGTCCCTCAATCCTGGCACCATCCTAGTAAATCTTCGTTGTACCCTTTCCAATGCCTTCACATCCTTTCTGTAGTGTGGTGACCAGAATTGAACACAGTATTCCAGTATTCCAATTGATTAGTTTGCGAACCCAACTTTTCAAAGCCTATCTATATCACTTACTCAGTTAAACCTAGATCAATCACAGTCTCCTCCTGGCTGACTCAAAAATTAGTAAGAGATTCAGTTGGAGATGGATGTAAAATAATCCAAGGTTTATTAAGTAATGCAACAGCTTGACTAATTCTTAAAACTGAGACAATAGATACAGTAGAATTGATGTTGATTCCACTTGGAAGTCAGCTGACCCTCTTTGACAAGTCCAACTATTTCAAAGTTACATCTTCCTTTTATCTGTTTCTAACTCCATCTCCCCTTATCACAGAGATAGCCTCCACCCATTGCAGGCTGCTAGCGATCTTGGCTGGCTCTTTTTTTGCATGGGAAAACAACTGACAAGGGGAAAGACAGATGAACAGCTTTTGGGGAGGATTCTGCCATCTTCCTGTTTCTTAGTATTGAGATAAGCAGATGCGCCACCTTGTTTTCACATCTCTGCTCAAGGACATGATTACTCAATTCCTAGATTGGAGAATGACATGGGACCCAGGCACCGAAGTTATCAGAACCTGACCTCAGCCAATATAGCTTTAAGTTTGCTAACGTTAATTGGAACATGTACCCTCTCAGTGGCCCTAAGTTAGTCGTTAAAAGCACACAGCCTTGTCCATGCGCTAATAACTAAGGAATGCTATTCTAAAAATGATGAGGTGTTTGGCTATATTCTAAAAGTATACTAATTTAAAAAGACCTTAAAAACAGTAGGCATCACAAATATAATATTGCAGAACTAATGGGTGAGCTGATGTTATTTGAGCAGTTTGATGTTACTCAAGTAAATAACACACTGATTGTTCTACATGACGCCTTGAGAAAATACCATAGCATTCTTGCGAATCTATCTGAGATTTAACTGAAATTTGTTATAATCCCACCTGACCCACTTCTTCCAAGGCACTGTAATTTGTACCATTTTCTCTTTAAAATGTGTGACAGCACTTAATTAGATTTATTTCCAAATCTCTCCACAAGCAATGTCTGGATATTAACAACATAAATTTGATTTACCTTAAGTAAGAGATACATTGCTGATATTTTATCAGCAAACCATGGATAATGAGGCAGGAGCTCCTGATGTCTGCTAAACTCGCAAAACCTTAACATCGATCTTTAACATCCATTAAAATAATTAAGGGAGATGGTGTCCTTAGGGTTAATCAAAGTCACCGTAAAGTGTAAGTCTACTTCTTCTGAATTCACTGTATACCTTATGGATTTACAGCTTTCTGTAAGTGGCTTCTCTCATTCAAAGACTTTTTTTTATTTGAAGAACTACTGTACTCTGTATCGACCAAAAAACAGAACCACAATTAATATGACAGAAGGATACTCACTAAATGCATTTGTAAGCAGCTATTAATTTCAGCACAGTTGGTATGTTCATAGAACAATGGAATTGTCTTTTTTAAAATTCCTTTTATTCTCTTGTATTTGGGAATATTCCTTCAGTGAAAATTGTGCTTTATCTAGTAAAAAAAAAAGTATTTGTTTCAATCTTAATATGGTTCTGAAATTATAATTTTGGGGGTAGAAATTCTGGATCTAAATTTACTGTTTTTTAAAAATGTTTCAGAGTATCTAGAATTTGGCAAAATCTTAAAATATAATTGATAATAAGATGATTTTCTCTGTGATCTTTTAGGAAGTGGAGAAAACCGACTTCAAAGTTAACACTGACTTCAATACTACTACTACTAATAAATAAATCCTTGCATTTGAAATAGTGCATTTCACGTCTTCTAGATGCCTCAAAGTGGTTCACAGAATATATTGTAAAGTCAATTGACTGTGTAGTTGTAGATGAAATGTGGTGGCCAATTGCGCACAGCTGTGTACCACAAACAGTCGTGGATTTAAACGACCAATTTTATTAATATTTCACTAATAAACCTTGCATTTGATATAGCGCCATATCACATTATCGAGATGTCTCAAAGCAGTTCAAGGAATATACAGTACTGTAAAATGGATTGACTGCATTTTGTGGGCAAAACCGGATAGCCATTTGTACATAGCAATGTCCCACAAACAGCAATGAAGTGAGTGACCAATTTTATTTGGGGGATTTGTTGGCCATGACACTGGGAGAAAATCCCTTCTCTTTTAGAAAAGGGATCTTCAATGTTCATTTGAAACAGGCAGATGGGGCCTTGGATAAATGTTTCATCCCAAGGCTGGCGTCTCCGGCAACGCAGCACACCCTCAGCACTGCATTGGAGTGTCATCTTAGACTATGTGATTACAAGTTCTGATGTGAGGCACAAATTAAAAAACCTTCTGTCTCAAAGAGTGCAATCAACTGAGCCAGCCTGCCACAATTTATATTGTGTGAGGACAATTGTAAACTTTCCTGTGGTGTGCTTTGTTGTTGAATAGCTTCTCAACACTTTTCCGGGGATAATAATACTTATATAAAAAATCATTTGGTCAATGAATCCATAACTGTTGTGACTCAGATCCGCGCAATTAGCTGCCACTTTTCACCCACAAATATACACTTTACAGTATATTCTGTGACGTGCTTTAAGACATCTAGAAGATGTGAAAAGCACTACATCAAATGCAAGGATTATTATTGTTATTATTATTATATCATGCAAAGAGTGGCCAAAGACAATGTCTTGGGGAGAGGCTTTGTGGCACGGTCCATGGTATCAAACCCCAGCAAGGTCAATGACTTCAAGAGTGGTGGAGGGAAGAAAAGTGGAAGAAGGACAAATTCCAATTTATGATGGTCCACCAAGTAGTTATTTCAGGTATAAGACAAACAATGACTTCATCAGCGGAACCCAATCCTGTGCTCCACCAATATCCACACGTGCATCCAGAGGTCTCCAGAAGTTGTCTGAACAGTGATCAGGAATGGGATCCCTTGTGTATTTTTCCCACTGTAGCTCTGCCACAACCTTCCTGGTTGAGATTAACTAACACCACAGAGCATGTTTGGAAGTCCAAATAGCTTATTGGATCGATTTGTCAGACAAAACTAGCAAAAACACACCTCCTGTCAAGATCTGGAAGAAATATATTCAGTGAATTTGACAAGAATGCTTTTGGTAAATGTAGAGCAGTCACAACGTTTGTTCTCCAGGATGGAAGTGCTTATTTGGTGATAGATTATTATTTGACAAATCTTCAAACCTAAAACCAGGCTTGAGATGAGTAGTACGTATTGACCTCACATGCACTTCCTGGCTGGTATAAAAGGTGGTCATCTGCTATTTTTAGAGAGAACTTTGGGGCAGTGGTATACTAATGATTAGAAATTGAGGATAAGCTAATAAGACCAGCAGCACATTTTAGAAACTATCATCAATAAAATCAATGTCTGGGATCTGAATTTTGAAAGGCTTTTGAGTTTATTCTACAATTTCTTTGAACAAACATCCAAGGAGTTGATCTAAAATAACACTGAAATGTGGAATTAATGCACTTGAGTACCATCAGTGTAATGGTGTGCAACTTTAGTAACCTATTTTGGTCCTATAAAAGCGACCCAGTCAATCTACTCTATTTAATAGAGTTGTGATGAGGGTCTATTCTGGCTCAACAGCACTGTTTTGTGTAGGATAGAGATTTTTTTCTGTTTGTTACTGAGTTTCAGTAAGACGCTAGACACAGCTGGATATGAACAAAAGCATTTTATTAAATCGCAAGAAAAAGAGTTCTTTCACATGCCATGGAACATTACACAGGATTACAAAGTCAGTCTCTGAATCACTGCATGCTGGGATCATCAGCTCACCATAATATATTCTCTGGACTGGCTGCATTAGGCTGCATTTTGGTAAATTTCTTGTAATATCTCACATGCAGATGCATCCTGTATATCAATTTGTTGAATTGCGGTATAGCCCACCATTCTGCAACCTACGATTCACTCTTGGCTGAACATCTAATTCACTAGATTTTAGCAAAAGTTTGTGAAGGTGAGGAGTCCTGCTGGCTTGGTTGTCAGCAGCTGTTCCATTGCTTTCTTATGGCCCGTTCTGTGCTACTTTCAATTGCTCCAGTGAATGTTGTCATTTGTTCTGTTGTATCTACTGATCTGTATGCCCTCAATTCGGGACAGAATGCATGTGCATTTCTCAAATGAATAGTTATTTTGCTCGCTCTCTGGCTACTTGAGGCGTCTAGAAGATGTGAAAAGCATTATATGCAAGAATTATTATTATTATTACTGTTTCATGTTTATTGGAATGGAATACACACACTTTCCCTGCATCCTGCTCACCCAATTCAGGAATGTATTAGGTGCAGGTGGCCAAGAACCAAGGCTTGGGGACACCAGAGTGTGTCCTAATCCCAAATGTGAGAGCAATTTTAAATAAAGATGAAAGCAATAAAACAATAAAATTCCAATCGACGAGAAGAAGGCTTTAGGGGTATCCACAGGCAAGGACTGAATTGTATGTGTCACTCATGTCCTTTAATAGCTCAGTAGTGGGAATGTACAAACAGGTAATCCTCAGGTCGCTAGTTCTGGATGAAGGAATCCAGGAATAGTTTGATCGACCATCTTCTATGCTGTAAATTTCTATCAGTGCAGGAGGCCTGCATGTTCGGATTCTGATAAAATTGTAACAAGACAGATTAGCATTGTTTCCCCCCATGAACTGTCACAAATTCTGGGAGCCTATTTTAACAGAATGCGGAGAATTACGTCATCAATATTAGTGAATTGATTGAGCACGTGCCGTAATGTATTGTGTTTTTTGTGAAAGGCTCAGTGTAGATCAATATCACCATGTGAACATGTTATTCACAGATTTAAAGGTTGCTTGGAATCATTACATGCTACTGTGTTTATAAGGATTATTTATTATTATAACAGATCAAAGTGTCCAACACTGCATCGGAGTGTCAGCCTAGACTACGAGTTCACAGTCCCAATGTGCGCCGTGTTCCCACAAACCTCTAATTTAGAGGCAAGAACACTGATAATTGGGACAGGCTGACACCAGAATGAATGTTGAAAGAGATTTTTAAAAATATGACGTGAGCTGAGCAACCTGATTATGATTTAGAAGAAGCTGGGTTTAAGGCTATCGTTGTCGAGATCTCTCAAAGCACTTTGCATGATTATACAGTACATTTGTGTGACTATGTATTTTTGGGGCATACCTAGCAGCCAATTTGTATAGAGAGATGTTCCGCAGACAGCCATGGAGTGAGTGGCTAATTTATTTGGGGAAATATTACATTGTCCTTACTTCAGAAGGCTTTAGATGCAAATTTAATCAGATTAGGATTCAGATGGTTTGTCTGCAATTACTGGCTTTATCACAATTATCTTCCATATTTTCTGCTCCAGAGATCAGTGCTGCCAAACGACAGTGTGGGGTGAACTGTGACTGATAGCATTAAACTTACGATTGCAGGCAGAATTTAGCCGCAAGACTTTTCAACAGAATTCATTGGACAGCTACAGCTGAAATCATGGTCTGCTCATGACCTTGATTTGCACAGGGTTCCATTACCAGCATTCTCATTCTATGTATAATACTTAATGTGTACTTTAAAAATATGGCAGCAAAACACTAAGAAGTTGGTTTTACATTGCAGAGACTAATGTTTACATGTTGTGATCCATTCACTTCCACAGTCACTCATAGTTTGACATTTGGTTCACGAAAAAGCAGAAGAAATTAAGTTTGATGACTGCACCTATTCTTACCAGACTGTGTTTCCAAAGGTGAAATGGTTAATTCCATCAGTACCCCAATGTACACTCCAGAATCCCCAAGCATTGATTGCTGTCAACTTCCCAGGTAGCAAGCTCATGTGGGGGCCATATGGGTCCCATTTGGGCCAAAATATGGGTCCCATATGGGGTGGCCGATATGGGCCCCACAGGATTCTGCACCCAAGATTCATATGGGACCCATCTGGGCAAATATGGGCAGAATATGGGCTAGCCCATCCATATGGGGTTCACCTGGGGCCTATGTGCGCCAGCAATATATGGGTAGAATATGGGTCATCCCATATGGGCATTATATGGGGTTCATCTGGGGGTCCATATGAGCATTACCTGGGGTTCACCTGGGGCTTAAGTGTGCCAGCATTATATGGGCAGAATATGGGCCATCCCATATGGGCATTATATGGGGTTCATTTATGAAATTGAAAAAAAAATCACCATATATTGCTAATGTGATGCTGACTAACATCCTACTCACATGGGAACACATGAGAAATCTCAATAAAATGCTATGGTTTACAGTGATTTAAGAATCTTAAGATCCGTTATTCTTGCATTTTGTGGCTTATATAGCAACTGTGATTGGATGATAAGTGCAATCAACTTTTTGACCATATACCATTTATACCTTTTTTAGTAACCCAAAAAGAGAATTTAACGAACATTTTGATTGGATAAAAGTCTCAAGAATGAAAGATAGAAACCAATAGAATAATGTGTATGTTTTTAATAGCAGGGGTAATGTTTTGGATGTGTTGTGCTGTTTGTGTTCAAATGGGCTGAGAACTTCCTCCCTTGCCAAAATGTACATTGTGCATGGCCAAATGACACCTTTTGAGATATGTTATATACTCTCACAAAAAGATACTTGCTTAACAATAGGTCTCTCGTGCCTTTACTCTGACCTGCATGGATTCAACTGCGGGGTTTCCGGTCCAAAAAGTGCCGGGACCAGGAGCCCCGCCCACCCACTGACATCATCAGCCATTGCCATGGCAACCACAGCCTGACTGACTGACTGACTGATCACAGTTCTCACACACACCCTGTGACCTCCGCCATACTCTATGCTGCAAAGTGAATCAAGTGAATTGACTGTTGAAAGCCTTCCATATCTTCTGCCCATGGGCTTGCCCAGGTTTTTCCCATATGATACCCATATGGGCTAGCGCAAGTAGATCCCCATATGGAGTAACCCATATGGGCGCCATATGGGAAACATATGGGTTTGATCCATGCCCATATGGCCCGGGTCATGCCCATATGGGCCCCACATGGGCTTGCTACCTGGGTTGCTCCTGATACTTTATGGGATTAGGTGAGAAGAGTGCGTCCACAGAAAGTGAAAGCACACTATATTAAGACAAACAGAAACCCATATGTGAGTTTACATCTAGGTAGGTTTACATCTAGATGTAACCCATCACATCTAGGCTCAATTATGGGAACTCTCTCCTCGTCGGCTTTCCCAGCTCCTCCACAAGCTGCAGATTATTCAGAACTCTGTAGCTCGTGTACTCTCCCACACTAGGCTCCGCAACAACATGACTCCCAATCTCGCCTGTCTCCACTGGCTCCCTATCCCTCAGAGGATTGAATTCAAGATCCTTGTCCTCACCTTCATTGCCATTCACAGTCTTTCCCCCGTCTATCTCTCTGACCTGATGTCTCCCTATCAGCCTGCCTGTCCCCTCCTTTCAGCAGACTCTGGCCTGCTCCGCGACCTCCACCCTAACCACCCTACCATCGGTGGCCCGGCTTTCAGCCTCTCTACTTTGGAACGCCATCCCACAATCCCTTCACCTCACTTCCTCCCTTTCCTCCTTTAAGGCTGGTCTTAAGAGCCTTCCTCTTCGACCATGCCTTCTGCTCCCCTACTAACTCTTCCCCCTCTCCTACTCTCCTTCCCCCTACTGCGACCCCCCCCCCCCACCACCACCCCCCGTTCGGGTCCCAACCTAATTGTTCAGCGCCTTGGGATGTCCTCCCAATGTGAAAGGCGCTCTATAAATGTAATTTTGTTGTTGTTTTTGTGGGTGAAACTCTCTTCAGGTTGTTTTTTGGATGGAGCACTGGGATGGGATTCTGCATGTATCAGACATCCGGCAGACCAAATATGTTTGACACTAATGAATCAGAGAGCTAATAAACAAAAGCTTAATTTGCCAGATCGGTTTCTTATTGCTAGTCTTTATCATACCCTAAGGTTTGTGTTGTAATTAATAAGCAAATTGGAAATATGCACACATTCTGGTACCAAGCCATATGGACCAGAAGGAACCCAGATTAAAAAAGGTAAAATTGATTATTTATGTCTGCACATCAGGGCCTGAGACAGTATGAGTGCTTTTAGATTTTGTTGCTTTTTGTTGGCATAAATTTTCAATTGTCTCACTTATCACTATCCAATCTTCTCCGTAGCCACTTTCTTGGTCCCAATCAATTTCAGCTACAACTGACTTTGCTCTTTATGCGCCTATTCTGTGCTACGTGCTGTTTACATGGTTGCAACTGATCAAGATCAGACTAGTGATCTCCAACAATAACGCTCTGTAAATTAACACTCTTCAGAATAGCTCTTCAGTCTCTATGAAATAAGGATAGAAATGTGTTAACAATTTCACCAGTTCTTTTTCCAATTAAAATATAAGCTTCTAAAAGAATACCTGTACTAAGAATTTATAAAAACTTTAATAATAATAATCCTTGCATTCGATACAGCTCCTTATCACATCTTTGAGATGTCTCAAAGCACGTCATGGAATATACTGTAAAGTGAATTGACTGTATATTTTGTGGGTGAAACAGAACAGCCAATTGCGCACAGTATGGTCTGTCGATATGGAAATTTTCCAATTTAGATATATCGATGGACTCATATTGAGATATACCGAAATATCGATATTTTCGTGGTTTTTGTACTGCGCATGCGCACGCGGCACGCTTTCGGGGTGCGCGCGCATTTGGGGCCTATCTCCTCAGGAGGTAAATATCTTTCTCTCTCTGTGTCTCTCACACTCACGCTCTCCATCTCTGTGTTTTTCTCTCTCACATCCCCCCCATCTCTATCTATCTGTACATTATCACATCCACCCCGTCTCTCCCCCCACCCCACCCCCCCCACTGCCGCTGTCCCTCTCTCCTCCCCCCTCCGCATCCGTCCCTCTCTCCCCACCACCCTCCCCCCCACCCCCCTCCCCCCCCCTCCTCCCCCCACCCCCCCCCCCCCCCCCCTCCGCCCCCCCCCCCCCCCCCCCCCCCCCGCCGTCTCTCTCCCCCCACCACCCCTTGCATACCTGTATATTGAATACAATATGGCGGCTTTGCACCTCGGTCTGTGCATTGTGTATAGAGATGAGCTTTCTGGGTCTTGTAGTTCAGTGTGCACGCTGTGGAAGTATAATTAAACATATACCTGTGTGATCAAACTATATTATAATTAGAACTAATATTGTGATAATTACCAACCTCATTAAAGTAAAACAGACACATGTACTGATCTAGTTGAACTAAAAGAACTCTCAGTATCTTGGTATTCAAAGAAGGTCTGGTCAACACTCATTTCTCACGGGAACAGACAGGTGTCCTTGAGCCGGGTGGTACCACTGACGCCAGCAGCTATACCTATCTCCATGTGACTTTGATAAGTAATTACGTGTGTTAAGATAGCATTCATTTCTGTCCATTCCCTCTGTAATTCAACTAATACATTGTGTATTGTTTTAAGTGTATAAAAGGAGGAGTTGGACTGTTCCAAACTCAGAGGACAAGAGCGACTCCCATTGAGAGACGCATATTCTCCTCTCCTTTACTAGTATCGTATTAATAAAGCGCATTCTAATTATCTGTTTGAAGTGTTGTTTTCTAATAGATAGAGAAATAATACTACACAAATATCGGATTCAACAACGCATTCCGATTTTTTCCCTCGATATATCGACTTTTTCGATATATCGATATTTTTGTAATGTCTATATCGGCATATCGATATGAAAATTATATCGGGTTTTAGCGATATATCGATATATCGCCGGACCCTAACGCACAGTGGTGTCCCACAAACAGTCGTAATTTGAGTGACCAATTTATTATTGTTATTTATTTTTTTGAAGGGATTGTTACCCTCAGAAAAACAATGCACCAAACAACCAACAATCAGTTTTCTACTTACTGCTAGGTAAACTGAGGCATGAAGTAAGGAAACTTACCCAGTGGAAAATAACCAAAAGAGTGGTTGAAGAGGAAGGCCTTGAGACGGGCTTCGAAGGAGGCAAGGGAGGGGTTCAAGGCGGAAGAAGCTCTAAGATGGTTCCAGAGGGTGTGTGCAGAAAGGCTAAAGGCGTGATATCCGATGGTGGAGTGGGCAGACCCGGGGCCTGGCATAGGACGGAAGCTGCCAAGTGTTGGAAGCAGAGGTTAATAGGGTTTAGGAGGTCACAGAGGTATAATGAAGCAACACTATGGAGGGCTTTAAAGGTGAGATAATCTAACTGGTCCACCCTTCGACTCATTTAATTTAAGGTGTAAACGAATTTGGTGTCTTTGGGACAATGTCCTGAACTATCTTGGTCTAAGCGCATTTATACCTGAATTTCAGCAATTTGAAAAAGAATGGCCTTTCAAACATCTTGTTGATGTCATCTGAGATTAATAGATTTCTTTCTAGTTTTCTTGTGGATAAAGGGATTAAGGGATATGGGGATAAGGCGGGTAAGTGGAGTTAGAATAGATCAGCCATGATCTTGTTGAATGGCGGGGCCGGCTCGAGGGGCCAAATGGCCTACTCCTGCTCCTAATTCTTATGTTCTTATGTTCTAAGTTCTTATTAAACCCTTGCTGTTAATATTTTTTAAAATTGTATAATAATCCTTGCATTTGATGTGGTACCTTATCATGGACATCATTGAGACAGATCAAAGTGCTTCATTGGATTTATTTTACTGTAAGGTGTACTTGTAGGTGAATAAGGAGATTATTACGAATAAGGAGTCTCTCCAGGCAATAGTCACCCCAATAAGATTTGGTCATTCACTTCATAACTTTTTGTAGGATGTAAGACATTGTTGTTGGCTGCTGTGCTTTGCCTTCAAAGACAGTCGCTATGCTTTACAGTTAATCCTATGAAGTGCTTTGAGATGGCCTCCCGATGTGAAAGTCACTATATGTGAAAGTCAAATGCAAGGGTTATTATAATGATGTTATTATTTGTAGTACTGTATTATTTTTATTATTACTGGAACTCCATTCCACATTCCCTTCGCCTTGTCAATTTACGATTCAAGACCCTTCTCTTCGACTGCTCCTTCAGGCACCCTCCTATCTTCCCTGCCCTCCACCTTCCATGATCCCAACCTTCTACTCGGGTCCAAATCTCTGACTGTCCAGCCTTTGTGACGTCCTCCAGACTTGAAAGGCGCTTAATAAATGTAATCTCGTGTTGCATTGTATTGAATTACAAAACCGGCCACGCACCTTGATAACTAATGTATCTTAAGATCTGAGTTCAAAACCACACACAGGTTAAAATAAGAATCATCCACCTTCAATAACATATTTATTCTGTGGTCTTTTAGTTTGTAATGAATGAATCGCTTTTGCGCTTCATTACCTGCTGATGAAACAAGCTTTCATTTCTTTTTGTCCGAGGGCAGTCTGCAAGCAAGCACTTGTAAGAGGGCGTGCCATACAATTTCCTCCGTGTGGGGCTTCCTGGGCATGTTCATTATGGGACTATTTGCTGTGTTTTCCTTCCTAATTTTTCCAAGTTGCTGGCAACTAATGTTACCCAGATAGAATAACACTCTATTTCATGTGCATGAAAACAACTATGTTCAATACAGACCAGCGTTGTATGCCAGAAATAAGGGAACTTCACGGATGCCACAGACATCAATTCTGACCTGTTAACTGAAGTAGAATGATGGCCAATCAGAGATGGAGTCGCTCTGGGATGCTACCCCATGTGAAGGGCGTTATTATAAATGCAAGTTGTTGTTGTTTAAGTAATTTTGGTCTGTGGAAATAGCTGAGTCAGTTACGATCATTGTACACGATCACCTGTCTGCACCTAGAGCTAAGCGCGAAAGGAAGGAGAGTGGGAATAAAGTGTCACCCTCTCTTCCCTCCCCACTCCGCGAACAAATCTATAGGCACCACAATAAATGTCTATGTCTCCCACAAGGTTTAGTCAGAACAGAAAGGTTATTGTTATCATCTGTCATGAATTACAAGACAGACATAATAATAATCTTTATATTTGATATAGCAATTTACAAGTCAGGGGGATATCTCAAAGTGCTTTACAGATTATACTGTAAAGTAGAATGAAAGTATGTTTTGTAGATGACAAGGATATAGATCAACTTGTGATCTCATGAATGCTTAGTCACTCCTAAATCTTGCTTTTCTCTTTACTCTTAGAAAGTGCTGACTAATGCTGGTATGTTCATGGATACTGACAAACACTCTAATACCACGGCCAGCAAATAAGTGAGGCTGGACTTTGGCAGAGTATTCAACTGAACCAGGTGGGGGTGGTGCAACATCGTCAAAGCTGATTCTGACAACATAAAAATTATGGAGTCTTGCAGGCCCGTACGCAGGGGGGGTGCGACGGGTGAGTACGCACCCCCCCAAATTATAAAAGGTCCACATTTTCTGGGGTAGAGAATTGTATTTTTATCAAATTTAAATACCAAGTAAATTTATTGAACATTTGTGTAACAATTAATTCTTCAAAACTATGTATTACTTATAAATACACATCTTTGAATGATTTAGTATTAATATAAAATTACTCGCACACCAGAATCGGTGTCTACCCAAAACATACCGCGTCGATAGACCCGCTAGTCAATGACGCGGCGAGTCTGTGACTCACCGCGTAAACATAGGCGCGCGCCAAGACTCAAATCCATCCTCGTTTGGAAATCATCCGTATACAGCCACAAAGGTAGCACCACTTCTGGAAGTTAAAATCATCTTTTCATCTGATCACCGTAAGTAAAAATTACTCAAGTTTTGAGAGGTGTGACTGTAATGCTAGCAAACAATGACAACATATTTACAAGCTTCTGAGAAATTAAAGCTTTTGAGAACCCAACAAAAAAGTTATATGTGTCTGGACGGAAATGCCTATCTTTAAAAAAGATACTCATGGACGTAGGCCTATGCTTTAGCGCCTATGTCTACGTGGTGTGTCAATTGGAAATCATCCCATATACAGTCACTACATAAAAAGGTAGCACCACTTTGTGGAAGCTGAAATCATATTTTAATCTGATAAATGTAAGTAAAAATGACTTAAGTTTTGATAGGCGTGTTTCTGAAATATCATGTTTCTTGTTTTGTCTTGATTATCACATTTGATTTATATTATTAAAAATGTATTCCTGTAATTAAAAATTGCTTTTAGAGACGTCCACTGGCATGCAAAAAAAAGACCGCAAAAATGTGTAAAATATGACCTCAAACTGTGTAAAACCTCGAGGGGGCTTCGCCCCCTTCACCCCCGCTAGGGGCCCTCGTGGGCAGCCCCCAAGCCGCCGGCCATTGTTGGTCCCATCACGAGCAATTCGCACCCCCCCATTAAAAATCCTGCGTATGGGCCTGTCTTGTAGCTCAGTGGTTAGAGTGCTCGTCTTGCCAGGGAGACACCTGGGTTCAATTCCAGGCAGGGAGAAGCCTTGGCAAGTTTCCTTCCTCCACACGCCTGATAATAATCCCTTGAAAAAAACAATGATAAATTCCTTGTGTTGATCGTCTCTGCTCTAAATCAACAGTGTATTATTCCCAATAATACAAAACTTGCAATAATCAAGTGTAACAAAGTTTAATTATCGCTAAGTGTAAACAAACATTAGAATCGATATTGTCCGAGTATATGAACTGGCCAAGTTCGAATATTTAGATGTTTCGATGTTTTTTCCTCGTCCCGGACGAGGTGCTCCTCTTGATCTTGTCGACAGTTGGTCTCCGGAGTTGTCCCTTCGAAGTTGTCCCTGTCTGGAGGCTTTTCTTACTATTTATATAGTAGATCATTGTGTAAAGTTGGCTGAAATCAGTATCAGTGTACATGCTTTACCTTTGTTGTTCGTTGATGTCATTATGTTGTTTTCCAAGTGTTGATATGAGTCACATACCAGGTATTCCATTGTTATACTGCGTATGTGACTGTTTTCATGATACAATTATGGTTAACCGTGTCAGTCTCTGCTGTGCATTCTGGTCTTGTTGCTGATACATGTTGTTCCGTCTCTCAGTATGACTCTTAGGTCACTTTCAAATGTTCACATTCTACACTTGGTTATTAACAAAAACACAGAGATCAATTCTCTGACCTTCCTAAAGCCTGAAATTCATTTTGCCTTAAAATTTAATTACGTACCCAGAATTGTACAGACTTCAGATTTGACAAGGAAGCCATTTTACAGCAACTTTACAGCACCGAAGAAGGACATTTGGGCCATTGGTCTGTTTTGTTCCTCTTCAACTGTGACTTTGGTCATTTTCTTACCACATTCTCCTTGCCCCCCACCCCTCCTGATTCCAACCCTCCAACTCAGATCCAAATCCCGGACTACCTTGGGAGTTCCTCTTGATGTGAAAGGTGTTATACAAATGCAATTGGCTGTTGTCATTTAACATAATTCTGTACTATGTTAAATTGTAAGACTATAGACCAAGAGCAAATGGAAATGTGGGCTTTTTCTTTGTCTAAAGGGTACTGTACCATCCTAGGAAGTGTATTTAACTGCAGAGTGATTGAGGAGAGAATATGGTGCCGATTTAATGCAACGTGCAACGACACTTACTTTTCTTGCAAAACAACACCACTTTATTATGGAGTAAATATATTCATGGCACACAGTTCTATTCAAGGCTTACAAGGATACATGTTCTCAGGACAACTCCAAGTTTGAAACCTTGGGTCTCGTTCTTTTGAGTGAAACCAGACTATACAGAGAGACTACACCAGATAGACAGGCAGGAAGTGCAAAAACACGGTGTGGTTAGTAACTGAATGTTAGGGGAAGAGTTTATCTTTAGAGGTTGTTGCCTGGTAACTGTAAAGGTCGACAAATTAAACTCACTTTCTAATCACCGTTAGCTGCCCATAACCAGACGAGTCTGCTTCTCCAGTCACTCATCACTGCCTCATTGTCTGCCATTCCTATCAGATGTCCTGAAGTGGAAACATAGGAGAGAAGAAAGGAATCATCGAAGATTCCTGGAATTTACAGAAGCGCTCGATGGTTTACCATACGGTGAATACTGATTTTAAAAAAAGGGCGTGATCTCTGCAGAGAGAAAGCTGAGTCAGACAAAATCAAACCAAAGAATGGGGAACAAAGAGAGAAGAGCGTGAGAGGATGATCATGTTTATAAATTATGCATTCTTTTTCTCTTCCCCTCCCCCCCCAAAGCATGCAGTAAAGAAGGGAGAAAACAGGAATGCCAGAGCAGCGATTTTATTTCGGTAGATCATAGCACATCCTTTGAAAATTCATCTAATTCTCTCCATATCTCCATAGTAACCATCCACAACGGCTAAGTATGAGAACACCATTAACCACCATACTCAACCCCATCACCCCCCCCCCCCACTCCGTCACCCCCCACCCACCAGCACCACCATTCCCAAAAGACTTCTTACTACCCGCTGTTAGCACTATTTTGTGTACAGCAGGGATCTGATGAAATAAATGGGAGTAATTGAGCTTAATGCAACAAAAATAATAACATACAATTCCCTACTGATTGCCTTCAAAAGTGCCCCAGGTTAACATTTTGATGTGTTTCATACTCCAAGTATAGAAACCAAGGAACCATTTCCATTATGAATATAGAGTGGGAGGCATACATGTTTCCTTGAAATCCAACAGCAGCAAAATTGAATACTATTATCCCTGTGAAACTATATTGCTGTCTATCCATTACTGGATGTCCCAGAGTGTGAAGCTGCACATTGCATACATGTAGAACTTAGTGGAGTCCTGTAGCGCATTGCTTAGAACACTCACCTCACAACAACAATAAAATTACATTTTTAGAGCGCCTTTCACATCGGGAGGATGTCCCAAGGTGCTGAATAGTCAGAGGTCAGGATACGGGCATGGGGACAGGGGTGCGGTGGGGGGGGGGGTGGGGGTGGGGGGGGTGGGGGGCGGGGGGGAGGGACGGTGCTGGATGGGGAGATGGGGAAGAACCTGGGTTTGATTCCTGGCAGAAGAAATTTGAACAAGTTTCTTTACGCCACATGCCTCTGTTTAGCTAGCTGTAACCTGGATGTTATTTGATTGGTGGATCACTTTTCTGGGGGTAATAATTCCTTAAAAATAAATAAAAATAATTTGCGTTACTCAATCTACAACTGTTTGTGGGACACTGCTGTACACAATTGGCTGCTGTGTTTCGTCTACAAAATGTACAGTCAATTCACTTTACAGTATATTCAGTATATTCCTTGAAGCGCTTTGAAATGCCTCGAAGATGTGACAAGGCAATACTGCATATAAAATGCAGGGATTATCTTTATTATGATTATCGCATGATTCTTTCTGCAGGCAAAAAAACAATACCTTTTCTTTTAACTGCTCTTAGACTCTATATAACTGCAAGTTGTTGTAAACCCAACAAAAGTCCGGTGTGTTTCCGTAATTTCCAGCAGTGTTTGATGATTCCTTTGTTCTCTCCTATGTTTCCACTTGAGGATGTGTGATAGGAATGTTGGGTAATGAGGCAGTGATGAGTGACTAGTTGAGGTCTGACCAAGCAAGCTTGTCTGGTTATGGGCAGTTAACAGTAATTAGAAAGTAAGTTCTATTAGTTGAGTTTTACAGTTACCAAGCAACAACACTGAGGATAAACTCTAAACTCTGACATTCAGTTACTAACCTGGTAGGAGAATCTATAGCCAGGGGTTATAGTCTTAAAATTAAGGGTTGTGGAAGTATAATTAAACATATACCCGTGTGATCAAACTATATTATAATTAGAACTAATATTGTGATAATTACTAACCTCATTAAAGTAAAACAGACACATATACTGATCTAGTTGAACTAAAAGAACTCTCAGTATCTTGGTATTCAAAGAAGGTCTGGTCAACACTCATTTCTCTCAGGAACTGACAGGTGTCCTTGAGCCGGGTGGTACCACTGACGCCAGCAGCTATACCTATCTCCATGTGACTTTGATAAGTAATTACGTGTGTTAAGATAGCATTCATTTCTGTCCATTCCCTCTGTAATTCAACTAATACATTGTGTATTGTTTTAAGTGTATAAAAGGAGGAGTTGGACTGTTCCAAACTCAGAGGACAAGAGCGACTCCCATTGAGAGATGCATATTCTCCTCTCCTTTACTAGTAACGTATTAATGAAGCGCATTCTAATTATCTGTTTGAAGTGTTGTTTTCTAATAGATAGAGAAATAATACTACACAAATATCGGATTCAACAGGGTCAGCCTTTTAGAACAGAGTTGAGGAAACATTTCTTCACTCAGAGGGTAGTAAATTCACTACCCCAGAAGGCTGTAGATGCTCAGTTCTTGATCATTTTCAAGGCTGAGACTGATAGATTTTTGAAAAATAGAGGGATTAGGGGATATGGGGATAGGGCAGGTAATTAGAGTTAGGTCAGAAGATCAGCCATGATCTGATTGAATGGCGGAACAGGCTTGAAGGGCCGAATGGCCTACTCCTGCTCCTAATTCTTATGTTCTTAACCATAACACACACTTGTACGTCCCGCCTAATCTGTATTGATGAAGTCTACTTAATAGACCGTCTTTACTCTAAAGAGCGAGCCCCAAAGCTTCAACTTTGTGTTGTCCTGAGAACAGGTATCCTTGTAAGCTTTGACAGGTCCTGTGTGACATGAGTATATTTACTCCATAGCACAATCTTGTGCTTGGAGGCTATCTGTCTGGATGAAGTCTCTCCTAATAGTCTGGTTTCACTCTACAGATCAACACCCATAGTATTCAGGTGCTGAGCGAGATTGGAACACACACCACATCATTCTGAAAGAATGGTTTAGGTGTACATGTATACAGGTCACAGTAAATGACAATTTCTCTTCAAGGCTGAAGCAGAAAATAGATTGTCCACAATAGAATATATACAGTATATATATTTTTTAAAAGATGCTTTTCATATTATTATGTGAGTGGGAGGGAGTGGGAGGGAGACTTAATTTGGGAACTGTGCAATAGGTTCAAGCAACTAAGTAAGATGTTTAGATGTTAACCTTTGCGTTCAGGGCTGCCTTTCCATCAATCTACTTGTCAGTTTTACTAATTCATCGATAAACTACCCAATTGTTTATGTATGTCCTTGGGCTGGCTTGGCAGCAGCGTTTTGCAAGCTGAACACTGAAATGCACATAAAAATTCATATGTGTGCAAATCTGATAAAAGCAAATTGGAGGAGCCGTCCATAATTATCAATTTGATCTGGAAATTGCAGAGTATTCCACTCTCATCCATTTCTCTCTCACACAGTGTGCTCTTAAAATCATATTTTTCTGCATATATATTTGCTTCTTCAATTTTTCTCTCTATTATACTATTAATCACTTTTATTTACCTTCTTATATTTGTTTTTTTGTATTTGTTTCTCCCATTCTAGCTATGATAGCACCTCTTTTATATCTGTTAAATTCCTACATATAGTAATCTTGCTTTCTTCTCATCTAGCTCATTCTTTGGTTGTTTGTGGGACAGTTCTGCACATAAATCTGTTGCCATATTCACACACAAAATACACACAGTCACATCACTTCACATGATAACAAAATTTGCATTCATACCCTTCACATGGGTAGTGTCTTCGAGCATATAACAGTGGCAAAGCTTGGGGCCGAGCTGGGGAGAAGGGGGGAGGTGACCATAGGCACAGTTGCAAAGAAAGGCTCTCCCAACGTGATTTGAAGGTGTTTAAGGAGATGGTAAGGTGGACGGATTGAGGGAGAGAATTCCATAATTTCAGTGCACAGGGCTGAAAGTGAGGCTGTCGAGAGTGGAGGGGATGAGGGACAAGCAGCAGGCTGGAGTCAGACCAGTGGAGACGGTGGCTAGTCGAGTAGGGTCAGTGAGTTAGGAAGGTGCCAGAGTGTGAAGTAATGTGTAATAGGGAGCCAGTGGAGCTTGGTGGGGACTGGGTTGATAGGGTGCAGAGGTTGGTGTAGGTGAGGGTATGGGTGGCAGAGCTTTGAATTAATTGGATTTTATGAATGATGGAGCTGGGCAACAGGCCAAGGAAGGCATTTGAATTATCGAGGCGATGAATCAGTGGATAAGGGTTTCGGCTGCATTAGGTGTGAGGTACGGTTGGAGGCGAGCAATGTGTTGCCGGTGTAGGAATGCGGTCCTGGTCAGGGACCAGCTATGGGGTAAGGTTATTCTGACAGTTTTCATAGTCTCACCTTATTTTTTCTTATTTCACTATCTTTTACTTGCTCTCTGCCTATATCATCTTCAATATTTTGTTTAACAAATCTTAACCTTCATTAAATCTGTGGAGTGAAACATCAGTTTGACACAATCACTGAATGTTTCAGGGGAGATTTCACACTCGGCAATAATTTCAATCCTCATTTGGTACCATGCAACACCTTCCCAGGCGTAACAGTGGATTTAGGCAGCACGGTATTTACTTTGATGCACCCTTGGTGGCAAAGCTGATGTATTGGAGTAAAACACTGTTGAAGCCAGTTGCTACTAGGTGGGGGTTGAATCCAATTAACTTTTAGTCACACTGTAATTTCTGACTATGCATGTGGTGCATCCACCTAAGGCTTGAATTTCATCTAGTCTTAGTCTGTAAATCTTAAGAATATGGAAAATTCTTAACTTCAGTCTTAATTTAGAAGCTAGTTGCGAGTTGTGTCAGACTGGCTCAGTTGGTAGTACTTTCATCTCTGAGTTAGAATAACAACAACAAGAAAATCACATTTATTGAGTGCCTTTCACATCGTGAGGATGTACCAAGGCATTGAACAGTCAGATGTCGGGACCTGAACATGGGGAGGGTTAATTCATGATTCATTCTATGCTTGTTTGTGGAAACTTGTTGAGGGTAACTGACTACTTACTGTGTTCACTTACCAAAACAGTCACTATATTTGATAGTACAGTAATTACTTGTGAAATGCTTTGAGGTGTTTTAATGTGATAAGTTGCTATAAAAACACAAGACCCTTCTTTCTTCACAAACATGAAAAAATGCTATTTTTCTTTTGTAGAATTATGATTCTTTCAAAACATACCACGGTATCTTGATCTCGTGTTCCTAATACAGTAAAAGCTTGTTTATACAGCACCCAACCAACTGAAAGGCTCAACCAACCGGTATCAACCAATACAATTCACCATTCCAGCAAACGGATCTCATACCAGAGCCATGCAGGATACTCGTGAGTATGCTCACTTTGCGCATGCATGCAATGCAATCCAACCTGCTAGATACATCCTCAAAAAACTCTAAAAAATTAGTTAAGCATGACTTCCCTTTTGTACAGCCATGTTGTCTCTGCCTAATCTTGTTATGGTTTTCCAGGTATCCCATAACAACGTCTTTATTAAGGACTCAAGAATTTTCCCTACCAATGATGTCCGACTAACGTGTCTACACAATAGTTCCCCATGTTTTCTCTCCCACCCTTCTTAAATAGGGGAGTCATGTTTGCAATCTTCCAATTGCAAATGTAATTTGCAAACGTAAAGAGTTCCCGTATCGAGCCTGGAAGTGATAAAGGCATGGATGAGAGTTTTGGCAGCATGGGGGGTGAGGTAGTGGTGGAGTCTGGCAATATTGCAGAGGTGATGGAAGGCTGTACCGGTCATGGAGTGGATGTGGGGGAGGAAGGATAGCTCGGGGTCGAACAAGACATCCAGGTTCCTGATTGACTTTGAGGGGTGGAGAGAGCAGCCTTGAATGCTAATGTTGTTAGCGCCTGAGGTGCAGAGGCGCTGACGTGTGCCAATCAGGAGGGCTTCCGTCTTGTTGACGTTGAGTTGTAGGAAATTTGCCATCCTCCAAGACTCAATGTCGGACAGACATGCAGTCAGAACGCCAGTGGTCCTGGAATCAAGGATTGACACGGATAGGTAGAGTTGGGTGTCATCCGCATACATGTGGAAATTTACCCCATGTCTGCTGGGGGAAAGTGTAGAGGGTGAAGAGCAGGGGGCCAAGGGGGAGAGTGTAGAGGGTGTCGCCCAGTGGAAGAGTGTAGAGGGTGAAGAGCAGGGGGCCAAGGGCAGAGCCCTAGGGAACGCCGCATGTGACTCTGCGGAGCCTGGAGGAGAAGCCATTGGAGGAGACAAAGTGAAAGTGGTGGGAGACATAGGACTGGAACCATTCGAGGACAGAGCCTTCCAGGTTGAGGAGGGAGGAGAGGTGCTGGAGGAGGATAGCGTGATCCACAGTATCGAAGGCAGCGGATAGGTCGAGGAGGATGAGGAGGCAGAGGGAGCCCTGGTCACAGATGGTCAGGATGTCGTTTTGTGATCTTGACCAGGGCAGTTTCCGTGCTGTGGGAGGCATGGAAACCCGATTGGAGGGGTTCAAGGAGTGAGTGCTTTGTGAGGAAGGTTAATTGGGGATCAAACCTGATGCTTAGGTTGCGTAACAGACTGTCCAATGCCTTTGAATGTGCTCCCAAAATGAAAGGCTCTATATCAATGCAATTTTGTGTTCCAATTTGCTTTGTGTTGACTTCAGTGCTATGGCCTGGGAAGTGCTGAATATTCTGTGCTGCTGTCCTTTGGATGAGATGTTAAACTGAGTTTCCATATGTTAAACTCAATTTTCCATCTGCCTGTTCAAGTGGATTGTAGAGATCCCATGAAGCTATTTGCAAAGTGAAAGGAGTCCTGGAGTCCATCTCCTAGATTAAAAAACGTAACAGGTAAAGAAATACTGTCGTTGGTAACCCTGCAACTTTACACACTGTTTTATAGTAGTTACCACACTTCCTAATGAAAAAAACACAATGCTTATCATCAATTAGCTATGGAGCACTTTGCTGTGTTTCCAATCTATAAACTCCATAACAAATGCAAAGATTATTGTTAGATTTGTAACAAAATATTATCGGTGTATGTTAAGATTTCATGGGATACATAAAAAAATGAAGAACCGAGGAGAAATGCACTCGATAGAATGTTCTTACATTTCTCAAATATGAAGTCTGTACAATACTTCAATTTTGTCTTTAAAAAATCAAAACACGAATAAATGACTGTCCTTTTAAAAGAAAATTACAACGCTGGTAAAACATTTTTAAATGAAATAATATTTCAGGTCGATTCCTCAAACTGTACAAAAGTTCAGAGTGAAAAGTAGAAGCGAAAAGAGTCAAATATTTCACACACTAGGAGAGATTCCACGAAGCTCAGACCTTCTGGGGAAGGTTCTGTAGGCTCCTGATCTGGTTCCTTTATTGTTATGAGTAAATTGTCTGCAGTGTTTGACTTTAACACTTATCAACATGATAAGGATTATTATTTAGTCCTGCATTGAACATAGCACTCATAACTGTGAAACGTTGCAAACCACTTCACAAGGAATGGCTGTCAAGTCAAATGTCTATTCATTTGCAAGCAAAAAGCTGATTTGATCTAAGGTGACCCTGACACTGAGAATGATCTCACCTTAAAAAGACATAAACCAGAAGGCTTTATTTTCATTTCACCTTTGCAAAAGTTGACTTTTCATCACAGTTTTTCAATTATAATGTATATCACAACATATCTTGCTATGGTGTACAGTTTTATGTGATTTTAGCTGGTTAGATTCCAGTATGAAGCCAACACATGCTCTGGGTCCCCACGCCTTAGCTTTTGTCAAGGGTTGGGATGAGGAAGGGCAGTGTGGTAGGGGCCAGCTGAAGGCATAGCCTTCAGAAAAGAAGGGTCTTGAAAGAGGTAAGGGAGGGAGCAATGTGAAGGGATTGTGAGGTGCAGTTCCAAAAAGTGGGGGCAGAGAGGCTGAAAGCATGGCCGCCGAGGGTAGGGTGGGTCAGGCGGGAGATATGGAGCATGCCATAGCCTGCTGGACGGAGGGAGTGGACAGGTTGATAGGGGGTCAGAAGGTCAGAGAGATAGGAGGGGGAAAGGCGTTAAAAGTGAGGATGAGGATTTTGAATTCTAGCTTAAAATGAATTGGGCAAGCAGAATGCTTCCCTCCAGGGAGAGAGTGCGCATTCCATTCCAATAATCTAGCTTTGGAATTTCCATGTGTAGGTGGGAAGCATGGAAATCTCAGCTTGGTTTGGATACTCTTAAGTATGGTGATGGGTTTCCGCATTGGTCAGACACCTGTCTGGCCTTCCAAATAAATATAGGACCCCTTTGAACCGGGTGGGGGCAGGGATCATTTCAACTATTGGAACATTACTATGTGAAAATAGTCGCCAGCAACACAAACTGGTTTTCCAAATCAAAGGGGTCCCTATACTTACAACTTTGATAACAATCAGATCCTTTGGACTTCACTGCTTTGACATATATGACAATCTTTTTCTCTCCTAAAAGTATTATCAAATCCCCCTGCAAGTTTTGTTTAATATATATTTCTGTAAATTTATAACAATGGACTGGTTTGACCTCAGAAATATCAAGTACTGTATTTGTCACAGTGTTGGGTCTGCGCTATTCAGTCTAATCTATCCATGATGTTGAATGTTAACATCTTCCCCTTTGGTACTTAATGCATCAGTTACACTGAAGAAGTCAGCTGTACCATTGAACACCACAGGACACAGTAAGTACTGTTAACAATCACTCAACACAATACAGCACATCTTTCTCTGTCTCTCTTCAACAAATCGTCTATTTCTATTTCACTGATCTCTCTTCCTTCCCTATGGTCTCTCTCAGCTTTGTCTGAAAGTCGTGGATTCAAGGCCCACATTGGGACTTTGAACTCAGTCAAGGCTAATACACCGATACAGTGCTGGGATAGCATTGAATTCTCAGAAGTGCAGTCCTTTGATTGGGGCATAAAAATGAGGTGTGTCTGACTATTCAGGCAAATGGTAGAGTTCCCGTGGCATTATTCAAAAAGAGAAGGGAGTTTCTCTTGGTGTCCTGGCCAACAATCCCCCAGATAAAATAGATCATTCACTTCATGGCTGTTTGTGGGACATTGTTATTTGCAAATTGGTTCCTGGATTTGCCTACAAAATAACCACCAGACTTCACAATAAAGAACTATTTTGAGCTGCCCCAAATGTGAATGGCACTATATCAAATATAAGGATTATTTTTATTTTATTTATGATACAAATTACTGTAATATTGAAACAGTTACTACATTTGCAATAATTATCCATGAAGCACTTTGAGATGTCCAGCTGTTGAGACATTTTGCATATAAAAAATAGTCTGCTTATGCTAATACATTTATTCAATTGCACTAAAAGATTCAGGTGAACATAAGAACATAAGAATTAGGAGCAGGAGTAGGCCATTCGGCTCCTCGAGCCTGCCTTGCCATTCAATAAGATCATGGCTGATCTATTCTAACTCCACCTACCTGCCTTATTCCCATATCTCTTAATCCCTTTATCCACAAGAAATCTATAAATCTCAGTCTTGAATATGTTCAACAACTGAGCATCTACAGCCCTTTGGGGTAGAAAATTCCATAAATTCACTACTCTCTAAGTGAAGAAGTTTTTTCTCAACTCAATGCAAAAGGGCTGACCCCTAATTTTAAGACTGTGACCCCTGATTATAGTTTCTTCAACCAGCCGAAAAAGTCTCCCATTATCTATTCTGTCATGATTCTTAATGATCTTTTAGGTTTCTGTAAGATCACCTCTAATTCTTCTATATTCTAGAGAATATTGGCCTAGATTGCTCAACCGATCTTCATAGCTCATCCCCCTCATCTCAGGTACCAACCTAGTGAATCTATGTTGTACCTCCTCCAAGGTGAGTACATCCTTTCTTAAATAAGGAGACCAAAACTGCACACAATATTCTAGGTGTGGTCTCACCAGGGCCCTTTACAGTTGCAGCAAGACTTCCATACTCTTATTTTCTAACCCTATTGTAATGAACGCCAACATATCGTTAGTCTTCCTAATTGCTCACTGTACCTGCAAACTAACTTTTTGTGACTGGTGTACAAGGATACCCATGTCCCTCTAATAGCTAACACTATCTAGTCTCTCTCCTTCTAAAAAATAATCTGCTCTACTGTTTTTGCCACCTAGGTGGATGACTTCACACTTCCCTACATTATACTTTATCTGCCACCTATTTGCCCACTCACCTAGCCTATCTATATCGCGTTGCATTTTTTTAATGTCATCCTCGGTGTTTACTTTCCCTCCTAGTTTAGTATCATCCGCAAATTTGGATATGGTTAAATTCAATGTCCTGATCCTTGTGGCACTCCACTAGTCACATCCCGCCAATCTGAGAAGAACCCGTTCATCCCTACTCTTTGTTTTCTTCACGTTAGCCATTCTTCAATCCATGCTAATATATTCCCCTTAATTCCATGGGCCCTTATCTTGTGGATCAAGCTTTTATGCGGCATCTTATTGAATGCCTTTTTGGAAATCTAAATACACTACATCTACTGATTCCCCCCAACCTAATCTAATTGATATGTCCTCAAAAAAATCTAAAAGATTTGTTAAGCATGACTTCCCTACGGTGTATCTCAATGATCTAAGGTCACTTTGCAGTACTCTGTCATATAAGTAAACTGGTAATTAGCAGCTAATAACCCTAGAGCATACAATCTGAGTTTGCATGAGCAAGTCATTTCACAAGTCATCTACACTAAAGTCAATCATCTCCTCCAGCAGTTTTGCCATTGATGTGGCCAACTGTTAGATAATGTCTGTTTCCTTTTTTATTCTATGTTTTAATATTTCTATTTCGGGTGAGATCTTAAATATTAATGTCCCATCTGCCTGTTCATGTGGATATTAAATAACTCCAGGAACTATTCAAAAAGAAAGGCAAGTTTCTTCTGGTATCCTGGCCAACAATCTTCTAGAAACATAGATACTTCTCTCTCAGCTGAAATTTAAAGCCAAAGGTCAAATGCTAAGGGTAGCCATAGCTGGACAAGCAATGTGAAGGTTGCTAGACCATGCTCTCAATGACAAACTATGTGGGGTCCTGTAGCTCAGTGGTTACAGCACTCGCCTCGGAAGTGAGAGACCTGAGTTCATTTCCAGGTACAGCAAAACCTTGGGCAGTTAAGTTTTCTTACTCCGCACACCTGGTAATAATCCCTCAAGAAAAAAATAAATTGGTAGCTTCAATCCACAACTGTTTTTGGGATAGACAGTGCACAATTGGCTGCCACTTTTTGCCCACAAATATAAAGTCAATTCACTTTACAGTATATTCTGTGAAGCTCTTTGAGACATCTATAAATGTGAAAAGCACTATATCAAATACAAGGATTATTATTCTATGTGGTATTAGTTGGTTAAACTCTAGTGGAGCCATGTGCATACTTTGGAATTCTCACGCTCTAGTTCTTGACATATGATTTTCCATGTACAGATGGCATGCATGAAGTTCTCAGCCTGGTTTGAATACTCCTTAAGTATGGCGGAGACAGGTTTCGCAACTGTGTGCGAGGGACAATGGGTTATTACCGATGCAATCTTCCCATTGCCTCCTCCGTGCTGCACAGGTCAAGCTGATTGATGTTTCCCAGCTAGCGTTTCCCTGAGTTACTCAACAACAACAACAAATTTCACTTGTATAGTGCCTTTTACGTCAGGAGGACATCCTGACTCTGCCTTTTAGGTTTGCTTTATTAATCAGAACCACTGAATATCAGTCATGGAGCATCCTTAACCATCATCCTTTTCATTATCTGTACAGACTATTTTCTTACCATTAAAACAATTGTCCCTTTCTGGATGTTTTGTCTCCACGTGAAACACTTGGTATTTCTCTATTTTAAGTTTTATCTGCCATCCATCTGCCCAATTCCCAAGAGTTCAAGTCCTCCGGTACAACAAATAAAATCAACAACAACAAAATTACTTTTATAGAGTGTCTTTCACATCGGGAGGACCTCCCAAGGCAACTCATCCAACACCTAGCGCTAGATTTCCTCACTCTTGTGCAGACCCCAAATTGTGCTAGCTTCACAGACTGTATAAATCAGGTGGCATTTCCTCTTTGTTCATTAGCATCAGGGTATGACTTTCAGCATGCCACCACTCAGTGGGCTGGGATGATGTTAGTATCTCTAACAAGTGAATCATATCAACCAGAACCCCGTATGAACCGGAACTCCGTCCACCGGGTCTCAGTCCATATAAAAGACAAGCAAAGGAATACAGGGGATTGGAAATTGTAGAGATCCTCAATCCAGAGTGTCAGCCTAGCTCAGTTGGTAGCACTCTACCATCTGAGTCAGAAGGTTGTCGGTTCATTCCCATGTCTGAATATTCCAACACTACAACAAATTACACATCCATCGCGCCTTTCGCATCAGAAGGACATTCCAAGACACTGTATGCCCTGTGTATGCCTGTTTTCCAAGACATTGCTGCCATTCTTTGGGAGGGCAGCAATGTTAGTGGTGACATCCTTAGAATAATGCATTAAACCAAGGTCGCTGTTTAGAGGGGGCAATACAACAACAAAATAACATTGAATTTTAAAGAACAGGAGACCATTCGGCCCATTGTGTCTGAGCCAGGTCTTTAAAGAGCTATCCAACCAGTCCCCCACTCTCGCCCCATAGTCTTACAATATATTTTTCCTTTTTAATTGCCCATCTACAGTGATTCTCTTTTGAAAGCTATTATTGAATCTAATTCAACCACCCTTTCAGGCAATATATTTCAGATTGTAACAACTCTCTGGGTAAAAATAATTATTTTTGTTTCCCCTCCGTTTTTTATGCCAATTAAATTGATTATGATCCTGAGGAACCTTGTTTCCCTATCTATTCTATAAAAAAAAGCCTCATAATTTTGTACCCTCTATTAAATCTACCCTCAACCTTCTCTTCTCCAAGGAGAAAAAGCCCAGCCTTTCTAGTCCTTCCACATAATTGAAGTGGTACCATTCTTGAAATCTCTTCTGCACCCTGTCCAAGGACAACATTTGGAGCTCCTGTAGCTCAGTGGTTAGAGCACTCACCCTACAATTGTGAGATCTGTGTTCAAATCCAATCAGATCAGGGCGAAACCTTGGGCAAGTTTCCTTACTCCACACGCCTAATAATAATCTCTCCCCAAAAAAATACAGTAATAAAATTGGTAATTTCAATCCACAACTGTTTGTGGGACACTGCTGTGTGCAGTTGGCTACCATGTTTCACCCACAAATATACAGTCAATTCACTTTATAATATATTCTGTGAAGCACTTTGAGACATCGATAAGATGTGAAAAGTGCTATATCAAATGAAAGGTTATCATTATTATTATTATTATTCTTAAAGTGTCCACAGTTGGACAGAATAGTCCAGCTTTTGCCGAATCAGTGATTTGTAAATGTTTAGCATAATTTCCCTGTTTTTTGTACTCCATGCCTATTTATAAAGCTAAGGAACCCATATGGCTTCTTTAGCAGCTTTGTCAACTTGTCCTACTACCGTCAAAGTGTATGTGACATTCTAAGCTCTCTGCTCCTGCATGTGCTTTAAAGCTATAACATTCATTGTATATTAATTTAGCAGTCCATCGGCAGATTTGGCTTTACCTTATCAAATCTTACCGTTCCACCCTAGCTTCTGCTAAATTGTCCTCTTACTCCAAGACAATCTTGGAGGCCAAGGACAACAACAACAACTACAACAAAATTATATTTATAGAGCGCCTTTCATGTCGGGAGGACATCCCAAGGAGTTGAACAGTCAGGTCGGGACCTGAGCAAAGGAGAGGGGTGGGGTAGGGGGCAGGGATGGGAGAAGGTTAGGAAGGGGAGGGAGAGAGTTGGGAAGGCAGCAGAAGGCACGATCGAAGGGAGGGTCATGAGACAGTCCTTGAAAGAGGCAAGGAAGGGAGTAAGGTGAAGGGACTGTGGGATGGAGTTCCAGAGAGTGGGGGCAGAGATGCTGAAAGTCTGTCCGCCGATGGAACGGCGGGTTGGGCCAGAGACATGGAGCAGGCTGGAGCCCGTCGAACGGAGGGGGGGGTGGGGGGCAGGTTCATGGGGGGACAGCAGGTCAGAGAGATGGGGGTGGGGTGGGGCAAAACCGTGAATGGCCTTGAAAGTGACGAGGATCTTGAATTCGATCCTCTGGGGGATGGACAACCTCAGGCTTCTCTTCTTCATCAGCCCCTCCGTCCACTCTCTCACGTCTCATCCATCCTCTTCCCCAACTCCAACTGCGAGGAGATGACAGACTTCCTTAAAGCCAAAGTCGAGTGAATTCACTCAGTTGTCTCTGCTCTTCCATCTACTACCCCCTCCCCAAATTCCACCCTACCTATCCCTTCCTCCACACTTTCAAACCTGGACAGTGTTTCGGACCTGAGCTGGAGGTAGGAATTGGGGAGAGTGGAGTGACAGGGGGAAAGGAGGGTAATCAAAAGACGTGAAGTGAAAGGACCAAAGAGAGAATCTTGAGATGGGTGTTGAAAGAAGCAAGGGAGAGTGGCAAAGTGGAGGGACTGGTGGATGGAGTTCCAGAGGATGGGGGTAGAGTAGCAGAAGGCCTGTCCGTGAATGGTGGGGTGGGTGAGGGACATAAAGCAGGCTGGAACCCGCCGAGCAGAGGGAGCAGAGCAAGTAGGATGGGTAAGAGTTAGGAGGTCACAGAGGTATGGGAAGAAAGGCCATGGAGCGCTTTCAACGTGAGGACCAATGTCTTGAACTGTATCCTCTAGGTGATAGGAAGCCACTGGAATTGGACGAAGATGGGGGTGATAGGGTCACAGAGCCTGCTGTGGGAGAGGACCCAGCTGCAGAGGTTTGGATGATTTGCAGCTACGGAGGAAGGAATTGAGGAGATCAATAAGCCTCCCCCAAGTGAATAATACAATTGTTCATTCACTTCAAAGCTGTTTGTGGGATATTGCCACATACAAATCAACGTTTGACTTCAAAATAGAGACCATACTCAACACTACCAGAGTTCAAATCCCCTGTATGCCATTTGGAGAAGTTTTAGCTGAATTAAATGTGAAAAGAAGACAGGTGTTTAATCTCTCCATCCCTGTCTCTCGTTGCCTCTCCGCCCCCATCCACCTTGTCTCATCGCGTTGAGATTCACCAGTGCTAATATTGGTACAGATTGCTAAATAGGCAGTTTTCATAGTGAGAAATAATGTCAACAGAGATCTGAAATGTGCAAAAACAACCTTGCCCTCACTATTCTTTTGTCACTGTTTCAAAATCAGGATTGAGTGTGTCGTCGTATGTGTGTGTGTGCTCGAGTCTAACAGACCCTGCTGCCTACTCACTCACTAGGGATTTGTGCTGCACCGAGAATCCTACCCCTTAATCAGAGAACAGGTTGGGAGCACCTGCTGCTCAGTAACGCTGGGGGATGGGGAGACTAAGTTGCATTGAAGTTCAGGTTTGCTAGCTTTTACTAGACATGCATCATTGTAAGGGTGTGAATGCCTCCGTATCAGTTGCAAACATATAGTATTTTCAAATCTGTTCACAGGGTTTTGAATACAGCTTTTACAGTTATTCTCATCCTGGTGCATTGCACACTGCTACGTTTGGCTTCTTTTTTTGGGGGGAAATATTTGCAAATATAATATTTCCCTTTCTCCCCCCTCTTCCTCTCTGACTTTAACCCACTTGACCTTTCCCTCCCTCTCCCCCCTTACCCTCTTTTCCCTCTTTCTCCCCTGGCACCATTCCCGCAACTGTTTGTGGGACACTGCTCTGTGCAATTTGGCTGCTGCGTTTCACCCACAAATATACAGTTGATCTTCCTGCTCTCTTTCCCCCTATCCGACTTTGCCATCGCTCCCCCTTACCCTCTTTTCCCCCTTTCTCCCCTAATCCTATTTCCATGACTGTTTGTAGGACACTGCTGTGCGCAATTTGGCCACCGTGTTTCGTCCAAATATTCAGTGAATTCTCCATCCTGCCCCGACCCCACCTCCCCTGCTCTTGTCCCTACCTAACTGTACAGTGGCTTGTGACGTCCTCTCGACATGAGAGGCATTATATAAATGTAAGTATAGATTGATTGATTTGGTACAACAGAAATCCCGAACAAATACAAAGTACAATATCTTCTTTTCCTTTTTTCCTTTCTCCCGATACTGGTGGTGCACTGCATTATTGCGGATGTCGTATTTTGGATGAGATATTAAACCGAGGTCATGTCTACCTGTTCAGATGGACGTCTAAGATCCTTAGGCACTGCTCGAAAAGAGAAGCGAGTTTTTCCTGGTGTCCTGACCAACAATGTTCCAAATAAAATTGATCACCTCATAGCTATTTTGTGGGACATTGCTGTACTCTGCAACTTATCCTGTGGGGTGCTTTGGGACATTCTCCAGGCATAAAATGTGCTGCACTAAATGTAAGGATTACTAGAAAATAAAAATAGAAGTCACTGGGAACACTTAGCAGGTCAGGCAACATCTATAATACTGTAATTATAATCCTGGTATTTGATATAGCATTTTTCACGTCTTCTAGACATCTCAAAGTGCTTCACAGAAACATACTTTGAAATACCACTATTTGTGGGAGGAAACATGGCAGCCAATTGCACACAGGATTATTAGTATTATTTTACAGTAAATCCTGTGAAGTGCTCTGAGATGTTCTCCAGATATGAAAGATGCTGTATCAAATGGAAGGATTATTATTATTACATTCACTCCCCTTTTATTTACAGTTTGTCCTGGTTCACGTTACATAAATGTCTCACTCGCACCCACCTCACAGTATAACAGCAAGGGCTTACTGAGGTATTTTGGGGGAATCATCAGTAGTGTGAGTGGTACACCTTTTGCCAGGAGTCAGTAAATTTAAAGTAGTTTCCAGATTGATTCACTACACAAAATTAGTAAATGCTGGAAAGACTCCATCAGCTGGAGCGGCAGATGTTTGGTGTAAAGTTAGGGAAGAATGTACTGGGACAGGAACAGGTGTTACTGTGTTTGAAACTGTACTGCTGTTTGTTCAGTTATATAAATCCCAGCTTCTCAAGGAGAGAGCTACAATATGAATTTATTTGTACATCGGCAGAGCTTGCTTTTTGTTACCTGAGATATCCATGCGGCCAACATCAAACAAAAAATGCTAATAGGTCTTTGCCTATTGAGAATTACGCTTTCATGTGTGTGCTTCAAGGTGGTACTGAAACAAAAAAACCTTTAGGGCTTTGTTTTGTTGTGTCAGACACACTCTGCAGAGTGTGTTACTCTACGCATAATAATAATGTATTATTCTACACACAGAGTGTTTTCTACACAGAACGTGTTACAGAGTTATTCGATACAAACAATAGAGAGCACCAAGCAACAGCACAGACATGAAAGTTGAAGGTACAGTGAACAAGGTATTTTCAGAAGGTTTTGAAGGCAACAACAATAAACAACAAACAACAAACGGGGACATATTAGGTGTACACTATATTAAATTCCTGTTAAACCATCCGTTTGATGCAAATCTTGTTTGCAAGACCTTATAAAACTGACAACGAAAGTCCGTAGCTCTCACTAAAGCAGCAAAATGCCATCTGTTGATGAATCCTGCTGCCAATGGCAAGAACTCCGGGTCACCATAAAAGGACTGCAGGCCGTGCATGTGTGATAACCCGCCTGTCACTCATTCTTCAGCTCAGTGAAAGCAGCCATTTTATACCAATCTGTAATTTATTGTCCACAAGCCAAATAGTTCCTTCACACAGTGCAATGTGAAGAATGGCCATCAGTCCTGGGTATTGTTGACAGATAAAGCGCATGACACTTGATATAATCTTTTCTGTGCTCAGTGCCAGTACAGATTGTTCTGTACAGCTACATTAGTAGAATCACACTCTATCTTGCTCCAACAACTGATCTGAATGTGTCTTCTGTTGTATTTTGGAAGGCTGTGGTACAGCAACAACAACAACAACAAATTACATTTATAGAGCGCCTTTCACGTCGGGAGGACGTCCCAAGGCGCTGCACAGGAGGCGTGTGACCCGAGCTGGGAGGGGAATGTTTGGGAAGGGGTGAAACACGAAGGGGAGGTAAAAGAGTTCGGGGTGGAACAGAAGGCACGATCGAAGAGGAAAGTCTTCAAACCGGCCTTGAAAGAGGAAAGGGAAGAGACGAGACGGAGGGATTGAGGGATGGCATTCCAAAGGGTGGGAGCGGAGAAACTGAAGGCCCGGCCTCCGATGGTGGGGCGGTTCGGGCGGGGGGCTTGGAGCAGGCCAAGTCCTGATGAACGGAGGGTCCGGGTGGGCTTGTAGGGGGAGAGTAAATCGGTTAAATAGGGTGTACAATTGCAATGTAGTGCAATGCTTTGCTGACGGACCAATCAACTCTACTGGGGCGGGGGAGGGAAGGGGTGGGACGTTAAAAGGTGAAGTCTGTTCGCAGGTTTACGGAGAGATAGAAACTGTGAACTAACTAACTAACCTGTTAATGTTTCATGGG
The DNA here is from genome assembly GCA_035084275.1 of Hydrolagus colliei. NCBI lineage: Eukaryota > Metazoa > Chordata > Chondrichthyes > Chimaeriformes > Chimaeridae > Hydrolagus > Hydrolagus colliei. The sequence continues at coordinate 27,879,339 of CM068742.1, read as the reverse complement.
GCTGATGATTTATTTAGGAATAATTTTCTGTTTGAAGTGCAATGTACAAATAGCGAGAAGGTTATACGTTCAAGCCTCCATGTCGCGACATTAAACTCACAGTTCTAGGCTATCTTATCATTGCAGTGCTGGAGATCCTTTAGATTAATTTGTAGGTTTTTGTGGGGATTGTTTGGTTGGTCACCTGGGTGACTATCACATGTATAAACCCATCACAATATGTATGAATAATATATCTGCTGTTGTTTGATGACCCCTATTCTTTCTTTTCCCCTATCCTTTGGAGTCCTGTAGCTCAGTAGTTAGAGCACTCACCTTGCAAGTGAGAGACCTGGGTTCAATTCTAGGCAGGGTGAAACCTTGTGCAAGTTTCCTTACTTCACACGCCCGATAATAATCCCTCAAAAAAGACAATAATAAATTGGTCATTTCAATCTAAGATTATTTGTGGGAGACTGCTGTGCGCAATTGGCTGTCGCATTTCACACACAAATATACAGTCAATTCACTTTACAGTATATTCTGTGAAGCTCTTTGAGATATCTAGAAGACGTAAAAAGCGCTATATCAAATGCAAGGTTTATTATTATTTCTATGTAGAATAATGCTCTGTAACACTATTATGCACTCTGAGATGCCATCTGACATGAAGGACATAAATGCAAGTTGTTTTTGTAGTATTCTGTTTACTTGCTGTCAGTAATGCAGTAGAAGCCACGTGCTACATGTATAACACACACTGCAGTGTGCGTTTTTTTTGGTCGGCCGGGTGTCTGACACATGCAGAAGAAGCCCATCACTTTGCTTAACATCCCACCGAACCGTAGGAAATTCCAGAGATAGATTGTTGGAATGGAAGGCGCACTCTCTTCCTGGAGGGATACATCCTGCTTACCTAATTCTGGAAAGTGCTTGGCACAGGTTGGCAGGAGCAGATGGAGTGTTAAACCAAGGTCCCATCTGTTTGTTTAAGTGGCACTTTTCTAAAATAGAAGGGACTTTCTTCCTGTGTTGCAGCCAACAACTCTGGAGAGAGAGAAAAAAGTTAACTACAATTACAGTAAAGCTCTTTGAAACATTTCGATGCCATAGTTTTTATATTAAACACAATAATTATTAATATATTTGTGATAAGGTGCTATATCTAATACAATGATTACTATTATGTCCTTAAAGTGAAGAGTAACTAACAATAGTAATGTTTGATACACTGTCTTTCAATTCAGGAGGACATCTCAAAGTGCTTCACAGGATTTCCTGCAAAGTGTAGTGATTGTATTTTGTAGGCAAATACGAACAGCATTTTGTAGCCAATTTAAGCTGAATTAGAATGAAATGGTTTTAAAGTATGCAAAGAAGGCTTGTGAACATGCTTTATAGTAAAACCAAGAATTGAAATGGTGGTGATACACTCAGTCACTAATCACCTGTTTGTCTGATGTCCCATGTAGAGCGACATTTCCCATGAATTCTAAAATCAACTAAAGTGAAATGTAAGACAATAAAAAGGGGAGTTCTGTAAAACACAAAAGCACTTTCAACTGTCAACTACTGTATAGTGAACCTTGAACCTTCAACTTTAAACAAGTGAATTAAATAAGTTAATTCCTATCGATTCTGCAATTGATTATATAAATGGCATTATTGATTTGTGTATAATAATACTAATAATCCTCGCATTTGATATAATGCCTTATCAAGTCCCAAAAACTTCTCAAAGCGCTTCTTGGCTATATTTTGTGGGTGAAATATGGTAGCCAATTATGCACAGCAGTATTCCACAAACAGTCATGAATTAAAGTGAGTATTTTTCGAAGGAATTATTACCACCAGAAAAGTGATCCGGCAATTGACTAACAACCGAGTTACTACTTGCTGCGAAGTAAACAGAGGTGGAGTAGAAACCTTTTCCAACATTTTGCCCTACCGGGAATTCAACCTAGGTCTCTCTCTCTTGCAAGGTGAATGATCGAACCACAAAGCTACAGGGCCCCATTGTATTTTAATAATTGAAGCTTGAAATTTCTCACAATCTTAGAATTGAGAATTGTGGAGATCCAGCTTTCAAAGTTTAGAACCATAGAAAACCACAGCACATAAGGAAGCCATTTGAGCCATCGTACCTATACACATTCTCTGAAACAGCAATCCTTACAGTCCCATTCTCTAGCCTTGTCCCCATACCTTTTTATCTTTCACGTCCCCTTATCAATCTGACGTGAAAGGTGCTCTATAAAGCGCAATTTTGTTGTTGTTGTTTTATTTCTCTTTTTCAGATATTTTTCTACAACAACTTCTACAACATCTTTCATGTGAGGTAGGGTCCTGAAGCATTGAATCTAATTCTCTTTTGAAAGCTAATATGATTTCTGTCTCAGTCACTGTTCTAGATAGGAATCAAATGCAAGGATTATTATACAGTTAACCCTCATCGAGGGCGACTTTATCGATTGCGAATGAAAGCATATGCAACGAAAAAAAAGTGTCACTTTTTTGCACAGGGCGCGTAAAACTTGTGTGGACATGCTGGCTGGCCCCCACGTGCATGCGCACTTGTGACGCTCCGACAGCTCCCAAATAAATCCGAGATTCCTCGGCTGGCTGGCCCGGCGTGCAATGCATCCTTGGGAAAGTCTTCGGCCTTAGAGCATTGCTTGGTAAACAGATGAGACAGAGAGAGAGAGAGAAGAGAGAGAGTCTCCTAACATTTCCAGGAACATAAAATAATTTAGCTTAGCTTTATTTTATTGCTTTATAGCTTTATTCTTGATTGCTTTGCGATACTGTTGCTTTATTGCTAGGGGAGGAGCGGGCCAGCCGGCTATAGCCCGCCTCAGTACATACCTTGTATTGGTCAGGTGTGGATGTGCCTGGAGGCTTGAGACTGGATTCCCCCAACCTCCCTTTTCCCATTACTTGTTAACCTTATCCAATGCAATTTTACCGATTGCGCAGTTTTCCAGGAAAGTAACCCCCGAGGGTTAACTGTACATAGAGCATTTAATGTCCTAACAGCTCTGTATGTGTCAAAAAATGATCTCATACCCCTTTGCTTCACTTCAGGACACAACTGCATTACAACAACAACAAAACTACATTTGTAGAGCACCATTCACATCAGGAGCATGTCCAAAGGAGCTGAACAGTCGGAGGTCAGGATCTGAGCATGGGGGAGGATGGGGGGAGTGGGGGTTAGGGTTGGGATAAGGGAAGACAGAGAGGCAGGGGGGCAGCCGCAGATGGTTGGGCAGGTCGGGCAGGAGACATGGAGCAAGCCAGAGCTCGCTGAATGGAGGAAGCGGACAGATTGATAAGCGGTCAGCAGAGCAGAGAGGTAGGAGGGGGCATGGCTATGGAGGCCCTTGAATGTGAGAATGAGGATCCTTTATCCTCTGAGGGATGGGGAGCCAATGGAGCTGGATGAGTGTAGGGCTAATGGGCAGTCTGTCAGGATGCTAGTTGTCCTAGAATCAAGGGTGGAGACAGAGAGATAGAATTCGGTATCATCCTTGTGCATGTGGAAATTTATTCCACGCCTGTGGATGATGTCACCAAGTAAGTAGAGGTTGAAGAGGGGGGAACCAAGGACAGAGCCTTGAGGAACACCACATAAGACGGTGCTGGGACTGGAAGAAAAAACATTTGCAGAGACAAATTGGAGACAATGTGAGAGATAAGATCTGAACCAGTCAAGGACAGAACCTTGAAGGCTGAGGTGAGAGGAGAGGCAGTGGACAAGTTTGAGTGGTCCATGGTGTCTAAGGCAGTAGAGAGGTCGAGAAGAATGAGAAGGCAGAGGGAGCCCTGGTCACAGATGGACAGGATGTCATTTGTGACCTTGACCAGAGCAGTTTCTGTGCTGGAGTAGAAAACTGATTTCAGGGGCTTCTGGAGGAAGTGAGGGGCGAGGAAAGAGCAAAGTTGAGAAGCAATGACTCTTTCAAGGACCCTGGGGAAAAAAAGGGAGGTTGGAGATGGGCTGGTAACTGGAAAACAGGGATACATCCACAGAAGGTTTCTTCACGATGGGGGTTATTGTAGCTATTTTGAGGGGTATGGGAACGGTGCCAGATCATAGTGAGAAATAGATGGTGTTGGAGAGTAGAGGGGCGAGAACGTGGATTTACGAGGTAAAGGAGAGGGGTGGGGATGGAGTCAAGAGAGCAGGTGGTGAGCTTCATAGATGATATTGTGATGGAGAGGAGGAGATGGAGACAGGTCAGGGTCGGTGTGTGTGGGTGAGGGAAGATGGCAGTTGGGAGGGCAGATACAGCTGAATGGATTCTCTCGATTTTGGACTTGAGGAAATTCAGCATCTCCTCACAGTCAGAATGTGAGGAGAGAATAGAAACCTCCCGTTTCTATCCAAGGTCCTTGAAAGAGTGGTTGCCTCCCAGCTCCGCTCTTTCCTTTCAAATCACTCACTTCTTGAACCCCTCCAATCAGGTTTCCGCCCTATCCACAGCACAGAAACTGCCCTGGTCAAGGTCACAAATGACATCCTAACCGCCTGTGACCAGGGCCCCCTCTGCCTCCTCGTCCTCCTTGACCTGTCTGCTGCGTTCGACACAGTCAATCACACCATCCTCCTTCAACGTCTTTCCTCCCACCTCAACCTTCAAGGCACAGTCCTTGACTGGTTCCACTCTTATTTGACTCATCGTTTACATTTTGTTTCTTCCAATGGCTTTTCTTCAAACCCCCGCACAGTTTCCCACGGCGTCCCTCAGGGCTCTGTCCTCGGTCCCCTTCTTTTCACCCTTTACACGCTCCCCCTGGGCAACGTCATCCGCAGACATGGGGTAAATTTCCACATGTATGCGGATGACACCCAGTTGTACCTTTCTGCCTCATCCCTCAACCCCCAGACGATCGATGTTCTGACAGCATGTCTGTCCGACATCGAATCGTGGACGAGGGACAACTTTTTGCAATTGAACGTGAATAAGACCGAGGCCCTCCTGATTGGCTCAAGCCAGCGCCTCCGCACATCGGGCGCTGCCAGCCTCAACATCCAAGGCTGTACTCTTCACCTCACAAAGCCAATCAGGAACCTCGGCATCATGTTCGATCAAAAACTTTCCTTCCTCCCCCACATCCGCGCCTTGACTGGCACTGCCTATTTCCATCTGCGCAACATTGCCAGGCTCCGCAACTATCTTACCCCCCGCGCTGCCGAAACACTCGTGCACGCGTACATCACCTCACGGCTGGACTACGGAAATTCTCTCCTAATCGACCTCCGCAGTTCCTCCATTCATAGGCTGCAGGCCATCCAAAACTCTGCAGCCCGTGTACTATCCCGCACCCGCCTCCGTGACCACATAACCCCCACCCTCGCCCGTCTCCACTGGCTCCCCATCCTCCAGAGGATCGAATTTAAGATCCTCGTCCTCACCTACAAGGCTTTGCACGGCCTTGCCCCATCCTACCTAGCCGATCTACTCTCCCCCTACAAGCCCACCCGGACCCTCCGTTCAACAGGACTTGGCCTGCTCCAAGCCCCCCGCCCGAACCGCCCCACCACCGGAGGCCGGGCCTTCAGTTTCTCTGCTCCCACCTTATGGAATGCCATCCCTCAATCCCTCCGTTTCGCCTCTTCTCTTTCCTCTTTCAAGGCCGATTTGAAGACTTTCCTCTTCGATCATGCCTTTTGTTCCACCCTGAACTCTTTTACCTCCCCTTCGTGTTTCACCCCTTCCCAAACACTCCCCTCCCAGCTCGGGTCACACGCCTCTTGTTTAGCGCCTTGGGATGTCCTCCCGACGTGAAAGGCGCTATATAAATGTAAATTGTTGTTGTTGTTGTTGTTGTGAAGTATGGAGGAGGAGATGGACAGAAGAACCCTCCTTTTCAACTGTGCCTTCAGTTGCCCCCCCTACTTCTGTGCCTTCCCTCATCCCAACCCTGTCCGCCCCTCCCCCATGCTCGGGTCCTGATCCCTGACCGTTCTGCACCTCGGGACGTCCTCCCGACAGTAAAGACGCTCTACAGGTGTCATTTTGTTGTTGTTGTTACATAAGAACATAAGAAATAGGAGCAGGAGTAGGCCATTCGGCCCATCGAGCCTGCCCCGCCATTCAATCATGGCTGATATTCTACTCTAACTCCAGCTACCTGCCTTATTCCCCGTACCCCTTAATCCCTTTATAAATGAGAAATCTGTTTGTCACTTTGGAACCCGTTGAACTTCAACTTTATTGTTCCGAACCTAGAATTACTTGGACTCATAGGAAACTTTGACAGCGCTGCATGTCGCTGCATGCATCTTGTTTGAAAAAGATTACAGATCTGCAGCATTTGGATCCAGGCCAACAACACCCTCTTCTTCTTTTGCAACTTCTTTCTCACCAAATTAAAAACCTCCACCAATTTGTCAATGCTTTGTTACACATTTAACTTGTGCCATTCAGGCAGAGGCAAAACCAGCCATTGATAATAAGCACATAGACCAACAAGTCATTAAGCATTCATTAAGCAGTTTGAGCTGCATCAGTTACAGACAATAGGCCTGTCTGAATTAACACCACTGACTGAAAATTAATTTGCTAAAATAACCATAGAAAACAGGCATTTGCAGATCTATTATGATGCAAGGAATGAAAGATTGCTTATTAGAGATGTCAGTTTGGATAATTAAATAATTTGATCAAATTGAAGTGTAGACACTGGCAGAATTTCTGTCCATCTCTCTTTGTTCCGAGTTGTGGGTGTTCACTTTGTCTCCTCACCGTATGTGAAATGACCAACTATTGATTGTCCTCCGGGGGTGGAGGGGGAGGGTGGAGGTAAGTGGACCATTTTACCTGTTAGGGCTTTACTGCAGGGTTAACACAAACTGGATGGGAAGAATCCCTGCCCACAGTGACTGGTCTGCTTTTCCAAATCCTGCCTATGAATTAGCATCTGACGTTCCATTACCAAACATGTCACCTTGAATCACTTCAGCTCTAAAGCGACTCCCCACTTGCCTCCGGGAGTGGGGCGGGAATTAAGTGGGGTCTTCCTTTCACTGAACTGGCTCCAAGGTGACGTGTTTGGTGATAGCATATCAGAATTGAGCCAGCCCTCTGTGGCGGTCTCGGTTCCTGAGCCAGGAAGGTCCCTAGTATTCCAGAGCACTGCTGATGACCCCACTGCCAGGCTACTTTGTCAGCAGGACAATGGTAGGACAGACACTGCGGGCAGTTTATCTTTCCACTCAGGTCCTATTAACCCTGCCAACAACCCAAAGCCCTAATGAAAAGGGTGTTCCTCGCTAGATAAACAAAATGAAGTTTACTAGATTTGCGCTCAATGGTAAACTGTTTATCTAGCATTACCCAACAACAAAATTACATTTATAGAGCGCCTTTCACGTCAGAACCCTAACGCACACATAGGGTCCCAAAACTATGGCTTTCACCAACTTGTGCCTTAACATCTACTGCTCGGGGAGGTGACACCAACCATTGATAAACAAGCAGAGATTAACAGAGGTGTCACAGACGATAGGTTTGGTGACTGCAACAAAAACTTGCTTTTTTATTGCGCTCTTCAAATACAGCAGGGTCTTGGAGAGTTTAACTATGAACAATAGCGGATCTTGACGCTGAGCTAGGGGGAAAGAGGAGATGACTCACAGTCAAAGAGGAAGGTCTTCAGGTAAGATTTGAAGACAGGGATGGATGGGATAAGGCGGAGGGTTTGTGTTAGGGAGTTCCAGAGTTCCAAGGCACAGTGGCTGAAAGCTGATGGTGGAACAGAGGGGCTGCTGTACACTGCTGTATGCAATTGGCTGTCATGTTTTGCCCACATATATACACAGTGTATACAACCAATTCACTTTGCAGTATATTCTGTGAAGCACTTTGAGACGTCTCGGAGACATGAAAAGCGCTATATCAAATGCAAGGATTTTTATTATTATTAAGCATGGTGACATGTCAAACACCTGGCTGACCACAAAAAAGGAAATGTAACGTTTTTTTCTTATTTTTTTATAATACTAATAATAATCCTTGCATTTGATATAGCACTTTTCACGTCTTCTAGACGTCTCAAATGCATAAAATAACAACTTAGTAAGGCACCACCACCTAGTGGACGAATAGATGCACTGCAGACTGGAAACTGCTGCTCAATTCTAGAAAAAACAAGAAATAAACACACTAAAAATAACCATTACTAGCAATGGTTCCATTATGTCTTTATTCCCTGAATGTGCACAGGCGCATGCTACAGCAAAGTTCTGCAAGGAACATTAGGATGAATGGCTATTTTATCAAATAAAAAGCCTTGCATTTGATATAGTGGTTTATTTTATTGTTAAAACGTTTCAAAGCATTTCTCAGGATTTACTATACAGTGAACATTTTATTGGTGAACATTGCAGCAAATTTGCACACAACAATATGCCATAAGCAACTGTGAATAACCATTTTAGGTGGGGCGGGGGTTCAGCCAGGTGTGACATATGCGGATACCCATCGCCATGCTTAAGAGTATCTAAACCAAACTGTGCATCCCATCCACACATTGAAATCCTGAAGATAGATTGTTGAAATGGAATGCACACTCTCTCCCTGGAGGGACGCATTCTGCCTAATTCTGGAATGTATTACAGCAAAATTGCACTTGTAAGAGCATTTTATTTTATCAGGCATAGGTTGACAAGAGCTAAGGCTTCAGAACCCCAGAGTGTGTGTTAGGGGTACTGCTGGATTCTCACTAGCTAAAACCGCATAGCTTGCCTTTGATATTGACTGTCACAGAGGGCTGGCTCGATTCCGACATGCCATTGCAGTTCCAAGGAGATCCCACTTAATCACCCACTGCCACCCACACAATAATAGAACAACCAATTTTATCTGGGGGATTGTTAGCCAGAACAACAAGAGGTACTCTCTTTTTTAAAAAAAATGCCAAAGGATTTTCAACACAAGCAACAACAAGCCCTCGGTTTATTGTCTCATTCAAATGATAATACCTCCAAAAACTGCTCTCTGAGTGCTGTATTGGGAGTGTCGGCCTTCAAGACTTCAAGACTTGTGCAAGACTTCATTAGCATCTCTCTCCCCCAAATACTGTACTCTCATTTACTGGAATGCCATTCTTTGTACAGTATGTTATGTTAACCATCACTTTGCCAGGATCGCTTTATTATGTATTGCTCAGTTGAGAATTTTCAACTCATTATTAATACTATTTTGGTGCGTGTAAAAAACCTGCCATTCTCTGTGTAGCAATTTGTACTGGGGGGGAGGGGAGCAGAAGGGAGAAGGAGGGCAATTGGAGATAAATATAATACAATTTACATGTGTCACAGCTTTCACATCAGGAAGACCTCTCGAAGTATGGGCAGAGCTGGAGTTGGGAGCTGAGAGTGTGGGAGGGGAAAGATGACCAAAAGTACTTTTTTGAGACATTCTTTTACAGACACGAAATACACTTGGTATCTCAAAGTGCTACACTACACAGGAATTTCCATGTGTAGTTGGCAACAGGGAGCTCTCAGTCTAATTCTGCTCTGGTCCCAACCTTGAGACGTTGTTGTATTCTGTGAAGCGCTTTGAGACGTCGATAAGATGTGAAAAGCGCTATGTAAATGTAAGGATTATTATTATTATTTTTATTATTTGGATACTTTTAAGCATGATGATGAGTTTCCGCATGTGTCAGACACCTATCTGACTGGAAACAAAATTGTGCTTAACTATTTATTTTAAAAATGACTTTAATTCATTTGTTGGTTAACAACAAGAATTTGCAGTTATATAACGCTCTTCAGGCTGGTAGCGTCCCAAAGCACAACAACAACAAAATTACATTTATATAGCGCCTTTCATATCAGGAGGATGTTAAATTCTGTTTGGGAGATAATTGGAGTTGTATTGCTAAGCACTTTGAAGGAGAAGCAGCTATATAAATGTAAAATTGTAGCGTAAGCACTTTGATATTGCTGTCATGGCTATATACACATGGTGTGTTGGGAGGGGGACATGGAAAAGTTGGCAATATTCCAGGGGTAAATTGGATAAAAGGGATTGGATCTGGGAAAGAAAATCACAAATTGTATTGGTTGTAATTATGAGTGGCAAATATCCCATGGGTGAGCAAAGTTTCTGTGGGAGGGCTATACTTCACACAACATGGCAAAATGTTTCAAAACGCTTCACAAGTAGCTACAGTCCAATAACAATAACAACAACAACAAAATTACATTTATAGAGCGCCTTTCACGTCGGCAGGACGTCCCAAAGTGCTGAACAGTCAGGTCGGAACCTGAGCACGGGGGGAAGGGTAGGGGGAAGGGGAAGGAGAATAGGAGCGGGGAAAGGTTAGGAGGGGAGCAGAAGGCACGGTCGAAGATAGTCCAGTATAACAACTGTGTTTTTTGTCAGAAAATAAGGCAGTAATTGGTCCCAATTCACTGCCCCCTTCCCATAACCCTTTTACATTGTCCATCTTCAAATGATTATCGAATTCCCTTTTAAGATGTTGATAAGATTTCAACCTCAATCGGAAATTCCATAAGAGATCTCTCCATTAAAATTTCCTCTACCATTCACTTCACTTTTAAAATGACAATGCTGATTATGCTCCCATGTGACTAATCTATCAATCAGGTGGAATAATCTCAATACTAATCCTAAAAAAGTATTTTACAATTTTGAAGATGCAAATAGATCCCCTCCTAATCGTTTGTTTCAGTCAAAAATCCTAATTTGTTTAGTCTATCCTCGTAACTAACTTCTCAGTTCTGGTTATATTACATAAATATTACATATTTTTTCCCAAAATATATGTGAAACATATTTAGTTGATATAAGATTTTTGATCAAGCACTCTGCTACCCTGTGTGGGCACAGGGTATATAGGAGCACTATATGAATGCAACTTCTTGTTATTGATCTTGTTTTAAAAATAGACTCCAGACAACCCAGTTCCTCCCTATACAAGCTGTCCTCACATTCAAATCCCTCCATGGCCTCACCCACCCTACCCTAGTGACCTCTATGACCACATTTTCTATCAACACCCTTTCCCCTTCTGTGTCCATCTCTGTGTCCATCTCTTTAAGACATCTTCCCGGCACGATATAAATTGTGTTGTATTTTATAGGCATTTCCAGCTTTTGGCAATTTTTTTGGGGGGTGATAGGAGTGGCGAGACGGTGACCAGAGGAGCAATGTGCACTTGATGGGATACAAGTGTGTTACATGTGTTTTCAGCAGAGATCTGTGAATTATAAAAATGTCTTACAAAAATGGACTAATTTGTGTTGTTTCAGATTTTCTAATTCCAAAGTGCAGAGTGGATAGCAGACAGTGAGTAGGTCGAAGATGTTTTGTACAGGTGAGTGGTATAAGATACAGACAGAACAGTCCAGCAATAACGAAAACAGACTAAACCTTATTACGCATGTTTCCAGCGGTAGTTTCTGTTTCTTAAGTAGGGATCTATGCGCAAACTGATGTTGAGGAATTCATCACTTTGCAACACCCGATGAGAGATGTAAGAATGTAGTTTCCTCCAAAGATGTAGTGAGTAGTATTCACAATGGTGCTAAAGTGAAAATAATCAAGGAATGCAATTAGAACAATGGTATTGATATAATAAGAATTATTGTATCTGACATAGTTTCCTACCACCTCATCAAGATACAGGATTTTACTGTAAAGTGAAGTGTGTGTTTGTCGGAAAATGCAACTGTCAATTTGCCCACAGCAATGTTATACAAACAGCTATGAATTAAGAGTCCTATTTAATCTGGGGGATTGTTGGCCAGGACACCAAGAGAACCTCCCTTCTCTTTTCAAATAATGCCACAGGATCTTTAACGTCCACCTGAAATGGCAGACAAGACCTTGGTTTTAACACCTTATTTGAAGGACAGCACCCCTGACAATGCAGCACTTAAACAACAAATTGCTTTCGTCTGCAGCAACCTGTTCTTATAAGTTTTCAGACACTGTGCCCTGCTTTCTGTGTCTCTCCTGAAATCCTGTACTTTGCTTGCTCCCACTTAGGGTCCGGCGATATATCGATATATCGGTTATGTCCGATATAATTTTCATATCAATATGCCGATATAGGAATTTAAAATATATCGATATATCGGAAAACATTTATACATTAAAACAATTGATATAGCGCAAATATCGATATAATGTGGATTTTTTCAACTTACCGTGTTGCTATCCGAATGCGCGCGCATGTGCAGGACAAAGAAAAACAGCTATTTATATATTGATATGGGCAAACCGATATATCGATATCGGAAAAATTTCCATATCGACGGACCCTACTCCCATTCCACTTTCTACCTGTCAAAAATCAGAGCTGTTTTATTTTGGACACACCCTCATACCACCCCCCCACTCCCCCACTACCCACTCACATATCTCCCACCAAGCTTGGGCTCCTACTCGATCTCTGTAAAGCACACCTCTCTTTGAAAGGTGAAAATAAGTGTAATTTACTATTATAGGCAAAGTTAGCAGACATTTCTGCCAGCAAAGTCCCACAAACAGCCATGAGATGAAAGAACAAGTCAGGTGGAGGGATGTTGGCCAGAAGACCCCAGGAAGATTTCTTCTCTTTTTGAAATGATAACTATTAAATGGATACTACAACAGACTTGCCGTACTTGTTCAAAAGATCTATGCAGCATTGCTCCAGTTGTGTACTGTTGCTCGGTAGGCTTGAGGCATTGAAAGATTTCTCCAGAAAAGTGGAGCAAATCACATCTGTGACAGGAATATATAATATTCCTATTCAAAACAAATAATCACATGTAAAGTCTCAACATCAAGTAAAGTATTGAAAACAATAAGGTGGTTGGCACCTCGTAAGCTGTCCTGTGAAGGACCTCCCATTACATTGAAGGCAGACGTCTGTCAGTTATCTGCTGAGGAAACTTTGAGGCTACTGGAAGGCAAGACTATTCTGGTTTGGGCGCAAATGTTCATAGATCTAGGGCTTGCAATCCACCTTGATTGGTAAGCAGCTATTGCTGAAGCTCTGAACCTCCAAATGATGGAACCATCGCTCAATGAATAGGGATGTGTGTCCAAGCTGTGAGCAGGAAGATGGTGGCAATGCTCTCATCCATGTGATGCTGAGCTGTATTGCCCACCAGCAAGCTCGCATGGAGTTCTTGGTTCCAGATCAGTCACGGGGGTGGGTGGGTGGGAGGAAGGGGGTGGTGGTGGGGGGGTGCAGGGAACCTTGCCACATAGCTTTGGTTAACCCTGCAAGCCAAAGCCCGAACAAGGCCAAGTAGTCCTAGCTTGATGGGAAAGCTTGCCAAATAGTGATTTCAATACTGGGACTATTCTTGTTGGTAAGCCCTCATATCACAAGGCTATGGTCAGTCAGTTAAAAACTGGTTCAATGTCAACAGCAATCTGATGTGGTGATCAATTTTCACTCCATTACTTAGTACCTTAGTTCTTTAAAAATCATTAATAAAACCAATAGACAATAGACCAGTCATTAAACCATTTTCTATCATCTTATAATGTTTGCACTGGGATAAGTATGTGAAGCTAACTCAAGTCATCTTCATGTGCCCTGTTTGACTAATAGCTTGAAAATCATACCTGCTATGCATGCTGTCATAAAACAGGCAATGGTACCAGCAATTAAAGCCCTAACAGCAACCTCTGTTATGTCAGCTGACCTCTGGGGAACCATGGATGCTGAAGGAGAAAGACAATGAATGTGAGATGCAATTACAATGGCTCGAAGAACCCCTCTACTCAATTTAGATCAGAATATGTAATGTAATATTCATATCATCGAGCACGGGGGTTAAAATTTCAGGATATACTGGGGCAACATTTCTTCCAATTTCTCTCTTATTCTAGTCAGTGTAAGTGCAATCACCGGTTGATATGGAGTTAGCAGGTCACACAGGTAAGAGGAACAGAGAGCTTTGAACGCGAGGACAAGTATTTTGAAGTCTACATTGTTGGTTCATGCCCCATGCCCTCCCAACGGCAAAGGCTTTCTATCAATGTAATTTTGTCGTTGTTCTTGTTAGTAACTCAGAGTCTGGACTGACACTCTGTTGTAGAGTTGGGGAGCTTACATTTGGTTTAGTGCCTTATCACATTGTTGATATCTCAAAGCACTTCACAGGATTTACTCTGAAGTGGAGTGACTCTAGTCAAATGCGTCAGCCAATTTCAGTACAGCAATGTCTGACAAGCAGCTATGGAAGGGGTGATCAATTTTACTTCAGGTCTTGTTGATCTGGAAACTGGAGAAACTTCTCTTTTTGAAAAGTGCCATGCTTTAACGCAACAGACTTTCATCCGAAAGACAGCACCTCTTACCCCCATCACTACTTTGGAATGTCATCTTAGATCATGCTGGTTCAAAATCCTAACATGTGGGGGCTTGTACTCACAACTTTCTTCCTTAAAGATACTACCAACTGGATTTACGGATATTTACGTGCATCTTTGACATGCAGTGCACCCCGCCCAACAATGGAGTGTCATTTAAACTCAAGGTTACTAACGTGGGGTGTGAACCCACAACCTTTTGACTGGGAGTGGGGGAGAGCTGAGAACAAACCAAAAAGAAAGTGACAAGAGTAGAGTTGAGAAATAAAGTTAAAGAACTTGCAATTTCATAGTATTTTACTTCAACATATCTCAATGTTTGACACTTAACGACTGATTGTAGTGACTTTTTTTATAGGTGGATATGGCAGCCATTTGCACCAGCCCAAGTGCCACAAACAGCCATGAGCAGCAAATTAATCTGGAATATGCTGGGAGAAATTAATTCTATTTTCAAAGAGTGGCATGGGATATTTAACATCCAAGAGAAAACATGGTCTTGGCAAATTCAAACTTACCCAACCCTCCTATTAAAATACCAAGAGAACCGATGTTAGCAAATCCACACAAGGCATAGGTAGCAATAGTTTCAGAACGGATCTATAAAAGAACAAAAATGAATAAATGGGTTGAATAATTATAGTAATCTTTACATTTGATATAATATCTTATCGCGTCAAAACTATTTCAAAGCGCTTCACAAAATGTTTCTGTTTGAATAGATAGGGCAGGTTCGAAGGAATTTAAATTTCAAGGGTTGGTAAGGTGTTAAATATTGAGCTGGATCAACAGAATCAATAATTGAAACAGGATAAGTATCCATGCAGAAAAACTATTGAGTGATTTGGGAGAAAAAACCTAGAAAGGAGAATTAATAATAAAGCAGTGGCATAGATACAATGGGCTAAAGACATTTACATGTTAATTAAATTACTTACTAATTTTTTTTCTTTTTTTCTTCCTGTGAAATTCTGCTTGCATTAGAAAGAGGCCAACCATGCTCTCTTGATAAACAAATTCCGATTTACTTACAGACAGATACTGCTTCACTCCTTCAATGTACTTGGGTTCACCCGAAAGCCTTTTATTCATCAGTACAGAAAGCTTTTGATAGGCCAGAAATTCATTTAAGAAGATTTTTATTCCTATAAGCTCTGCTACAATAAAGCTGTCATCCCAATCCACACCCATCATGAAGGAAAAGGGCATGAAGATGTAGGAACAAATGAGCTGAAAAAAATAATAATACTTTCATTTGATATAGCATTTTTTACATCTTCTAGACATCTCAAAGCACTTCACAGAATACTGTAAAGTGAATTGACTATATATGTGGGCGAAACATGGCAGTCAAATTGCAAACAGCAGTGTTCCACAAACAGTGATGGATTGAAATGACCAATTTATTATTAAAAGTTACAAATGACTTGCCTAGTTGATGGATTTCCCACATGTATAGGTTAGTTTGCTTCTTCAGTTTTTGAGAAATTCCACCTTGGTCTCTATTTTCTCATACATATAGTGTCTATTTAATAGTGTCCAGAACTAGACAAACTGTTGAATTCAGATTTAACATCAAAGTTGTTTTTTTCTGCAGCCTTTAAAAGAAATGATTGAAAACCGGCTTCAAAAATTAAGGGTGTATTTAAGGATTTGGCAAATTCTGGACACTGGGAGTCCTGAAATAAAATTGTGAAGAGGCCCTGCCAATGCCTGTCACATTGGACTGAATGACCTTCTTCTGGGCTGTAAATTTCAATGTGGTCCATCAGAAAGAGCAGACTAATTGAGAGCCTTCTCTTGTTCCACACGTTTTCTGTTTTAAGCATGATTCAACAATAACAACTTGGATTTATATTGCGCCCTCCAAGGCAGAAGACATCTCAGAGCGCTAACACAAAGCGGAGCCCAGGGCCAAGCCAGGGAGAGGGGGAAAAAGGGCGACCTGAAAAAGGGAAAGGAGGGGGAGAGGTGAAGGGAGTGAGCAAGGATGTTCCAGAGCTTCGGGCCGTAGTGGCTGAAGGCAGGCTGCCGACGGTGGAATGGAGGATTTGGGGGACAAGGTGGAGCCCAGACCAGTAGAGCAAAGACAACTGTTGTGAGGAGAGAGGAGGTCAGAGAGGTAGGGGGTAAAGAGGAATGGAGGGATTTGAACATAAGAGTGAGGAACCTGAAATCAATCCGTTCTGAAACAAGGAGCCAGTGAAGTCTGGCAAGGACTGGGGTAATCAGGGAGCAAAGTTTGGTTCGGGTAAGAATGCTGGTGGTGGAATTTGGAATGAGCTGGATTTTGTGAATGGTGGCGGAGGGGAGACTGGTGAGGAGGGCATTGGAGCAGTCCAGCCGAGAGTTGACAAATGGACCATGGTTTCGGCAGCTTTAGGGGTGAGGTATTGGCGGAGACGGGCAATGTGGCGGAAATGGAAGAAGGCGATGCTGCTGAGGGACCAGATGTGGGGGAGGAAGATTAATTGGTGGTCAAACCTAGGTTGTGTATGGGCTTGGAGCATTTTAGGGGCAAGTTGGGTGGAGGTGAGATCTGAGGGACCGAAGACATTAACGAGAGCCAACGAGTGTGGTTTCTGTCTTGTCAACATTTAACTGCAGAAAATTTGCACTCATCCAGCTCTTGATGTCCGACAGACAGGGTGACAAAACATCAGGGGACTGGGAGTCGCAAATTGAGGTGGAAAATAAAGTTGGATGTCATCCGCATACATGTGGAAGTGTACCCCATGTCTGTGGATGACATCACCAAGGGGGAGCATGCAGAAGGGGAAGGATATTCCAATTCTATATTCAGCTGCATATTAAATATCAGGAGAGGTTCAGGTGAAGAAAACCCTTCAGTCCAATACATCTCAACAATCTAGATTATTAACACTACTACCCTTTCCAAACCTGCCTGTACTAGTTGCTTTCTAAATGAGTCTAAAGTCCAGGACTCTGACGTCCTAACTGGTAACTTATTCCTGGTCATTGCTCCATATGAAAACAATGTTTGTCTAAACTTATGCTTCTAATCATAAACAGAATACTCATGGAACAGAAGAAAGGTAGAGATTTACCTCAAAGCTGAGCTGAGAACAGTCAAACATATTTCCCAGCCAGGATAGTGTGGCATTAAGGAAAGCCAGAAGTGCCATGATCCCAATAATATTGGCAACGATTGATGCCACAAGTGGTACTGAGTTGGAGGCTCCAATACAGGCTGCTTCTATTATGTTTCTCCCTTGCCTGTTGAATAAAAAATAAGGAATTGGTAGATATCACTTTAAGAGGCATCAACTCTTGCTTGATTGAGTCTAAGAAAGTCAATTTGGGGACCGATCATCATTGACCCTTAGGGTATGAAAGACTGATGTAAAACAACAGTGGAAAAAAACAATAATAAATTGGTCACTTATTCTATCCACGACTGTTTGTGGGACACTGTTGTGTGCAATTGACTGCTGTATTTCACCCACAAATACACATTCAATTCACTTTACAGTACAGTATATTCTGTGAGGTGCTTTGAGATGTCTAGAAGACGTGAAAAGCACCATATCAAATGCAAGGATTATTATTATTAAAATGGGTACAGGGAGTATTAAAGTAGAGTTTGTATCATTTGGTAAAGACACAAATAAACTCAATTACACACCATGTATTGAGTGAATACATGATATCAGAAGTGAACTGAACCGGGACCAGAAAAGATAAAGCAAGTGGACATAAGTTGAATTTGGGAATGACAGAAAAAGACTAACTATCAGGTATCTACAAATACCATGCCCATTGAAACTAATACAAAACTTACAACATAATCAATAGCAGTTTGAATTGGATCTAGAGCTATTTGCAATAGCCACTACCTTACCAATAGCAATAGCAAATACGTATAACAAAATACAATATTTTAAAATGTGGGCAGCAGAAAAGGCACAATAATATTTCAAAAGACTAGAGAAAGACCCGGAGATGCCTTTAGCAAGGCTATAGGACTCGAGTCCTGGACTCGGACTCGAGACCGGTCTTGAGTCCTCACTTGAAGGACTCGGACTCGGCTGTGCAGGACTTGGACTCGACAGCAGGACTCAAGGACTCGAGCTCGAGACCGCCGCGAGTCCAGCAGGTATGAGCCGAGCTGCAGGGTTTTCTGCAGTTCGCGCAAATACTACACCGGCCGACTTACCGGAAATCTCGCAGTGAAAGTTGCTTGTGAATGAACTGTGACGCGATATCCCACGTGGGATATTACTTCCTATCTATCACATGTCAATTTTCTACCAATGAAAAAAGCCCTTTAAAAAGTGACGCGTTTCAATCCAATACCCTGGATTGCCACGTGTTTCATTTCCATTGTGCGAGTAGTAACACTGATTTCTGAGACTCTCTGAGTATTTTTTTGTACATTGTTTTGTGTACTAACTGTACAAGGGCTACCGTACTACGCTTATATCGCGTGCTACGCACTGAAATCTCCCTGATTCTTACTTGCCCGGCGCGTACGAGCATCACCATGTCTGTCGTGTCCCTCGTGATTGGGTACACAGATCATAAGGAATTCACAACAACAATGGGGAACAAACATCATGCAAAATGTAAGTTTTGCAAATGTGTTGTAAGTGAAACGTGTGGCACCACATCGAATTTCACACGCCAACTGCAGTGACGTCATAAAGAAAAGTAAGTTTCGTACTCATTTACGATTAGACTATACGATAAATTAAGTGTGTGTGTGGACTTTTGTCATAATGCGTTACTCATGAATCACGATAAATTTTATCATGTTAATAGTCTTGAAGATTTAATCTAATAAAGACTATTTTCTGAACTATGTCAGTCTACAGAAAAATCCATCTGGTTGGAGGAGTTGTCGCTCTCCTCCAACACAGGTGGAAGTCTCACATATAATATACCGCTACGTGCTGAAATTGGCCTTACTAGGGGTAGATCTTAGGTCTATGTAGTAGAAATATATACGGGGACAAATATCTAGCCCCATAGAGATATGCGTAAAAAGTAGAGCGTGAGCGCCGCAAAGCGTTCTACTATCTTTGAAATGAGGACTCAAGACCGGTCTTGAGTCCGAGTCCAGGACTTGAGTCCTACAGCCCTGCAATTTTCTTCTTTGTGCGCAATGCACTGACTCGTACTCGGATCAGCAGCATTCACGAGCGCTCGGTTACACACCAATGTGTACAAGTACAAGCCTAGGCAAGCAATCTGCTGCTAGACTTTTTGGTTGGAAAAAAAATTAAAATCTCTCTCCTCGACACAAATGGGGGTTGGGGAAGAGAGAGACAGGGAGAGATGTATACATACACACATACAAATGCACAAAAGCCAATCTAATCCTTCTGTCTTCAATACATGTGCATTTCCAGGAAAATCGTGCCAGGCAGGCCTTTTCAAATACATTTGCCAAACAAGGTTTAGATTTATAAATCTAGATGGATTTGGAGATCATAGAATTGTACAACACAGAAGGAGACCATTCACACCATCGCGAGACATCTAGAAGATGTGAAAAGCGCTATATCAAATGCAAGGATTCTTCTTCTTCTTATTATCATGCCTGTGCCATGTGAATCCTTGCCTCTCCAAATTAAAGGTTAGGCTCGATTATTGCTTCTTAAAGTTTGCCCACAGTCGGATACCTTCTGGGTTGACTTTATAAATCTGCTTCAGACAGAGGAAGGGAGACAGATGAGAGTCAGTGGGAGTCAGTGGGAGAGATAAGACAGGGAGCAGAGTGACGGACAGAAAGGAAAGGAAAACGGAATTAGAAAACAAACATTTTTAGGGGACTCGTAAGAGGAATTCACTGAATTCTCGTCCACCAGTTTGAATGAAAGCGTAAACCACAAGCCAGCCAAGTTACTAGTTCCAAGTCAGCTTTCAACTGCAAAGTCTCTAAATTGCAGTCAGACGTTTGAGCTAGAATTTTTTAGTTAGGCAAACTTATCAATTTGAAGCACTTCGAATGACAAATTATCAATTTGAAGCACTTCGAAAGACAAATTTAATAAGGCACAGGTTACTGCGGAACTACTGCTTAACTGCATGTTTGGAGAGGATTAACATAAACTTTCTAGACACTTGTTTTTCATGCCCGACCACATTACCTTCCTCAAATTAATGAAGGCATATCACTGTCTTAGCATTTTGTGAATCTTCATTTCAGTGAATATCAGTGCAATGGCTTTATCAGACAAGTGACTGACGACTTGAGAAGTCAATATTCCTTGTACTTCAGGGACTAAAAATAGAATTTTAATTTGTTCTTGAACCAAACCATTAAGCACTTCAACTTTGGGATAATGAGTAAATTTATTGCATAAAGCCATGAAGTAAGAAACCAACCCTTGTAAACAAAGTGTAGCAAGCAATATACATCAAAAAAAGGTATAAGACTGAATGTATGTATAAGTTGGTGATGGGCGTGAATTTTTACATGGAGGACTCGGACTCGGATGAGGAGGACTCGACTACAGCCCTGGCCTTTCGTGGATGTGGTGAATATATCATCGTGGTGTATTTAAGTTCAGAAACATAAAATGCAAGCTGGACACTGGAACCCAAACTTTCTAATGCCATAAAACAAAGGCATTAAGTAACACCAACCCCCAGAGGATCTGTATGTTTTCACCTTCAAAATTTACAGTCAATTTACATTACGGTATATTCTGTGAAGCGTTTTGAGACATCTCAATAAGATGATTAGGTGCTATATCAAATACAAAGTTTTATTATTATTATTATTACATGGAGCATTTTTTAATAATGGATTGTTCACCAGGATATTGTTAGTTTAAACTAACCAAGAACAATATGTATCTACTGACGTTCTAAACAACACTTGGAAGATTTGTTTTAGGGAAATGACATTTGCATAACATCCACACAAGAAATATTTCAAAGACAATCAATGCAATTACTGAAAGGGATTCTCGGTGTAATAAATTAGGTTTAATATTTGGAATAAGTCATAATGGAGTGTAAAGTTCAACAGAGAAAAGTGGGAGAGATTAAATACTGTACTTGGGAAATATCATTACACTTAAAAGATTGAAAGAAGAAAGTAAAATTAATAACAAAGATGCAACCATCCACCCAAAAGTGGAATAAAAGGATGAAAGAGTATGATTAACTGGATGGCCCAGTTCATATCGAAGGTGACAGAGAGGAGATGGGTAAGGATTCCCCCGGTGAGTCGGCCAACTGCATAATATCATCTGCAAACAGAATTCGATCAGGAATGCCTGGAACTTATACACCAAGGGTTTTGTGAGGTAATGGGTCAAAGACCTTGTGGAAATCAATTAATGCAATGTAGGTGGAATACAGTATATGTGCAGTGACTACTCAAAGAACTACTGAAATTAGTAACATTCTATTGCTTGGTAGCATTTACTCTTAAGATCACTCTTCACATGGATAGCAATTACACATTAGAACAACAACAACAACTTGCACATATTGTATTCTTGTAGCTCAGTTGGTTTGAGCATTCGCCTTACATGATAGAGACCTGGGTTCAATTCCTGGCAGGGTAAAACCCTGGGCAAGTTTCCTTACTTCCACCGAATATAATTGCTCAAAAAAAAAACATTGGTCATCTCAATCCACAACTGTTTTGGGACATTGCAAGAGAAAAGTTGTAAGAGGAATTAAGAGGAACTTACCCTTTTTCCAAACTAAGAACAGTTTTGAGTCCTATTCTGGAACGATCATCTTCAGGCCAGAAGAGTTTTGCAATAGCCAGAGAGGCGGGAGCAGACATCACTGATGCTGTCAACAGGTGGGAAGCTGAAACCTGTATTTTAAACAATAGATTTTATGCTGAACAACAACAACAACAACAACAACAACAACTTCGATTTACATAGCGCCCTCCACGCCGGACAGTGTCTCAGAGCGCTTCACAGTAGCATATCCCGGGACTGAGCCAGGGGCAGGTCCTTAAAATAATAATATACTCTTGTACATTTCAGCTACGTTTCTTTTAACAATTTACTGCCATCTTTGTGTTACTAGAAGCATAGATCTCCACACAATACAATTTAGTTTTCAGGAATAATTTGCCTGTTGTTGACTTTCACTAAACAACACAACAACAAAATTACATTTATGTAGAGCCTTTCATCTGGAGAGGATGTCCCAAGGTACCGGACAGTCAATGTTTCAGAGCCCAGCTGGGATTAGGATCAGGGAGGGTGGAGGGAAAGGGGGGATTTGGTGTGACTGTTGAAGAGGAGGGACTTGAAGGAGGCGAGGGAGGGGATGAAGTGGGGGGACTGCGGGATGGAATTCCAGAGGTTAGGAGCTGAGTGGCTGAAGGCTCGCCTGGCGATAGTGGGGTGGGTAGGCTAGGGGGACATGTAGCAGGCCAGAGCTTGCTGAGCGAAGGGAGCTGACAGGTGTGAAGGGGGTTAGGAGGTCCCAGAGGTAGGGTGGGGCGCGGCCATGGAGGGCTTTAAAGGTGATGACCAGGATCTTGAATTGAATCTGCTGGGTGAATGGGAGCTAATAGATTTGGGTGAAAATGGGGCAGGAAGTGTTATGGAGCTTGGAGTGGTAGATGACATGGGCCTCAGAGTTCTGGATTATCTGCAGCCTATGGAGGGAGGAATTGTGAAGGCCGACAAAGCAGGGTGTTGGCGTACTCGAGCTTGGATGTGATTAAGGCATGGATGAGGGTTTCAGTGGCTTGAGGGGTGAGGTAGTGGTGGAGTCGGGCAATGTTGCAGAGGTGAGGGAAGGCAGAGTGGTCATGGCTTGGATGTGGGGGAGGAAAGACAGTTGAGGATCAAACAAGACACCTAGATTCCTGACTGGCTTGGTGGGGTAGAGTGTGCAACCATAGAGGTTGATGCTGCCAGCCTGAAGGCACTGGTGCGAGCCAATCAGGAGGACCTCGGTCTTGTTGACATTCAACTGTAGAAAGTTAACTCTCATCCAGGACTTAATGTCTGACGTGCAGTCTGTCAGGACAGCAGTGATCCTGGAATCGAGCGTAGAGGCAGAAAGATAAGAGTTGGGTATCATCCGCTTACATATAGAAATTAACGCCATGTCGGTGGATGGCGTCACCAAGGGGGAGCATGTAGATACTGAAAAGTAGTGGACCAAGAACACTGGGGGGGCGCCACATGTGATAGTGCGGGGGCTGGAGGAGAAGCCATTGATGGCGACAAAGTGGAGACGGTGAGAAAGGTAAAAGTCAAACTAGGCGAAGACAAATCCATGAAGATTGAGCTGGGAGGAGAGTTGGTCTAGGAGGATGGAATGGTTGACAGTATTGAAGGCAGCAAAGAGTTCAAGGAGGACAAGAAGGCAGAGAGAGCCCTGTTTAAAGTGTCATTAGAGACATCAACCAAGGCTATCTCTGTGCTTTGGGCAGCATGGAAACCTGATTGTAGGGGTTCAAAGAGGGAATGGCGAGAGAGAAAGGAACAAAGCTGGGACGCAACAACTCTTTCCAGGGCCTTAGAGAGGAATGCGAGGTTGGAGAGTGGCAGTAACTAAACAAATAACTGAAAGCACTTGACAAATATTATGATAAATACTGCACAAGGCAATAGAATATTTAAAGATGTTGACCAAAAGTAAGGTCAAAGGAAAATGCTTTGTATGGCAGAGAAGGGATAGAAAGACAAAGTGGTTTTGGAAGAGAGTTTCATATGACAGGGACATGGAGGCTGAAGACTTAGCCACCAATAGTGCAGTGGAGAGTGAGTAATCAGAGTGACACGGTGAGGAAGAACGAAGCTGGAACAAGGTTGGATAGAATGATAGAAATGCCTGGTCAAAAATGTTTAACTAGATCTTTTGAAGAGCCAAAAGAGTTCGGCATGATTGGGGGTGAAATGAGTGTGCAGTATGGGGGAGAACTTGGACTGCAGAGTTTGGGATCAGCTGAGGTCTTTGGACAGTGTCGCTCAGAAAGCTGGAAAGGAGAGCATTGAAAAACTATCCATCTGATGGGAGAAAGCATGGATAAGGGTTTCACTGAGGTTAGGGAAGGGCATGATTGGGATTGTTCTAGAGGTAGGTAAAGGCAATCTAAGCAATGGATCTGACAGTATCAAGATTACTGAAGTTGGTTACCACTATGTTCAGCTGTGGAGATCGATAGAATCAGAGCCAGAGGTAAGCAGCTGTAAGCTTCTCATATGCTTCCCTCTACTAGTGAACGTAATGTTACATTATGTTCAGCAGTACAATCTTGAACATAAGGCTACAATGTTGTCACTGCACTAAAATCCTCCTGACATGAAAGGCACTGTATCAAATGTATGGATTATAAAGGAAATTGATAATGATTATTTTTGGTCACTCACCCCAAGTGAAATAAAGGCCCCTAGGACACCTCCAGCAATGGTTGCAAACCCACTAGCCATGACAGCATGAATCTCAGACTTTGTGAGATCTGATAGATACGGACGAATCAAGAGAGGGCTTTCGATCTGTGTGGGCAAATAAACATAGCAATGGTTTGACTGCGCATACAAGAAAAGAAATTGGATCTGAATTTGCGCCATTTCATAACTAAATGAAAAGGAATAGATTCCTGTGGTTCACTGGTAGAAGCAATTACCTCGCAATTGAAATTGAGAAACCTGGTTCTATTCCCGGCAGGGCAAAATGCAAGTTCCTTTACTCCACACACCTCTATTTACCTAGCAGTAAGTAGGAACCCAGTTGTTAGTCAATTGGTGGTTCACTTTTCCAGGGAAAATTTGGTCACTCAATCCATGCCTTTTGTGGGACACTACTGTGAACAATTGGCTGCCGCATTTCACACACAAATATACAGTCAATTCACTTTACAGAATATTCTGTGAAGCACTTTGGATGTCTAGAAGACATGAAATGCACTATATCAAATGCAAGGATTATTATTATGATTATATATATAATTAAAACTGGGGACATTCATTGAAATACAAACCAGTTATTTATTTAATGTGAAAGACTGATAAACCACTAGGTGTCAGCACTGCTCAATAAGCGACAAGGATGGGCCTTGATTTTTACAAGTCACTGCAAATGTGTGTTTGTGAGAACAAGCTGCAATGCATCAACCAATGGTTGACCAATCTGTCAATACTTACTTTCAAAGCTCTCACCTGAATAAAGGGTATTCGACAGGCCCTGGGTACAGCAGGCAGAGTTAACAACAAAAGTCAAAATACATGAAACCACTTATGACAGTATAATTTGTGGAAAGTGACTTGGCTTTACTTTCTTGGCCAGAATTGGAATTGAAGTCCAAACTCATGTGGCTCCTATATACATTGTTGTAATTCTGATAGATGACAAAGACTAGGGTGAACTTTGGAGATATCCCTGACTGATTAGTTCTACTCACCAGCCCCATAAATATGTTTCCTGCTGCCACCATTGACTCCATCGGAGACGTTCCCATGGTAACATGCATGAACCAGCCAACCTTGATGGAAATGGAAAATCAGTCTAAAGTAACACAGGATATTGTTGCAAAGAGATTATCATTCAGCTACATAAACATAAGCATTAAAATGTTGTAATATTGTACAAATAAGAAAAAATATTTTGGACACTTTTCTCCTGATAAAACATTTTTTTGTAGCAGTGATGAGTGAAAATACGGCCCTATTTAGTTTCAACAACAACAACAAATTACATTTGTATAGTGTCTTTCACATCGGGAGGACATCCCAAGGAGCTGGGATTGAAGTACAGTATTTAGTTTCACTAAATTCGATACAATTACTGTCCTATGCCGAAGGTAGATCAGATTTCTATGCATTAATATTTGAATAGGGAACCTCATTGGTAGTGTTATCATACTGTACTAAAGTGGACAATTTGGTTGAGTAATGGGTTATATTAAAGGTTGCTTTGTTTTCAGATTTTTAAAATACTATTCAAAAAATGATTCTGACATTTATTTTACCCAATTTTTCCCCTAAATTTTTCATGTTCTTTTTGACTACAAAAATTGTCAATTTCTAGGTTTTAAGAATGTTTTCCATCTGGATTTTGTGACTTAGAGTTCGACAATTTTTAATGTTTCAAACAATAGAAAATACATAAGACAAACAATAAGAGTTAACTTCGGGAATTTTTTTCCTCTGATTTGGAGAAAATTGACAATTACCACTGCAGGAGTTGGGTAAAAATATATTATTGCCAGGGGTGGTTGGTGGGGGGACACATAGAGCCTTCTTGTCAAAAATGGCTACCTCCCTCTCCCTCCTCCTCACTTTGCATGCTCCTTGCAAGCTTCAAAAATGTAGGCAGTCCTACCTGATCCACCGCCTACATTTTGTTTCTTCCAACGGTTTCTCCTCAAACCCCCGCACAGTTTCTCACGGCGTCCCCCAGGGCTCTGTCCTCGGCCCCGTCCTTTTCACCATTTAAACGCTCCCTCTGGGCGATGTCATCCGCAAACATGGGGTAAATTTCCACATGTACGCAGACGACACCCAGCTGTACCTTTCTGCCTCATCCCTCAACCCCCAGACCATCGATGTTCTGACAGCATGTCTGTCTTGACATTGAGTCTTGGACGAGGGACAACTTCCTCCAATTGAATGTGAGCAAGACCGAGGCCCTCCTGATTGGCTCAAGCCAGCGCCTCCGCACATCGGGCGCTGCCAGCCTCAACATCCAAGGCTGTACTCTCCACCTCACAAAGCCAGTCAGGAACCTCGGCATCACGTTCGACCATAAACTCTCCTTCCTCCCCCACATCCGTGCCTTGACCGGCACCGCTTATTTCCACCTGCGCCACATTGCCAGGCTCCGCAACTACCTCACCCCCCACGCTGCCGAAACACTCGTGCACGCGTACATCATCTCACGGCTGGACTACGGAAACTCTCTCCTCGTCGGCCTCCTCAGTTCCTCCATTCACAGGCTGCAGGTCATCCAAAACTCTGCAGCCCATGTACTATCCCGCACCCGCCTCCGCGACCACATAACCCCCACCTTTGCCCGTCTCCACTGGCTCCCCATCCTCCAGAGGATCGAGTTCAAGATCCTCGTCCTCACCTTCAAGGCCTTACACGGCCTTGCCCCGCCCTACTTAACAGACTTACTTTCCCCCTATAAGCCCACCCGGACCCTCCGTTCAGCAGGTCTTGGCCTGCTCCAAGCCCCCCGCCCGAACCGCTCCACCATTGGAGGCCGGGCTTTCAGTTTTTCCGCTCCCACCCTGTGGAATTCCATCCCCCAATCCCTCCGCCTTGTTTCTTCCCTTTCCTCTTTCAAGGCCGGTTTGAAGACTTCCCTCTTCGACCGTGCCTTTTGTTCCCCCCCGAATTTTTCGACCTCCCCTACGTGTTTCACCCCTTCCTGAACACTCCCCTCCCAGCTCGGGTTACACGCCTCCTGTGCAGCGCCTTGGGACGTCCTCCCGACGTGAAAGGCGCATTATAAGTTTAAGTTGTTGTTGTTGTTGGCTGTCTCTGGTCTCATCATCCCGCAGACTCCAAGGTCCATTGGAGTTTGAACAGTGGGAAAGGTGGGGGGCATCTTTAACATTGGCACAGAGTGTGCCTGGTGCGGAGGAAGGAGGGAAACAGCTATCTTCAAGACTTGTACATAGCCTGTGGGGTGTGAAGGAATTAGGAGTGTAGGTGTGGGAGCAGCCAGCCATCTACAACTCATCTCCCTTTAAAAAGAGGTGAGATGTGGACATATTTTTTTGGAGGGAACTGACCTTATCCTTGCTTACCCTCGCTCTAGATACTCACTCCCTCTGACACCAAATTGCCTTTACATAGCTCCCTACATAACGCTAAACATTGGGGGATGTTTGACACTGAGCCAGCGAGAGAGGACAGTGAACGTTGGTTGGTCGAAGAGGAAGGTCTTCAGAAGTGATCTAAAGATGGACAAGGAGTGGGCAAGGTTGAGGGCCTGAGGAGAGAGTTTCAGAGTCTTCAGGTGGAGTGGCTGAAAGCACAGCTGTTGATGATGATATGGAGGGGACAAAAGATGGGCAGGAGTCTGGAGCTAAGCCAAAGCGAAGAATAGAGAAGTTGGATTAAAGCAGGTTAGAGAGATACCAAGAACAACTTGCACTTATATAGCACCCTTCACATAGACCAGGGTAATGTGTTGGAATTCTTTACCATGGAAAGCTGATAAATACAGATTTTTATCAAATAAAACTGGAATTGTGTTTTAAGTAAAATCACTTGAGTACCACAAAATCTAAAGTGCATTGACTAATCCTTTAAATATTTCATACACACAAATATTTTAGGGTTTTATTGACTTTTCTGATATTTTGTTTTATTGCTGACCATAGTTCCTAGCATCTTGATCTTTGCAAATTTATCTTTGTGGCTGTTTGGAAAATTGTTGTTAACTGCACAATTACCTCTGATAAATAATCTATGAGAATAAGTAGAATCCAATTTTTTTAGGTTGTTGGGCTACAGCCTTTCATTTCAAGAGGATGTCTCAAAGTGCTTCACAGGATTTACTCTAGAGGCTAGTGGCAGCAGTCAGTTTCCATTATGCAATGTCTCAGAACAAAACCATGAAATAAATATACAGTACCTATTTATTGGCAAGGACATTGGAACAGAAATTCCCTTCTGTTTATCAATAGTGCCATGGATCTTTAACAGATCCATCTGAATAGGCAGGTGGATTAACGGGAGGGACACATTCCACATCCTTAATAAAGATCCTTAGTAAATCCCGATTTTCCCCTAAACCCCCCTTTCTGGCGTGCCCCAGCATTCCAACCTGCCTCAGGCCAATAGATGGGGGCAGAAAGGCTGGCTGGGGACTGGGGATAGTGTGTGGTGCAGTGGTGGGGAGAGACTGGGGACAGTGGTGGAAGGACTGATGACAATGGAGGGGGGCTGGGGACAGTATGGGCGGGCTGGAGATATGGGGGGTTTGGGGGACAGTGAGAGGGGATGCAGTCAGTGGTGGGGAGTGTGGGTCGAGGGCAGTGGGAGGGAGCAGGAGATGGTGAGAGGGGATGTGGACAGTGGGGGGGTGGCTAAGGATGGTAGGGGAGAGCTGGGGACAGTGGGGGGGCTGGGGATATGGGGGTGCTGGGGACAATGGGGTGGGGTGGTGCTGGAGATGATGAGAAAGGAAGCAGACAGTGGGATGGGGCTGAGGATGGTGGTGGAGGTCGGGGCTGGGGACAGTGGGGGGAGGCCGAGGCACGGTGGGAGGGGGGCTGGGGATGGTGTGGGTGTGCCTGGGTACAATGGCGTGGGTTGGGGACAGTAGGGGTGCTGAGGACGATAGTGAGCTGGGGACAGTAGGAAGGGGGGCTGAGTACAGTGGGAGCAGTTGGGGACAGTGGGGAGAGCTGGGGACAGTGAAGTAGGGAAGGCTGGGGACGGGACTGGAGGGGGGTGCTGAGGACAGTGGGAGGGGGTGGGGGGAGCTGGGGGTTGGAGTGTGGGGCTTGGTTGGGGACTGCAGACAGTGCAGATTAGCAATGATGCTGTGGTGCAAGCCCTGTGCTTGGAGGTGGTGAACTGGCTATATGGGCCTTCTCTTGTTATAGGATTTTTTTGTAACTATGTAATTAAGCTGTATAGTTTTGCTCTTCTGATGTGACTTTTGATTTTTACCTCTGCTTTTGTTTTAAGCTGTATATGGTCTAGTTAGGCTGTACCTAGAAGACTGTGTACAGTTATTTTCGCAGTGTTAAAATGGGTTTTGTACTTGACCATTAGAAAGGTAATGATGAGACTTTTAATAAGAATTCAATACTGCTCAGAACGTACCTTCATAATGAGCCACTGGATGAATCCAACACAATACAGCATGGAAATCACCATGCTGAAAAAGATCACGATTGGCAGGAGCTAGTGATTAAACAGGGTACATTAAAGTGTTACTCAATTCTGTCTCAACTGAGGCACCACAAGAACTTTTCAAAGCATCTAAGATTTAAATGTGTATTTTGTACAGACCTTAAAAGCAACATAGTGATGGGTGAATTCATCACCAAATACAAATTTTGAACCGGCATCTGTATAATCTAAAAAAATCTGTAACAAGATAAAAGTATGAATTAGTTACATAAAATACAATAACTACATCAGGCTAATACAAAATGCTAGCCCATCCTGCAGTCTCATAAAGCAGTATCCAGTGCCTTGGGACATCCTCCCGATGTGTAAGGTTCTATACAATTGTAATTTTGCTGTTACTGTTGTGCAAACAATGATGTAAAAAAATGCCACCAAAATCTTTCACTAACTCATTTGTACATTTACGTCACCATGAAGAGAATGCCCATATATTATCTCTCTCTCCTCAATAGCCCACAAAATTGCAAGTACATTTTCACTGTGCCCTGGCAAGGAACAACAGCAACAAATTACATTTGTACAGCACCTTTCAGGTCATTAAATTGCAGTATTTAACCCAGACATCTCATATATGGAAATTCCACATTTGATCATAGAGTAATCTTAACAACAATAACAAACTGCATTTATATAAGTAAGTAATCCTTCAGTTTATATAGCGCTTTCCACGTCTTATCGACGTCCCAAAGCGCTTGACCCCTTTCATATCAGGAGGACATCCCTGGACAATGAAGGGTTTGCACCTGAGCTGGGACAATAAGTCACGTAAATATTGTGAAAAGAGTATTGTCTTTTAAGGCCTTTTAGAAATGATTTAGTCATTCTGTTTCACATACCTGAACTTGAGTCCCCAACCAGTTGAATGCACTGAATCCCGTTTGTGTTCTCAGAATGACAATTCCAACGATAAATTGTAAACCCAATCCCCAGAATACAGTTCTCCAGGGCACCTAGGCACATTCCAAGTAAAAACTTACTAATGTATGTATACTGTCATTTTAACGTTAGTTGCAGAGAGTGAGCTTGATGCTACTAATGAGAGACAACAACATTTAGCTTTTAGATTTAAGCACAAAATACTGTACCCAGAAAAATAGTAAGTATTTGCATATTGCACAAAATATCAAGTTATTGAGTTGTGACCATTATTAATAATATCCCTTATATAATATAGCATCACATCACAGCAATAATAATAATCTTTGCATTTTTATATAACGCCTTATTATACCTTTGAGGCATCTTAAAGCGCTTCACAGAATATACTGTAAAGTGAATTGACTGTATATTTTGTACAGTGTGACCAAAAAGTCATGATAACTACCCTATTATCTTAAAAAACACTATTTATTTAAGACTTATTCGATATTGTAATGGTTTTTTGATCACACTGTATATTGATGAAATGTCTCAAAGTGCTTCACAGTAAAGTTAGTTAAGAGAGAAAATGGTAACTATTTACATATTGTCAGCATTTAATGTGCAGCAAAGTTTAATTAACCTCACAGATTACTAAAAGCAAAATACGGCAGATGCTGGAAGTCTGTTACAAAACAAAGGTCACTGGGAGAACTCAACAGGTCAGGCAGCATCTATAGAGAAAGGAAAGTGAAATATGCCCTGCTTCCCAACTTCTCTGTTAGTCCTTAAAAGCCTGTCCCTTCCAACATGCTCCAATTCTGATGAAGGGTCGTTGACCCCAAACGTTGACTCACTTTCCTTTCTCCATAGATGCTGCCTGACCTGCTGAGTGTTCCGAGCGATCCCTGTTCTTGTCACAGATTTTGACACAATAGCTTTGGCCAAACAGTGTCTCAGGAAAGTAGTGGGATTCCAAATAAGGAGAAGAGGGAGTGTGAATAAATGCCATTTAAAGGAGAACAAATGTATTGTTGCCACACTGTTCTAATGAGTTCTAGGCACCACCATCTTCAACACCCAAAGCTGTTCTTTTATTCTGAATAACCCAATTGAAGGTACAAGAGCAAAACCAAGAAGGTTAAACAGAGTAGGAGAAAAGAATGTTACATAAAGAAAAAGTCAAATTGAAGGATGGAGGAAAGGTTTGTACGGCAGCCAATTGTCAGACAGTTGTGAGAAAATTGCTGTGCTATTACATCCAAATTGCCAAAGTAAAATTGGGAACTGTCAAAATGTTATGGAGTAATAAACTAGAGAGTATGTGACATTATTTATTACAAATATTTATCTTTTAATTTGGGTAAAATTTGCAGGAGAAATGAGAAACTGGCTTTACCTTTGTTGGATTTTTGGAGAAGATGAACATGATGCAAATATACATTATGAGGCCTCCAAGGGAGATAAGTTGTCTAAAGCCTTGCTTGGCTGTGTCCAGTACAAGCCAACATATCACAGCTACAACCAAAGTCAGATAAATCACCCTGAGACAAAACACAGATTCAGCAAGTTTTTTTTAACTTCAAACTATCAGATTGAATTGTATGTGTTTTAACCAACACTTTACATAATACTACACATCACATAGGTTCTGTACCTTGGAATAGACCTTAAAATATGTGCTGAGTTGGAAAGTTACATTAAATGGAGTTAAGATCCACTAACTCCAGTGTTCCACAGGAATGCAAGTTTGCAATCAGTTTTGACTCATACTTGAATGTCATTGATCAAGTTTCACCCATTTTAACAGTCCTACCAGACATAATTATACTTCATAGAGGAACAAAAATGAAATGTGGTGAGGCTCAAATCAATCCCCCTTAAAAAAATATTCACTATTGCAATGATGGCTAAATAATACACCTTTTTGATCCTTGCTTACAATGCAACATTATTTTACGATGTTGCATAGAGCATTGCATTGTGCCACCTTATTGACTATTTTATAGTTTTTTGTAGTTTAATCAATGATAGAATCAAAGAGAGATATATATGTCAATTCTCAGGCAATATTATTGCTCCAGAATAGATCCAAGGCAAATGGATGCGTTACTCACCATTTCAACCAGTACCACTGCTTCTCGATGAAATTGTCACAGGGAGCAAAGGCCTCAACTATATTGTCTTCAAACTTTGCAACAAACATATCCCAGAAGTAAAAAAACAAGCCAAGTAAAGTTAACACAAGAAGAGATATGGCTCTGTTGAAGTTCACAACACATGCTGCAATCACCATTGCAAAGTAGCCTGCAAAAATAAAACCCACAAATGATTTATTTAGACTTATGTATATTTGAATATCTACAGTACCTGAAATTATTTATCTCTATAACTAGAATGAGTTATCCATACCAATTGCCTGTAACTCGCCTGTAACAGCCACCTTTGAGGATAATGTTATCAATGCTATTTACAGATATTGATTTCCTCAGCCATTAATTTGGCAGTTGATTATTAGTTAAACATCAGATTTTATGCTGGTCAACAACAACAACAACAACAACAACTTTGATTTATATAGTGCCCTCCACACCGGACGGCGTCTAAGATGGCTTTATGAAGTCACTCTTGGGGCTCAATTTAGAGATTTTGATACCATGCACTCAGCACGTTGTTGAAATTAATGGGAAGCAAATTTTTACCTTCCAGAACATGTTAAATTTGGGGAAATGCAGTGCATCAATAGGATGAATCAAATATGCATTTCAGGAATGAGATTATAATACAGTAATACAGTACTTGCATTTGAAATAGTGACTTATCACTTCTTTGAGACTCTCAAAGTGCTTCACAAAATATACTGTAAAGTGAATCTACTGTATATTTTGAAGAAGGAAGGAATTATTACCTCCAGAAAACAACAACAACAAACAACAAAATTACAAAAGCGAACCAACAGCAACAACTTGGATTTATAAAGCGCCCTCCACACCGAATGGCATCTCAAAACTACCAAACAATGAACAACTGGGTTCCTACTTACTGCTAAGTAAAGAGGCATTTGGAGTAAGGAAACATGCCCAATGTTTGGCCCTGATGGGAATCGAACACAGGTCTCTCGCTTGCAAGGTGAGTGGGATGTGCTCCCGATGTGAAAGGCGCTCTAAAACTTAAATTTTGTTGCTGTTGTTGAGCGTTCTAATCACTGCTATAGGACCCCATAGTATGTGTGTTTGAGAGAGGTAAAGAGTTAGTCCATTCTGTTTGCCATTTACAGTACAGAATAACGCATTTGTTGATTGAGCTATTGTGCTCCATTTTGATAAGTTTAGGAAATTTATTACTGTTTTCTTAGAAAGAACTAATTATATTTTAAATTATAAACAGAACTACAATGTGAATAGAAACAAAATATGCAAATCTTCATTAATTATTGATTAGTGCATAATGATACATTTGTTGCATTTAAGAACAGTAACAAAAGAATCTAAAAAAAAATCACCATAATAAAATTGGTCATTTCAATCCACGACTATTTGTGCGCAACTGGCTGCCATGTTTCACCCACAAATATACAGTCCTGAAGCTCAGTGGTTAGAGCACTTGCCTTACAAGCGTGAGACCCGTGTTTCAAATCCAGGCAGGTCAGGGCGAAACCTTGGGCAAGTTTCCGAAATCCAAACATCTAATAATAATCCGTCCCAAAAGAAACCTACAATAAATTGGTCATTTCAATCCACGACACTGCTGTGCTCAATTGGCTGCCATGTTTCGCCCACAAATATACAGTCAATTCACTTCACAGTATATTCTGTGAAGTGCTTTGAGACGTCTAAAAGACATGAAAAGCGCTATATCGAATGCAAGGATTATTATTATTGTTAAAAGAATCTCGATAATGAGGTGGTAAGTAGTAATCATCCTATATAAATCATAAATAGACCAAAAGTAATCTAACAAGTGGATCATTTAAACAATCTCTTTGTATAATTGTTGTTCAAGTTACGCTTAATATGCCGAATTAAGTTTGTTTTGTACCACAATCCTCTCAATATCCTTCAGTGTCTTTTGTGCAATGATTTCATCAGTAGTTGGTGAGCTACTTGTTATGTTTTGAAACATAAATTTTGTACAGACTTTTTTCCTACTCAGTCATTTTCACTTTTCCCCAAATATACACATTTGTCATCAAGAGCTGATAGATAACTGTAATGAGATATTGCTTTTATAATTTAAGACTTTCTGATTAACTAGAAGAAAAATAATTCCTGTTTGAAGTACTGTACACTATGGTTTCAACCCAAATACGGTGTAAAAATATAAGGAGGTCTTATGGTTAACTTTGTGTTTAATTGAATGAATCAGAGTAACAGCCTATATTATCCCATTTTTGTTTGGGTTTCTATCATTGGTTTATCTCGGAGGTAAGCAACATCGCTAGTGAATTAACAACACTGAAAGTATGAATTATTCAGGATTGGATTTTATCAATCTAAATGAATGCCATTTTCCAAATATATCAAAGCTTTTACTTCACAAATCTGATTCATATGACGTGTCCCAGGCTTTATTACTGTGCAAGGATCTAAGAACAGGGGAGATATTTCATACATGTCTATATGAATCACTCAGCTTTTCCTGACCTCCACAACATTAACTGTCTCCACAATTATTACCCAGCTCCTCCATACACAAGCTGCAGACCACCCAGCTCTCTGGAGCCTGTGTTCGTTCCTGTAAATTCAAGTTAATTGTACTTGTTTGTTCAAATCCATGGCTTCCACCTACCTACCTCTGTGACTGTCATCAACTCTATAATTTTGGCCATTCCCCTTGCTGGGCTAACACAGGGGCCTGCTTCATATCTGCCACTCAAGCAACAACAATGAAATTACATTTCTAGAGCACCTTTCACGTTGAGAGGATGTCCTAAGGCACTGAAAGTACCTGAAACCACCTCACCGTCAGTGGGGGATCTTTCAGCCATGTTCATTCTTTCTGGATCTCCATCCCTCAGCGTCGTACACTCCTGACCTACTTTTAAAACCTGCCTTAAGATATGTCTTTCAGTCACCTTTCTCTACCACGATCACCCTGCTCAGTTTCCCCTTTCCCTCCCCAAATCTCCTCAGCTTCTGCCCCTACCATACGGCTCTCCATGCTCTGGCTCCCTCCCATTCAACTATGTGAAGTGCTTTGAGGGGTCCTCTCATAGTGAAAGGTTGTGTATAAATGTACGTTGTGTTGCTTGTCAACCGTACACTCCATTATAGCCTAGCCTCTTATCATAGCTAAGACCCTTTATTGCAGATATCAATCTAGTCAACTATCAATCTAGTCTCTGAGTGTCCTCTACCCTATCTAAACCTCCTGACTGGGGTAGCCACTGCAGAACACAATACTGTACTCCAAATTAAGTCTGACCAGTATTCCACATAACTGCAGCAGCCCCTATTATAGTTATTGCTTTAGGAGCGAGGGTTAGTGGTACCAACCATCATTACATGTGTATGATTTGCTGGAAATATCTTCCTTTTATCTATGCAGAGTTCTGGTCTAGTGCTTCCTTTATAAGGTTTATGAGGCAAGTTTTGTAAACCTTTTCATTGGTTATTGTATAATTAGGGCCACTGAATTCCCTCCAGACAGTGCATATGACTCACCTAATAAACACAACTCACATAATTGACCCTCGTGTCCATTAACAAGGCCATAATACAAATAAATCCGATCTGTCAACAGTGATAAAAAAAACTTTGGTGCCACAGTAGTTAATAAAACAATGTTTATTGCATTTCCATAATGCAATTTGCTCAATCAATGTGCTACAAACAACCAAGAGGTAAATGTGTCCGACTGCAGCCACCCTTCCTTGCAATTTCATTAATCACTCTCACTAATCATTAATCACTCTCTTGGTAAAGTACATCTGTCCTGAAATTGATCTTTGCAACATAATGACTGCACTTTGGTCAGCTTTTCCCTCGGTATCGTCTCCAAGTTCCACCGCCCACCCCCCCACCCACCCACCCACCATCTGCTTGAGCGCACAGCCAGCCAATAGTGTAAAGTGCTTTGAGACATTCTCCCAACATGTAAGTCTAATAAGCATAAATTGTATGGTATTAATGCACACAGAGGTGCTACCCATTCAGAGCTCTTCAGTTGACAAGGGGCATTAGTGAGGGTAATAAATGCAGTTAATTTATCATCAGTGGGACTGGAATTGGAGCTGGAAAAGATAAGGAATCGTATCTTGCAGGAATCTGTTAAGAAACTCGGG
Source organism: Hydrolagus colliei (assembly GCA_035084275.1). Lineage (NCBI taxonomy): Eukaryota > Metazoa > Chordata > Chondrichthyes > Chimaeriformes > Chimaeridae > Hydrolagus > Hydrolagus colliei. Next base: position 27,842,026 of record CM068742.1, on the reverse strand, counting down.
GATGAAAATTCCACCTAGAAATACTCTAATTTATGTAGAAATTCGGCTATCCAGAATTTGGTAACTTGTTGAATTAAATTGGTAGACTTGTTGAATTAAAACTCTTCCCACTGCCTCAGATGGTTGTGGTTTCAAGTCCTGTGTCAGGACATTGAACTCACATAATCTAGTACTCCAGAGCAGTCCTGGTGAAGTACAATACTACATTGTTGGGATTACTGTTTTTTGGATGAAACATTAAATTAGTGTCCTGTCTATTTGTTGAGACTTTAAAAATCCCTTGATGCTTTTCAAAACGGCAGTTTATCTGAAATACCCCATATTAAAAAAATTGGTTGATTTTGCCCATAAATATGCAACTGTTCACCCATAAATGTGCAGTCAATTCACTTTACAATATAATCTGTCAAGCACTTTGAGACGTTTTGAAGATGCGAAAAGCGTTAAATCAAATGCAAGAGTTATTACTATTTTTACTGTTATTATGGTTTTCATAGGAATTACTGTGCACAAAATCAGCTGCTGCATCCACCTACAAATACACAGTCACTTTACTTAACAGAAAAACTCGTTACGACCTGTCAAGACAAGGATTCCTCTTTATTTCCTAGTAAATAAAAATAGTTATTTGTTTGAATGATATTTTCAAAAGTCAATAGCTGGGAAAATTGTTCGTAAATATGCCAAGCAATGGGGTGCTGCGACTAATACAGGCACTGAGTGGAAGTTGGGTTTGCATGCTTGGATGCATTGCAGAGGACTATGCAGTATTGAAGGACTGCACTATGCCCTGTCGCAGAGGTCTCTGATCTATTGGAGGGCTGTACCACAGCACAGAGACAGAGCTTGTCAATGTCACAATGATGTCCTCTCTATTTGTGCCCGGGGATCCCTCTGCCTCCTCATCCTCCTGGATTTCTCTGCCGCGTTTGATATGGTCGACCATGCCATCCCTCCTCCCTCATCTATGTTCGTGGGACCGCACTCTCATGTTTCGAGTCCTACTTTACCAACTGCCTACATTTCATCTTGGCATATAGCTTCGTCTCCTGCCCCTGCCCGGTCACCTGTGGGTTACCCTAGTGCTCCCGAACCAGTGCACAATCTAGGCATCCAGTTCACCACCCAGCTGTCCTTCCTCCCCCACATCCGGTCTCAGATCATGACCACCTTCTTCCACCTTCTAAGAGGAATCCTTGCCCACCTTCTTCCACATCGCCCATCTCGACCATACCTTACCCCAAATGCAACTGAAGCCCTCGTCCATGCGTTTATCACCTCCTGCTTGGATTACAAATGCACTCCTCGCCAGTCTCCCAAGCTCCACTATTCCAAAAATGCAGCTCATTCTGAATTCTGCCATCCACATACTGACCTGACACAAACTGGTACCCACATCTCACTAGTTCTGGTCAGGCTTCACTGGCGCTCCATCACCAACCAGATCGACTTCAAGATCCTCGCACTCGTGATCAAATCCCTTCAATCCCTGGCACCTGCCTATCTCACTGACCTCTTCACTCCCCAATCCAACACCAGCGCCTCCGCTCAACTGGCACCAGGCTTTAGCTTGTCCCTCGAGTCCTCCACTCCACCATCGACGATCGCGCATTCAGCAACTATGCCCCGAAATTCTGGAACGCTCTTCCTCAACTTCTCTGCCTTGGCCCCTCTCTCCCCTTTTTCAATTCCAACCTGAAAACCTTCCTTTTTGACCGTTCTTGTAGTCACTAACCCGGTCCCGCTTCGGAATCAGTCTCTGCCACTGTTAAGCACTCTGAGACACTACACTGCATGGAGGGTGAGTCCAAGCTGTTATGGTTGTATGATGGCTTCCTGCCTGATCTGTTATAATAAAATAATAATAATCCTTGTATATGATATAGCGCTTTTTACTGTTAATTACGCTTATTCAGTATGATAAATACAACCTGCCAGGAGGATGCCCAGAATCACATGACGAATAAGTCCTCTATGCTTCTGATAGTGTTTTTGTAGCTGTTCATATTTCTTTTGAAAAGGTCTGTGAAAGTTAAACATTCAAGAAAACAATAGTCAAGCAAGTTTGAAAGAAAACATTGCAACTGTGTTGTATTCTTGTTAACACTGGATTTAAAAAAAAATCTATTTTGCTAATGGTTAAAGGGATTGAAAGTTTAAGAGGAGAACTTTCCATTCAAAGTTCTCCATTTAAATATAGAAAAAAAATATTTTTTGTAATTATCACAAGTGCCTAAAATCTGAACCTTTTGTATTTTTCAGGGCTAACATTCCTTATCATTGTTGAGCTAAAAATTTCACAAACACATAAAGCGATCCAATATTCAAAGAAACTGTCAACTTTCACTTCACTTCATGTTACACTGTGTACAATGCACTAAGATGTTTGGTGGCCCTATTCCCTGTGTGCATAACGTGCAGGAAAGCCAGTAACCATACTCACGGGTCCAATAACAACATTATCACTAACCTTACACAACAACCGGGCACATTACCATTCACATAGTTGCTACCTGACCTGCTGCCTGTTCCCAGCGACCTCTGTTTTCATTTCAGATTTCCACCTGCAGTATTTTGCCTTTTGGCACATTATCTTTCCGTATTTGCCAAAGGGAAGAGAAGCAAAACATGCAGAAGAACAACAGAAAGTTAAATGACATCGTCGAAAGTCCATGTGTTCGACTCTGGCTTTATTTTATATTTTGTCTGCTTTTGAAAGTGACTGCTCTCAATTTCACTGAAGTGCTTTCCACCTCTGTTTACAAATGTTGCAACACCAGCACATCATTATATGTGCAACAAACAAGCTATGTGAAGATCCATCTTGCATTTTGATTACCTTACAAGACTAGTCCTTTCATTTTTTCTTATGTCCAATTCTTTTTCGATTTGCTGATCACCATCAACCTCAACATGGACTTCATCCTAAATTTCAAACAAAAAGAGTTGCTGTAACCTGCGGATGCTGTAAGAATTCCATAAACATGAAACAAGTTCAGAGTTATACAAGTGGTAACATCAATGGTGACATACGCATGATTTATGCATTATTATAAAAAGTAATCACAAGGCAAGATTCTTTCAGAACAAAGGTAAATAAGCCAGGGTGGTCCAACCTTTTGGGTATTGAAGACAGGATGCCATATTTGAGAAACTTCTACGGACCAAATAAGCAATATTTTTATTTTTCCCTTCCATAATTACATATAAAAGAATCATTCAGAAATCTTTTGTTTTAAATTGTGCGATTGTATTATTTCATAATGATAATCTCAATTGGAAATAAATTGATTTTTTAAAATATACTGGGTGACCAAAACATTGTGATATTTACAATAGCAACAACTTTGATTTATATAGCGCCCTCCACGTCGGACGGCGTCTCAGAGCGCTTCACAACAATGGATCCCGGGACCGAGCCAGGGGCAAGGGTAGAAAGGTGACCAACGGCGCGGTTGAAGAGAAAGGTCTTTATCTAGGACCTGAAACTGGGAAGAGAGGGGACGAGGTGAAGGGAGTGAGGAAGGGAGTTCCAGAGCCTCGGGGCAAGAATGGCCGCCGAGGGTGTAGCGGAGGATTCGGAGGACACCGAGAGGGATCTAGGGAAGGTTTTTTGTGGAGTGGGGTGACGGCAGCAGTTTTGAGGGGGGAAGGGACTGATCCGTACTACCCTACTATTTAAAAAGAGTCATAATTTCTTTAAGACTTATTAGACATTGTAATGGTAATCACAACATTTTGGTCAATCTGTATTAAAGTCAAAGCACAAGAGATAAACTCACTCAGTTACTGTTTAAAGATTAAAGATAAACTGTATTAAAATCAAGCACATGGAGTCCCTTATAAAGAATACTCAACAGAAGAGATAAACTCATTAAAGTTACTGTTTAAAGATTAAAGATAAACTGTATTAAAATCAAGCACATGGAGTCCCCAATGAAGAATACTCAACAGAACCAAAACAGATTAATCCATAATTGCAAACTAACTCTGAACTCTTTCAACACAGAAATGGCTTACAAGACACGGACGTTTTTCTTTATTTTCAGTAAACAAATAATCCATCCACTGAAATCCTCTATTTTTCATATCTACCTTGTGTTTCTTACTGAGACCTGGGACATCCTTCCGACATGAAAGGCACTCTACAAATGTAAGTTTGTTGTTGTGGTTGAGACGCATAATTTTGTAGTTTACCATTGCAATATATTGCTATCGTTACATCCCACCAGGTTGTGTGAGGCTCAAGGTAGCACCAGGATACACTCTACTCCACCCTATTCCTGTCATTCTTCTCGCTGCCTCATAGAGATCGTCAAGAAGAGAGGCGCACTTGGGAGGTAAAGCAGTGAAGCCGTAATGGTTTGCAGGATGGACAAAATCATCCGTCGATTATCCATCGGGCCACACTGTTTTAAGCCATTTCTCACAAGCACATAGTGATTTCAAATTGCTGTGAAGCTGCTATCAAGCTAAAGACAGCTAAAACACATTATATTAAAGGTTATTAGACATGTAATCACAACTTTTTGATCACCCTGCATTAAAGTCAAAGCACAAGAGATAAACTCAACATATAGAGTGCCCTACAGAGAATGCTCCACAAAACCAAACCAGATTTTAAATCAAGGTTACTTAAATTGCTTCCAATGCACTATTGTATTTCTATTGCAATCAAAACCAGAGTGGGTCAGCAAATCATAGCTGAGTAACTGAATCAGCGGTCCATATTTATTGTGTAAAGTAAAAACATTTGAGCATGGCGGGGTTAATTGGTTGCACACTGCATCTCACCAAGCCAGTCAGGAACCTCGATCCTTAACTGTCTTTTCTCCCTCACATCTATGCCATGACCTTCTCTGCCTTCCTTCACCTCCCCAACATTGCCCGACTCCTCCACTAACCTCACCTCTCAGGCCGCTGAAATCCCCATTCATGCCATCATCATGTCCAGGCTCGACTAAGACAATGTCCTGCTTGTTGGCCTCCCAGAACTCTGCAGCCTGTGTCCTCTACTGCATCAAGCTCCGTGACTGCATCTCCTCCATTCTCGCTCAACTCCCGTGGCTCTCCATCACTCAGTGGCTTCAATTCAAGATCCTGGTCCTCACCTTTAAAGCCCTCCATGGCCTTGCCCCACCTTACCTCTGCTACCTCCTAACCATCTACCAACCCATTCACTCCTGTTTTCAAACGGATGTGTGCGTGTTTGTAATGATAATGCATCATCTGCTCTTTTCACAGAACAGGAATTGTACCTGCTGCACAAATAAGTATCAGCACTCAATTATGACCAGCCATGCCTGAAGCAAGCACCAGCTCAAATGCATTCACTTTAGGAGCGTAATATTACTTATGCCTGGAAATACCATTGAGGTCCCCGGTATGAATGATTTTAGCAACAAAGGATGAGGCATAGTTTTTTCGAGTTAGTTGAATTTTGTGTGCCTTATTTTTGAAATCTATAGGTTAACCTGCATTCATTCCTATCACTTATTTTAAAAACAAATAAGGTTGGGGACTGATGCACGTTCAATCATTTTTAACTATACCCATAAATAACTGGAGTGACATTTGCTGGTTATTTTTGTTTAAATTGAAAAGTTATTTTTCATTAATTTCTCCATGTTGTCTAAAATAATAAATAATAATAATAATCCTTGCATTTGATAGAGCGCTTTTCATGTTTTCTAGATATCTCAAAGCCCTTTGAGAATATACTTTAAAGTGAATTGCATGCATGTGCAATTCCAACGTGAAAGGCGTGCTATAAATGTAATTTTGTTACCGTTGTATATGTGGTGCAATGTCTAAAATGTCTACCTCTGAATACGCCCTTTCAAATAGTTTTTCCTTCAAAAATAAGGGTTAAATAGAAGATATAAACATCATTGAATGTTCGCAAACACAATTCTGGCAATGTAACACTGCATGAATATTCAATGCAGCATTTGGCCTACACTGTTGGGAGGAAAACTCTGGAAGCCATTCAGGTGGCTATTTTGGATTTGTTAAGAGCAGAAAGTCAATGTTTTGTAGTTTTTGCGGGTGTTTCCTCCCCTTTTCAACTTGTTGTCTTGAAACCTTTAAGTGTCTCCAACTTGCTACAAACTGCAGTGAATGAGAATTTAAAGCCTTACCTGGAATGCTGGGTTTTGAACTCCATCTGTAGTTTTCATCCGATCCACAGATTCTTGAACTTGGTTCATTTGCATTGCTCAGATCTTTTTTCTGAAGTCTTCAAAAGAACTGTCGGTGGATTTACTGAGTGAGTGAGGCATGTGGTATTTAAACACCACAGCAAACAAACAAATTCCAAAACATCATTGATTTCTTTAATACATCATCTATCTATTATGACCTGAGATCATTCCACCTGAATACTTTGGAAAACTTACTCACAACAAACGTTAATAAATGTGCCAGCCAGTTACCATTGATGGAACTGTGATTGTGCATTGGATTAATGTAGCTAGACCACACAAAGCATTGCTTTTTCTTGCAATTATAAAATGAATGGCTGTTTGTGGGAAATTTGTTTATGCAAATTGGCTGCTACTTTCACCTCCAAAACACAATGCACACTATTGTATTTTGTAGGCAAACTTGATTTACAATAAATCCGGTGAAGCATTCACAATGTCAATATGAAATATTGACATTGTGAATATTGGAAATATTCTTAATATTTTTAATATTTTATTAGTTTTGTCTCCTGTGTGTGTTGTAAAGTATGTTGGTTTTATTTTCCCGATACAATTCCTACTCAGACAGACATTGGAAATGTGGTTTGTCCAAAAACATGCACAAAGCAAAACTTTACTAATAATAATAATCCTTGGATTTGATATAGCGCTTTTCACGTCTTCTAGACTTCTCAAAACGCTTCACAGAATATACTCTAAAGTGAATTGACTGTATACTTGTGGGCGAAATGCGGCAGCCAATTGAGCACAGCAGTGTCCCACAAACAGTCGTGGATTGAAATGTTCAATTTATTATTGTTTTTTTTTGAGGGATTATTATTATGCATGTGGTGTAAGGAAACATGCCCAAGGTTTCGCCCTGTATATCTGGGCGACTTGTTTGCCCCCGAACTGTCCTTCCTCCCTCATATCCGGTGGACTGCTCTGCGTCCACCGCCCTAACCGCTCTATCATCAGTGGCTGGGCTTTCAGCCTCTCTGCTCCCACACTGTGGAACTCCATCCCGCAATCCTTTTGCCTCACTTCCTCCCTTTCCTCCTTCAAGGCCGGTCTCAAGATCTTCCTCTTCGACCGTGCCTTCTGCTCCCTCCTAACTCTTCCCCCTCTCTTACTCTGCTTGTCCTTCCCTCTACCACGACCCTTTCCCACCCCTGCTCGGGACCTGACTTAACTGTTTAGCGCCTTGGGACGTCCTCCCGATGTGAAAGGCGCTTTATAAATGTAATTTTGTTGTTGTTGTTGTTAAATATACCCCTGGCTAACTGGAGATAGTTAACAATGGTTATCAGGGCAGAAACATAGCAGGGAAAAGACAGCCGGTTCTGGTTATCAAGGTGATTTGAGGCTAAAGCATTGGGACTTATTTAAGGAATGCTGTAATTGGGAAGTAACTGGACATGTGAGGAAAAGATGTACAGGTACTATGTTATAATAATGACCCATTGGTAAGGATGCATTTTGGGAGGAGAAATTAGGGGAGGTAATACAGGCTAGGTAGTACAATTTGAAGGGGTGTGAAGGAACAGAGAGACCTGGGGATTTGTGTGAATGATTCTTTGAAGTTGGCAAGACAGGTAGCCAAGGCTATCAAAAAAGCATACAGGATACTAGGCTTTATAAATAGGGGCATAAAGTAAGAAAGTCAGGAAGTTCTGACTAAACTCTATAAAACTTTGGTTAAGACTCAGCTAGATACTGTGTACAATTCTGGTCACCACACTTTAGGAAGGATGTTAAGGCATTGGAAAGAGTGCAGAAGAGATTTACTAGGATGGTACCAGGAATGAGGGACTTCAGCTATGAGGAAAGATTAGAGAGGCTAGGTTTATTCTCATTGGAACAGAAAAGGTTGCAAGGAGCCTTAGTAGAGGTTTTTAAGATCATGAGGGGATTCAACAGAGTAGATAGGGAAAAACTGTTTCCACTGGTGGGTGTATCAGTGACTCGTGGTCACAGATTTAAAATAGTTTCAAAAAGAAGCAGAGGGGAGATGAGGAGAAATGTTTTCACTCAGCGATTTGCTCAAATCTGGAATGCATTGCCTGAAAAGGTGGTGGAGGCCAATTCGATAACAACTTTTAAAAGAGAGGTAGACATTTATTTTGGGAGGACAGGTTTGCGAGGTTATGGGGAGAGAGCTGCAGAGTGGGATTAAATTGTTCTTTTTAAAGAGCCGGCACTGTCTCAATGGGCCGAATGGCCTCCTTCTGTACCGTAAGATTCTATGATTTTATGATTCGTCCATTTTTATTCACAAAATGATAAAAATAAAAACTGAGCCTTTTTGTTTTGTTCAGGATCTAATTTTAGTATCAACAATTTGAAAAAAAATGAGACAAACAGTATGGGTAAATTAGTAATAATCAGGAATAATCTGCCATTAATTTGCTCATAGGTGTAAAACAGAATTGTTTGAATAATATAATAATCCTTGCATTTATTATTGCGCCTTTCATGTCGCCCAGGTGTTTCAAAGCGCTTCATGGAAAATACTGTAAAGTAGATTGCCTGTATATTTTATGAATGAGATAATATAATTCTTTCATTGATAAGTATCAAATTGACGTATTATCCATTGATGTCAAGCTGAAGAGAGTAAGCAATTCATATGTAATTGCATTATGTAAAATCTCAAGTATACCTCGAGTAGTTAGCCAATGATTTTCAAACTGATAGTGTTTTATATATAATGCGTTTTCCAAAGCAATTTGATTTTGTACTTGATTCAAGTCTCTTTAGATTGGCCTACCAGGATGCCAGTATTGTGACATGTGTTTGCAGCATATTTACATCACGATAAAATTGCACTGCTGCAGGATGGTTTTACAAAAGGTAAGAAGAATTTCTACCATTGAGTTTAAAGTGTCTCTAATCTTGGAGAACACTACGTCTTTACTATCAAGAATTGAATTGGATTTTGTTCTAAACTAATTTCTTTTTGTAAACCTGGGCTTTTTGTAGTCTAAAATAAACATGCCACTTTTGAATAGATTGAAATAAATACTTTAAGAAAGTATAATTCAGTCCTGTATGGTTCACAAGTTTGTTTAGTTCTTAGACTTGTGTAAAGCTTAGTGATGGTTGTCAGACCTGATTTAGTGACAAGACTGAATTTTCGGACTGTTTTCCAACATGCTGCAAGATCTTAAATATTTGGACAAATTTTAAGACTAAAATCATAATAAATGTTTGGCCTCAGTTATCTTTTGTCTGGCTCAGGTGAAGGAGGACACGAGGATGCTCACTTTCACCTCCCTATTTCTGATTGCATTAAAGTTGTTATTAATAAACCTTGCATTTGATATGGCACCTTTCATAATATGGGCACATCTTAAAGCACTTCACCTAGGTTTGATTCCAGGCAAGGCGAAACCTTGGGCAAGTTTCCTTACTCCACACATCTGATAATAATTCCTCAAAAAAAAATTGTAATTTAAATCTGCTACTGTTTGTTGGACTCTGCTGGGAGCAATTGGCTGCCACGTTTCACCCTCAAAATATACAGTCAATTCACTTTCCAGTATATTCAGTGAAGTGCTTTGAGATGTCTTGAAGACACAAAAAGCTCTATATGAAATGAAAATATTATTATTATTATTATGTGGGACATAAAGCCACAAAGTTCTGACTCAGAGGGAGAGTTTGTTACCAATTGAGTCAATAATAACACAAGTTATTTAATGGGATTAAATAGGGTTCCAAACATCTTTTCATTAATTAAAAATAGTGGGACTTGAATTCACAACGTTTTGACTCGGAGATAAGAGTGCTACCAATTGAGTCAGGCTAATGCCTGAATAGTTTCCAATTCTGCTCAGAATAGTTCCTTCCTTACTAATCTTCAAGAACGATTGTTTCAGAGCCTTCATGTCAGAATTTCAAAATTAGACCCTAATTAACAGTAATATAAAGGAAATCTGTAAATGCTTGGAAATTCGCAGTAAAACAGAAAATTTGGAAGTGCACAACAGATCAGGTTTGAAAGAGAAGGACAGGCTAATGTTTCAGGTGAGACCCTTCATCAGAATCGATGATTCGATTGGTGAGGTACCTGATTTGTTGTAGAATGAAAGGAAAAAATATATATATTTTAAATGATTACATTTCCCACAAGGTGATACAAGTTGGACCAGTTTATATAAACATTTTAATAACAATGACCACTGGACAAAAGGATTTTATGTAGGTTTTAAATTTACTTACATTTTTAATGCTGCAAACGTATGTCTGGCCAAAGTACCTTTAAATTGCATACCTCAGTGATAGCTTTCACTTATTGACTATTTTTATTTGGGAAAATAATTGCATGAACCTGAATCATTCAAAGGTGCATATGTGAAATATTGATACCACTCTGACATGATGTATGGGTAAAGAGAAGTAAAATGTTAATGCAAGGACTACATAGTGCAACCAACATGAGGGAAACCAGAATCTCAGTTTACAGTAAAAAGGTTAATTACTCAAATAAATCGAGTGTTGTCTTAGCTTCTGGGTGGATAATGGTTTGATAAAGGAAAGAGTTTGATGTCTCCTTGCATTAGTAATAATAAGCCTTGCATTTGATATAGCGTCTTATCACATTGTGGAGCGGTCTCAAAGCGCTTCGTAGATTATGCTGGAAAAGGTGGGAGAAATGTGGCAGGCAATTACTTACATTGGGAGGATGCCTTTACTGTAAATCTTTACAAGATTTACAGTAAAGTGTAGTGACTGGGTATTTTGTAAGCGAAATGAGCGGCCAATTTGTGCAAAACAACATCCCACAAGCAACCATAAAGAGAATGATCAATTTCTTAGATTTTATTTGGGGGATTATTCAAGATACCTGGAGTAACTTGCCTTCTTCCTAAGAGTGGTATTATTGGAACTATAATACCCATTTCAACAGGCAGGGCAGATTGAGCATTTTATCTGCTAGCATCTCTGATGACACCCAGTATGTATCAGGATGTCAACCTAGATTGTAAATTCAAAGACCCGGTGTAGGATTTTAACGCAGAGGAGAAAGTTTTACCAACTGAGTCAGGCTTGTTGTGCTCTCTACCTCTACATATTATTTGTATTCAAAGATCACTTTGCCGATTTGCCAATCAGTGGAGAATCACATGTACTTGCCCACCAAAGGTTTACATTTACATTTATATCAAACCAGGAAAATGTTTGAGGATTATAAGCATTACAACAACAATTTGCACTTATATAGCGCCCTCCAGACCTGTAGTTGCTACTGAAGGAGGCAAAGTAGTTTTGTGTATCATCTGCATACATGTGGAAGTTTACTTTGTGTCTGTGAATGACATCAGCCAGAAGGAGAATGTACAAAAGGTAAAGAAGAGGGTCAAAGAAAGAGCTCTGGGGTACCCTGCAGGTGAACACACAGTTTGTTTTTTAGATGAAATGGATGCAGTTGGTTAGGTAGGATTTGAACTATTTGAGTACGGTCCCACTAAGATAGTTGAGGGAGAAGAGGTGGTGGAGGAGGATGGCATGGTTCACTGTGTCAAATGTGGCAGAGAGATCCAGAAGGACAAGGAGTCAGAGTGAGCCCTGGTCACAGATAGAGAGAATGTCATTTGTGACTTTGACAAGCGCTGTCTCTGTTTTGTTGTCAGGGCGAAAACCAGACTGCTGGGGCTTGAGTTGGGAGTGGAGGAAGAGGTGTGACTGAAGTTGACCTACAACAATGTGTTGAAGGACTTTGGCAAGGAAGGGTAGGTTGGAGATGTGACGGTAGTGATAGAGATCAGAGGGATCGAGGATGGGTTTTTCAAGGAGTGGTTTGATATCAATAGTTTTCAGGGAGAGTGGAACAGAGCTTGAGGAGAGAGACTGGTTGACTGTGTCAGCCAGCAGTGGGGAGAGGTGGGGTAGTTGAGCAACCAGCAACTTGGTTGGGAACTGGGTCGAGGCAGCAGGTGGTGAATTTCATCCAGGTGATTGTGGTTGAGAGGGCGGTGGGAGAAATGGGGGCAAAGTAAGGCGGGAGGAGTGGCAGGAGTCATGGTGGAGAGAGCAGGTGGTGTGGATGGTCTGGATGGGGTGGAAGGGGACATGGTGGTGGGGGAGGATGCTGTAGACAAGCAGATGTTTAACATTTTTGAGGTGAAGAACTTTGAGGATTATTAGGATTATTATACAAAAGTGAATGCAATGCAGAGCATAAAAGTTTATATTCCGATTCTGAGTGAATGGGAATATAAAAATACCATTTTTGTTTATGTCAATTTGTACTGGTTGTATGTAATATTAATAATTTTTGTATTTTATATAGTGCCACATTATCTCATCAAAATGTCTCAAAATGCTTCATAGGATTATATGCAATGTCATGGCTGTGCATTTTGTAGATGATTGATTGTAGGATCTGAAGTTATGTTGGATCTTTGCTTGAGTTAGCTTTCTAGAGAATATTTCCACAGGCTTTCCTAATAAAATTAAACTGCTTCAGGGGAGTTCTTCTTGCATAGTTTGTGGAGGAAAGGTTTAATGGGCCAAATCATGTTTCACTCATACAAAACGTGTGGTTGAAAACACTTGGCAGAGATTTCTTTTTATGAATAAACTATTAAAAGACACTACTATATTTCTGAACAAAGTTAGTTCACATTTTAAATAATCATTACCATCAGTGATTGGTGGGGGCAAGGCCATTCACGGCTGTCTCTCTGACCTACTGTCCCCCTATCAGACCGTTTAGGCCTACTCCGTGTCCGCCGCCCTAATCGCCCAACCATCGGCAGCTGGGCTTTCAGCCGCTCTGCTCCACACTGTGGAACTCCATCCTGCAGCCCCTCCGCCTTGCTTCCTCACTTTCCTCCTTCAAGGCCAGTCTCGAGACCTTCCTCTTCTATCGTGCCTTCGGCTGTCCCACTAACTCTTCTCCCTCTCCCACTCTCCTTCCTGTTCCCCCTACTCCGACCCTCCCCACCACACCCCCACCCTGCTCGGGTCCCGACCTGACTGTTCAGCGCTTTAGGATGTCCTCCCGACATGAAAGGCGCTATATAAGTGCAATTTTGTTGTTGTTGTGATATGGTCGGTATTCAGATAATGTAATGATTAGTGCAAATATATCAACACCACATCCTCAACAATAATACTGGCTGATCCACAAAATGTACAAAAATGCACCTGGAAGCATGCTTGGAAGGGAATACTTTGCACATTGCATTCTTACCTCTCAAACTCCCCCACCCCAAACTCAGTGTCTGTCTAAAGTGTTCCCAGATACCTCCACCAAAAGGGCATTATATAAATTCAAATTGTTTTTGTTGTCACTGAAGCAAAAGTTTGTTCGGCCTATTTCAGCATACGCTATACTGAAAGAAAGCTGTATATTTAATGAAATTACTTCAATAAGGAAATAAGGCCTGGATGGGTAGATTCCATGATGGGAGCCTTCGTACCGGAATACCAAAAGAGAGAAGAGGAAATTAAATAAATATTTGCATCAGACAACCCCACAGATGAGCGGCCCAGAATACAGTCATTCGACTGACTCACTGAGTGTGGGTAACTACCACATAGCTTTAAACAATATGAGGTAATCGTCTGACCAGACTTACTTACTCTGCAAATTAATCCTAATTTTTGTACATATAAAATAATCACATCTTCTTGTTCTTAATATGTCACTAATGTTGGAAGCTCATAATTGATCCTACAAATACAAATTAACCTACAAATACACAGTTACGGTGCACTTTACAGTAAATCCTTTGCAGGGTTTTAGTAAGTTTTAACAACATGATAAAGTGTTATGTCGAATGCAGGAATCAATACACGGCCAAATGATTATTATTATCATGATATCTATTTTTCACCGTCAAGGTTAGTGTGGAGAAAAGTTTACCATTCATTCCATCTGCCCATCTGTTCCTATTATTTTTATATTTGGAAAAATAATCTAGAGGTTCATGGATTTCTGTTGCTACCTGTGCTATCTGGTTAAAAGCAGTGACCTTATGTAGAACAATATTGCAACCAATAGGTGATTTGCGGTAATGCAGTTGTTAGCAACATTTGTAATAGAATAAATAAAGTGCAATGGTTATAAACTAACGTTAAATGTACAACTACAGAACCATTGAAATGTACAACAGTAGGGAGCCCATTGAGCTCATATTTCCATGTCTGTGAGAAATTAATTTAAATTAACATAAAATAATTCACCCACAAATATACAGTCATTCCACTTTATAGTGTATCCAGTGAAGAGACACCGCAATGACGTAAAAAGGCGCGATACCGAAGGGGGGAGCGAGGCTATGGAGGGCTTTGAAGGTGAGGACCTGCTTCTTGAACTGTATCCTCTGTGTGATACAGTATCCTCCTTGCTCCACATGCCTGATAACAAACCCCCCAAGAGAAAAAAAAACAAGACAATAATAATTCAGTCACTCAATCCACAACCACTTGTGGGACACTACTGTGCGCAATTGTCTGCCACATTTCGCCCACAAATATACAGTCAATTCTCTTTACAGTATATTCTGTGATTCGCTTTGAAATGTCTAGAGGACGTGAAGAACGCTACATGCAAGGATCATTATTATATTGTTCTTATTGTGTCTCTGCTGCTTCCTCAATAAAACCAAAGTAATGTTCTCTCCTTGTATTATTTTCCAGATACTGCTTTGACTATCAATGGCATCTGAACAGCAAATTATTTCCCTCAATGTGTTGGTACGTCATTTTCTCAGATTTGTCTCTGTGAGGAGAATAAACAGCAACAGTGTGTTTGGAGATGAAAAGCACAGGGAGTAGAAGTCAGACTATTGTCATGGATCATACAATCGGGTTAACTCCACCGCAAATTAGTTCAAAAACAAAATGGAATTCATATAATAACGGAAAGTTGTTTATGGGGGTGATAAGTAAGGAAGAGAAAGGTTCACAAAGGTCACAAAAAAACATTCACAAGGAATTCCTCCTATATGACCTGTAAGATCATTTTTGTCTCTAAAAACATTTATGATTGTTATTATATTCAGTCGTAATTGAAAAGCTAGTTTTCCGCACGTCTTAAAATGAACAGTATCCAAATTGAGAACGAATTTGGGAATTTTCCACAATTCTACGGGATTTTGAACTGTAAGATCAAATCATCTTGCAAGTTAACCCTGAGTGGATTTCCCAGCTAAGAAGCAAGTAATAAAACTACACAGGATGATTGATGGTATAAAATAAGGTGCTGATAAGTATTGGATTTGTTATCTTATTTTAACTGAAAAAGAACAATGAATCAGGCAAAATTGTATCCTAATGTGGTTTGTGACATGAACATATTACAGTATATTCAAATTAGGAATGTGGTAAATGAGTGTGTCAGATTATTCTATTGATATTTATTAAATAGTTAAGTGATCAAGAGAGTTAATGAGAAAACAAATGGCCCGAAGGCACAACACAATTCGCATATTAACTGAAAAAAGAGATTTTCCACTTTTGCAGTATTGTTTATTCATGAGCTCTGTTGCAGTTAAGAAAAAATGTTTTATGACCAATATTAAAAAGAAATTATACAACAATAGCAATGCAGTTTGGAGCTAGTCCTGGTTCTCCTTTCACATGGAAAATTATGCCTTTGTACCCCCACCACCCCAATTCTTGCCAGGTTCCACTGACTACTTATTTCAGAATTGATCAATTTAAAGATCATCATTCACGTAATCAAGTAATCACGTAATCACGTAATTTCACATTCTAGCACCTCCCACCTCTCCAATCTGGTCAGCACTCCATTACCTGGCACATTCATTCAGCTGGCTTGAGTCTTCTGCACAACCCTCATCCCCACTGCTTCACCACTGTGCTTTCAGCCACTATACCCCAAATCTCAGGAACTCCTTGAATTAATTCTTCAGTCTTCCCCTCATTGCCCATCTTTAAATCATAGCTGAAAACTTTCCTCCTGAACAGTGTCTTCAGTCACCTCTCCATGCATATAATAATAATTACAATAATAGTAAACAATAGTAATCGTTGCATTTTATATTTGCCTTATCATGTTTTCTAGACGTCTCAAAGTGCTTCACTGTAAAGCAAATTGACTGTATATTTTATGGGCGAAACGTGGCATAAATAAATGCATTTTTGACTAGAATATTACCCCTGGGAAAGCAATCCACCAAATAATTGGGTTCCTACTTTCTGCTAGATGAACAGAAGGTGATGGAGTAAGGAAACTTGCCCAACATTTGCCCCTCTCCACGAATTGAACCCAGGTCCTTCGCTTCCGAAGCAGGGCCTTTCCAGCTCATGGTCAACCCGCATCCCCATTAAACAACAACAACAAATTACACTTTTCAGAAAGATGTCCCAGGGTGCTACTAACATGAAGGTCGCTATATAAAAGCAAGATGTTGGTTTACACTGAATGCGTTTTAATTATTTATGCAAGTATTAGGGTGTGATCAAAGACCGTTTTCATATTTGGCATTTTAGAGATCGGCTAACTATTAAAATTATTTAATTTAAAATTCATTTAAAATTTGACCAATGATGCAGCAGTGGCTTGAATCCAGAACTTTCTGACTCAGAGGTGAGAGTGCCTCCAAATGAGGCAAGCTGACACACAAGTATCAAGTTGTTGAAGGAAATGGTTAACTTTTTTATAAACTTGCTTTGGCTCATTGTGTGGTGCACTTTGATAGGATTTTTGGCATCTTACCTTATTCTGGGAATAATGTTTTAATTCATTCTGTGTGCAGCAACTCTGCTTTATTGTAACACATGACTCCATCTGTCCTTCTCAAGTGGATGGAGGGTGGGGTTGGATCTGCTCCTGCAAACGGATTATCTTTCACCAATTTAGGGCTTTCAAATAATCAAACCAGTCAGTTAACATTGGATTTATGAAGGCATTGTCTCTAATTGAAAATGAACCAATTGAGTAGCCATTAATAATGGTAAAGAGAACGCAACACCAGATTTAGCCCTTTCATGTTAGTAATGGAAATTCAACAATCAACAAAACAATTCACCCTGAGGCAGATAATTGAGTTTTATCTATGATATTTAACGGCTAAGGTGAAACCTTAGCAAATGGTGGAAAATTAACTGCAGTCAAATACTGCTTTAGCTGATCAGCAGCTTATTCACTTAATTTGTCTCTTTCAATGGTTTCTCCTCCTACCCTTGAATAATCACATGTGGCATTGCTCCTCGTCCTCTCCTTTCCACTATCTACATGCTCCCAATTGGTAATATCTACAGGCATTAGATCCATTTCCACATGTATGTGGCTGATACCCAACTCTTATCTCTTTGCATCTCCCCTTAGCCTCAGGATCACTACTGTTGCCTATCAGACATCAAGGCATGAATATGGTCTAACTTTTTTCAGCTGAATGTCAACAAGATCAAGGATCTCCTGCTCGGCTTCCATCCATGCTTCCATTAAATTCAGGATAGGCTTACAGCTGTGCGCCCTGTAAGCCTATCATACCCATCATCTCTCTCCCTAATGGATTGAATTCATGGATCGAATGAGTGTTCAAATCCCTCCACAGCTTCTCTCCTCCCTATCTCTGTGATCACCCTCTGCGATCTCCCTAACTGCTTTGTTCCACCTGTTCAGTTACCTACTGCTCAGTAAACAGAGGCATGTGGAGTAAGGAAACTTTATCTATGTTTTGCTCTGCCCGGGAATCGAACATAGGTTCTCTCACTTGCCAGGTGTGTACTCTAACCACTAAGGTACAGGAGTCATGGAGACCTTGCAGACATTCTTCTCCCACTCACGGGAATTCCTTCCCAGAATCCCACCACTTCACCCCATCCCTCCCCACTTTTAAATTCCACCATAAACACGTAATTTCTTCCGTCCTCCGCCTTCCTCAAAGACCCAGCTCAGGTGTCCAATCAGTTGTGTGAAATGTTTTGAGACATCCTCCCTAAATAAAAGATACTACAATATATAAATTGTAGTTGTTGCTCTTCAGTCTTTAAACTTTGAAGATATTTGATTTCAATCTTTGTTTACAGCATATTGCAATTGTCCCATGCATGGAATACAGGACAACTCAGCCAAGGTCCTGTTAAAGACATAATAACCAGAAATAGATGTAATCTCATTCACTACCTCATCTGTTAAGAATTGATCACAGATAACTGCTATGTTAACATTATCAGCACCACAACACCAGTGACTGATGAAAGGTTGGAACACATCCATATTTGTTTATAAAATCTTAAGGCTCAGTACTACAATTTGGGATGCATCTACCCTCGTACAAGATTTGTTTAGCAGTCTCCTAGGAAATTGTTCCTCGTGAAATTAAATAAAAACCTTGAGAAACTAATGGCAAATTTCCCTATTTTAAAGAGTCGGCAGAAATTAACAACAACAAAATTACATTTGTATAGCGCCTTTCACGTCACCTTTCAGATTGAAAAAGAGGCAAGGGAGGGTTGGAGTTCCAGAGGGTGGAGGCAGAGTAGCAGAATGCCCACCCAATGGAGGGGTGGGCAAGGTAAGGTAAGGCCTACACGTGAAGCAGACGGAGCCCGCTGAGCAGAGGGAATGAGCAGGAAAATTAACACAATTTTAGGAATCATCGCAATTGAAGCAAAGCTCAGCCAAGACAATATCTCCTTCTCTTTTGGGGATTCAGCGCAACTTGTTAGTACGGTCTTTCATACAAATTCGTCGGCGGTGTCGCCTCGGGCACTTTTCAGTATTAAAAAAGCATTTTCAACATTAAAAAAAATTCTGATGACCCTTCATGACCCTACTGAGGACAGCTTCGACCCTGATTTGGGTTGGGACCCGAGGTTGGGAACCATTGCCATATAATCTAGATTGATATTCAAGTGCCATGCTGCCAGAGCTCACTCCAGTGTTGGAAGTGCCATCCTTCAACAGTAACAACAACAAAAGTACACCCCCTGCCTGTTCAGGTGCACATTAAAGATCCCTTGGCACTATTTGAAAAGAGAAGAGATTTTCTCCCCATGCCCTGGCAAACAATCTCCCAGATTAAATCGGTCATTCACATCATCTCTGTCTAGGACATTGCTGTATGCAAATATACTGTATGCAAATGTGCTGCTATATTTGCCTACAAAATATACAGTCACCACACTTCACAGAATTTTTTTTCCCGACGTGAAAGACACTATCATCAAATATAATGATTACTTTTTTTTATAGAGATTATCTTCTTTGGTGACTATAATTTCTATAATTTCTCTTTCTTTCAATACTCTGCTGCTATACATACAACAGCATACAGTATGGTACATTGTTTCAGCATCATTCCTTCAGCATCTAGCATCACATTCTATTGCATTCAGTGAGTATTTGTGTTCCGCCACTCCCCACAATAATTAGATACACAAGTGTAGGAACATGGAGATTTTTTTTTCTAAAATTGCCTTCTTATTACTGTACTATTATATATAAGACAATACAAAATTACCTTTGCAAAGCATCTTTCATGTTAGGAGGATGTGCGAAGCTCCTGAACAGGCCAGAATGTACCACCTGAGGCAGGGGGCATTGGGATCAGGAAGGGTGGAGGGGCGAGAGGGTAGGAGAGTGGTCGAAGGCACAGCTGAAGAGGAGGGTCTTGAGGTGTACCTTGAAGGAGGCAAGCAAGTGAGCAAGCGAAGGGAATGTGGGATGGAATTCCAGAGCGTGGGGGCAGAGAGGCTGGACTGGGGACATGGAGCAGGCCGAGCCTCCTGAGCGTAATGAACGGACAGGTTGATAAGGTGGGGGCCACGCCATGGGGGGGCCTTGAAGATGATGACTAGAATTTTCAACTCGATCCTCTGAGGGATGGAAAGCCAATGGAGCTGGGTGAGGGTGAGTATGATGGGGTTACGGAGGGAAGATGATGTGGGAGAGGACGGGAGCTGCAGAGTTCTGGATGATCTGCATCTTGCGGAGGTAAGAATTGGGAAGGCCGACAAGCAGGGCATTGGCATTGTCAAGTTTGGTTGTAATTAAGGCTTTTGAGGATTTTGGCGGCCTGAGGGGTGAGGCAGTGGGAGAGTCAGGCATTGTTGCAGAGGTAGGCAACGGCAGAGTCGTTCATGGAACAGATGTGGGTAGAAAGGATGCTTGAAGGTTGAAAAATATGATATATATATAACTCTGGAGGAAATTGAATACTGAGGTAATTGATAAGACAAATGCATAATCACATATTTATTAATGAAAAATAAAATAATTTTGGATGAAAAGAAAAATGCTTAGGGGTAAGGTATGAAATGCTGTCGGGCTGATTTGAGTTTGAATGATTTACATTGCCTAATAAATTAGGGTAACTGTTGTGGAAAAGGTGAGGAAAGGAGATTGCAAAATAGATTGTCAAAAGGGCCAATGAGAGAGCCAGTGACCAGCTGAATGGGAAGCAAATGATTAGATGAATAAAGGGGGTTGAATGGAGAGGAGAGGTGGACAACTGAACATCTGGTTAAACTTAATTGCTCAGTACTTGCAGAAAGTCTGCTAGTGCTGTCACAGAAGACATTCATGGAATCAAAGAAATTATAGCACAGAAGAAGGTCATTCGACCCACTGACGCTATGCTGGTGCCAGCTCCTTTACTGACTTTAGCTAAGTACTGTATTCCAAACTCAATTTCCTGCTCTTCCTCTATATCTGTTTATATTGCTGTTCAGATTTCAGAAGACTATGAGAGGCATTTACAGTTTGTAGATTTAAAATATATCTTTTAAAAAGTTAGTCAGTAAATTTATCAATTTTAATGTTGTGCCTTCAGAATAGTATTTTCCCATTTACGTGAATGCTGCCAAAGTTAGCAACCTTACCAACAAATGGAAAAATCTCACCCAAAGATAATAATAAACCTACCATTTGATCTAGTGCCTTTCAAGTTGAGAAATCATCCCAAAGTGTTTCACAGGATATACTGTAAAATACAGTGACTATATGTTTTGTGGGTGAAACGGTCAGTCAATTTTCATACAGCAATGGCCCACAAACAGCCACGAACAATAAATTTTATTAGGGGGATTGTTTGCTAGGATATGGAAATAAATTCTCTTCTCTTTTCAAATGGTGCCATGTGCTCTTTCATGTCCACCTGAATAGGCAGACTGGGATCTTCAGTTTAATGTCTCATCTGAAGGGCGAAGATTAAATGCATTGTGAAGTTTATCCACCATTTAAGCTGTTCCCCAAAGCAACTGTAAATAATCTAATTTTGTTCACACAGTGCACAAAGTCACCCTCTTGAGTCTTTCAGCACCCTTGACAGGCATTAATTATAATGTTTCAGACAGTGACTCATAGAAAGAAAGGTCTAAGCAAACATTGGAGTGGTCTTACTGGAAGCAACCCCACTATTCCTGCAACATTGGAAGAAATGGCAATAGGCAGATTTTTTGTGATGAATCATAAGGTAATCCTATTTGCTTTTCATTTGCCTTTTGTTTTTTAGTCTCGATATCTTTTTAATTTGAGTGCTTGGCTTCTATAGTTATTCTCATCATTTTGGCTGGATTCCTGCAGCTGGACTTCATTCTTCTAACAATAGCTTCTAACATAATGAGTTCATACTTTAGGCCTTGTAACTTGCACGTAAACAACTGTGGAAGAAGCAATAAGATCATTATCGTGGTTTGCAAAATTGTTACTGGCGGAGATATTACAACTGAATCGTTCATCTGAGCAACAGTCAGATGATAGCAGCATCCACATGAACAATCATATACAATTACACTGTGCAATTGCATTGTTCGTGGTTGATCGTTTTATCTCTAATTAGTGGATGTTAAATAACCAACTGGTGATTATCCTTGGGGAGGTGTGGGGGGGGGCGCGGGGGATGGCAGATTATTTCCGATTAACCATAAATTATTTCCGCTTGCTTTTCATTTTCATTTTTATTTTTGTAATCACAATATCGTTTTAACTTCAATTACAATTTACATTTCTTAACACCTTAATGTTGGGAGACTGTCTCAAGGCTTTATATAGTTGACTGTCATCCACGCTGTCATCCAGGATGGGGAGAATGGTGACATAGAATGTCCGAATTGTGTCAATCTCTGTGATTTTTTCTGTAATCCAGGTCCTGAGCCAGACTGGTCCATGATATTCTACAGCACTGCTTCACCAGCAGGGCTTGGATGGACAATGGGGGAAGATATTCTTTTACTTGGCTCAAGTAACCCTGCAAGGCAAAGCCCTAATTGATGTAGTTGGTCTTAATTGGACAAACAGAGAGAAGCTTGCCAGACAGTGTTTTCAATGCCAAGCTATGCATTTTTATCTGGTTTAAATTGCAGCAGGAGTCCAATAAACAGTATGGGGTCCCCAACTTTGGTTCTTACCAACCTGTCTCTGGAATTAGGTAAGCCCCTCAACCTTGTCCCTTCCCTCCTCTCCTTTGAAACCCATCTTGAGATGTATCTTTTGGATTTTTTTCACCACTCTCCCCATCCTGCAGCAACTCGGGTGCTGGACTACTGTGTAAAACACTTTGAAACATGCTCCCAACGTGAAAGACGATAGAGAAATAAATGTAACTGTAAAATGTAAGGTAAAGTCCTCTTAAGAAAACAGACCAGCCGAAATTAAAGAATTATTTTTACAGATTCATTTGGTGCACATTGTGTTGACATTGAAGTATTAGTCACATCCAATTTAAGTTGGCATTATTTCAATGCCAGTCAAAAGGATAAAATACACATTAGAACTATTTTGAGGTACTAGTTAAGTGCCAGTTCCACTTAAGATTTCTATCACATTAAACTTTGATCAGGTGCAATGTTTATCCAAAGAAATAAAAATGATCACCATTACAATGATAGCGCACGTAAATCTGTGTTTGCCTCCGTCTCTTTCTCACCCCAATGCTGTTAAAACCCTCATTCATGCCTTTATCATCCTTCTCTTTCTCTAAAAATTATTCTGCTCTATTACCCTCCTAAACCCCCTGGCTCCTTCCTCCCTGATATCTCTACTCTCCTCTCCTCCCTGTCCCTCAGCTCTGAATGCCTGCTCATCATGGGTAACTTCAACCTTCACCTAAACTCTTCAACCCACAACCACGGCCACGCACCTCGACCTTGTCCTCACACACGGGCTTGACATCTCCAACCTTAACATCATGGACAAGGCCATCTCGGACCACTTCCTCATCTCCTTCTCCTCTCACATCCCTGTCTCCTCCAAAAAGCCCTCAAATCTACTCTTATGCCCTTGGCTCTCCCCTGAGACCCTCACAGAGGCCCTCACATCCTCTGACATCCTATCCCTCTGGCCTTCCACCTGCAAAGATCCTGAAGCAGCTGTTCAGCTATGCTACGATCACCTCTCCTCCATCTGCAACTCTCTCATGCCCCTGAAGGCCAAGACCATCTCCAAACCCACCTGATCCCCTTGGTACAACAATCATCTCTACTCACAAAAAACAGTCTCGACTGCTCGAGCGCAGGTGGCAGAAAACCAGCCTGATGGTTCACCGCCAACTGTGGTTCAAGCATCTCCAGGGTTATCGCTGTTCACTGTAACGCGCAAAAATGGCTTATTACTCAAACATCATCCTGGAGGTTAAAAACAACCCCCAAATCCTCTTTTCCCACCATCTCCTCTATGCACCCTCTCAGGCATCCTCAATCTTCACTTCAAATGTGAAGTGCGAGGAAATCACGGACTTCTTTTCCTCCAAAATCCACAATATCCGCCAGGCAGCCTCATTATCCTGACTCTCATTGCCCACCATCCCCCATTCCATCCCCTTCACCCTTCCCATCATCAGCTTCTATCATGACTCCGTTCCTACAATCCTTCTTCCCCGTCTCTCCTTCCTCCCTCTCATCTACCATCACCGCAATGAAGCCCACTACCTGCTGCCTCAACCCCCTTCCCACCAATTTACTGGTCACCCAGCTCCCCCTCCTCTGCCCACTGCTGGCTGAGATCGTAAATCAGTCCCTCTCCGCAGGATCAGTCCCTGCCCCCCTCAAAACTGCCGTCATCACCCCACTCCTCAAAAAATCTAACCTAGATCCCTCTAACCCTAGCCACTAATGCCCTATATCTCACCTGCCTTCCTTTCCAAAGTACTTGAACACATTGCTACCAAGCAACTCCGTGCCCACCTCTCCTCCCACTCTCTTTTCGAAGCCCTCCAGTCCGGTTTCTGCCCTGCCCACAGTATAGAGACTGGACTTGTGAAAGTCACGATGACCTCTCTATCTGTGACCAGGGCTCCCTCTGCCTCCTTGTCCTCCTGGACCTCTTAGCCATGTTCGACACAGTCGACCACGCCATCCTCCTCCACCGCATAACCTCTGTCATTCACCTCAGCGGGACTGCAATTGCCTGGTTCAAGTCCTACCTCACAAACCGCCAGCAGTACATCACCACAAATGGCTTTTCCTCCCACTCTCACCCGCTTACCTGTTGGATAACCCAAGGATCCATCTATGGCCCTCTCCTCTTTCTAATCTATATGCTCCCTCATGGTGATGTCATCCACAGACATGGGGTACACTTCCACATGTATGCGGATGACACGCAACTATATTTTCCCACCTCACTTTGCGACCCCCCAGTCCCCTGATGTACTGTCAGCCTGCCTGTAAGACATCAGGAGCTGCATGAGCGTGAATTTCCTGCAGCTGAATGTTAACAAGACTGAAGCCATACTCTTTGGCTCTCGTCATTGTCTTCATTCATATGGCTCTCACCTACTCCACCTACCCGACCAGCCCCTAAAATTCTGCAAACCGGTATGCCAACCTTGGTGTCAGGTTCGACCCCCAACTGTCCTTCCTCTCCCACATCTGGTCCCTCACCAGCGCCGCTTTTTTTCACCTCCGACGTATTGCCCATCTACGGCAATATCTAGCCCCCAAATTGCTGAAACTCGGGTCCATGCCTTTATCACCTCTCAGCTGGACTACACAAGCACTCTTCGCTAGGCTCCCCTCCACTACAATCCATAAAATCCAGCTCATTCAGAACTCTACCGCCTGCGTTCTCACCCGCACCAAACTTCACTCCCCCATTACCCCAGTCCTTGCCAGACTTCACTGGCTCCCTGTCCTAGAGAGGATCAATTTCATGATCCTCACTCTTGTCTTCAAATCTCTCCACTCCTCTGCACCCCCCTATCTCTCTAACCTCCTCTCTCCCCAAAACAGCACCCGTTGCCTTCGCTCCTCCGGTCTGGTCTCCTCCTTGGCCCCGAATCCTCCGCTCCACCATTGGCGGCCATGCCTTCAGCTGCTATGCCCCGAAGCTCTGGAATTCCCTTCCTCACTTGCTTTGCCTCGCTTCTTCTCTTCCTAGTTTCAGGTCTCGGCTAAAGACCTTTCTGCTCGACCACCCCTTAAGTCACATTTCTCCCCTCCTCCTGGCTCAGGCCCAGGATCCATCATTGTGAAGCATTCCGACAAGCCGTCCGGCGTGGAGAGCGCTATATCAATCAAAGTTGTTGTTGTTGTTATCACTTCCACACTCAATTTCTCAAATGCCCTCCTCTTCAATCTCACCAGCTCCTCCTTCCGCAAACTTCATCTTATCCAAACTCTGCTGCCCACATTCTAACCTGCATAAAACTTTACATACCATTGCCTCCATTCCTCCACAGGTTCCATTAGCTCCTTACCACACAGTGAATTGACTTCAAGATCCTCACCTCCATCTATAACTCCATGCACTCACACTTCTCTACCACTATCTTCCTTCCTCAGCCTCTTTCGTCTGCTGTCTCCTTCATTCAGAAAAAGCTGACGTGCTGCATGCCAGTGCACCCACCATTGAGCTTTCACCCACTATGTGCACACCCTCTACTTCACCATCTCTCCATTGATCTTCAAAAACTGCCTGAAAAACTTCCTCTTCAACTATGTCTAGGCACGCTTCCTTTTTCCTTCCTGTAAAGCGCTCCAATATTTTAAACTACATGAATGGTGGTAAATAAAGGAAGATGATGTTGTAATTACCATTGATTCGGGATCACGTGGAACAAACGCTTGATGAATTAATAGCTTAGCACAATTTGACAACAGCATAAAAATGAACTACAGGTAGTTAAAATTTAAAAACTGCATGTTATGGCCACATCTGTTGACATTCAAAGGTCTGTTTGCAATTAGAATTTCCTTGATCTTTGAAAATGGTTTAAATTCAATTCATTTTTCTGGATATTATTGTACAAAAACAAGTAACGTAGGAGTAAGTTATCCCTGCGGAGGCATGGAATGTAATAATTCTTGAGAAGGGATGAACTTTCTTCATTTGTTTCTCAACAAGAACAACAAGAACTTGACTTTATCTTGAGAAACTTCACGCTGTGAGTGTCTCAGAGCACTAAACAGTGGTGAGGTTTGACCTGGAGAGAGAAAGTGATCAAAGGTATGGTCGAAGAAGAATACTTATATTTTTATGTCTTGAGTCCCATATGTAGATTCCAACAGTTTGCTTTCGTATTCCATTTGATAGAAGATGTCCTCGATAACAACAACAACTTGCATATATATAACACTCCTCACACAGGATAGCATCCCAGGGTGCTTGATAGTGGTAGAGCACAATATCATCTGGTGGGGAGGGGGACATGAGCATAGGTTGCCGAGGAGGGTCTTTAGGCGCGACCTGAAGATGGGAAAGGAGGGGAAAAAATGAAGGGATACAGAAAGTGTTCCAGAGTTATAGCAGTGTATGCCTGCATTCCAGGATGTGCATTTCTCCGTAATTAAACCCTCTCCACCTTTATTTCAACTCTCAAAAGAGCCATAGTATACAGTAACCGAGAATGACAAGATGAAGATGAATATTTTGATTTTTTTGACAACAACAACTTAGATTTATATAGCGCCCTCCATGCCAGACAGCTTCTAAGAATGTTTCACAATAATGGATCCCGGGCTGAGCCAGGGGGAAGGGGGAAAAAGGTGACCAAAAGCGCGGTCAAAAAGAAACGTCTTTAGGCACGACCTGAAAATAGGAAAAGAGGGGGCGAGGTGAAGGGATTGAGGAAGGGAGTTCCAGAGCATATCGGGGCATAATGGTTGAATTCACGGCCTCGGATGGTGGAACGGAGGATTCGGGGGACAAGGAGGAGGCCAGACCCAGTAGAGCGAAGGCAATGGGTACTGTTGTG
The DNA here is from genome assembly GCA_035084275.1 of Hydrolagus colliei. NCBI lineage: Eukaryota > Metazoa > Chordata > Chondrichthyes > Chimaeriformes > Chimaeridae > Hydrolagus > Hydrolagus colliei. The sequence continues at coordinate 27,814,722 of CM068742.1, read as the reverse complement.
AGGAGAGAGGAGATCCAAGAGGTAGTGGGGTGCAGAGGAGTGGAGAGATTTGAAAACAAGAGTGTAGATCTTGAAATCGATCCATTCCGATACAGGGAGCCAATTAAGTCTGGCAAGCTTGGCGTTATCGGGGTGCAAAGTTTGGTTCAGGTGAGAATACAGGCGGTGGAATTTTGAATAACCTGGATTTTATGAATGATGGCAGAGGTGAGACCAGCAAGAAGGGCATTGGAATAGTCCAGCCAAGAGGTGACAAAGGCATGAACCAGGGTTTTGCCAGCTTTTGGGGTGAGATATTGGCGGAGATGGGTGATGTGTCGAAGTTGGAAGAAAGCGGTGCTGGTGAGGGACTGGATGTAGGGGAGGAAGGATAACAGAACATCAGGGGATTGGGGGGTCTCAAATTGAGGTGGAAAATTAAAGTTGGGTGTCATCCACATACATGTGGTAGTGTACCCCATGTCTGTGGATGACATCACCAAGTGGGAGCATGTAGATAAGGAGAACAAGGGGCCGAGGATGGATCCTTGGGACAGCCCGCAGGTAACCGGGCGAATGTGAGAGGAAAAGATGTACTACTGGCGGTTAGTGAGGTAGGACTCGAACCAGACGAATGCATTCCCACTAAGGTGGATGACGGAGGAATAAGCAGTGGAGGATAGCGTGGTCGAATGTGGTGGAGAGATCCAGGAGGACAAGGAGGGAGAGGGAACCCTGGTCACACATAGAGAGGATATCGTTTGTGACTTTCATAAGCACAGTCTCTGTGCTGTGGGCAGGGCGGAAACTGGACTGGAGGGGTTCGAAAAGGGAGTGGAAGGAGAGGTGTGCGCAGAGTTCGTTGGAGGCTGGAGCATGGAATATATTTTTTCAAAAGTCGAGTTGGGTGCAGTTTCCTTAATGAATGGGCTTCTTTATTAGGAGCTGCTGAGTGTTTGCTAAATGTGACTCATCTCCAATACAGGTATGTAATCATGATTGGATTAAAGCCAATACTGACATCAAAGTATTTTCAAAGTTGATCATTGGTATGCAAATGTGGGAGATATTATCTCAGGATTCAGATTGAAATGCTCTTGAATTTCACTGGTAACCGGGGACAATATCTTGTAGGTTATGCAATATTAGGTAAAGAATATCACTGTATCTCCACTTTGTCACCCCCAACGGCTAATCCTCCAGATCCTGCAATGTCATGTGTGGAAGGGCAAGTTTCCTTACTCCACACATCTCTATTTATTGCTAAAGCGCTCTGAGATGCCGTTCAGCGTGGATGGCGGATGACAAAGGGGGATTGCAACAAAACAGCGGAAAAGTGCTGTTAATAATGCAAAACAAAAGGGAGGGGGGCGGGATTACAACAAAACAGGTAGACCAGAGAGGGAAAAAGATGTTCCTGTGACCTGGATGATGTGGTAATGGTCACAGAAGAGGTGGGAGGGTGTATGTGAGCTGTTATGGTCTGGAAATCAATTCAGAGGAATTCAGGGAATCAACTCAGAGAGAAACATAGATTGACCCAAGATCAAGGCAGGGGACGAGTCAGACATCTTTGAAGGAGGCGAGGGAGGGAGCGAGGCGAAGGTACTGTAGATGGAGTTCCAGAATGTGGGAGCAGAGAGGGCTGAAATCATCATCTGAAAAAGAAAGACTGGTTTCTAGTTCTGTCAGCTTCTGCAGCAGAAAGACTAGTAGAGAGGAGTTGATCCTTTATCCTCATGCCTCTCCTTCTGTTTTCTCACATTACCTAATAGGACTGGTGACATTCATTTACCAAAATCTGAAGTCAATTTCCTGAACAAAAAAAAATTGTTACAATTTGTCTTTTTTTTCCTGTTGCTCATGCAAAACAATTAGAATAATTATGGCTCATCCCTTCTTACTGGCTAAAAAGGAATGTGCACAGGAAATGTGGCAGATGCTGTGACTGTCATTTTAATGAAATGACAGTCTTTCAATGCTCCGGCTCTCAGAATCACCAGGAGGAGCTGTTCACACCATAACACTCAGAGCTTCAGCCGTTTGCTGCAATCTGCCTATTTCTCATATGTTCCCTGTACGGTATCTGTTTTATTATAAACCCGCAGATCACGCTCCCTAAGAAAACATAACAGCTTATATACAGTACATCATAATTAATGTCTGTGAAATGTTAGATGTTTCTCATCTGCCGTCACCCCCACTCCACCCCGCTGCCTGCTACATTTATGAGCATTTTCTGATTTTTCTCAATGTGTTGTCAATGATTTGGAATATGTAGGTGAGTATTATTGATGATATTTCATGACAGATCCAATTAAATCTGTTATGAAATGTCGCAAATTTGCCCCCCATCATTTATTCTAAACTTGGTTGAAAAAATGCAGGAAGTATTTAGCAGAAAATGCAAATCTATGTAATTTATTTCAGATTAATTCTCAAAATTGAAATATACTATTCACAAAGCTGATTGTATTTGAGGAACTGGCATTATTGTCACATTTCAATGGTAAAATTGTCTGGCTGCAATCTCATTACTTCTGGAGCTGTGCTTTTACTGCAAAGACACAAGGAAATAAATAACACAGCACCAGAAGGAGTCAGATCATGCCAAGTATGAACATCACCCAATACTCTCTCTTGCTGCACCCAGTAACACTATACAACCCTCTCTCTCTCTCATTGCCACACTGTCCCCAATAACATCACCCTGCACTCTTTTTCTCTCTTTTGCAGTACAGTTTATTCTTGCCATGAGATAATAGATGTAAGTATTTATGATTAAATTTTTTGAAAGAAAGATACATTTCAAATTATTGGCTATGACTTTTCCAAAAAAATGGAATGACGTTTATGGAGAACAATCCCTATCAGTTGTCACTTATAGTTTCTGTGTACAACCAGAAGACATATTTACTGCCCCATTTCCTTAATCCAACCTTTAGATCCAGTTTATTGCAATTTAATTGTTATTGGCATTGTGAAAATTTTGTATTTTTTCCCTTTGGCAACTCCAAGCTCAGCAGAAAAATACATACAATGGCTGAACTAGCCATATGGAGGGAAAGTTCCCATATTATTTTGCTGACTTGATTTGAATCTCACCCGAACTAAACATCACTTCCCGATTACTGCAGTCCTTGCCAGACCATTGGCTCCCTGTCTCGGAGCAGATTGATTTCAATATCCTCACTCTTGTCTTCAAATTGCTCCCTTCACAACAGCACCCGTTGCTTTCGTTCTACCTGTTCTGGCCTCCTCCCTGTCCCCCGAATCCTCTGATCCACCGTCAGCAGTCGTGCCTTCAGCCATTACTCCCTGAAGCTCTGGAACTCTCTTCCTCACTCCCTTCACCTCTCCCCCTATTTTCAGGTTGCGCCTAAAGACTTTTCTTTTCGACCACATTTTTGGTCACCTTTATCCCCTTCCCCTTTTCCCCCCCTCCGCCCCAGGATCTATTATTGTAAGCACTCTGAGACACTGTCTGACATGGAGGGTGCTATATAAATCCAAGTTGTTGCTGTTGTTGAATGCATGGATATCTGCCGTTATGCATCACTCTAGGGTTCACCTCAATTAATGTAGTACTGGCCACTTCTCAAACTGTCCTTGAAATATTGGGTGTAAAAACTGCGGTATTCCTAAACCGATTCCATTCCTTAATTATCCATAACAATCCAGAATGCCTTAAAACTTATCTTTCTGTTTGTTCTTTTGGTTACCTTTGCACACATCCCCCATTTTCCTAACAGCCCTCATCGCCCATCTCACCCCACCCCGAGCTCAGGATCCTGGTCAGCTGAGTGAAGTGTTTTGAGCTGTCCCCCTGATGTGAAAGGAGCTATATAAATTATTATTGTTGTTATCACTGGGATTGCCACACTGAACCCACTAAGAAATGTTTTACGGACTAGAAACTAATCAGAGCGGCTCCAGGACACTACCTAGGTGAATATAAATGTAGCTTTTTGTTGTTGAACAGGTTAAAAATGTCTTCAATACTTGTTAGGGCTATGGTGACCTACAAATAATTTCAAAATAAAATGTTGTGATAGCTGGGAATCAAAAAAATGTGCCAGCTAATTTATCCTTAAGAAGCCTGAGGGAGAATCTATTCTCTAAGGTCAGGAGTATTAAATTCCAAAATTTGGGAAAAATTGCACTTCAAGACGGGTTACAAAAACATATCTTTCAGTGCACTTTTTATGTTGGTTCTTGATTAAGCAATGGAAAGCACAATTTTTACCTCTCTAACTGCAGTTGTGATAATAATCCCCGCATTGGGTACAGCACCTTTCATGTCGGGAGGACAGTGCCTTGGGACGTCCTCCTGACGTGAAAGGAGCTATACAAATGTAATTATTGATTGATTATTATTGATTGACATCTCCGAGTGCTTCACACAATTTGCTATGAAGTGCAGTGACAGTTTATTTGTAGCAAACCACCCAATTCTGCATAGCAATGTCCAACAAACAGCTGTGGAGTGAGTGACCGATTTTATTTGGGTAGTTGGCCAAAATGTCAGGAGAAACTCCCTTCTCTTTTTGAGCAGTGCAATGGGATCTTTAATGTCCACCCGAACAGGCAGACAGGACCTCGGTTTAACATCTCATTCGAAGAACTGCATCACTGACAACCCAGCATTCACCCAATGCTGTACAGGTCCATCAGCCTAGAGTTCTCCAACCACTACACTCCAGGACTCCAATGTGGCATTCCAACTCGCATTCTTGGGACTCGGATGTGAGGGTGCTATAAAATGTGAGTAAACTAGAAGCATTGGGATGAGAATCCTTATAATTTTTGACTTCACCATTCTCCTGGAATCAAGCAGGAAGAATGAAGATGTCACATGCTTTTGCAGCAGTATACAGTGTTGTAGATTAGTATTGCAAGAACTGATTCATTTAATTCTGTAACTGAAGCAGGGAGCAAATAACCATCTGAGCAAAATCAAAATAAGTGTACAAGCTACACTTGTACTTCTAAATCATCTAAATAAACATATGACGAAGCTAAGATAAGCTTAAGTCTCAAAAATAAGGAATTTCATGTTATTTTACAGGGTGGAGATATGTATATAATTACATGTTTGTACAAGGTGAATACCATGTTTATAGATACAGTACAGCTTAACGAGGTGGGGCTAGATTTCCGAAATGCCAAGTGCTGTTGGTTCTCACCATGAGCCATTGGTGTACACTCTCGATGGTCTCAGAAGGATCACTCAGCACAAGTTAGACTCAGTAGTCATATCTCTGAGCCGGGGCAGTGTTAATGTGGAGTCCTGGAGTGTAGTGGTTGGAGTACTCGCCTCGCAAGCGAGAGGATCTAGATTCATCATGGGCAGGTTAAAATCATGGACAGGTTTTCTTTACTCCGCACACCTCTTTTTTAGCATGTAGGAACCCGGTTGTTAGGAGATTTGTGGATCAGTTTCTGGGAGTAATAGCCCCTCAAAAAACATTGGGACACTCAATCCACCAGTTTGTGGGACATTGCTATACCCAAACGGCTACCTTGTCTTGCCCACTAAATATACTGTCAATTCACTTTACAGTAATATTCTGTGAAGAGCTTGGAGACAACTGAATGAATTGATAAGGAGCGATGGCAAATGTAAGGTTTATAATTAAAATTTATGGTGACAGACCAGACAGCCTGACTCATAGGGGAGGCAGAAAGGTAGCAGGGATTCTTTTCATTCGGTGGCTGTTAACCCAGTAACTAAATCCAAGCAATAGGAAGTAAAAATGTCCTGTTTATTGTTCCCTGCTTACATGTTTGTGAAGAACAGCATCTAATTTTTGTAGAATGAGGACAGACAAACATAAAAAATAAATTCAATCAAAATAACTGCTCCATCACATGATGATGTCTGGTCATTTCTGTTCTAGCTACAAACAAATAACGGTATTAGATAACACTAACGGGGAAAGTTTAAGTTTAAGTTTGTTTAAGATTGATCGATTTAAGGTTATATTTAAGGTTCAAATCATTGACTGTCTAGACGCAGGTAGAATTTCACCCTAGTTTTCCATGAATATTTCAGTGAGAATTCAAAGAATTCTGTAGCATTATTGTTGTATTTCAGTGGTATTTTTGATACAGTGACTAAATTGCTTCCCCTCCAGGAAATGAAAATATCCAGGAAACATTGGTGATTCCTTCCCCTTTCTTTCTTACACACAGGCAATGAGTAAAGTCAGAACTCCTCAAAAAAACTCACCTTTTCATTCAAACCAAGATATGGGCTGGCTGAATGGGGAATGGTATAATTTCCTGAGCACATCTGTAATTGACTCCTGATACTTATCATCTGGGCCAGTTAAAAAAAGTGCAGAAATATTTGCCCCAAATTGTGGGCAGATTAGAAAATTTTGCCAGAGTTGTTTGGTACATTTTACTGTGAATCTACAATTTTTCACTTTATTGATAAAAACTGAACGTAGGGAAATAATACGTAATCTAAATAAATTAGATTGTGGCAAAAAAATATTGATTACTCTTTTAACATAAACTGAGTGTCCCTTTTTTTGGGTGTTTGAGTGAGGGGAGCTACAGGAGCTCACTACATCCTGCCTCGCAGGTACCCCAGAAAGAGAGAGACATGCACACACAGATACACAGAGAGACACACACACTCACAAAGACAGAGAGACACACACACACTCATAGACACAGAGAGACATACACACTCACAGACACAGACATTTTTAGAGAGAGAGACACACACACACTCATAGACCAAAATATACACACACTCAGACAGAGGAGAGACACACATACACATTCACACAAAGACTCAGAAACACACACACGTATAGAGGCGAGAGACACACACACACACACAAAGATGTAGAGACACACACTCACCCAGACACTCAGAAACACAGAGAGAGAGATACATACAGACACTCACAATCACAAATACACAGGCGGGGACTTTGAATGTAGCAATGAGTGGTGCATCGACCGACAACAACAATTCAGCATAATTGCAGTTGCCACCACTTATTCTGAGTTTGTGCAAGAATTTTCCAAAGCCTCTAAATCTAGCTGTCAGTCACAAATCCCGAACTCCACAAGCAGCTACCTGTACAATTGAGCCAGCACCAAATACCCTGAAGGGAGCTAGACTGTTCAGAAACTACAAAGAGACAAGGCTCCCAAATGCACAAAATGAAATCTGGTGATGTGTGTTGCATGTGTGGGTGGGTGTGACTGTATGTATATAGAGTTCAATAGAGAACTCTGGGCTTGGGAAAAATAATATTTTTAAATAATAAATTATGGATTATATAGACAGTATCACAGAAAAGCATGGAGGACATCAAATAGTTTTTTAAAAAAGTTTGACTGTTTATCCTCGCTATGCACAAATCTGATTGGCTACAACGGGGATTTGGTGCCAGTGGATTTGAAAACAAAAATGATGTGGCAAACCTTCACAGATTGTTCAATATAATTTTTTCTGTATCTCTCTTATCCAACTAAAAGACCTGATACAATAAAAGCGAAATTACATTTGTATAGTGAAAGGCACTCTATAATGTACATCAAATGTAATAATAATTTCTATTATTAAACCTATTTGCTGCTTGTGCTGTATTGCTCTGCGCATCCGGAGGCGCTCCACCCACAGTGATGTCAGGTAACCAACGAGGGCTCTTGGGCCAGAAAATTCATTTATCGCTGTTTTGTGGCGGGGGGTTAATAGCGGATTCCACAGAGAAAGTGCGGTCACACTTTTCTATTGGCCCATTGGCCTTTGAAACCTAGTTCAAAAAGTTCTTTCTAAACCGAACAAAGATTTTTATTGTCTACAGGTTTTATGCCAAACCGGTGACACGCTATCTCAGCACCACCATTTTATCTGCTGATCCCTAGCCAGTCTGTCGTTGATCTCCAGTCCCCAAGTCTCATTCACACTAATTTTACAATTCATTGCTCCCTGCATGTAACCAGCCTCGAACAACAATTTTCATTTATATATTTCATGCATTCATTTTTGTTTCATTTATATAACATACTTCATACAAAGTAATGTAAAATCCATCTAAAGTCTTGGGTAAGGAGCTCCTGAGATCTACAATACTCAACCATTGCACAGTCACTAGCTTCCACTATTTTTGCATCACAAGAAACAACATCTGGAGAGTGAGATTGTATTTTCCTATTTAGAAATTTCACAAAACGCAATGCGCCTATTTTTAAATTCCTAAGTGTTCTGTTTTTCAAACCAAATACTCATGAAGGTGGAACTCCATAAATTATCTTGAGATTATTGTTCTTCAGGATAACCTCTTGGTGAATGAAAGTCAATCTCAAAAACCAAACTAGGTTCCTCGAGCGAAGATGGCACAAAACCAGCCAACCAACACTCCTATGCCCCATCTTTCCTTCCTTCCGCTCATCCTCCATCACCCAAATGAAACTCACCACCTGCTTAACCAGCTCCCTCCCCATCCAGCTGCTGGTGCTCATCCTCTGCCCACGGCTGACATTAATCAGTCCCTCTCCTCAGACTCAGCACCACTCCCCTTCAGAACAGCTGTCATCACTCCCCTTCTAAAAAAAACCTACTCTCAATCTCCTCAACCTTCGTGCACTACCACCCCATTTCAAACCGGTTCTTCTGGGACAGAGCCCTGGAATACGTTGATGTACACCCACATCGCCCACATCTCTTCCTCCACTCCCTACTTGAACCCCGCCTGTCTAGTCTAGTTTCTGCCCTGCTCAAGCACAGAGCCATTGCTCATCGAAGTAACACATTATATGCTCTATTTGACCAGGGCTCCCTCTGCCTCCTCATCCTCTCATCCTCCTAGACCTCACCACTGCTTTTGACACAGTGGACCATGCCACCCCTCTCCTCCACCTCTGCTCCCTCATCCACCTTAGTGGGCCAGTACTTGCATGGTTCAAGTCCTACATAACCAACCGCTAGAATTTCATCTCAGCCAATGGTTTCTCCTCTTGCCCCCGACCAGTCACCTGTGGGATAACCCAAGACGGAAGCCATACTCCTTAGTTCCTATCAATGTCTTCTCTCCTGCGGTTCAGACCTCCTCACCCTCTCCAATCTCTCCCTTTGACTCACCATACCTGTGAGCAGCCTGGGGGTCAGGTTCAGCCCCTAAGCTATTCTTCGTACCCCACACCCGGTCCCTGGCTGTGACCCACCCCCACCTTAAAGCTGGTGAACTCTCCCTCAATCCCTTCACCTTGCTCTCTCTCTCTCCCACATTTTCAGGTTGCACTTGAAGACCTTCTCTTTGACTGTGTCTCTGGTCACCTTTCCCGTCCCACTAGCTCAACATTGGGATCCACCAATGTCAAATACTCCAAGATGCGCTTTTCGCACGAAGGGCACTATATAAATGCAAGTTATTGTTGTTACTATCCTGGGTACAAGGATATCATTGTGGCAAGATTACAAAGTTGATGTATACAAAAGACAAAGTCACTGTTTTTTGCAGTAAAATCCTGTAATATGCTTTGAGACATTTAGACAATTGACAAAACACCACTACTAACAACAAATTACATTTGTATTGTGCCTTTCACTTCAGGAGAACATTCCAAAGTGCTGGACAGTCAGGTAAGTGTACTCTGAGCTGGGGGAAAAAAATGCTATGTGATGTGCAAAGATCATTAATAATAAGATATTCTGAAGGTTTTCCTTTTATTATTGGTATCTGTATTTATTATTCTTAAATACTTAATACAAATTTTATTATTTTTATTTTGAATTATATTCTTGTTATTTTTGATGGTGGGGTGTGGGTATAAGAAATGTGAGGATCATTAATAATAATATAATCTGTAGGTTTTCTTATATGATTGACTGTTCCATTGGTTAATGATACTCGTATAGTGCTGAAGCATTACTCTACAATTCTCTACTAGTTGGATTTCTGCATGCTAATTCACTGGAACGATATTCTGTTGGCTCGAGATTGTGTGGAGACTGTACATCCTATGCCAAACAACTTTGCTATCTACTCACTTCTTGCGACCTTAGGTTTAAAGATCAATATTTCAATGTCAATCCTTTTTCCACAGGAGATGCGTTCCTTGAATTTCTGTTAAGAGTCCACGCACATGAATAGATCCTTTCCTCATAAAGCTTTGACCTTGCTATCCCTAGCTCGGGCTACCAACAGCCTTGATTCAGGTTTTTCATTGGCCTTGTTGCTCCGGCCTTTAACTCATCTATTCAGAGCTGCTGCTTCCTGTGCAGCATGGAGCAGCAAATTAATATTCATTAATTTTGCTTTGAGGACATATTTTCTCTGATAAACAATAATACTAATATTTGTATTTGATATAGTGTCAAATTAACATGTCATAAAGGTGTCCCAAAGCGCTTCACAAGCTATATTGTAAATATCCTCCTGATTGGCTTGCATCACCGCGTGGCCTTTGCACCTCAGGCGCTGGCAGCATATTCCAGGTGGGTACTTGTTTGACCCACATCCATGCCACAGCATTGCCTTCCACCACCTCTGTAACATTGCCAGACTCCGCCATTGCCTCATCCCTCAAGCTGCCGAAACCCTTGTTCACGCATTCGTCACATCAAGGCTTGACTACGGAAACTCCCTCCTCGTCAGCCTTCCCAGCTCTTCCCTTCACAAACTGCAGATAATCCAAAACAATGCAGCCCGTGTCCTCTCCCGTGGCAGGTTTCACGACCCCATCACTCCCACCCTCACCCGGCTCCATTGGCTTCCCATCCCCGAGACGATCAAATTCAAGATCCTTGTCCTTACTTTCAAGTCCATTCATGGCCCCCTCCTATCTCTCCAACCTGATGACTGCCTACCAACCTACCCGCCCACTCTGTTCAGTGGGCTCCGTTCTGCTCCATGTCTCCCGCCCAACCCGCCCTACCATCGGTGGCCGAGCTTTCAGCTTCTCTGCCCCCACACTCTGGAACACCATCCCACAGTCCCTTCACCTCACTTCCTCCTTTGCCTCTTTCAAGGCTGGTCTCCAGACCCTCCTTTTCAATCATGCCTTCTGCCACTCTCCCTCTCCCCTCCTCCTACCCTGCCCCTCTCCCTTGGTCGGGTCGTGACCCCTGACTGTTCAGCGCCTTGGGAAGTCCTCCTCTATAAATGTAATTTTGCTTATTGTTGTTGTTTGTATCTAATCATGGCTGTTCTTCCTTCCCATATTTCTTATCTTCTCCCCCATATACATATTTTCTTCCAAAATGAGTGGACATTTTGGTGCTTTACAAAATCTGGGCTGCAAAGGAGAAAAAGCTTCTAATCAATTGCCTAGACATCTCTGTTAACATTGATTCACTGTAAGCACTTGAAAACACTACCCTGCATGAAGGGCACTAATATAAATGGATATTGTTGTTGTTGAATCCCATAGACAATGATCATGGGGTATACAACTTCAGTTCATATCGTTTGTTTATCAGCGTCTTGGGACGTCCTCCCGACATGAAAGGCACTCTATAAATGTAATTTTATTGTTGTTGTTGTTTAGCTCAATAGAGTTAAGGACTTTATGATTCTTTATATCCATATGTCCTATCTCATAGTCCAGGTCCAACAAAAAAATGGTACATTACCTTAATGCCTGATCTACTGTCCATACAACAACAACATCAAAATTGCCTTTATAGAGCACCTTTCATGGACGTCCCACATTCCAGGAAAACCAAACTCATTGATACCATGTTACCAGCTGGAAATAATTTACACTGTGAGATCCAGGGAGTTGAATCTCTGCAAGGAAAGCTTTCTGTTGCTTTTTATGCTCAACTTTCTAAGGTTTCTGTGGGAGCCATCACTTTAGAGTTTTTGCCTCTCTGGTGAATGATAAATTCAAGAGGTCTGCTTGAAAGAAGGCATTTTATGTAAAGACTCCTGATTGTCAATCAGGTAATCCAAGCCAATTTCCATGAGTTTTGTTCTTGCAGAACTCTATGTTTGGATACCTTTTGTCAGTGTTATCACAGGCTAATTTGTCCTGGCTCAAAAGATCTACAGACAAGTTTTATGGCAACGTTTCTTGGGAATTTATGAATTAGGCTGAATTGCAGCTTTCAGGCTCCATTTCAGTGCCCTTAAGTTTTAAATTTATAGTAGGTGTCTTTTTCAAGTTCTCCAAACTTCCGCTGTCATGTCTATGTCTGAGATTTACTATGAAAACAGTATCAGTTCTTGTGAAGAAGATTGTTGATTTTTCATTTAATTCTTACTGGCGTGCTCATTTTTCTTAAGCACGGTAATTTATGGGATGTGAGCATTCTAAATCAAAGTGGAAGCAAAGTGCAGCAGCCCTGACACTGATGCTGCCTTCGAATGAAGGTGGAAAAAGGAGCTCAATTGTCTCCAATTTCTGGCTGTAGAACAGCAGTAAACATGCAGCAGGTATAAATCAATGCTGCTTTCCCCATGAAAGCTATCTGGTGGGTGGGTGCCCTAAAGTTGGGTGCCCTAAAGTTTTTGAGGAGCATTATTTAATATAATTAAAGAACTGGTCATGTCACCAGCTCTTCAATAATCTTTGAAAGTTAGCAACCACTTTTTGTTTTGATGCATACGCTGAGCTGCGTATATGTGTAGAACTCTGGAATTATGTGTTACACCCATTTGTGCTCAGTGGTTATGTATATGTCCAGCTTTGTACTCCTCAATACCCTTCTCCTTCACTCCAACTGTGAAGCACTATGAGCACTATGAGATGCTATCCTGCCTGACGATTCTATATAAATGCACGGTGTTGTTGTTGTTGGTCTGCATTCAAACCTGAGTTCCAAGGATTGAAATCCAGTTTGTTTTTTCTCTTGTCACAATGTTCCCCTCAGCAAGGTGACACGCACACTAGTTTCATTCATCACAGTGAAGAGACGGTATGAACACATAGACAAATGGTGAGAAATTTCACCTGGTTCTAGATATACTCTATTTATTATAACACATTGGAGCATTCACATTTGACAAATTGTTCAATTCAATCTGAAGTTAATTTTGTATAATTGTTAATCAGGGAAAACTGCTCCAAAACGTGTTTAAGTATTTGACAAACTCTGAATATTCTGAAAAGTTATAATAATATAATAATCCTTGCATTTGATATAGTGCTTTTCACATCTTATTGATGTCTCAAAGCGCTTCACAGAATATACTGTAAAGTGAATTGACTATATTTGTGGGTGAAATGTGGCAGCCAATTGCTCACAGCAGTGTCCCATATACAGTCTTGGACTGAAATGACCAATTTTATTATTGTGTTATTTTTTGGAGGGATTATTATTATTTTACATGAATAGAGTGAATCCAGACCTAGACTGGACTATGGAAACAAGAGATAAAAAGTGTTTGAAACTACAAGAAGAGTGTGCAGAAGATAGAAGGAAAAGTGAATTAGGACTTGCAAATTTACAATTTATTTTCAAGAGGAAATATTTTACTCAATAAATTATTTGTAAACTCAAATTGTTTGAAAATACAACCCTGAATACATATTTAAATAAAGAACTTCCAAATGTGGGATGTTTTGCCATGATAATAACCTGACAGTTATTTTTTGCAAAACTTGGTGTCTGTGATTAAGAGGCTCTGGGATAATTCATGGACATCTTGACCACCTGGCAGCTGTCAGATCATAAGCAATTCTATGACGGAAGCTCTACTTGCTGAATGTGGGCCAACTTAGAATCAGCAATGCCTGGACCTGCAATTTCAGATTTAATACTTCAGAGTATTTAACACAGCAGGCACTCAGGTACAATTGTTTATTTATCTGAGAAGCCACAATCAGATGATCTCTAAATAAATATTTAGGCTGGCTGGAACACACAGTTGTGACCCTGAAGGAACTTTGATCAAGAAAAATGTCAAAAGAAGAATATTGGGACGTCCTGCTGATGTGAAAGGCGCTATACAATGTAATTTAGTTGTTGTTAAATCTGACACTTCAATGTTTGGTGGAAGCCACGCAGAGTCCTATAGCTTAGTGATTAGTGCATGCACCTCACAAGCAAGAAGAGACCTGGATGTGATTCCAAGCAGGGCAAAACCTTGGACAAGTTTCCTTACTCCGCACGCCTGATAATAATCCCTCAAGAAATAAAAATAAATAATTTGGTCACTCAATCCAAAACTGATTGTAGGAAACAGCTTTTCACAATTGGCTGCTGCATTTCACACACAAATATACCATCAATTCACTTTACAGTATAATCCATGAAGGGCTTTGAAACGTCTAGAAGATGTGCTCTATCATTATAATAAATATTTTAACTGATTAACTCTGAACAAGAGTTTGAACATTTTGAGAAAATAGGTCCCTAAAATCCATGACTGATCAGAACAGAATCAATTGTGAGACAATATTAGTTCTCAAGTATGGATTTTTAAGTGGGTGGTAAAAATACTTGAATAGTCAGCTGTTTTATATCCAAGCTGGACAAAAATGCCTCAAGACTCATCAGAATTGAATAGATGCATTTCATCTTAAAATTCATAATAATAATATCATAATATCATAAGCAGGAGAAACACATTTCACTCACTAAGTTCACTCTGCCACAAGCCATTCCATTTATCCAAGTGTACCACTCCCATGACCCACTTCTCTGCCTCTCAGTATAGCAGTTAAGTTGGACCTCAAACACCCTCCTCACTGGTCTCCCCTCCTCTGATAATATCTATAATAAGTATAATATAATAATTATAATACAATATTCTGATAATATATTATCCTGATAATAAACCTTCAAGAAATAACCCAATAATAAATTGGTAATTTCAATTTACGACTGTTTGTGAGACATTGCTGTGCGCAATTGGCTGTCGCATTTTGCCCACAAATATACAGTCAATTCACTTTGCAGTACATTCTATGAAGCGCTTTGAGACATCTAGAAGATGTGAAAAGTGCTATATCAAATGCAGGGATTATTATTATCATCAATATTTCTACTTTCCCTAGCATCTGTCCAGCTCTGATTTCAATCTCAATCAATCTAACATCAATGCATTTTGGGGATAAACCATAATCAACACTTTCTAAGAGAAGAAGTTCATCCTTGCTGCAGTCCTCATCTGTTTTGCTTTAATATTAAGGTTATGCCCTCTTGTAATTGACTAACTCCCCACAGGAAAATGTCACTCCCTGTTTATTTTCTTCAATGACTTCATAATACCCAAATTAAATTACCCTTAACTTCCTTAACTCTGAAGAATATATTGCCAATCTATCTAGTTTTTGATTATAGTTTAGTCTCCCTGCCCCCATTCCCCTGAAATTACCGTTGTGAATGTGTGCCTCACTCGGTGTTGATGTGCTCAATACACTGTACCAGTATTCAGACTTACCAGTGCCGTTTGCAGAACCAATAAAACTTCCTGTTTTGGGGATCCTAAAGCATCTTTTTTGTATAACTACAAGCGCGTTGAGACATTCTTGTGTGAAAGGAGCTATATAAACGTAAATTGCATTGTATCTTGCTTTGAACCTCAATATCCATCAGCCTTATTAAAAAATAGCTTTCCAATGTGAATGAAGAACTGCCAATGATTGATTTTGGTCAGTGTGAGTACCAAACACTATAGGCAAGCATTGTGTACCAGCAATAGACAGAGATCATTCTGCTGTGATATATGTAGCTGCAACCTCAGTTGAGCACAATGAACAAAATGAAACAAGTTCGATTTCCCAGTGCTGCCTTTCTGTTACATTGATGAACACATCATATTTGCTAATATTTCACAAGATCACCAGAGAAG
Organism: Hydrolagus colliei; assembly: GCA_035084275.1. NCBI lineage: Eukaryota > Metazoa > Chordata > Chondrichthyes > Chimaeriformes > Chimaeridae > Hydrolagus > Hydrolagus colliei. Next base: position 27,798,973 of record CM068742.1, on the reverse strand, counting down.
TTTGGATGAAGGAGTCCCTTTGGCCCACTTGATCTCACCCTTCCAAGATATCCATTGTTACATCTTCCCATCACAGCATCAGGCTTTTTCCTAAATTAGCATCCTGGTCTTAACCAACCTTCCTCGTGACATGTTCCTGTCATTAAATACCCTTTCAATTAATAATTTCTTCCTTGTGTCTGTCCTGATATTATCCATCACTGTGTGCAATTGGCTGCCATGTTTCGCCCCACAAATATACAGTCAATTCACTTTACAGTATCTTCTGTGAAGCGCTTTGAGACATCTAAAAGATGTGAAAAGCAATGCATCAAATGCAAGGATTATTATTACTATTATTATTATTATTATTATTACCGTAGCCCTGAACCTGCATCTCTAAATATTATTCTGATTTTCTCAATTCCGATTAGCATATTACACAATTCCATAGGATCTCCTCGAAGACGATTCAAAGGAGAAAGAAAGTGGGTCCATGGTCACAACACATGTCACTCACCTGAATAAAAAGAGTAACCTTGAATGGAATGTTAAACTGCGTCTTAGGAGGTTCTAATATTAAAAATAATGTTTGCAGGAGTCTGAACAGTAGGTGATTTTTAAAAAGAAATGTCCTTGCTCCACACTCTTACCCACACACCTCCTCTCCTTTTTTTTCACAGCCTCACTTTATCAGGGCTTAAATCCAACTCTTCTGAAACATCAACTCGTATGCCTTACGCCTTTGATGAGAACCCTTTTCTGATGGGTTCCTGCACGCAATATACTTTGCCCCCAGAAGTGACATAAGCAACTACAGTGTTGAAACAACTATGTCCCACCTTATATAAGAGGATCAGTTGAATATTTAATTGTGGGTCTTCATGACATGACCAGTATTAATTTGTATTATTAATTTGTTTTATTGTGGAGTCTTGTAACTGAGTGGTTTGCTACACTTGCCTGGCAAGCGAGAGGACCTGGGTTTGATTCCCAACAGGGCGAAAGATTGGGCAAGTTTCTTTACTCCACATGCCTCTGTATTCCTGGCAGTAAGAGAAACCCGGTTGTGTGTCGATTGGCAGATTGCTTTTCCAAGGTTAATAATTTCTTCCCAAAAAATTGAAATTTGGTCACTCAATCCACAACTGTTTGTGGGATACTGCTGTGCGCAATTAGCCGCCACATTTCGCCTACGAAATATGCAGCCAGTTCACTTGATAGTATATTCTGCGAAACACTTTGAGACTTCTAGAAGACGTTTTGAGGCGGTATATTGCATGCGAAGATTATTCATCTACATTTATTAATAATCCCTCAAAAAAAGCACAATAATAAAATTGGTCATTTCAATCTACGACTGTCTGTGGGACGTTGCTGTGCGCACTTGGCTGCCGTGTTTTCATAGGATCATAGAATTTTACGGCTCAAAAGGAGGCCATTCAGCCCATCGAGTCTGTGCCCGGCTCTTTGAAAAGAGCGACTCAATCCCACCGCCCAGCTCTCTCCACAACCGAGCAAACCCCTTCCTCCTCGTTTCGCCCACAAATATAGAGTCAATTCACTTTACAGTATGTTCTGTGAAACGCTTTGAGACGTGGATAAGATGTGAGAAGCACTATTATCAAAAATGCAAGGATTATTATTATTATAATACTGTATTTCATTATAATGGGTTTTGAATTCGATAAGTTTGTTTTGTTTTGTGTGTGTGTTGGGGTGGGGGGTGGCTGTTGGCCTGGTCAGTATTTGTTGATCAACAAAACCCCTTACCTGTTAGACTGTTTTATGTTCCTGATGGTGAAAGAAAGCGTCGGTCAGCAAACGCCAGGCGATGCGGGTGTTTTTTTTGTCTCTCCCCCAAGTTGAAGTTTGCCTGTTTCCCTATAGGTGTCAGACAAGCTCATGATACCGGGCTGCCCTTACAACAAGCGCACTGACTGACTGAGTGCTGTTTGCTGCACTCTGCCAAACCACTGCGGGAAAAATCTACACTGGATTTGGATGTGGATGGAGGTGGAGTGGCCAAAGAGAGAGAGAGAGAGAGAGATTGTATATATATATATAGAGAGAGAGAGAGAGAGAGAGAGAATAACAGGCAACAATAGAGAGAAAGAGAGAGACACACAGAGAGATGGGAGAGGAATGTTTTTAACGTGTGGCGTTTGTCAGTTGATTGGCAGAAAATCAGCAGATGTTAGAAGCTGCTGCTATTCCGTGCCCTGTGTGTTGTGTGTGTGTGTTTGGCGACAGATCAGAGCACGGTGTTGCAGAGGTGTCGCTCTGCAGGGCGCGGAACAGAAACGTGATCTCTCTGTGAAACGCGTGTTAATATTTCACACCGTCTTCTGTGGGAAAGTGGGGGAAGGGGAGGGGGTGGGGGAGAGGGGGGGGGGGGGGGGGGGGAAATAGTAAGAATCGCATTAACAACCCCCAAGCCTGACACACATATAATGTTCTTTTCTTACAGACCATTTCAAAGTCAATGAGCTAAATGCAGGAAGAATTCGATCGCGGCTGCGATGTGAATTCACGGTATCACTTTGGAGTGATGTTGCAATTCAATATGTGCCTCTGTAATGTTAGCAATTCTTAGCAAATCTGACTGCCTGCTGTGTGTACATCACAGCCACGGATGGATGGAGGTACGCATTCAATGCCTCGACGTCCGGAACACACGCCAGTAGTTCGGTTTATATAGGCACTGGCTAATATATACACACACATGTTGAGCAGACAGGTTTCGGTGTTGGTTTAAGTACCTCAGGGAAAGGAGAGATACAGTAGGGTCCAGGCTGCCAATTGGTGTCTGTTTTATTTTACAGACTCAAAACAACCGATGATTCCCTCTGTTGATGATGGTGTGTGAGCATCGCCTAGATACCATCAACACAAGCATTCCCCCGTTTGCGAACACGGCGCATTTTAAACCTGGGGATGGGGGAGCAAGCAGGAGGTGGGTAGGTAGAGGGTGGGCAGAGGGCAGGGGGGGGGGAGGGGGGGAAGGTGGGGGGTTGGGGGGTGTGGGCAGAGGGCAGGGGGTGGGGAGGTGGGGGGTTGGGGAGGGGTGGGCAGAGGGCAGGGGGGGGGGAGGGGGGGAAGGTGGGGGGTTGGGGGGTGTGGGCAGAGGGCAGGGGGTGGGGAGGTGGGGGGTTGGGGAGGGGTGGGCAGAGGGCAGGGGGGGGGGAGGGGGGGGGAGGTGGGCTGTTGGGGGGTGTGGGCAGAGGGCAGGGGGTGGGGAGGTGGGGGGTTGGGGAGGGGTGGGCAGAGGGCAGGGGGGGGAGGGGGGGAGAGGTGGGGGGTTGGGGGGGGGTGGGCAGAGGGCAGGGGGGGGGGAGGGGGGGGGAGGTGGGGGGGGGGTGGGCAGAGGGCAGGGGGA